>CM012444.1:17163624-17763624 GCA_003999625.1 Oryzias javanicus
AATTACATATTTAAATCAAACCAAAATATATAAAACACACAAGACATTATTTATTTCTGAGAGCATCAATGCTCAGCGCTGTCATAAAGAAAAAAATATAGATGTCTGTGAAACTTCATTATATATGTGAAGATGTGTCATTCTTCGAGTCACTTTAGAGACGGTAACCTTTTCAGAAGTCAAAGCTGTGGCACAGAGTGGGAGGAGGGACTGGCCGATGGCTACAGACATTCCACCCCACACCACCCAGGGGCAGAGCAGAGAAGAGGTCTTTCAGTAATTCCTCTTTTATTAAAATGTATTGAAGAAAAACAACATGCTGGTCCGTGGCAGAAGGTGCATGGCGGCCCGATTCTGCCTGATTCCCTTTATCTTGAAGCTTGTGCTGCTGGGTTTCCATGACAGTTTCCTCTCTTTTCTTCAATGCGGTCATTATTTTTTTCTTTCATCCTGGTTCATCGCCATCTCAAACAGCTGTCCAACCTGCACTTATCAACTTGCTCCTTTAATCTCTTTTCTACAACCTTGTGTTAACCCACCAGGCCCCTCCCACTCTGTCGGTCTCTGGCATGTCCATTCTCTGCTTGTCCTTAGTGACCAAACAAACACAGGTTTTTCATTTTAAAACATTGTAAACTTCCTTCTGAACTGTTCCCTCAGCTTTAGGTGAGGATGCACTCCTGGGTGGGTTTCAGGCTAATCTCCCCTAAATGACCAGCACATTATTATGGCCACATTGTCTGGGCAATTACAGAAGTATGCCCCTGGTGGCACTGACCCCAGTGGCCTGGTCACTGTATCCCCAGCAACCAGTCAGGAAAGAATGATAAAGCACAAACTGGGAGGTTTTTTCTGAGAAGTCCCTGACTGTTGGGTCTGTCACAAATAACTGAAACAGCCATTGCTCTCACCCTGCTGTTCAGGGATATTAATCTTCCATTATCCATCGCTTGAACCGGTGCCCCCCTGAACGATTCCAAGCTGGCCAGAATTTCCAAATAAATTCTCTGTGGTCAGGAATGTACAGATATGATTCACTGGATTATCCAGCATCCTGCCAAAAACTATGACTTAAGGTGCAGCAATCTTCCCAGGAAGAGAGAAGCAATCCGGGCAATCCAGACATTCCTGGGTCCTGTAGTGTTTTTGCGTACTCTCTAATTTGAGAGCAGCTGTCAGACCCTGCAAACCCTCCACCATCAAAGCTGGGTGAGGAGGTGGGTGTGTAAGTAAGGATAACCAATGCCCCCTTCACACTTTCCTGGTTTGTTGTATTGACACAACTGAGCAGCTCTGGTGAGTAGCAGATTAAAGGAGAGCTTTAACGGTGGAAACAAAAGACACGTATCTCAAGGCATTTATTGAAGATGTGTCGCTCTTTTACTCTGCCTCTATTTAGGATTTACACTGCAAAACAAATTAAAACAACAACCCTCTGTCTAGCTGCCAGAGCCTAACCCGGCTAAAGTTGGGCAAAGGCATGGTACACTCTGGACAGGCCGCCAACCTATCATACAGCCACATACTCACTGTCACACCCTCAGAAAATTTAGAGTATAGTGGAGCCAGTTCATAAAATAGTTATGCATTTTTTGGAATAGAACCAAATTTGACATGGATGTACCACAGGATCTTCCCTTTTAGAAATTTATGTTAGACACGAGAAAATCCAAGAACTTAAAATAAATGAAATATATAAATAATATACGTATAATAGTTTAGGGCAGTGGCAAAAAGACATTAAATATTTTTGTAACAATTGAGTTTTTAGCTTCCATTTTGGATTTTCCACTGTTTTTTTCAAAAGAGGAGACCTGAAGGTACATCCATGCCAAATATGGTGCTTGTACCACAAAATCCACAATTTATATGAAATATCAACCTAACCAGCTCTGCTAAATCAATCAAGCTCTGAAGCATTTCTTTGAACTGTGGAAACCAGGATGACAGAAGAAACCCACAGATGCATGAGGAGAACATGCAAACTCCACACAGAAAGATCCCAGCTGGGATTTGAACCAGTCCTCTCACTGTGAGGTGAAAGTGAGGTGAAGCACCGCCGTGCAGCAATTTAGTAAAAATCTTTTCACCACTTTATCTCTTCACCATTGTGGAAAAATTCTATTTTCATTTATCTGTCAAAGTCTTTTTCATCAAGGACCTTTCCTGCTGCAAAAAAAAAATCTGTTTTGGTAGAAATGGCAAAAATAACAGCTTTTTATTTACTTTTCATTTCCATCTTTTGGTGGGAATAAGTTAGGAAGAAAGTTCATAAAGTTTGGAATAAAACAAAATTTCGCCTAGTTGTTGATTTCTTAATTAAAACAAGCGTTGTAACTAATCTTCATTTGGTCAGAGACGCGCACACCTAAACTGCATGGAAAATCACAATAATCTTTTTAAGTTTGTACTTCTTAAAACAAAAAGCAACAATCTATGTTTTCACTTTCTGCAGCAGGATGACTTTTCCCAGAACATAACTGTTTCCCTTTGACAGAACTTAGGACGGTAATTTAGAAGTACAAATAAGATGAAGTTTGAGCTTTTCAAAATCAAACTGTCATCTGTTGTAAAACCTGTCATGTCGGGTCATAATACAGTTGTGTGTTCGGAACAGCTCCTAATGTTTAGGTGTACTTATGGGCTCAGGTTCTCACACTGTGGCAAACATGCTAAGACTCGAAGTCCCCGGGGGATCCCAGATGTGGTCCACACTCTGCTGTGCACTAACCTCTAATTACATCATTGACTTCCTTATGGGACATAATTACTAGGACTATGTGCTTGATTCCAACTAGTGGATTCTAACAGTTTTATTTTCCTTTTCCTGGTCTCTTACAGAGAAGTGTGTGCTCCTTTAAATACACATGTAGACTAAAGCAGAACAAATTGCACACCTATGCAGTTTCTAGATGCTTTATATAAGGGACAAATGTGTACCAGGAGTCCATGCAAGCTTTTGCACGTTTCATTTTATTTATTTTGTTGATTTTGCATCATTTGGAAAAACTCTTCTTCCAGACTGGCAGAAGAGACTTTGAGATGGTCTCCCCAAACATATGAGTAGAGCCATTTTTGGGGTCTCTTTGACGTGCTCTCCCATGAAAGTGTTGTTTCAACAGCTTGTTCTAATTCGCCTTTTCGTCTGCAGGACAAACAGGGAGGAGGAAGCAGCGAGGGCCCACATTGCTACAATAAGAGCAGCCTCAGGGGTATAAGGAGGAAGAGGTCAACATAATCACAGTAAGGCCAGGGGGCTCTGCAGTGAGAGGGCCACAAAAGTGGAAGGTTTGTAGCCCACATCCTCATGAAGAGGCTTTCAATTCTTTACACACTGCTTGCTCTTTTTAATGTTTTCTTTTTTTTTTTTTTTACAAACCTGGAGTTGTGGTGAGCAGGATTAGGGTTTTCCAAAACCTGAAATCTTATGTATGATCTAACTGTTTTATCCTCAATTTTCTACATATATGGTTAAATACAGTTATAGTACTTAAAAGCCACATTTTTATAATTTTCAAACCTATTAAGATCATTCTCACACAGCAAAATTACACACCATTAATCCTCAGATTGTTCAAACCAAAGCTTCACAAATAAGTGCAAAGCACTGTTCAAATAATAATTGCATCTGACACTGTACAGGGACATCAAAGAAGGGCAAAATGTGGCAAATCCTTAGGAATCCTTTCATTTACTCAAAAAAAAGATGGTGTTCCTGGGCAGAGGTGGCCCGGGTGACTAAAGCCTGGATTTCCTTTTCGGCACAGGCCGTGTGAAACACATTTTCCATCATGTCATTTCTTATCCAGGCAAGGCTGAGCAGATAGCTGTATCAAGTGAATGATAGGGTACAACTGGGCTGGATGAAGAACTCCAACCCTGCGTGTGCACTTCTGCAGGACATAGTTTGGCCGGAACAGCTTTTGAGTACAAAAGAAAAAAAAAGGAGGGGTTGCTTAATCTTGACTAAGCTGACCGTTTTGGACAGGTGTGTGTTTCATTGTTTCACACTGGATTTTGGGCCATTTGGATGTTTGGTCTTCTCTGCACACACATGTGGCTCACACAATAAGTGTAGCTCTTTTTTTTAACAAGACTCAAACCTGTTTCATCTGCTTCTGCTGATGAGGGCTGCGCTCTTAACATTGGCATATATAAAGCAACAAGAACGGCTAAAGTGGCCGGACATACTATCCTCTTGATGACAGAAACACATGCTATGTTGGAACATTTGGGCAGCTTTATAACTAAATGGGTCTGATTGGCACACTTCTGAATATTAATTTAATATCTCCTGACGTTCATCTGCAGTTTTTCTACTGTAACCAGAAAAATCACAGCTCATCTTCGAGTTGGAGGTTTCGGTAACTTTGGCGTATCAGTGACCTCTCGGGGAGCCTCATCCCAGATTTGCTGCTCCACATGCAGATGGCGAGCTGTGCGTGTTTGTTTAGGCTGCTGGGTGAAGGGACTATGTGTGGGAAAAACTGTTCCACACCATCGGATCGATGAGAAAGAGATAAGAGAACTCTCTGGCCTTGGAGAAACACGCACGAAAATTCCTTTCTTGTGTAAAAACGTTTGCCTTTTTTAAAAATAATCTTGGTTTCTTTTTGATATGGGAAATGGAAAACCAGCTTCCCTTGAGAATTGAAAAAGAGCACAAATAAAGGCATCATATGGAAACAATCACAGAAGGTTTAATGTTATTGTGTATTTGTTTTGTGTTTCTTGGACAAATCCTGATGTGACGGTGAGAATGTTATTTAAGCTTTTTGCTGCTGTTTCAAACAGTAGTTTGGCTTTGATGGAGATATTTTGGAAAGTTCTAAGAATCAAAGCCAAAAAATGCAAGTGAGAGGAAACAAAGGAGAAACTCTGCTGCATAAAGTTCATTTGGATACAACATGTTTGAAAAACTTCCATCTATCTTCAAAAAATATTTATTTCTATCCACACTCATTGGATCTCCAGAACAACCTTTTAAGTGATGAAACCAAGAAGTCTGAGTGTGTGACTTCATACACATTATGCAACAGCAGAAAAAAAGGGAGAAAATGGTATTTAAAGGCTTTTACCTCTCTACTAGAAGGATAGTATCCTGCGTTAGGCTCAGAATTAACAAAATTGAGTTTTAATAATACAAATCATCATTAGTGTTGTTATTTTCTATTTAAAATCAGTTATTTTTTTATAAAAAAAGTAAAACACATTTTTACAAATGTTGTTTGTAAGGACCTTTTAATGATCACATCATATTTTTTTTAGCATTTCATCCCAGTGTGTCAAATTATAGAGATTTTGTTTCATATTTTTAATGAGAAAACATGCTTGTCGTTCCCTGACTCTGGCATATGTGACATGTGGTGCTTCGGTAAAAGTGTTCACTCTTTCTTTTTAACACAAAAGACAGAAAATAATTATTTTAATTCAAAACTGTGAAGTTTTGCGTTTTTTATAGTCTTTCCATGAACTAAAATAGTTTTTAAAATTCAAAATTAGAATTTCAGGCTTGTAATTGTGTCCTTGTTCTGCTTCGTTTATGAACTGCCAATGACTGGCATGTACCACAAGAATCCTGGAATTTTTGTGTCCCTGTATTTTTGCATCGTTCCCATCCCAACTGGCACTCTGTGGGAATCAAGGGCAGAGATAGCAGGATGTGGGAGCGGATCGTTCCTTCCGTATAAACACAACATTTAGACAGAGAGAGAAGACACTCTTCCACCACAACTGTCATCTATAGGTTCTCTACACTGTACATGCACCAAGTGCCACAGAGTCTGTGGGAAACACAACGGTTCATGGACTTATAACAAACCTGTCTGTGCATGATCTCCCACAGTATTCTGATTGCTATCTCTCACTCGCCACACTAAGATTTTTAACTCCAACAGATTGTCTTGCTACCTGTTCTGCAGTCTGGCTGTGATTTTCCTCAGGGCCTCTCAGCTGTCGCCCCAGCACACATGCTGTTGAATAATGTCTCTGGGAATGGGTTGTCAGCCTTGGATTTCCCATTTTTATCTGTATCGGACCCTCTGTCCTAGAGCAAATATCTATCACCTGAGGCAGGCACACATTCCTCTGTGATATCCATGGGAAAACAGAGGAGAAGCATGGGGACATTTTTCCGAGCGAGTATATTAGCAGAAAGACAGATGGGCTGGGAAATAGAGTAAGGCTTTGACAAAAACAGACGGAGCCAAGACAGTGCATTTAATCTAATAAACTTTTCAAAAATTGAAAGTTTTTTTTTTCTAAGTGGTAAGTGGTGAAGCCCCAATACGAATAAATGCACAGTGAGTTCGTCAGCCTCTGCTCTGGTCTTTTGTCGTGGTTGAAAAGCCCCCGTGTGTGGTCTGAGTGCTTCTCGTCTTCGAGCAGCAAGCTGATCCCTCAGACACTTCAGACTGCAGTCTCACACACGGCCGCTGATGAGCACAAAGAGGGAAAGGTCCAATAAACAGGGCCTGTTTGATCCGGCCGCAGCCCAGCAGCCTGCCAAGTTGCCTTTGTTTTAGCGAGGACACCACAGTCGTCACACAGACGGCTGTCTACCCGCTGCTCTTTGCTGCGGCGAGGGACATCATTCACATGCTGCTGTGCCAGAGTCAGCATGAGGGAGGCTGGAAAGAAAAGAAGGTTACACAGAAAAATCTGCCTGTGTCTTGCATCACTGTAAAACTAAAACATATTTTGTGTCTTTGGTTGTCAATCCACAAGTCCTCTCCAATCAGTTGCATCAGTCAGTTGGGCAACATGCATGTGGTTAGATTTCAGTAGTTGTTGCACATGGTCTTCATCACTCAGGGGGTTGATTGAACCATTGGCTGCGTGGGAGTCTCTGATGAGTCTTGCTAAACAAAGAACGCTAAGTCCAGTAAATTTAATGGAGAAACTGAACCACAATGTTTGAGTTGTGATTTATTTGGACAGAGTGCAAACTTTATACTTGGTCGGGGAGGCAAACTTAAAAGAAAATAAAAAATATGATGAAAACAGTAAGCACACTTTCCAGATCTGTTATTTTCTTTTTGTCTTGGGTTTTATGTGTTCAAGATCTTCCTGCTCTACTTCAGAAAAGAAGAAACTCTAAACTGAGCCTTGGATCAGGTGTAACCAGCTTTCCCATTTCCCACAGTTGAGGCCCAGGCGGTAACAGCTAGATATTTGACACTAATCACCCATTAAAAGTCTAATGTTGTTCAATGCCAGGCAGAGCGGAGCGACACTGGCAGCTGCTGCTGTGTCCAGCAGAGTGGTTCTAGGAACGCTGAAAACACTTCTCCAGAAGATGAGATAATTGGCCCTTCTTGCTGTTCTCACTAAAACAAACAATGCAAAGATAGGGATTTAAACATGTCAGTTTTAAATTAAAGTAAGGATAGAGATGCTAGATAATTACAACCACTAAATTACAAAGGTTGAACAGAAGAAGTAAAGCTGATTATTAGAATTTTGCTTTTCTTTCAGTTTTTGACTTGCTTCGTTATTTTTCTGACTCCTTCAATCTTCATGACATGTTGGCCTCAGCTTTGGTCACAGACTGGCATTGGGTTTAACAGCATGCCACAGTCTGTGCCATTCCTTGTGCATCTGCAGCAAAGGATCAACATTAAGACAGTGGTTTTAGGGAGGTTTTAATGCTGCACCTGTTGGGGCTCAGAGCAGAATTGGGCTTTTGCAGCTGTGGACCCGATCTGAACCTCAGACAGAAACACTGGCGAGCTGCATCCTCTCTGTCTGGCTCCTCATCTGACAACACACACAATAGTGAAGCTTTACTGTGGGTGCTTCCACCTCAGCAGGCCTGTAATCTTATGATATGGAATATGTCTGTGGTGATCTCGTCTGCCCTGGAATGTAACAAGAGTGCCTGGTTTCAAAGAAGTCAGCCCTTTTTTTTTGCAGATTATGTGTCAGAATGTTCACATTCTGTAAGATCCCTGTGATTAAACTATTCTTTAAGAAGCTTTCCTTTTTATTTTTGCATGTCATTTATGACAAATAGTTACGATGCAAAGAATTATGAGGAATTATTAACAAAAATCCAAACAAAATCCTCGTGTTTATTTATCAGTCAGTCTGAATTTCCATCATAAACATGTAGCAAGAAAAAAGATCCTCTGAAAACTGCCAGGGAATTTTTTTTCTCCTCTCAAACGGAAAAATGGATGGCCCCCCAGCACCTCTCTCTCAGAACTCTGGTCTCTTGAGATAGGGAATATTGAAGAGGTTAATGTGACTATAGAGCTGTGGGCTGTCTTTTCCAGGCTGCTTGCTTGTGAATGTCCATTTATAACCAGATTGGTCCAAACAAGCAGAGGAAGCAGGAGCAGCACTTTCCCACAGTACTGCAGGGAGACAAGACGACTTCTCCTTTATAGTTCATGGCTGCATGGAAACTGCACTCCCACTAGAGCTCACAGAATGGGTGGACTGGTGAACCGTAGCAGCGCAGATAACAAAACTTGACCAGCTCTGAATCTAAATAGCCACCTTGTAGTCAACCATGCAAACTGATAGCAGTTACTCACACATCAAGCTTGAAATTGGCCTCCCGACAAATATGTAGCATGTTGACTCTAATGATGAAGCTTTGTCTTTGAGTTTGAACTGATCATTCAGAAAAATTTCTGCACTTTATGTGTCTTATTTGCAGTTATTTTCCCTCAAGTTTTAAGTTTTGCTCTCCCTCAGACTGGCGATCTGTCCAGGGTGTATCCTGCCTTCGCCCAACAGAAGCTGGATAGGCTCCAGCAGCCTCATGACCTCAAAAGGGATTCAGCTGCTTTGGAAAATTGATGGATTATATGTTTTTCCTGTACTGTAAGGCTGTACTGTATTTTTCTGGTAACGTCACAGCTGAAATCCCAGCCGCTCTCTCCAAGGGTAACAAAATCTGGAAGGCCACCTGCCACCACCCTCTCAACCTCAGTTTGATGTCTGAAGAAAAGACTCCCAAATTTAGATATGTTGTGATCGCTGCTTAAAGTGACGTCTGTCAGACTCCTCATCTGCATGTTACGGGTCTTTGAAGTTCCCTTTGCTCTTTTTCTTTTTTATCTGTAGGAGCTTTCTTTTGTGGATATCTGGTTTCCTACATTGCAGCTTTAGGGCTGTGGTCGGACTTTGACATTTTAGTTCTGGTTTTAAAACCTTAGTAGCTGTGCACGGTGGGGGTTTTAACCTTTGTATGCCTGCGAGTACAGGAAGGAACCGACTCTTTTAAGAGGATTTACTGTGAATTATCACACACACCAACTGACAGCTCTGGACTTTGTACATGTGAGCAGATTGTATTTCAAGCCTTTTAAAACAAAGTCATCCAGAAAATGAACATAGTTTAATTACACTGAAGGTCAGCTGTTATACCTTTTTACCACATAAAAATGTTATATTTTTTTGTGACACACCCATTTGACTTGTAATTTCCTAATGCTACAAAAAGTGCCAAACTCATGTATTCACTTTTTCCACAAGTTTAATATAAATGCACAAAGGCTGTTGGTGAAGTGAGCCAGCTCTCTAATCAGCTTCGAGGGCAGCTGTGCCACAAAGACTTGACAGCTACCATGCAGCTGGCTCCGACTCTGGGAACCGGAGAGAAAGGCTAAGATGCCGTTTACAGCATTACAACCATGCAGCCTCTTTCTCAAGCTGTTCTTTGTTTCCCTTTTCCCTATTTCTTTTTCTTCTCTTTTGCACACACACCGAGATCCCCCCCAACGCTACTAACTTTTACCCCCTGCCTAAAGTACGACGTGCACTTCTGTCCCAGGCTTTCCTCCAGCATTTGCAGCATCATGCGGTTTAGGTTTCCCACATTAGAGAAAACTGCATGTGGTGTGGGCTGCATGTTCCGTTTCCTGCAGATTAACTTTGCATGCCCCCCCCCCTGACTTTGACAGCCTGAGTCAGCCTAATGTAAATAAGCATTCTTGACTTTCAACAAACCTATGGCCCCTGCAAACCAAAACCCCATCATGGCTTGAAAGTGAGAGAATTCCAGCGGGATATCTTAACTTCCCTCTCCCCCAAATTTTAAGCTTCCCACAGACGCTCCGGGCTCAATGACTTTGACTTCCCACATTTAAGAGCGACTATAAAAAGCATCTTTAAATTGCAACCATAAGCTGCCTCTCTTTTCCTCCTCCCACACACATGTTCCTACAGTTCTGATGAGGGTCCTAAACAGAGCAGAAACTCAATTCTCCAATGAATAAATTAGCCAGATTTCCCAATTCACCACTCAATTATTCCTTTAGTAGCACAGTTGCTCTCTGAGAAAAAGCTAGCGGAGATGTTCTGTGGGATGCATACTGAGCTGGAGCGTCCAGTGAGAAAACAAAAGAGGAAGCTGGCTGCACAAAGGAGGCAGGGGTCTCTTCCTTGTAGATATATGAGCTTGCCTCCCCTACAAAATGAGACCTGTGGTGAAACCTCTTCCTGTTAGTGTTTACAAAGTGGTAACAGCTCCAGAAGGAGCATGGCACTTCAAGATGAATGAAGGCAGGCTACATATGTTTTTGCAACAAAGAAACTGAGCAAAAGTTTTGCAAGTTTGGCTCTTCTTTTGTAACCAATTACTCCGACTGTAACAATGGATGTTGAGCAAATCATATGGAGTCAAATTTTCCTTTTTTTTGCCAAAACCTATCCTGTGCAAGCTTTTTCTTGCTCCAGGTTTTTTTTATAAGGAACTTGATCTCTGTGAGATAGTCTGAAAGTTTATCCTTTGCACTCAATTTAGCAGAAAAAGAGAAGGAATCGAATGTGAGAGGTGTGTTATTGTTGCACTTTCATCAAAACTGTGCCGGATCATTTACGGAGCCTGCATGACAAAGGTGGCATCAGGAAGAATACACAACAACGGAAATCTTATCATATCATAATGTGAACCTACATTAGGGTTCATGAAAGTGGATAAGAGGCGATGACAGCATCTAAGAAGAAGTGGAAGGCCTGCAGTGACAAATAAGCTCTTAATCATCAGCTACTCAAACAAAAAGCAGTTTTTTTAAAGCTTGCCTTCCCTTGTGAAGTTTTGTGAGGAGCTGAGTCATTCCCTTGTGCTATATAATTTTTCGCCTCAACTGTCACCAGTTTTAGCTAGTTTTCCTTGTATTAAATGTTACAACATGACCACACAAAATAGGAAAAACTGGAAAACCACATGTTAGTAATACTATAATGTGAAGGCAGGAGTTCTAAACGTAACTCAATTAAAAGGTGCGTCAAGTTAAGGCAAACACTGGTAATGTTAATATAAATATGGTAATAACTGTCATTTGTTTCATTACAACATTGATTTCAAACATACCTCCTTCATGACAGTGGCTGTTAAAAGCTCAGCTCAGTGGCCCTGTGGTGGAGTGTCTGTCCTTAGACTGGAAGGTAGTGAGTTTAAATCCAGTCTGAGTTACATTAAAGAGTCTATTTAGAAAATGGGACCTAATGCCCCCCTGCATGACACTCAGCATTAAGGGGTAGGATTGCGGGGTTAAACGTCCAAATGGTTCCAGAGTGCGACTGTGTCTGCAGCTCACCGCTTCTCCAGGGATGGGTCAAATACAGAGAACAAGTGACACATCTAGTGATAAAACAAAAATCATGTTGGACTAAGTTATGTTTAAAAAAGTTTTTCTCTCTTCATAACTCATAATCCAAGAAGACTTGTTTTCCTTGTACTTAAGCGCAGACAACAACACAAATTGGTTATAAAAATGTTTTTTTCTTTTTTTCTTTTTGGTCATTCAGATGGAATCGGCAATTGGAAAAGGGCAAAAAATGCTACAAAAAAGCAAAAACAAACTAAGATCCTAAAGCTTGTGCCAAAGTCAGGGCCTGAAGGCCGGACCCGGCCCTCCAAGTAACAATATCTGGCCCTCCAGATCATTTTATTTTATTTTTATTTATGGCCCGACGTTATCTTGTGCTTATTTCTAACTTGCATACTTTTGACAAAATATATATTTTAATGGAGAATAAACTATTGAAAGTTATTTAAGGTTTAAATTGATTTATTCTGGAATAATATTACTGAATACTTTTATTTATAGTAATTTTAAAAGTTGCATTTCTAAAGTTTGAAAAATTAGTTTTAGTGTGTTCAATAAATGTTAATTCTGTTCGGCCCGTAATCTACGGTGTGCTTTGGATTTTGGTCCCTTGTGCAATTGAGTTTGACACCCCTGTTCTAAAGAGTATGTCTTTGAGAAGTTTTCCTAACAATTTTTTGTGTTGCTTTTTTGGAAGCAAAGCTCCATACAAGTTTGCAGTCCTCTTACCACTGCATTCATTCAATCCGCGTTTGTACTTTCGCAGACAAGCTTTTGTATCACACCCACTCTCAAACAAAGAACATCTGAGCAGAAATGTGGGTTATAACCTCATTCTTGGCCTTTTGCAGAGAGGTTGTGAGAGAAATTTCATCCTCTGGGGTCTCTCCCATGCCATCGCCCCCTTTCCCCTCTTCCTTCGCTGTATATGAAAACAACAATAAGTCACGGTCACATGTAGCCTCGATGTGTTTTTAGCTAAGGGCTTAATCTTGTTTTCGAAGTGCTGTTACACATCAGACACACCTTGTGCAATAGGTTAGAGAATTGATTTGCAATTCTTTCAGATTCTGAAGTTGCCAAATGCAGAAAGAGTCACACTGAAGCATCCAGACACACTCACACCCTTCCACCTCCTGGTCACCCTGACTTAAAGGCCAAAAACAACTACACGCCACTCCCTTGGGCTTCATTAAGGGGAAAATATACACATAAGATAAATAAATGAACTAACCCTAAAATTGTTGCTCTTGTGTGGGAAACTTCAAATTGTCCTGAAATAGTTTTCCGTAAGACCAGAGGAATGAGGGTCTGTAGCTTTTCACCATACAAGGCCTTGTTCCCCTGAAGCCAGCTCATGCCCCAAAGATCCTCCACGCTCACCGCAGGGACCAGGCTGCTGCCACAGACATCCTCGGCTAATGCATGTGTTTTATGGTGCTTTTGTTCTTGGGGCATAGCTTTCTCTGTGCGCACACACAGCCACATTTGAGAGGATGTTTGATATTTCTTCTGCGGTGTCAGCCTGATTTCTACTGATTGAAGTGGCTCCTGTTAGACCGGCCGGGATGAGTGATGTTCCTGCTTCCACACGCACTTATTGAACTAACACGTTCACTCATAAAGAAGGAAAACAACATGGAAAATAAAAACACGAGTTGGGAACAGGTTTAACGTGGTCTGGATTTCCTGATAACGGCAATCGGAGAAACCTGAGGAGTTAGCGTATTGCGCCTCTATCCAGCTTCATGTGTCATCCATCCATCCAGTATTTCTTGTTAAAGCCTTTGTTAACATTACCAGCCAACTATGATTGTCTTGTTTATCTGTCAATTCCAAACAGATGGATCCAAGTGACATGAAAGAATATACAGTTAGAGCCAACAAAAATACTTGTCTGACTTGAGAGAGCCAGCAGAGATAATCCTGTGTTCCTAGACCCTCTGACCTCCAGACGTTTAGTAGTGTTGGCACGTAGCTGGAGCTGTCAGCCCAGCATCTATGGGAGATCTGTGTTTAATTTGCAGAAGCGGGCTTTGCCAGAATAGAGAGGGAGAATCAAGGAGAGGGAAAGAGTGGTATTGGTGGTGGGGGGTGAAGCCAGTGCTTTTGTCTTTGAATTTGAAAGAACATTTCTGCATTTCTGAATGTGAAGGTCATGCTTTTGATTAGGATTTCTTCTTCTAATTGAGCTAATGGCTACGCTTCTGATTTCCCGAGCTGAGGCTGGACATTTCCCAATGTGTTAAGGAGTTATTTGGAATCTTTTAACTGCGTGAGGTGATGCATTTCAAGGTGTGAGTTTCTGGAAAATGGGGTGGAGAGGGATATGTCCCGAAAAAACGGATTTACTTTTTGTTAGATCAAAATTTAAGTGATCAAAACCTGTGCATGATATTCCCTAGAAGAGGTTTTTATCTACAAGAAAACGTTTCTTCACCTTGTTTTCCTCATTTGTGTCCAGGCCTGTGTAAGAAGGTGTGTGGTGTTAATAGATAAATCTTGCGATGAAAGTGACAAGTAACGGTGATTTTTGTCAGGTTTTTCTGGTTCCAGACCATGGCGGGGACTATCAAGCTCAGGCCTGCCCTCTCTATTCTTTCCTGGGAACCGGAGCAGTGATGCTTGCCTAAGAGCCTGGCAGCTCTCACTGGGAACTGTTCCCATTCTACTCATCTGTTTATTATTTTCCTGTAAGGACTTGTGTTGTAAAAGGAGAAAGGGAAGGGGGTTAAGGTGGTAGGTCAAGTTGGAGGGAATATTCTCCCATGTTTTATTGACAATGGATGATAGTTTTCAAATGTGAACATGAATTATCAGTGGGAAGAGATTCCCAGAACAGCTTTTGATTAGATGTTCCAGCAGTTTTATACTAAATGTAATTTTTTTTCTTATTGTTTATTCTTTTTAATGTAAATCCTTCCATAGATGGTCGATTAGCATCAACATTCTGACAATAATTCTGACTAAAAGGATCCAGCATGCAGCAGATCCACCTTAAGCTCTGACTTTAGTTTCACACACAGACAGTAACTGCTGAAGGGTAGACCTCCAGCAGTTAACACAAGGCCATTAAACTTACAATAACACTCCCACCTAAAATCTCTTGCACTCACAGATTTATGTTTTTGTAGTCTGAGTACAAAATATAGTGGGTGCAACAGCAGTCACTTGTTCCCAATGCTGCCTTTAGTGCTTCTGGATGAAGTTGCTCAATCAGCTATTTTTTTTTTTGCATGACTGTGTGTGTTAGTGTATGTGTCGCGGAGTAGGCACTAAATAAGTCAGACCTCTGACACATCCACGGCCTCTGGAGGAGAGGGTTTTCTTACTCAGAGAGGGAAGGCCCTTTTTCTGGTCCCACGTTGCCCTCTCAAAGTTACATACCACAAAGTGCTTTTTCCACCCCAAACTATACGCATCACTGTTCTAACTTGGTCCATAGCCAGAAAAGTGGGCGATCTTATGAGTGGGGTTTTGCCCAGTACTCATGGTAACCTGACCTTCAGTAGCTTCCACAGTGTGGCCATTCTCCATAGTTCAGGGGAAATATGAAGAAGGCCAACGTCTGTGTGAAAGGTCTGCTGCCTCTGATACAATAGAAACATGGTGTTCTCATTTCATACAAACATTTTGATTCAAAAATAATTTGAAGCAAGTTCCAAGACAAAACAGACGTACAGAACACTTGAAATTAACAAAAGCGTCTCATAAGTCATTAAATGAAAGAGATTTTTTTTCAGTAATAAAGTTTATGATTTCAGTTGCAAAGATAGATGAGTAAAGTTTCTTTCAACTGTTAAATTAAGGAAATGCTTTATATTTATATTTTGTGGTAAATTATGTTGTTTTCTTTTGAAAATGTATTCATTTTTTTCAGTTTTAAAAATAAATAAATAAATAAAACAATAACTTTTATAAAGATTTTGTGTGCAAAACTTTAAGTCAGGTTGAAGTTCCATACAATTTTGCTTGATTAAAAAAAATAAAAAAGTGAAATCAATGATTTATGGAGAGAATTGTTAGAGCATGACAGCAGCTCAGGTCACTGAGTTCTCATCCAAGGCTTCAGCTGATCCAAGACTTTAGCTAATTTCTGTATTAACACATGATTTTGTTCAATCTCTGTATTTAACTGTCAGCCATCTCCATCAGCAAAAAATTACTGAACAAGTCATAGAAATCTGTTTTGAACCGCTGCTGTGATTACAGAAGACCTCGATGGGGTTGGTGTGTCTCCAACTAACACAACACAGGCAGACACAAGATCCAATCAGCAAAGCCACAGACATATTCACAGCTCCAACGCCCGGTTCCGGAAACTCTCTAATTGTATTTTTGGGTCCTTTTTCTTTTTTTTTTTTTTTTTTGGCGTAAATCAGGCATTTTGCCAGTGACAATGTTGGAAACAGATTCCTGCAGGAGATTTTGAGTTTTGCTTATAAAATCCTGAGACATGGATAATCCAAATTAATAAAAAAATATATAAAATCTTATAAATTTAATCTTATTTAACTGGTTTATGTAATTTATTAACAATGATGTTTTGTTTTATTTCTGTATTTTATTCTAGTTTTACACATATCTGTAATTTGTAAAACAAAAAAGCCCAGCTAAGGACAAATGCTGCAAACTAGCCAAGGCTAAAAGCATTATGATATGGGCATGGGACTGCTATTGATAGTATGTCTATGTTTTTATATCTGTCCTTACTCAATAAATAAATTCAATTCAAAAAGTCCCATCACTGATACACACAAACATGTTTGGGCTGAAGCTGAAATGGGTTAAAAATTGGGCACAGATCTGGAGCCATTATCATGTTTTGGCCTGTTAAAAACATAATTCTGTTGGAGGGTGGGTAAATCCTGGCCAATTTTTCGACAAAAAAATGTTCAAACAGAGGAAATACATAACAGTAAAAGAACCCTTTGGGTAAAACCCAGCAGGATCCTCAAAGCTTTTTTTTACCCATTAGGAAAATTTGATGCTGCTTTGCTTTAATTAAATCATTCATTTTCTAAATTAAATATAATTTTTTGGCATGATTGAAAACAGATATTAAACAAAACATCTAGGATTTTCTCAAAATGTGTAATTGTTTTTTTACTTTTCAAAAAAGCATGTATTACTTCTTTTCAAAATAAAAGACTTCCTGTGCCAAACTTTGTCATCCCATTGCAGCTGATGTACTCCTACAGAAGGTTTAAACAACGCAAGACAAATATAGCATTTTCTTTTGTTAAACTTTAGGCGTACTTTGGCGGGCCACCATCCTTTTTGCTGCTACTGTTGCTAACCTGTGCAGGAATTCATTGATTTACAATCCAGAAAAAAATGTATAGAAAGAATGTACACATTTTATCATTTTTCGCAACTCTCTTCTGGACAGCTACTAAAAAAATAACAAATAACAAAATATATGCTTTAAACTCAAAATAAATAGAGCAGTCAGAAAATTTCAGACTTTTATTTAGTTCAGCAAACAAGGCTTCTTGATATCAGTAGGGATAGTTCATCTTACTTCTAGGTCCACCTCAGCCTCAACTTAATAAATCTAGCCAATCTAAATAAAATAAATGCTAATTAAGTAACCTTTACTTTCATAAAAGTAGTATTGTTTTTTTTTCTTCAGCCAGAGAGCCACTCGGGGCTTAATATCCTAAAGTGGCTATGGAGCCTCAGGTTCCAGACCCTTTGGTATAGATAGAGCAGAGGTCTGCAACTGTTCATGCTAAAAGAGCCAACTGGTCCAATTTCTTATTGACCAAAATCCAGCAAGGGCCGCAAAGTCCCACTTCACCACTTGGAAAAAATGTAGCCCTTAAATGTAGTTTTTAATTAATTGGAATAACTAAATTATAACAGTGTTATTTTTTCTATATGTATTGCAATTTTAATTTATGTTACTTTAGACAGCAACACATACACATTTCTTTCAAAATAAAATACATCCTGTGTCAAATAACTAACTAACCTTTTATTTTTTCAAAGAATTTGCATTTTTTTTAAGTCAAATAGCCACAATGGAGGGATAAGAGACCCACAAGTGGCTCTGAAGCCTAAGGTTGCAGACTCCTGATACAGATAATGTAAAGGAACAACTTTACACACTCATCAAGGACAATTTCACCAATCTAACATGCACTGTTGCACTGGTGGAGGCAGCGATACCAGGGAAAAGCTACGACACCCCTGTAGCACCTACCCAACCCTGACAACATCTGAAGTGGGATCGCTGAGAGGCAACCACATCACCCAGCATGTGCTTTAGATATGCATCTCTTGATACAGATAAAGTGCTCTGCTTTGACAAAAACAAAATGAATATGTGGCCTCTTTAAAAGGTTGGGTGCCGTCCTGTTGTTGATTTTCAGATAAGTCAGTCTGTCAGGTTCAAGAAATAGTTATTCTAACGTAATGTAATCTAATCTAATCTAATCTCTATTTTGATCTCAAATCTGTCTGTGTATACACACCGTAGAAAGTTTCAGAAAACGTTTTGAGTTTTTTCAGGTACATCACCGAACCTCTGATTCTGCAATCGAAACCAGGCTGTGTGCCGACAAGCAGAGTTAATGTATGTCACGCCTCAGTGTTTGTGCCTGAGGGAGAGTCACATCACTTGGATGAACAGGGCTGACAGACAACAGCTAAAAGAGACACAACAAATCCCAGGACAAGCTGTGTGAAGGTGGGCTAAAGAGTAAAAGTGGTGGGAGTTTTATGATAAATTAAAAACTGTTGTTGCCACCAGTGTTGGTAGCAAAAACAATTTGTCTTCTTTATGATATTACACACAATCTTAAAAAGGATTTTGATTTGGAGGAAAAAAGAAAAAAAAAGGAAAAAAAAACAAACATTAAATATTCTTTTTTTTTTTCCTAATCAGGGACAGACTGAGGAGAGGAAGATATGCAGAGTGAGAGGGAGAGTGGTCAAATGACAGAGGCGTGTTTGTGTTCTGATTAGGCTGAGCCAAATGGAGGCGGCTCACCAATGGAGATAACCAACAAAGGCATCTTTTTAGTGGGGACAAATCTTTGAACATCTTTTCATGGTCAATAGACATGGGTATTCTTATGTTTTCATGAAGAAAATGAGGTATAAAATCTGTTTTCGGTGTGTGATTTAGCAGCCCGATCATGTGTGTGCGCCTCACAACAACTTTCATTGTCCTGCTTGCTTGAGTGAGGCTCCAAATCTGTTTTATCATTATGCTCTTATGAGCTGACAGTTTGAATGTCTATTCATTCTCACCCTAGCTGCCAAGATGTGATGCACTCAAGCTGAATAAACAATGATGTGGGCTTTTTGGACGAAGACGAGCTTACTGGCATGGGTGTGTCTGAACCCTGTTTGGTTTCTCATCTCTATGGATGGCGACGGTGAATAGATCAAATCCGTGGCAGTGCTGATCAGGTCCTATCTGGCGGGAAAACTAGGCTGAATATCAGCTCAGGTTGCCAGCCAAGGCACTACTCCTAGTGTCTGCCCTCTTTCTGTCTGCTTCCTCCTCACACTCACATCAACATCCACCGAGTTTACTCTCATGCCGCCAGAAGCACACAAGAAAAAACACAGGAAAAAACAAATTAAAAAGCAGATCCATCCTTCTTCGTTGGCATCGGTCAGGACAGACATCAAAACATGTTGTTATTTTTCTTAAAATTAAAAAACTCCATCAAATTCCCAGATGTCTAATTACAACACTGAAAAAGAGAAACAAGTGATCTATGAAAGAGGAGGTTTAAAACCAAAACAGAGATGATATGTTAGAGGAAGAACTGTCAGTGCGCAGGATGTGGAGGTTTTTTCCCACTTTTTTCTTTTCCAGTTTTGGTTTTGTGTTGCATTGTCGCCTTTGGATCTGCGTCTTGCCTTGTCTTGCAAACAAACAGGAGTTTCAGGTTATGAAGTAAGACCTTTGCATTGACTTGAACTGGCACCTTTGTTGTTCAACACACCTACTGGAAAAAACTCCAACGTGATCTCATTGTCCATGGAAAAAAAGAGAATGATCTTGTTACTCCTTACTCAGATTACATTTTCTTTAAACCCAAGAAAATTAACTATCATTCCATCTTTGGGAATTTGCTTTCACACATTTAACCCCTTAATTACAGAGTTTTTCTGTGAAACTGGTCATTTTTAAGCAGAGTGGAACACAACAATGCAGCAATGGGAAAACTGAACTCGAGTCTGGAAATTCTTGTTAGATTGTTTATGTTCTAGTGGAGCGGTAAGGAAAAGGAACACCACTTTTGTTGTAATGTGTGTGACAATACCAGTCTTGTGTCCGTGAAACAATGTGTCCGGCTGGGCTGGCCTGAAGGGAGATTACATGGATTTATATGTGCGCCACTCGATTCCGAAAAGCCTTACAAACAAGCAGCACATTGCAAATTGAAAGATGAAGACCGCGGGTGAACAATAACAAGTGACCCATGCTGGGGCCGCGGGGTCAGTGCACAGTAGAGTTATGCAGAAAGATCGAGAAGATGGCAGACAGACTGTGGGTCTTGCAGAGAGAGTGAGAAGCTAGAGAGGCAGATTGGGACGGGATTTGTAGAATAGGCAGAAACGTTTCTTTCTCCTTGTGCAGTCTGAAGCTCTCATGGACCCAGCTGTCGAAGGCCAACCTATTCCTGCCCTGTTCCACTATGTGAAGATTAATAGTTCTCCTCCAGGCTTAGTTCAGCTCTGTTGATAGTAATGGGTCCCATGAGGATGTGCCCAAAGTCACATGCAGCCATGCTAATGGTGAGTGACTTCTTGCTTGTTTTTTGGCTCTCATTTGTTTTGATGTGTGCTGGAATGCATTTCTGTTCCCGCTTCAATTAAAATGGCACTCTTCTTGTTATTCTGCTGCGATATTCAGATTATTTCTGAACAGGTCCTTGAGAACATGGGAAGTAAAATAAGTGGAATCTGATTTGAGCTGCAGCTGACCCAAGGTCAGTTTGAAGCACCTCTGTCTAGACGTTAGCGCAAAAGAGGCATCAAACCGCATCCCCCTGTCCCTTTCTTTCTCTGATTCTTTAATGTTTCTGTCTCCTCTCATCTTTCAGATGGGTCTCACAGTTCTGCAGCTCTGCTTTAAATTTTATTCTGTTTGATGACACAGAAAGGAAGGTGCAGTGATATCCTCTAGCAAAAGATCATCCGGGGGTTTTGCTCTGATGGCATCTAAATAACATAACTACAAAGATTTATTTCGTTGTTCTCATTTTTTCTGCAGCTAAATGTGTCAACAATCCAGACAAACCTAACCTTTCATAATTGGATCAGAAATTGTGACAAGACCCAACTACATCCCATTACCCTCATTATATGACAATTACACTCCCGATTGTATACAACAATGGTTTGATAATACTTGTTGTTTAATTGGATTTTGCTGTAACTTTTGAATTCACTCAATTAGTAAATAGGTCCTTCTTTCACCAGTTCTCCTTTTCCCAAGTGCATCGTGCCCCACCCAAATCTGCCCAAAACCCACTACCCACCCCCTGCCATTAACCTTCAGTGTCCCACACTGGCATCTCTCTGAACATTCAGGACATGCAGACTCCTCCCCCAACCTCCTCAGATCCCCAATTCCCCTTCCCCACAATCCGCACACACCCGTTTGATTGTGATTGACAGTGTCTTTGTTCCATTGTGTGGAGCTGTCGTCTCTGATGAAGACACATACACAGAGCCAAGGCTCTCCTCTCAGTCTGTTTATTGTATGTTGCAGCAAAGCTGCAGGTCTGCAAGCAGTTCCTCTGTCTGCTGAAGATGAGCTGCATGGGGAAAATCCCTGGGTAAACAAGAGCACAACCACTTAGCGCAAGATGCACCGCGCAAGGTGGACCAAAGCCTCTCCTTACACAGACCGGACCCAGATCGTCCAGAACCGACGAACAGAGGACCAGCTGGAGGAGGAGGCTCCGGCCTGCGTAACGCAGCTGAGGTTGTCATTAGATTTCGCTCTTCCTCAGGGATGGGAACCAGGTCACATTCTCTCACACGGCACAAAGCCGAGTGTGTGTGTCACAGGGTTTTGGGGGGGGGGGATTCAAGGGAAGGGTTTTGATGAGACGGGAGGGGGGTAGGCCATGACCTCTTTATATCCATCAACAGATCACTAACTTGGCCCATAGACATGCTTGAAGAGCACGTACACACAAGCACACACATTCTCATGCATGCAAACACATGCTAATGCCAGCATGCGGACACCCAGCGTACGCACCAAAACAGCTCTGACGAAGGCCCTGGAAGCTTTTTGGACAAACATCGTTTCCCATAAGTCTTTGCTGCAAAAATGCCGCTACTACCCCTATAGTTCCCCCAGTCCCCCCATATTTTCCTCCGTCTTTGTACGTTTTTTTCGAAAAAAAAAATATGTGCATTCAAAGAAAAATTGCTGGAAAAAATGTTTTAAGTAAGGGAACACATAAGAAAACATGTTTTCTGCGAGATGTCTTACATAGTCCTAAAGCCAAGGCCTCATCCATGTTCTCACACTGAACTCAAAAAACAAAACTTGTAATACATATAAAATTAATTAAATGGGACATACTTACACTCTCTACAATATAAAAAACATAGAATAATAATAATACTATAGCTGTTTATGCTATAAGTTAATAGTGAGTAATATAGATAAGTCACCTCTAAGACCAATGATATACTGCCCCCTCCTGGTAAAAAGAAGTTTTGCGTGATTGTACAGGGTGAGGAGTTTTTCTTTTCATTTTTTTTCATAAAAACATAATAAATAATTTTTTAATGACAGCAAATAAAAAAAACAAACAGTAATACGTTAAGGGTAAATCAAAAGCCTTTTATTTCTAAATCAGATTCAAAAATATATGATTTTGTCTTCATTTCCTTTCAAACTTCAAAAATGTTCTTAAAAGATTAAAAAATATAATTCAACAGCAGTTATATCTATGAAGATACTACATTATGGCAAACAAAATTTCAGGCACAAGTCTTTACAAGCAGATTTATCTATTTTGACTGATACATAGTTTGCCACATATGCGTAAAGTTAGGTTATCTATCATCATATAATATTTATTATTTTTCACATATCAACCGGGTTCAGTTTTTGTGCTTTGATGTCCATCCATAAAACTTAATTTTTGATTTCTGTCTGTTAATTTCCTTCTTCTTCTTCTACTGAATGCACAACAGGCCAGCATCAGTTGGGTGTTTGCTTACTCCTGTGTCATCATTAAAAATAAAATAAAAAAAGACAAAAATTTGTGCAATTGTGCATGTTGTCTAACAAAGCTTATCATGGTATCACGTTTAAGCTAAGAAGAGCCTCCTGTCTCCAGGTTACTGGTTCTAATCTACCTCAGCAGAGCCTCAGGGAAAGCGACTGGAGGTTAGCATAAAGGTGAGGGTCGAACCCTGCCCTCAGTCGGGGGAGATGGTGCGTCTGCGCAGGCAGCTGCATGTTAGGCACTTCAGGATGTTCATGGTGATGTGCATGAGCGGACCAAAATTGAAGAGCAGATTGTAGAAGGTGTTGACAGACAAGCCGCCAGTTTCGTCTGCATATTTTAAGGCCACGATGGGCGTGTAAAGGCTGTTGGTCAAATTCCTAAAGCGAGGGCTGTCTGACTCAATAACCTTTTTAGTGCACTGCGAAAAGAAAACAGTTTGGGTGATTTCATCAGTTGATTTGAAAATTTCTTTAGTCAAATAAAAGATAGGAAACCAATTTTCTTACTTTTGCTATGTCCTCTGGCGTCTGACCCATAGCTTCAAATATATCTATGGACGATGGCAGGTAAACATCTTTAAAATACCGAATTGTGTCTGCATCCACACCTGGATATTCCATCTTGGCCACTTCCTCCATCATCTTGGTTTCAAACTCCGTATGAACCGGGCCCGGCTCAATCATGGACAACCTGCGGCGAGGCACACACACAAAGTCAGCATGTGCAGTGAAGAAGCAAAGACAGATGTACAGTCAGGGGGAAAAGGGGGTAATCTACCGGATATTAAACTTCAACAGCTGCACAGCCATGCTCTCACAGAAGCCCTCCATGGCAAACTTAGAGGCAGTGTAGACATCGTTGAACACCACTCCTGACACAAGAACAGGAAACAGATAAGAGACATGACTAATTTATATCATCCAGTTTCATGGTATTTAGTTACCTGAATCATTTTATGATTTATACATAAGAAATTAAGTTATCTGAGGCACAAAAGAGATAGTTGTTCACAAACAGATTCTTACTAACATGCTGGCACCTCAGCAAGAATTTCTATTAAGCTTATTTTCAAATGTCTACAATTTCACAAAATTAAAAACAAGTTTTATTCATCAATATTAAACTGATAAAGACAATACAAAAAATGTCTAAAGCTTGAATCTACAAGTCACATGACTTCCTTGAATTCTATTAAAGACTCAACCCAACAAAAATGTTGTTTCTGATGTTTTAAACATGTTCTTATGGTATTTTTCATGGACATATATAATAAAATTAAGATAAAAATAACATTTCTGAGTATTCCTTTATTCAAATTATTGTGAATTAGGAGCAAATGAAAAAAATGCCATTGGAAAAAACATTTACTTGCAGAAAATATGTTGCGCCAATGGTCCTCCCCACAAGTTAAAAGTGAAATTTCTAACAAACTCCTACCGCTCTACAGAAACTATGTCCTAGAAAGCGACACGAGTTCTTTTTATTTCGGCTAACAGCAGCAAAATCATAAATAAGAGACTATTGGGAACACTTTTAAAATATGTAAAAACATGATCAGAGTCTACACATTCTCACTCCTACCTTGTCAAATATGGATGTATGATTCGGGGCCCCTCAGCATCAGTTGTTGGATGTCCCCAACTCGTCGTTTTTTTGATACCATCAAATTAGGTGTCCCCATTCTTCGGGACGTGGGAGCAGACGTGGTAATGAACACGGAACTGGTACCAGGTTAGGATACCAGGACGCAGACTGGACTGGTACTGGTACCCTAACCCGGTTCTGATCTACGTCCTGAGAGTTGGGAACTCCTGATTAGCGGACAAATTTTTTCCCTTTCTATGGCCCGGTATCAAGTGGCCTTCGGACCGTACCAGTTTGCAACCCGGAAGATGGGGACCCCTGTATTCACAGGAACAGAAGCCACTTCCAATTACAACAAGTTGGGGACACTCAAAATGTCAAAAACTGACACAGAGGGGCCCGAACCATACATCCATATATAACAAGTTGGGAGTGACAATGTGTTGTCAAAGTGGTCTTCAAAAAGTTGAAAAGTCGTACCCTGGAGCCCCATCACACTGCTCATCACCACAATGTGTCCCGAACGCCTCTTCTTCATGTCTGGCATCACTTCTTTGATCATGCGAACCACACCAAAGAAGTTGGTGTCAAACACTCGTTTCATCTCCTCAATGCTGATGCTCTCCACGGGTCCCAGCAGACCCATTCCTGCATTGTTGACTGACAGAAAACACAGACACACGGACGTTACTCAGGTTGTTTGTCGAATGCTGTGATGGTCCAACATCAGAAAAACAAAATACAGATATGTATTGTAGTCTGTTAAATATTTAATGAACACGAGTGTCAGTACTACATTTGACCACCAGATGTCAGTTTGCGGCAAATCCAGCAGGCTGTGATGTAACACCAGTCTGTGCTTTGAGAGAGGCCTCTGAATCTTGAGTAATTATGTGAAAAAGCGAGCAACAATGGATTTAGAGTAAGACGGAGGGTGCTTCACAATTAAATGCTTCATCCAGAATAGAGGTAGCAATCCAGGTCCTTTAAATCCGCTGCAACAGAAAACCAGCTGAAGGCAGCAGCCCGTGTTGTTATTGACATTCAGCGAGATTTCCAACCTTTAGAGCCCTCATTTGCTTTGTTAAAGCTGCAGGGCCCTCCCGGTTCAGACAAAGAGGCTGTCAGGGGCACACGAAGCTGCAGGACGGCTGTCAGACACGGCTCACTCATGTTAGCTCATAATAGCTTTTTCTGTTTAGGTGCAAAATCCATCAGCCCACTGGAATTTCAAGACTCCCAATCCCCTCCTTCCACCCACTCAACTGCAAAACCACACAGAGTGTAACCTCTGTGGCAAATCATCTCTGTTTTGGACTGTCATCTCTGAAAAGTCAGCTCGGAAAAAGCACTAATGATAATTCAGTCGTGACTCCTTAAGGAAAGGGCTATTTTAATGTACAGTTTAATTCAATTAGTTGGATTTATAATGTGCAAAAAAAAGAGCTTGTATTTGAAGTGTGTCCCACTCACTCAGAATATCAATATGGCGGTCCTTAACACTGTTGATGCACTGCCTGACAGACTCGTCGCTGCACACGTCTAATGGAAGAAGCATCAAGGTCTTCCCGTACGCGTCTCCAGCTGCCTCCAAAAGCTTGTCCTTCTTCTTCAGGTCCCGCATGGTGGCGATGACTGATCAGGGGAGACACAGTTGGACATGGATGACAGCAAGCAAAAACAAAGACAAATGTGTTTTTAAAGTCCCACTCCGACAGTCTTTCGATCTATTTCTATAATTATGCTGTTTTTAGAAGCTATCCCAAAACCTGTGTAGTTTTTGAGGACATAGCTTCTGCAGAGCGGCAGCAGTTCATTAAAATTTGCAGCGAAGTTGTGTGCAGGAAAGTTGGTGTCGAGTATGCCCACCCCTCCTTCCCAACATCCCTTTGTTTACACTCATTCACGGTAGCTTGTGGCTTGCTGGAATACCTGCTTGCTCCTGATTCAGAGCAATTTGAATAAAAAAAGACTCAGAAATGCCCTTTTAATTGTAGTTTTCTTTATGTATATATAAATATTCCATCATGAGAAAAATGCTGCTAAAATATTGTACAAACACAGAAAACACAATTTTCATCACAGTGGGTTTTTAAGTAGCTCCTCTGATCAATCCAAGTGAAATTTTTCTAGCATTGACTTTTCATGGAAAGTTTTATTTTTTATCTGACTTAAATGCACAAAATTCTTCTTGGAAGTTGGTGTAAAACACAATTTATGACTCATTATAAAGGAGACAAAGTAACACATAAAAGTGTGTCAGCACACAAACATTCAAAGCTGGAACTCGGGGTCAGAGTTTGCAAAAAAAAAATGTGACGGAATTGATTTTGTCTGAACTTTACACGCCGGACAACATTAACCTACATGCCACAGCGCTGTAATCTATCTGAACCAGCTGCTATCATGATGCTCTGAGTTGCTTTGGCTTTCTCAGCTTTTTTTTTTCACTTTCTGCTGACTTTGAAGGTGTGACGTTACCTAACACGCCGTGTTGCACAATGACCCGGAGAACACAACTTTTAACTCTGGAATTAAATCTACCTGCTCCCCTTGTCAGATAAAAACAAACAAACTCCTGTTTGAACACAAACACAGTTGTATAACAAAGATTAGAAAGGGGATTATTTTTGTTGTAGCATTTAGGATTTACTGGACATATTACATCATGTTGACATCTTATCTGTATTTGATGATACGAGCAGGAAATTCATATAATTTTTCGGAGTAAATGTTAGAAGGGGTATCTTTAAGAACGGTCAGACACGCCGTGCATGGAATAGATCTTATTGATTGAAGAAGCAGCTGCTCCATGAAATGTATGTTTTTGTGGGGAAGTAAACAAGAGAACCATTGTTCTTGTGGTTCCTGAAGGAAATACTTCAGCAGCTTAAACATTCTTGACTGAACCCCACTGCAGTGGAAATTTGGAGACTTTCTAGCAGTTTTTTTTTTGTTCGTGCCACTGCAGCACACTCTCACTTTGTGCAAAATGAAATATTTAATCTGCTGAATTTCTGTGCAGATCAGCTTTAAGCGGCTCAAAGGAGGGAACAAAATCAGCTTCTGCAGGATGAGGTTTCATCATAATAAATCAAACAATGCCTTACAGTAACTGACTGAACTCATGTGTGACTGTAATTACAGGTTTCTTATAGTAGTAATTGAGGGTTTGACTGTTAGCACTTACTGTAGGCTTCCAGCCAATCAGAGGTCTTGAGGTAAACTCACCAACAGGGGTGTGGTGGCTACACGGTATGAGGCCTAAAGAAACCAAACAGCTTTTTGAATTAAATTTCAGGTTCCATAATGAGTGAGATGATGGCTGGGAAGTGGAGACATACAATGTCAAAGTGGGACACCCAGCTCCCCTGCGCACCAATGAAGACTTCAAACAAGGCCCTTGCTGTAGATTGAACCCATGCTTGTACAGGTCTCAAACTTTGTCCCCCGTTCCACACTCGCTCCACTGAAGGAACTATAGACACATTAGACACGGCACTAAAATGGAGCAGGCGCTTTACAATTCTCAGCAATAAAAGGGAGCTTTGTGCCGGAGAAGTCACTTGAAAGAGAACTGACAAGACTCTTTTTCTGAGTCCAGCCTGGCATGCGGCATCCTTGCAGATCCAACCCTGGAAGCACCTCTTTCAGATGTTAATAAGGGAAGGAGGGGGCAGAATCCCAGACCTGACAAAAGCCTATGATTCTGATATGAACCGGGTTTGCTGTTAATCTACGCAGAATGACGCGCGAGCGAGCGGAGAGCCGTGCATGCAGCTCACTCCAACTTTCGTGCGTAAAGGGGGTGCAACAGCACGGTGTTGCAGGGAAAGTAAACACGGCCATTGGAGCTCTTTAAGCGAAACACACTATTAGAGATTTGCCACTGATAAATCGGAATAAAAGGATGGAAATGTGAGATAAAGAACACGTACCATGGTAACGCTTCTTTTCATCAGTGGCCAGCGTGACGGCAATCCGTAACCCAATGCCGGAGGAGCAGCCGGTGATCAGCACAACTTTCTGCCCGCTGTTCGCCATGATCTGTCCGGGGAGGCAGTGTGTTTCCAGCGGTCCTCTGCTCCGGATGGTCGCTGCGGAGGAAGCCACCGATCACCGGACTTAAAAAAAAGAAGGAAAAAAAAAAAAACCCCAAAACTAAAGCGGATCATGCAGCCATGTGAGCGCCTAACGCAGTCACATGTGCGGACTAACCCGTAACCTGAAAGCCACGCAGCGGAAC
Organism: Oryzias javanicus; assembly: GCA_003999625.1. Taxonomy (NCBI): domain Eukaryota; kingdom Metazoa; phylum Chordata; class Actinopteri; order Beloniformes; family Adrianichthyidae; genus Oryzias; species Oryzias javanicus. The sequence continues at coordinate 17,192,247 of CM012444.1, forward strand.
ACCTTTGAAAGTTGATAAGTTCTGCCTGGACAGTAAATTATAGTCAAAGTTTATTCCTGTTTTTTTTTTCTAACAGTGAAAGCGTGCATGCGCACACGTGCGCAGAGTGGGCAGTGCTTATTTGATTTCTGTGTTGTTGACCCCAGTACCTCAGTTACACGTTGCTGTTTTCTCTACTATATATATATATATATATATATATATATATATATATATATATATAATATATATATATATATATATATATATATATATATATATATATATATATTATATATATATAATTTATATATTCTCTATATACACTCTCTCTCTCTCTCTCTCTCTCTCTCTATATATATATATATGTATAAGTATGCATATATGTATGTATGTATACATATATGTATATATACTAAATTACACTTTTTTGAGAAAATATCAATTTGTTTTTCTTAAAAAAGTGTATTTCAGGAAAAGGGTATAAACCCAATGACAATTTATTAAAGTTTGCTCTCCAATAAAATAGTTGGATGGGCAAAGCTCCGCACTGCCCTCCTCTGGTCACGTGAGGTACTGCGCGAATGATTATCAATTTTGATATCTCAAATTGATCGATTTTTATTTCAATTTTTTTTATAAAGTTACACAGTTGAACACAACCGTTTGTAAAAGTTTCACATATTCTTTTTTGCAATAGTCATATCATTTTGACAGTATCTACATAAAAATGACAGTTTCAAGTTCTTTTTGTAATTGACTAAGCTACATTTAAAAAAAAACATTTTGCAGAATTTCCAAAATAGAATAATATGTTTGTGTATTTTTTGGTACATAATTTTCATCACCAAACTTCAAAATATCACAATTAGGGTTTTCTTTTTTGAGTATTTTTACCATATCCTATTTAATCCCACACAAACATCAATTTAGTCAGAAATTTAATCAGCTGGGATCCCATCAAACTGAATGACTGTAACCCCAATAAGATAGCTTCAGAGTGTGAGAAGAATTTTCTGAGTTTGTTTTGACTCTCGTTAAATCAGCAAGGGTCTGTTTAGTTGACCAGGGAGACTTTGCTCTCATAGAGGTTGAAGGTGTGCTGATAAGATAAGACATCTTACTGCAAAAGTCTGTTTTGTTTGGATCTGTTGCTAATGTGATGCAACTTCATGCAAATTCCTAAATACTGTTTTTCTGTCTGAGGACTGTCAGTTTGTTTTCCTTGTAATCCAAATGTTATGGCCCACAAGCAGACACAAATAAACAGCCCTCGAAGGCATTTAAATAATTAGCAAGTGAACAGTTTGTGAGTGTTTTGTGCCCTAATTTTTATGTTCACTCTAAGATTCAGCCTACATGCCATGTCATGTCAATGCAGTTCAAATGATTTGTGCAGAGATGTTGCAGAAATATTGACATTGTACTCCTTAAGCTGCTGAAAGCCCACTTTCCCTGAGAGAATTACCCCAAAAGGATCAACAAAGTCTATCTAAGTCTATTCTAAACAGCAAAGGCTTTTTCTTATAGACTCATTTAATATATTTTCTGACACAAATATCCCTTCCTATCAAAATATCATGTTCAATCACTCGCTCTGCCCCCCTCTGACTGGTTGGTGACTTTTCAGTGGGGAAGTTTTCATGGTAAGATGGTAGACGTTCAGGATAAAGGTTATTTTGGCATTTAGAATCTTGTTCCAAACAAAAGCGTTTGAATGTTACAACTGTGGCATTTTAAAATCCTCCTCCCCTCCTGCTTGAATTCAAAGCAGCTAAATGATTAGAGGGGGCAGCAACACAACCCATGACATGGCTGAAAATCTTGGTTAGAGCTCTGTACCTTAAATACTTACATTTCTGATCCTTTTTGGGGGTTGTTGGAGCCTATCCTGACTACTTTTGGATGAAGGTGGGGTCGCCACCGTCACTGGGCACTCTAAATAACAATATAAGGTAAAATTACAGAAAAAGTGACTTAATCAACCATCATAGCCACATATGATTCTCCAACAAAGAAAATAGAAAGGCTTTTAAAGCCTTTATACTACTGAAGTGGAAAAACTGTGGTGTGCAAGTTAATTTCAAACAATAAAACTTTACCAATTAGTTGTTGATACATTCAAAAAATACACTCTCAATTTACAATATTGCAGTCACAGAATTAAAATGCCTTACATCTATAACTTCGGGTTACTTTCTTTGTAATACCTGCTCAGGAGAACATTAAATCTGAAGTAACAAATTGGATTTAAAATTAATTAGCAGTGCCTTACTCTACTTTGTTTCTGTAAAAAATAATCTGTCACTGTAATACATAAATGTTGTAATGAGCTACTCCCAAAACTGGTGTCAAGCGACACACTTGGAAGCTTTTTTAATTAGAAATAAAACAGCTTTGAAAGTAGTGAGTAAAAAATGCATCAAAGCCAAACCACATGCAGCAAAAATGTTATGCATGCAGTCATAATCCACAACAAACCCGTCGAAAATCCATCTCGAAAACAGCCATGCGTTTCTTTAATTACCAAATAAAGTAGTTTTTTTTACCTTCTGTCTGCATTCAGTAAATTCGGCTTAGTGCAGCCATCAGCAGTCTGAATGAAAGAAACAGGAAAATTAAGTGGAAAACAGGGCGAATGCATAACTGCATTACTGCACATCCACAGCAGCTCCACTCAAATGTTTCTGAGGCAGTTTATCCTGCAGAAAAGTAAAAAATAATATTGCAAGGGAAGACGACACAGCAGAAAGAAGCACAAAAACCTGCAGAGTCTGCTGAAAGTTGAGAAGAAGTAAGTTAAGGCAACTCATGGTAATTAACAGCGTATTAGCATTCGCTGTAGTCTTCTTTTTAGGGTTTATTTTGTTTAACAGAAGCATCTTTTTTCCTTTTTGTTTACAGAGTTCATTTAGTTTGAATGGTTTATTTTTTTGGCTCACTGAAGCATGTTTCATTTTACGTTCTTTCTGATTGCACTTCTATTCTGTTCTATTCTGCTGGCCCAATACTGCCCAACAAAAACAGAGAGACCTCGATGTAGTTCACTGAATCCCAGGCTTTTCATTAGTCTTTATCAGAAAGCAAAAATAGATCTCATCTTTTACTGAATGAAACATTTACAAATTAAATGTTTACATTTGCAGAAATGTTAAAAATGAGTTTAGAATGCAGTTTAAGTTAAATGACACTTCAAGTTTCTAATAAAAATTCCAGAGTTTATTGAAGGATTATTTAGAAAAAGAGTAGTGTTTTGACACAATGTGACAGTTTGTGTCATAATAGTCTACAGAGTTATCAAGTAACTTGTTAATTAAGTAAATGATGGCTATAAATACCTATCAACTTTAGTTTTTTTTATTAATTCTTACATAAATTAATGATTAAATAAACTAGCTCTTATAATCTAAATACATAAGTTTAATAAAGCTTCTATCAAATGTTAAAAGTGATGGAGGCTGTGTTTACTGTAGATCAGTTAAGTGCCTCTAAATAGAGTGAACAAGTCTGGATGGGAAGCAGAAGGAAGCTGGAAAACGATTGTCGTCTGGATTTTTAACTTTTGCTGTGAAATTTTTAAAAAACTTAAACAGAATCAATTAAAGAGTAACAAAAAAGAGGCAATAATGTGAGTATTTACATGCTTTTTTTTTTTGCTTTGTGCTCTGTCTGTTTTAAAAGTCTTGTTGTAAGCCCTCCAACCTCTTTTTTTCTTCTTATGAAAATTTAAATGCATCCACAGCACTGACTAGAAAAATAGACTCACTGCAGCAATGAGTATTTTTTTTTTTTAAATCTTTCTGTCTAGCTTTTCACCTTCCTCAGAAGTCATCTGAAATCATTCCAATTGTGCTCTGAACCCAAATCATCTCTTACTTCCTTTCTAAAGTTCAAGCCATCAACAATCATCCTTGCATCCCAAGTAAACCTCATTTTTTTATAGTTGAATAACCAATTTCCTGTGTACTGGCTTTAAGGATATATGAACAGATGCTTCAAGGACTTTCGCTGTTTTTCCAGCTGACTGAATAATGTCTGCTTTCATTCACCGCAATTAAAGATGAAATGCGGGAAATACTGTATGATAAAATTCAGACAGTAACAAGAAAAACACTCTGTTTCTTAGCAGTATGTCACAAATGCTGGGTCTTAATAACGTCCCTGTGGCACTGGACGAAGCAGAGCGACGCAGTAGAAATGACAAGGGTTCCTATCTGTGCAGGAAAACCAACAAGACTGGAATGTTTGCCGCGGATGGAGCGACACTTTTTGCTCTTTTGTGTGCAGTCTCCAGAGGAGGTGTGGAATGCAAAACTTCACCAGAACACAAGCGAAGAAAGAGATGAAGGCAAAGAGTAGCTGGAGGTCAGTGGAAGGGAGGGAGCCTTGAAAGGAGAAGAATCGGCGTGCACGAAGGAGGGAAAGTGTTTTCTGGCTTTTGAGGCAGAAAGAGAACACCTTTAATTGAGAGAAAGAGATGAAAGAGGAGACCAGCAGCAGCACCAGCAGAAAAGAGTTGACTTTTTTTTCTTGTAGCAGCAGATCAAATAAAATGAGCACAAAAAGCACCTTAAGACCATTAAACTCCAATAATCATTTTTTATATTTTTTAGCATCAGAAAAAACATTTGACTTATAAAAAGTGTGTTTGTGTACATTTTTTTGACTAAGGAGAGATGTTAGGAAAGCAAGTAAGAAAAGTAAATTATCTTTGACGGATAAGCTGATGCTTTGGATAAACTTGGACATTTTAATTCCAGAGCTTAGACACCACTATGTAAGATAGTTTGCAGACATAATTAAAAAACAGAAGGAACATGTTGCATTTGAGTGTCACTGGCAAAGAAAACTTCCCGTTGGGACTTTTTACATCTTTCCTGTGGTACCAACTTACTTTTAAAAGTCTTAAAACTCGTTTTCATTCCATTGTTCACCCCTCTAAATGGCATTTAAATGGCCTCGCAGGTTATTCTAACACAATGGTGCTGAGTCACGCCGTAAAGTAACGAGAGGGAACATATCAGTTGAAGCAAGAGTGTGGCAGCTGATTAGGTTTATTTGATCTGTTGTTGGAGCAGCTCATTTAACACACATGCTGCTTAGATGTTAATTGGCTTAGTCTCCCTCCTCTTTAATGATCATAATTATCCCTAGACTGCCAGTTCGCCTTACTTACCGGCCCAGTGCAAAGCTGGAAATTTCCACACATAGTTTCTGCTGTTAAATGCATCACAACGTCTTTTAAGACTTCTTGGAATTGGACAGTTTAGATTATAACTTTTCCTTTTTGAGTGTACATTATTTTTCATTTTTGTTTTGTTTTGATGACATTTTAGGTGTAAAAAATTTAAGTTTTTTTGTTGGGGGTGCAACGAGAAATTGACTTAATTGATGAACTGATTTATACTCCTGAGATGCAAACAGATCAATGTGTCTGAGGCAAGATTTCAATCAGATCAACACATACTATTATAAAATCAAGAACACGGTGGGTTTATTTTGCTAAAAGATTATATCAGAGAGGAAAAAAAAACATGTGATGTCAGGAATATAAGTTCAATGTGTAGAAACATGTTGATTTTTCAAAGACTTGTGTCCTTACAGTGTGGCAGAATGTTCCAATTATGTTCAGTTTGTGTTATTCTAAACTTTATTAGACTAAAATGTGAATGGATTTGCCATTAAATTTTGTTTACTTATTTTACACTTCATTATCATGCAAAAAATACAAGGAATCTGGAAAACTTCATCTGCACTGTTCAGCAGCAGCAGGTATTTATCTCAGGTTGAATTTTTGGCTAAAGATCAACTTTAGATCAATGAATTCTATCATTCAAAATGAATCAATATCCACCACGAAACAATAAATCCTAGCATCCTTGTTTTTTTTATTTCATATAATCACCAATATCAGGTCAATTATCCTGATTAGTCAACTCTGCATATTTTGGTTTATTAAAAAAGAAAACAACTCTATTCTAATTCCATAAAGCCAGAAAAGCATCCATGCAGTTTAGCTAGAATATTTTGCAGGTGAACTTCCTCTGCCCTCCTTCACATTTCGATAAACTTTCCTTTCTGCTGCTTGGCGGTTTTGTTTGGGAAAATGCAGCTTCTTCAAAGTTCTTATGTGAGAGCACACACTGTCTGATGTATGGACATAATATCATAAGCAGTTATTGGCTGGCACAGTCATTTTTTTCTCCTGCAGAGGTGCTTTCACATATCATAAGTTTTAGAACTGCTCAAAGATAAAATGAGATTTCTCTCTGCAGCAGAAATGTTTTATATGCGGATGTTTGATTGTTAATTCACAAAAACTCGAAACTTATGCAACTCTTGAGTTTGTATCAGAGCCATATAAAAACATTTTGCACAGATAAATGAAATTACAAAGGATAAAACAATTTATCTTGAAATTAAGGAAGATATTTCATTCTGAATATTTACCTTCTGTCTCGGCCAGCCTGTTGTGTCTTCAGTACTTTTTTACTGGCATCTTTTAGCCAAACTGTTGCTTTGTTCTGCCATGTTCTCCAAACAAGGAGCAGACTCAAATGAAAATCTGTCTCTGATCTCACTCTAATTCTTGCTCATCTGCTCCTCTGCAGGAGGTTTCACAGATAAGTCTAAAATGCAACGAGATGACAGATTACTTCACTTCCACCCTCACACAGTGATTAAATAACACAGTAAGTCCACAGTCATTTATCAACACAGATTTACCTGCAGAGAGAGACTTCCAATTTGAAAACCATCACTCATGTGAAATAAATGTCAGTCTGCAACGCAGCAAGCATCATTTAGCCACTTGCAGGATTAATTAAGGAATACATAAACACAAATGAAATGCTGCTAAGAAAACAACATCCTCTAGACATTTTTTTTCCTTCAATTCCAGTGATTGATTTTTGCTTCTATTTTTTCTATCCCGTGGACCATAAATAAATGTCACACTGCATAATGGGCATAGTTTATTATTGTGTTATTTCCATGTGATTGTGAATGAGTGTAAACTCAAGCGGGTCTGCAGGTTTATGCTAAATGGCAATCAGGATAAAGAGACTGTCAGCATGGGTTGAGCTCTTGCAGGTTCTCTTTTCATCATTTAAATGGGTTTTCACCAACTTGACAAATAGAGTCCATTTAATCGGGAGAGAAAATGCAAAATGACAAAGCACTGATATGAAGCAACCATCTACTTTATCTTTGCTGGTTTTTGAAATGTCCTGAATAATAATTTAATGTAAACAGTTCATTTTTAGAATGTAACTAACTTTGGTTGCTCGTTTTTTGTGTTTGTCCATTTTGGTTGGACATGTCTGATAATAGAGGAAAGTACTTAGCACATACTTTGGAACTATTTCTCACAAAGAGCCCAGACTGCACAGGGAAGTCTTAGCAACTATCTGCTAAGAGCTGGCAGGAATGCAGCCCTGACTCTGGCTGGCCAACCCGTGAATGGACTCAGAAAAAGTTTAGATCTACCTCAGATCTTCTGCTGTTTGGGTGCTTTTCTTTAGTTTTCTCCAAGCCATGGCTTTTTCTGGTCTCCTTTATGCATTCAGCGTTTGTGCTTTACAATACTTGGAATATTTTAGATTTTTAATAATTCAGATGTCATTTTACTTTGTTTATTAAAGACCAACTCCAATCCTCTTTTGATTTTCAAAGCATTTCCAGTAATATTTTTATTATAATCTTTGCTATTCATGGCCAAAATGTAAAAACCTGTGTTGGTTTAGGGCAGGGGAACCCAAAAGTGTTCTTGTGAGTTGGTTTGTAGACTAACTAAAAATTTGTAACAAATACAGCCAAAACATAAACATTTATGGTTTTCCAGAAAGCCACACATAGCTAAATTTTGAATGATTAAAGGGTTACTAAACAGGGAAGTTGGAGGCTGACTCTCCACAGCCAACATGTGAAAATCCAGTCAGAGGGGTGGGGCTGGGGAACAGGACTGTTATCATTACTAGAGCTGCTGACCAATAACAAAATTCAAATGTAATACCTCAGTTCAGCCTGTAGGGGGCAGCACACAGAGGGTTTTTGATTATATTTTCAAATATTAAAAAACTTTATTATATTTTGTCAAAAATGTGGGAATGACCAACATACAGCACCTTTAAAACCCAATTTACAGAGGTTAACATCCAAAAAAAGTATTTAGGGTTTGGTTACCCTTTAAGTTCTGTAATCTTAACAAAAATAAATAAATAAATAAAACACTTAGAAAATTATAGCACTAAATAGTCTATCCTATCCCGTCATTGTTCATAAAAAGTCACGTTCTACGTGGGTCTGGATTGGCCAGATTGAGAAAAAAAAATATGCATCTCTGACAATGTTTGGAGGGCTAGGCCAAATACGAAGGTGGGCTGGATCTGGCTATAGTTTGGGGACCCCTGATTTAGGGCATAGTTTCTGCAGAGCAGAAGTAGTTCATTAGAAATTTGGCTCTGAGTTGTGGGTGGAACTGTTGGGACAGAATTGACCTGCCACATTTACCGTCATCCATCTGTTAGCATGCTCTCCTCCTGCTAGCTTACATCCCCTCACAATCTCAACATAACGTTACAGATAGAACAAAAATGGCGAGTAGTATTGGAGCTTTCCACTTGTGCAGTATTTGAGCCAGATGCCAGCCTGGAGACGGAAAACTGAGACGTATGGTTCTGTTTGTCTGCAGGTGGATGCAACAGAATGTTTTGTCTGGTCCTGATTCATAACGATTAAAATCTAGAAATACTCATACATTTAAATTTAAGATTAATTTTCATTACATGTCTCCATCATAAGAAAAATACTAAAAACATAATATTCATTGGAATGTGATTCTAAACATATTTTCTGATATGCCTGTGACAGATAGCGAGACAGTACATTCATAAATCAGGTTTACACTTGAAGGTCAAAAGGTGAATAGTGAAAGTAACGTGTGTATATGATGTGTCAGTGATGTTTCTTATCTCATAATTTCTGAGTGACAATTTGCTTTGGCTTGGCATATTATGCAACGGTTAAAGCGAGGCTGCTCTCTCTTTTTCTTTCAAGTTTGACACTCTGCTCCCCTGAGATGGCTCGGCTCCAATTCTCCGTTCGCTGTGATTTATCTTCCCCTCTACTTTGCAAAAGCTGGTTTCTTGGACTCTGGAAACATTAGATTTAGTAATTTTCCAATTAGCAGAAGTCTTTACATGTCTTATCACAGAGCAAGTCTCAACTCAATAGGTCTTTTTTTCAGGAATTCATTATATTTCAGGTAGATGGGATTCATTTCCCACAGGTGATCAACCGCTTGAATTGTTAGGGATATCCTCTGTTAGATAATCTTTGAATTTTAAGACTCGGATGTTTCAGCTGATCACACATGTCACAGCATGAGGAATTTCTGTCAGTTTGATGAATTCTTTGCATGAGCAGTTGCTGCATAGCAATACATTTCTGAGGTACTAAGAAATCTATTTAACCAACTGATTGCAGTGTCATGGCAGATTTCTATGCCTTGCATGTTGAGTGTGTTATCATCTTCAGACAGGGTTTCCTTTTTAAAGCTTCTTGAGTTTTTTTTATATATAATTGCAAATGCATATGCATATTTAAAAAAAAACATTTTTACACAATTTTGTAATTTTCCTTTCTTAGAAAACACAACATTTGTATTTTTCTGAAGTAAAATTAAATCTTGAAACGTGCAAGAGCTGACTAAAGAAGGGATTTGTTAGCTAAAGAGTGAACAATAATAAATCTTTCTGATTTTAAGTAATATATTCCAGTCAGGTGTGCCTGCAGTTAACCTAATCACGCTGACCAACCATGCGTTGTCCTGCTAACAGTCAATAACCTCTAACCTGAAGGGATTCTGCCTGTGGCCTCACTTTTCAGGCTCCAGCCTCAAACACACCTGGCTGGCGCGTGCACGGTTTTCTTTAAAAAATCAGAACTGTTGTGTTCAAGAGGAAGAGTGCCGAACCGTACATCACCTCCGAGGTTAAAGACTGCTCTTAAGAACCGAGACCTAACAAATTATCTCGCGTAATAAAGGTGATTTACGGCTGAGTTTTCTGCCGGCGCACCGCGCGCTCATGCGTCTTAGCGCACACCGTCACGTGGGGGAAAAAGGAGGAGGAGGTGGAGAACGGAGGGAGGGAGGAAGAGGGTGATGGGGAGATTGAATGAGAGAGATAGGGCGAAACTTGGACGAGCCATCACAGCCTAACTTTTCCCAACAATCAAGGAAGTGGACTACACGACGTCTGTGTCTTCTCTCCACGCGTTCGCACCGGCAGAGGTGCTGCAGTGGGAGGCTGTGGCTGCAGAAGCAGACGGGGGTCCCTGCTTTAAAGGATGGACCAGCAAACAAGGACCACGTCTTGCTGGACAATACTTTTTCTATTCATCTTACGTCCTTTAGCGACGAGTCAAGCTGGTAAAGTATAGTTAAAAAAAAAAAAAAAAAACTTATAAAAATATAAATTAAGTTTAACGTATTTAATAAAAAAAAAAGCAGATTGAGCTTTAAATGTATTTTAAGAATATTTGCAGGTATGTTTTTTACCTGTAGCTTGAACACAATTTAATCCACAATTTCAAAAAATATAAGTGTCCAGATGGATTAGTTTTCTTAATTTTGAAGTTTGTAAATGTGAGGATGTTGCTGCTTGTAGGAAGTTGCTTAAGGCTATAAGAAAGTGAGTTGAATTACTTTCGGAAGTTGCCAAAAAGTCTTGGAAGTGTCAGCAATTATTCTGGATTTTCTCTTGCGCATGTGCACTCAATACCCGAATCAACAGTTGCACATCGATCTATCACTTCTTGGATTGGCGTGCGCTATAGGCGGCAGGTGCGGTCAGGGAGGTCATGTTGGAGTGATGTCATGTTGGAGTTTGCCTGTGACCGACGTCAGTTTACCGTGAAAACGTTTAACGTGGACTCGAGAGGGAGGCGGAATGGCTTGAACCCTGAAAAGATCAGAGCAGATTAAAATTCCTGTCATGGATCCGTTTAATATTCCCCCATAAGTCTCAGTGAAGGCGCTTTGCACAAACACTCTTGCTGCCATGTTCCAAATGAAGTGATATATTTGACATGTCTCCTTGCAGGTTATCACATCAGCTCCTATTTCGTGGTTCTCTTTAAATATAGAGCTCCTACTTTCTTTTTTTTTCATTTCTTATGTGTTGGTCACTGTCAAACAGATGTGAGTGTCCTGGAATCGACTTCACTTCCAAAGATGTGCACCAGATTGTCGTTTTTGTCCTGTTTCATTGAGTCCAGTGCTGTCACCCACACAGGCCCTCTGCTTTCATCCCAGAAGCTGCAGTTCAGAGAATCCCAGTGAGAGGAGTATAATATGTCTCGATGGGGAATCTGTGCTTGTATTGATGTTGCATTTGCTTGACTTTGCACACATGTTGCATCTGGCAACATTTGCTGGACATGAAATGAAACAATGAAAGAGAGACGTGCGCTTGCAGACCCAGATTATGTTTGAGTGGCACAGTGGTGGCTGTGTTCGCCGCCTAATGAGAGGCTGTGCAGCGAGAGACTGAGACGAATTGAAAGTGAATCAAACATATGGTGGTGCAGATAACCGAGTTTTTAGATATGGGCTTGTGGTTGATGATGCCTTTGTGTCTTTGAATGTTGCACACAAACATGTGTGTATTACAGTCAACAAATGTTTCCCCATGTGTCTTCTGTATGTGTTTGAGAGAGATGAGAGAGCGCTTTGTACTCGTATTGACAGACAGGAAGTGAGACATTCTTGTGCACATGCATAGTTCATTTTTTTTTCTTGTCTAAATCTTCTGTTCTGTAGCCCCAACACGTTTGCGTTGTTTTCTTTTCCTTTTTATTTATTTCTTTTTTTTGGTATTTCAATCAAAGTCTTATTTTGCACGTTCTACAAACATCTTCTACCTCTTTGTGTACGCTGTCTCATCTTTGATAGCTTCTATGACTGTAGAAATTTGCGCTCGCTGGCTCCTTCCTGTGCCATGTTTAATCCCGGCCTCCTATAGGTTCCCATTGGCTGACAAGAAGTCTTTGATTATGCGACACATTAAGGAAAAGAAAGACAATTGAAGAAACTCGCTAAAGTTGGCACAATTAAGATTAAAAAAGCAGTATTTTGTAAAATGCTGCTGCTGTGATCTCTGAAATCATCACGTCTAACTGCTTCTCTGACTTTTTGATGAGCCAAACCATTTGGAATTCCTCCAAGTCTTTAATATGCAGAAAAGATGCTTAAACACTTTGTGGCGCCTGAGCAATCTATAGTATTAAACACATCTGGTTTCCAGAAATTTCCCTTCCCCTCAGGCTTCATGGCTCTGTCTTTCTGATCACTGGAAGCCCCGAGCAGCTTTCTGTGGGATTGCTTGGAGATGTTTCCTGTGGAATTGCAATGAGCAGACATCAGAAGAAGAAGTATCCTCTTCCTCCTCATCCCACTTCATGGCCCTCACCCATCAAATGCACTTGAAGAGGGCTAGATGAGTCTAAACTTTATATTGTGATCCAACTCATGATTTTCTATTTGCTAAAGGTTCTTCAGAATAGACGGATCCTTGTGTCTGTGAGTGTGTCATCTATGGTGTCCAGCTTTGATTTTGGCGACTTCTGCATTGAAGTTAGACTTTATAATAACTGTCTTGTCTCAGACTCCAAATGACAGCTTAGGGCTGGAACTTGAATAGGCTTGTATTCCTGAAGTGTGCATGTGAAATTGGGTCTAAACACTTTTGTTGGGTTACAGTGCATAGTTTTTAAGGATCTGCAGTGATTTCTACAACTTAAAAGAACAAATCTGTGTTTTGTGTCTTTGTGAAACTCTTGTTCGGCACCGGGCCTTGAGGGGCAGGTGTTTTCTCTGTGGGCCAAGCAGCTTTTGGCCTGTCAGCTCATCATGCCGTGAGCAACACAAGCTGTTGAGAGTGAAGAATGTGGTGCTGATGCAAACTGGGAATAAATGACCAGATAACACTTGAGCACCAAAATGTAACTTGTGGTGTTGTCTCTGGCATTTTTCTAAACATTCTATAATAATATTTAATTATTTTCACCCATGTTTAACTATTTTTTAGTGATCGGTACTCTTAAATATTTTCTGTGGTATTGTTGGTTTGCAGAAAAATGGGCACACAAGAAAAACAGTTTCTTTTTGCTTCAGGTTGATGCAATCATTTGTCATATTTATTGCTTAAAATATTAACATCTCTGAATAGTAATGCAAAGTTCAAATGTCAGATCTTTCCTCTGCTTATCAGGGCGTGGCTCACAATACTATGGGAATATCCTACTGCCTACTTTTCTTGTTTGCTTCATTCTTGTTAAAATTCCCCCAAGTCCCAGATGCAATAGCTTTTGACAGTGTAATACTGTGCGTCTGAGTGTTTTTTTTTTTTTTCTTTTTCAGGCAAGGCTTGGAGTGTAGGTGGTGTGAGTCATAAAGCATGTCCTGAGAGACATTTGCTTAAGAACACAGAGAACACATTATGTCCATGTATGACTGAAATCATGCTGAGCAGTGTGACCTCAGGGCACGAGGAGAATGGCTCAAGAGTCACAGACGACATAAAGAGGGAGACAGTTTGGTGGCATTTCTGGGTTATAGAGCAGAGTCTGTGAGATGGGTTTCTCAGCTTCTTTCTGCCAGGAAACTGTGCCTGTCACTGCTGCATGATAGTTGTTGCTACACAACAGCACACAAACTTTTATTTCAGTGGGAATGCATTTTTTTTTACATTCGTGGGAATGACTTAATGATCAGAGCCAAATCAAACCAACACATGCTGGAATAGAATTGATGGATATTTTAGTTCCTTACAAAATATTTTCACCTCAGATGGGATTGGAAAACTCCCTGAATCACTGGTCCTGGGAGGTTCTCAGATTATTTTTAAGACTAGCTGATCCCTGGCCCTGGAGAATGGGAACATTTTTGTTTTTGTTGGCTGTGTCCACATTTGTGCTCAAGTTTGACTCGTCCAATTTTCTTAGATTCCTGTTGAAGAAACATAATCTGACAGGTGAGGTAAGGACATGAATGCTACAGGTAATGAGATGCAAGCTAAACGTGTTTAAACAGTCATTGCTGGAGGAAGAGGCTGCTGCATTTGGCAGAACTCAAGCCAACTAATGAATCCAAAGCAAAAAAAAAATTTTTTTAGAGATCATTGAATAAATGCAAACCACTTCTGGCATTCTTTGTTCATATATTTTTTTGTCAAGTGAGTGGACATAGTAAAACAGGGAATCCACAAATCCCAACATATTATTTTTTTTTTCTTTTTAGCAGTTTCAATGGATGTTTCTTATCCTAATTTGGTCAAACTATTCCTTGTCAAGTGAATGTGTTGACCAATTCAGCTGGATGCCTATCATTCTTTGCACATTTAATTGCAGATAATTGTAAAAAAGTGGTTTCTGCTGCTTGACTCAGCATTGTGCCTCTGGCATGGCTGTCTGCTCAAATTGTTCTTGTGTTTTTATGTTTTGTTGGTCAGAGGTTAAGGATCTCCTGTCTGCCCGGAGCTGAAACCTGTTTAGAGCATGGCAATGCTTTACTTCAAAACAAAAGTACTTCTTTTTATGAGTCATGAAAGAGCCATTTTCATGTAAAATCAATAGATAACCAATAGGGAATAAAGGTGTTTGCCTCTTCAGGAGATGCTTAAATTAGCATGACATGAAATTTATGAATCCAGCATATATGACAAAGAAAATCTTGCATAAAGTTTAATTTCTTTGTGGTTGTCGTTTTACTATTATACCGTTTTTCATGTTTTAAAGGTTGCAAAATTATATATTGTTGATATTTAATTGTGATTTTAGTAATATTCAAGTTAAAATAGTGAAAAAATGTTTGAGAACTTTTCCAAAAGCATTGCTTGATAAACTATTTATTTTTTGGGAAACGTTAAACTCAAGATAAGTTAAATATTTTTTAAATTTAGTTAAATTTGGTCTTTTTTTAACATAAACTTTTGCAAAAACTTGATTGATTGATTTGATTTGATTTAATTTTGTTACATTTTCAAAATATATATATATATATTTTTAAATGATTCCTATGAGATGATGTTCTTTTTTAATCTGAGGACTTTTGAAATACAAATGTTTTATTATTTTTTAGATTCACAGAGATTTTTGTACATTATTAATTTTTTTTACTTTTAGAAATTCATATCAAATATGACATTTCTACACGTATGCTTATAGATCTTTTAAAGTAAATATGGTATAGTAATGAGCTTTTTTTTCAACTCAAAGAAATTTCATAAACAATATGTTTCCTGAAATATTATGAACTGATTTTCTATCATTACACATTATTTTTCATGCTATAATTTTGGGGGGTATTCTTAGTTTTAAATGTAATTATAGTTACTAATGAGGAAGCAAACATTTTCATAGCTGTCAACAGTCTCAAATGAAAACATGTTTTTTTCCCACACCCACAAAATTAGCAAACAAAACATGCTGGAAACTGTGTAATAACACAGTAACCACAGTCTGCTGTGTCATGTCAAAACAAGCTACTGAAAAAATGATGAGCAAATAAAAGCCTTCCTCCATTTATCATTCTCATTTTGTGTTTTTTTACCAGTTGACAGCAATGATTTGTTTACCACTTTGTGTACGTTATTGTCATGACGAAATTTGAAGTGTTGCATTGCTTCAAATAGAGGAATGACACATCAATCTTTGACAGGATCATGCTGTCATGAAATGTAGCAAAAAGCGTATTCTAGAGGAAAGAAAAAAAACCAAACAATAATTTAGTAGTTCAAATGTGCAATGGGAATGAGCACATTAAGCAAAAATTAATTCAACAAATGACATTTACATCTGGGAAAAGTCTGGTAGGAATACATTAAAATTATCAAAGAAAGGAAACCGAGTCTCAGTTTATTCGACATGTTCTTCTTGGTTGCATTTGAGCAAGAACGATTTAGTATGGTATAGATAAATCTTCATTTTCACTAACATATTTTATCATAAAGGCAAAGGGAGACTTTGTCATGGAGGTTACAGTGATGGGCTTCCTAAAATCTCCAACAGTTATTTATTTTTAATCATTTAACCCAAATTTGATCTAATTTAAGCTTAATCCTCATTCAAAAATAATAACATAGATTTAAAGTACTTTTATTGAAATATTGTTACTTAGTTTGAATAATTTTGGGTAACCAGAACTAGAAATTGGCAGATTTGTAATCGTAATACCCCACATTGATCGTTCAGAGCAGATGTACTGTTGGTTTTATGCTAATGGATGAGAGAGGCAGCTCTTAACACTTGGAAACTGTGTCACCAATGACTGACTTGCTAAATTTTTAACTCAGTGACTACAGTGGATGCATCATAGAAAGAGAAGCAAACATGATAAGCTTTCTAAGTTATCTTTTTGCAAAGTTTATATCTTGATTAATTATTATATCACTTTCTTGTTATTGACTGCATAAACCCAAGCTTTTTTTACTTTAAAAATTCAAAAACTTGTGTTAAGTACTTGTTAGTTAATCTTTTTGTTAGGGTCTTTTTAGTATGTTTAATAAACAATGTGCACAGAAGTGGTCAAACTTTTAATTATTTTCTTAGATTTAAATATTTTCAACAAAATTTCATTGAAAATAATTGAAAGTGGAATTTGTTTATTATTGATTTAATTCATTGAAATCATTAATAATATGCCTATTATTGTATAGTCAAGAAGTCTTTTTTAAACTTTATTTAAAGTTGGACCAATAAATAAGGATATAAAGGCATGTCAAATATTTGGTTTGAACCTGAAAAAATATACAAAAAAAACATTTTACAGTGGTATGTGATATTTTTATTTTACAGATTTTCTTTATCTCTACAATTTCTTCAAAGCTGTTTTTTAAATTCTAATTTTTACATAGAACCAGGGGTTTTCAAAACCACTAGAATAACACTTATTTTCTGTCTTTTTACAAGTTTGAGTTTACAAACTGTTGAGGCCGCTTTGGACAAATATTGTCTGCTTAGCAAATAATTAATAATGCCATAAAAAGTAATTCCAGTTTTTCTGCAAGCATCGTCAGTCCACTTTCTCTGTTTAATTAACAAGGAGAAGAATAGGCCAGCTCTGGGCAGCAAGAGCTGCAGGAGGCAATTCGGGTTTAGGATCCTCATTTGAGATGCCTGGAATGCTAAGTGCTGAGTGGCTCTTTGCAGCAGCTGGTCAGAGACCAGCTCTGCACAAAGCTCTGATCCTTGATAATGCTCACCACAGCACTTTATCAACAAAAACCCTTTAATAAATACATTTTAAAAACAAAAACAATATCTGCTGCACTAAATAAATCCACCAAAACACAGTAGAATTTTTTATTGATTTTATTTTTGCAAATACTTTTATTACTCTAATGTCTAAAAATGCTGTTAAATTTCTTATCTGTTTGATTCTCCTTGTCTATGTGCAGAATACCTGATTTATTGGGAATTGCCTTGAAATGAAAGAAGTCAGCTGATCTATAAAAATGTTTCATTCCCTAAAACAACAGTTTTTGATGGTTGGAAGCAAACGTTGCTGACTTGCTTGGGGATACAGCAGTGAGAATGACTGATTCTTCGCCATAGCTTTATTTATTCATCTCTCTTTTGGGCCAGAGGAGGAGTTAGTCGGTGACAAATACGACATGGAAGGGCTGTTGGTGCAGAGTGTGCAGGTGTCAGCTGTCAGGTGTGTGCTACTGAAGGATTATTGGTTAGACTGTGTACCAACCCTACCCTATAATAAACCCTGCAGAAGCCTGGCCACCTGCCGCCACATCTCAGTGGAGCTCGTCTCTTCCGACTTCTAGGAAGCAGGAAGGCACCACACTTTAAAAACCAGCTTCCAGCCACACTAAACCCTGCTTTTCAGCTGAGCCAGACAAAGGAGGGCTGTCACATTTGTAAGATTTGGATGTTAAACTGACAGGAGCAATAGAATACTGCCGCCATCTGCTATGTGCTGCACTCCATCACAAGTGTTTCAAAGAATTTTCTACTCACTGATGGAAATGAAAATAAACAGACGGCAAGAAATAAACCTGTTTTAAAGCCTGTCGAGCTGTACTTGTGGCATGAAGCAACTTCCATA
The DNA here is from genome assembly GCA_003999625.1 of Oryzias javanicus. Taxonomy (NCBI): domain Eukaryota; kingdom Metazoa; phylum Chordata; class Actinopteri; order Beloniformes; family Adrianichthyidae; genus Oryzias; species Oryzias javanicus. The sequence continues at coordinate 17,210,347 of CM012444.1, forward strand.
TTTTTTTTTCCTGGGATCTGCTCTGTAAAAATCGACAGATGGTTAATTTATTTTTCTCCTTTCCATTCCCAGCTGATCCCATTGATGTTCTGCGAGCGCTGGAGCTTTCAGAGAACATGGAGGGGGTATCCTTGGAGGCCGGCCTCTGCACCAGCAGGAGGGGCACTGATGAGACGGACATGGCTTACAAGATCAAAAAGATCCAGCTCAGCGCACCCACTAAACAGCTATTCCCCGGTATTGGCTTGATGCTTTCCTAAAAGACCACATACAGAATATCCTTTTATTCCACTCGAGCAATAAAATGATTCAAGATTCCAAAAATGGAAGAAAGCATTAAAATGTATAGCGTTTATGATGGATTTTCCTCTCAGTAAAGTCTTCAGAAATGACTGAACTCCACTTTCTTCTCCTTATCTTTATCCATGTTTCACTAGCAGCAGGCTGTCTGTGTGTGTTATAAAAGTGTCTGTTCCCTGTTGTGCTCTTCTATTTATGACTTACAACTTCCTATCCTTCCCTCTCTTCTCCTCTCCTCTCCTCTCCTTCGGTGCTCATAGATTCCAGATTTCCTGAGAACTTCTCTCTGATGACGACCATTCGAGCTAAAAAAGGCTCCCAAGTTTTTGTGCTTTCGGTGTACAATGACGAGGGGGTGCAGCAGCTGGGGCTAGAAGTGGGACGGTCGCCTGTGTTCTTGTATGAGGACCAGCATGGCCAGCCAAGTCCAGATTTATACCCCATCTTCAAGAGGATCAGCCTGGCTGATGGAAAGTGGGTAGTAAGAGGTCGTATGAACTCCACTGACCCAGACATCTGTTCATCAGAGCTGCTGACACATGTCCAGTCATGACTAAACGCACTCATCCTGATATTCTGTAATCTTTCATAAACGTCTGAGTGGAGGCTGACCTTTCTGGTGCCAGTCTGGGTTAAATCTTAACCTGAACCCTTTTTTTCCCCCATTACTCATCCAGATGGCACAGGATAGCCTACAGTGTGTTGGACAAGACTGTGACCCTTCACCTTGATTGTGAAAGGGTAGAGTCTGTGGATCTGCCGCGAGGGGACGGCGCTGTCGTCAGCACTGATGGAGTGACTGTGTTTGGAACGCGGCTGCTGGATGAAGAGGTTTTTGAGGTATGCTGCTTCGAAAGTGATTAAGTCTCCGTTGCTCATTTGGAGGCGCATTCTTATCAAGCCCTGGTCTGTTGGAGTGTGAGTGTGGGCATTGCTTTTGCAGGTCTGGTTGGACAGATAGTGAGATTAGACACTTTTGATGTGGTATCTGCTGTGGCCAAACAATGCAGCCAATGCAGGGAGTCGTTTTAGCCAAATAATCTGACAAAGCTCAGAAATCCTTTCAGAATCGTTTTTAATTAATACCATTTTATTCATGTGTGATTGATTGTTTCTGTGTTCCCATTACTGGAGTTAGAGTTTGGTTCTTTGTGAATCCTATTAAAAAAGTATGCCGCAGTTGTTGGTCATTACTAATTATTAGTTTCCTTCAAAATGTTTTCACTTTAAAATCTCACTCATCTTTGATCTATTTTAAAAGTGTTCCTGGTGGTCTTTTAATTATGATTATGTTTAGCTTAAATTAAAAAAAAAAAACTGTCATTTTCTTGGATGTTTTTGGGTAGGACTGTTGGCATGGAGTAAGCCCGCCCTCTTTCTACCATCACTGTTTACACTCTCTGCTGTTAGCTGTTAGCTTACAGTCCCTCACAACCCCAACATTGCATTACAAGTGGAGCAATAATGGAGAGCAATATTGGAGCTCTGCATCAAATTGCAGGGATTTTGGGGCTTGCCATTATTGTGTCAGGGCTACAAGCTTTTACCAAAGACGTTTTTGCAACTGCTCCGGATTCATGATGATTTATAGAAAGAAATACCTAGAAATGCAATTTAAGCTTAACTTTCTCTCTCTATATATATACAAAAACTTACTTTGAAGATTAAACAAAATTTTTCTGTGTTGAGTGTATTGCCACATTCAGTGTATTACCAACATCAAAAAACATTTTAAATCAACGGAGTATGGGCCGTTGTCATTTAAGCTACAGTTTTGATTTTACGACTGACAGCATAAATTAAAAGAACACACTCAGGATGTGGGGTGGTGGGGGTCCCGATTTCTAGCAGGTGCCAAAAGAACAAAAAGCAGAGGAGATAATGATATACATCACAGAGAGCTGTGTGACGGAAGTCTTCTGTTCGGACTTGCCTAAACTCATTTCCCCTTTGATACTTAGCCCATACATGACACATTATATTGGATTTTGGATTTGTCTTGAAAGACCAGGTGACTGGTGATATATCGCTTCGTCCTGGCCAGGGCTCTGTCTTTGTGGAGTTTCAATCTGTTCTATTTGTGAAACATGCATGCCAGGTAGATGGTAAATTACTTTTTGGAGTAAGCACGGAGGGGGCTGCGGCTTTCTGATTGAGTTGGGACCTGTTCAGGGTGTAGTCTGCTTCTTGGCCAGTGATGGATGGGATAGACTCCAGTCGACCCCTGTGACATTCAACAGTAAAATGCATGCAGAGATAAACAACTGATGTTTTTTTTCTTGGCTGTAAATCTTCCAAGTTAATCAGATTGTGCATAACCATTTCAACATTAAAAGATCAATAATAATCACAACCTGAATGTATGCAGTCTGAACATGTATCAGCTGGAGAAGGTCATTGCATGTCTAAATAGGTAAAATAATGTCTCAAGTGTAAAAATTTGCTAAGCTAAAGAAAGGAATGATTCTAGTTTCTCTTCTCCACAGGTTTAACCTTTACTGTCAGTCATCTTTTGTATTTGCCATAACTGTACGCAACCCCTTACCCAGTGTCACTCCCAATGAGACTCCACTAAATCTCTCACCCCCAGCATGAAATTAAGATCAGCTAAAGCTTTGGATGTCTTCAGGGTTCTTCGTCTGCTCAGCAATGGAGGAGGAAAAAAAGTGGAATTGAAGTCTTAAAGCATATTTAGTTTTGCAGTGAGTGGCAAGTTTGAAAAACTTCTGTTCTTCTGTTGTCTATTCTTTTTCCAGGTAGTTAATTGTATTTTAGCCTCAGAAAATGAAGAGAATTCTCTTGTTAATCTTTGCTAATATGTCAGATATTTGACTTTTGACGCTGTTTTAAAAGCACAATAACAAAAATAGATCAAAGCTATAATAATGTGCTACAAGACAGCCAACATTTATTCATTTCCTGTATCGATGAATATAGATTTAGGGGAAAATAGATTACCGGTAACCAGCTAAAGTTTAATACTTGTCCTTAAAAATAGCATTTTTATCAACAATCAGTCTCCTGAAGCAGGTGCAGACTCTGCTTCTGTCGTCTTGTTTTGCCCCTAAATTTCAGATCCCAGAGCAGCTGAACATTAAGATTCTTCTGGGGCCCTCATTTTCTGTCCGTAAAAATACTAGATTCAAAAAACTGCACAGGTCTCAGCCTCTTTATAACAAGATCAAGTGTTTCAGGTCAGGAGGGCGTTTAAAAAAAAAAAAATGGTTGAGATCTTCTTTTTTGAGGGTTGTGTTAGAAGTTCAAAACCACTTTAGGTTTTAAATAAAAACAGGCTAAAACCTGTTTTTATTTTTAAAATGTGTAACTTTTATTCATTTTTCGCTTCATCTAAATGTTTAGGCTTGTTGTTACTTTGGAACAACAGTACAGCACAATAATGATTAGAAAATATATATTTTTACATTTGATTACACGTAAAATAATCACTGGGCTAAAATCAAGCATAATCCATTTAATGCAACTAGATTTTTCCTACCAAGTAATATTAATGATAAGTGATTTTTGTTAAATATGGGAATTTCAGGAATGCATTTTAAAAGAGAAAAAAATTAGAAGTATTATCCTTCCATGTTATTTCTACTTATTTTTGTAAAAATGTTGTTTTGTACCAATATATCCTCTAAGTTGTTTACATTCTGTTGTCCACAATAGTCTGCATACGTTTTTTTTTTTTCTCAGTAGCTTCATGTTACCCATCAGTTGCCTTAACACATGCTGTTTCTGTTTTATTTTTCCTGCCTGTCACACAGTCACTGGCTTACCATTTTATTTGAATACTTTATGTCTAATTTGAACTGAAAAATGTGTTTCCATGTGGGCTGCATAAAACTGCCTTTCTGGAAGGCAGTTTTTCAAAAACCATCATGCACTCATTTTTCATTCAATGTGCAAGATCATGAGGATGATGATAGATGATTGATGGCCAATAATATCCAGAATATTAATGAAATCTATCATCAGACTTTTTTTTACTCATACAAAACAGTTTTTTTCTTTAAACTAGGCTTGCTTGCAAAAAAAAAAAAAAAAAATCAAGTTTTTATTTCTTGTTGAGTATATTTAGGAATTACTGTGCCACATCTACAGGGGGGTTTAGCTGGACGCCTTCTTGGAATCTTTTCCCAGGCTCTGGTTCTGGGGGTGAAGCCATGTTCTTCCTGGCCTCGTTCTCCCACTGTGGGAGATCAGTGTGGGAGCTTTGGGACTGTGGTCAGCCGCTAATGTGTCTATTGCTTCCAGACTACAGATTTTTACTGTTTAAACTCAAACTTGTGCTTGCATCTGCAGTAAAACAAATATTAAGTGCTTCTTCTTGGCTATTGTGTGGCCTGTGTGCCTCCAATGAACAATGACTGCGTGAAAAAGATCCAGGCCACTATTTATTTGTCTGGAAAGTCTTAACCAATTTATATCAATTAGCACAGGATTTTAAAAAATGGTTTTGGCACAGAGTTTTAGTCATGTGGAAACAATGGCTTACTATTTTAGAAAAAGAACTAGCACAGACATAATGCAGGACATTTATTCTGTCAGGGTTCGTTTGATCATGTTTGGCCTCAGTAAGGACATCCAAAAATTTGAGGTCAACCTTCTCTGTGGTGGCATTAGTTGTATTACACAAAATCGATTTAGCTGTTTTCTTTTTTATCCTTTTGGGGCGGCACAGGCTCACTTATTTCACCTTTTCACAAGCATCAGGAAAAAGCAGAGCTGTTCTACTATCCAGGCTTAGCTGACAAAGTTGTGGATAACTAGTGTAATTTGTGAAATCTTTTGAGGTCCATCTTTTCCAGACAGCGCTGGATTACCCAATTTTATACTCATATCTTTGATGGTTCACAGAACCACTAACATAAATTAAGCTAAAATGCATGTTTCTAAATAACAGAATCTTCCAAGCAAAAAGAAAAAAAAAATAAGATAGACAAAGCATTACCTTTGATGTGAAGCTGTAATTGGATTAGCTCCTTTTAGCTGTTCTGCTTGCCTCTTTGTCTGTAATCTTGCAGTGCAACAATTTGGCCTTTGGCAAAAAATGTAAAAACGGAAAGGTGGATACAAATGTCTTTCATGTTTGCTGAAATAGGAAAAAAACTAAAGTTTAAAATCCATTCCTAAGTTTACAGTTTTGTGCAGCTTTTGCTTTGACAGTCATTGCTAGCAAAGCATGATGTGAAAAGACAAAAAAACTGTTTATATTAAGTAACAGAGTAGCAATGTTCTGATATTTTCTTACCTCTGGCTACGAAAACCAATTATAGAGATTGCAGTGGGACTTTAATTACCACACCATCACGCAGTTAATCCAACATCAATTCTCAAAAAGGCTGCTTAGCTCTCCTTGGGTAACTTTTCACAAGGCCACATGTTTGTAATGATTTGTCCGTAAAATAGATTTCTCTCTTTTTTTTTTTTTTTTTTTTGGAATGAGTTTAACTTTTTGAACAGTAAACTCATATCAAATATTTGGTGTTAAAATTGCTTTCTGTTGAACTAACTTTTCCATGATGTCTAAGGTCATCTCATCTTAATTTGTACCAGCATCACCTTAGCTTGAACATCAAATTATCATTAAAACCAATTAAGTCTGGGCTTTCTTTTTTCCTTTGTCTAAACAGGAGCTGAATTATGCAATGCTACGCCCAGGGTTTTCTATTAATTTAACTTGACTAATGCTTATCACCTTGTCCTGGCTGGTCTTTAATTGGCTCGCTGCACAGAGGCCTTACTGTGGCCAGCTTGACCTTTCACAGTCTGAGTACCGAGGACTTCAGGCAAACTGAATGTCCTCCTTTAACGGACGTGATAGATTCAAAACAAGGTCATTTTTGGAAGTTAAGGGGAAGCTCTGCTGCAAAGTCACGATAAGAAATACAACAGACCTTTGATTTTTATAAGATCTATCTTTTACATTCAAAATTAATATATCTTATAGAAAATTATTTGTATTGATAAATAATCATTAACTTTTTTACCATTTTTAGCACTAATTCAGGAATTGGGCAATATTGAGGTAAACGTGTGAAGACATTGGAACCAGCAGACTCCATGCTACATTTCTGTGTTGTGTACTCTTCATATATAGCGTGTATGAATATGCTCATTTTTCCTGTCTGTAACTTGTTTTTACAATACACTGTGATAAAGTTCAGTCCTTTGTCTGGACTGTGCAGAAGCTGCCGTTCTTGTTTGTCAATGCTTGCCTGAGTTGATTAATTTTGTTTCAGGGAGACATTCAACAACTTCTCATTGTGGAGGACCCCTACGCTGCTGCCAACTACTGTGTGAACTATATGCCAGACTGTGACTCCGCTTTGCCAACCGTCAGCCAAGTTTCAAAACAGGATGAGGTCAGTACCGCCACAAAGAGGGAGAGTGTGTCCTTGCGTGTGAGGGGCAGGTGGGGTTTTTTTTTTGGTGCACATTTTAATTATCAGCTAAAAAACATACTCCTTTTGTTTTGCTTGGAAATTGACATTTGCTTGTCCCTTGCACAGAAATGTCTCTCTTTCTCAAAGGTCCTGCACTTCATAAAAAGAAAAGCTTCTACATCTTGCACTCATATCCATTTTCCTCTAGCTATTGAACTTGGCCTGCTGAAGCTCGTGCTTCCTGCAGCCAACAAGTGAAAAGAGAACAAGCTCACATATAATAGTATCTGTGAGGGCCAAAAGTGTTTTCAGAAAGACATATTATAGATGAAGACAGAATAAGCCAGATGTTATGATAGAAACGTCTATTAAAAATATGGCCAACATGAAAGCATTTCTGATTTTTGCATTTTTATTTTCTGGCAACACATTTACTACACACACACCTATAGACAGTGAGCCAAAACCCTATAACTCAAGTTTGAGTTGATATATTATCTCCTCCTTTCCTTAAGGCATGTATAAATCCTGTGATGGATGGAAGAGATAAGAAGAAAGGGGAAGTGTGTGCGTGGATGAATTTCATGGGGTTATTGTTAAATTCGGCCTTCGTGCCTTCACGCGACTCATTACATTAATGCTGGTGGTATCAAATGATGACAGAGTGGGATCGAGCAGTAGAGTGTGAAACCATTTCAACAGCCACCCATCTTACCCTTATCAAACTGCAGGTGCACAATGAGCTTTCAGTGTGCGGCAAATCAACATCTTTCTCCTGCCTCACTTATTTCATTTGTCTCATTTGAAGCCGTTCCTATTACAGAAAAGCACCATTCTATTTCAAGGCCACTTTTCTCTGCGAGCAAATGTCACTTTATGTTTGGTCTTGGTTTTTTACAGCTCAGTAGCAATCACAATGGGATGTCTGACCCTGCAAAGGTGTCACCAGGCCTGAAGCAGGCTGTTTCCATTACTTGTGTTTTTATTCACAGCATTGTTTGTTTTCTCTCCCTCCTCCACCTGTGCCCTCGTCTTGCACCCTGCCTCTCATGAAAGAATGTCCGGCTTGAGCCTGATGCCTTGATGCAAAGTGACCAGCCAGCTGAACTCAAGGAGGTGTCTGAAAGGGACAGGAAGGGCAAAAAGCACAAAAAGAAAAGGGGCAAGGGTTCCAAACGCAAAGGCAAGGGCAAAGGCAAAGGCAAAGGCAAAGGCAAGAAGGGGTCCAGAAAGAGAAAACACAAAGAGGAGGACTCTGAGGGAAGCCTCCTCAGCTTGTCTGCAACATTGCCGGAGTTTCAGTCTCAAGAAGCTTTTCAGCCCACGCTGCTGCCTGATATTAAGACAGTTGAGATCAACTTTCCCACTGAAGCTTTTGACCAGACCATCTCTGAGGTGTCCATAAACAAGCCTGATTTCACAACTCAGGTCCCCACTGTGGTGCCCAGCACAGTGCCTGTTACTGAGGAGGTAGACACATTTATCAGTAGATGAATTCCTCCTACCACTTGTAGATCTAACCAGTCACCACCTTCTAACCATAGAGAGCACCCCTTCCTCTGCTCACCTTAGTTGTTTTTTATGTACCACTAACCAGCACCATTCTAATCATTACTTGCTCTTCACAATTTTCTGAAAAAACAAGTACAAAATAGAGAAATCACAAACATTAGAGTAAATGAATAAATAAACAAAATAAAAAATATAAACCTTGTTTTGCTTAAGATAATTTACAGTAATTATTATCTCTGAATAATTCCTAAATTAACTACCACAATAAATAATTTTTAAAACTTACTTATTACTTTTTAAAAAAAAATTTTATATAACAATTTCTTTAATCTGCTCATTCTGTTGCAGCTGCAGTTGCTGTCAGACCATCTGATATACAGCAGCTAATTACCTTCCCATTTGCATTTTTTGCTCACCCGTCCTTCTGTTTCATGGTTAACCCAACAATTTTCCATTAAATTCACCTTTCTTGTTGACTTTTTCTTTTTTTTTTTTTTATCATTGTTGCAACATTTGCCTCCTCAGTGAGGTAGGGTTCGCCTCCGAAAGTGCTCTGCGCTCCCAGGTCGACTGTTGCCATGACTCACATCTCTGTTTTGGCATGCAGGAAAACACACTGCTAAAGGAGCCGGTAGTGGAGTATGGAGATGACCTTTACAAAGACCTGTATGACGATCTCTCAGTTTCCACAGTAACCGTGCGCCCAAATGGGACTGAATATGAGGTAGGTTAAAAGCCAGTAGACGACATACATCAACCCGGAACAGAAACGCAAAAAAAGAATATTTCTGTACTTGCCATTACACTCACTGGCTTCTCTCTTTAGCAGATCCTTGAATACGAAGATTTCCGAAATGACACTGAGTTAGAGTATGAAGAGTATGAAACATTCGAGGATGACTTTGACTTTGCAGAGCGTGAAAGAGCAGAGACTCTGAACGTAGAGGTAAACTTTATGTTTTCATTAACGGTCATGCTTTGATTGCTTCAGTCAAGTGTTTGATGACTATTTCCATCTATGTTCTGATATTCACTACAGGCAGCTCTCAGAGCAGAGAAAGGGCAAAAAGGAGAACCAGCTGTTATTGAACCGGTGAGCTGTTGCTAGAAGCATTTAGTAAATTGTACAGTTGCTCTATGAGCCTGTAAATGACTTGATGGCCTTCTAATATCAGTTATATTCAGTTTATGCTTATTTGCAGGGAACCCTGATGGTGGGACCTCCGGGCCTGCTGGGGCCAGATGTAAGCCTGTCCTGATGAGGAGAAGAACTGCTGATAAGCTAAAAAAAAACAGCTTTCAAATTGCAACACAAGTGTTCTTGAAAACTGCAAGACTACTTTAAAAATAGAAAACTTAAAATATCTCCTTACTTTGCAGTGATGACAACCTTGTAGTCTTTGTATTAAAGTATTTTTGTTTGTGTATGCTAACACAACGCTATTAGGTAGTTTTTTATAGTCATCGTCAAAGGTACAATGACATTTAAAAACGGGAATTTTTTCCATTCAACCGTCTTACTTTAAAACAATTTGCCATTATAAAATTTAAGAATAAAATAATATATACATAAATATACATTAAAAAGTACAATATTTAGAAAATAAAAAACAGAAATTACAATTTATTTGTGGCTGGATAAAAATGTATCAGTCGTTTAAAAGAACAAGACGCATAAAACACAAAAAAGGTCCAGTAAATAAATTATCAGTCATGATCATACTTTTATTGAAACTTGGGTAAAATGTGTCTTTATATTCTTCATGCCTTTTTCATAGGGTATGCCTGGCCCAGCTGGACCAGTAGGCCCTGCAGGACCCAGAGGAGAGCCAGGTGATATGGTGAGTAGGTCACAGGCTGAATTTTAAGTAGTTTTGTTTGACTGGAGTCTGACCAGTCTACCTCAGGGTCCTACACTACTGAGTCAGACGTGACCTTCAACTGAAACATGTCTGCTGGATCCCAGTGTCCTGCCGATGACTCTGATTTTCACAGATGAGAATTGATCGGGTTGTGTGTGACTTGGTTTAGTAATTGTATGTCAATTTCCTGCATGTTTGTTCTTTTGTGGATTACATTCCAAAGCATAAACCATGCAGTGATGAAGGCAGAAAAAATATTGATTTGCAGTATTTATAAATCAGTTTGTGACCCTTAATATTACATTTATGAGATATTTTCATTGCTTTCCTTTTATTAAATTTAGTGTAGAGGTGTCAAAATAAACAGAAATTGAACTTAAGACTTTCATTGGTCCTACAAAGGGGAATTGATTTAATATTATAAGCAAAAAAAAGAATAAACAATATAGATAATAAATAAGAATACAGTTAAGTCTCCGGTGTCTATAAGTTTGATTAAAATAAAATAAAAAATGCACTGGTCATTTTTTAAATTAGTTTGCAAGATGTGAAAATGGAGCAAGTCTTTAAATTACTAAAAGCATCCTTTAAGCATAAATTTCATCTAGTTGCATATTTGCATTTACATTAAAATATCAGTTATTTGGAAAAACACAGAATTATGTGGTTATTCCTCTGCCTCTTTCATGGTCAAATTATTTGATTATTTCAAAATAAACATTTTTTCAGTAGAAACCTAGCTTGTCTCCCTTAAGAACTAACAATTACTGTACTCTTAACCTATTGTAAGATTATTATTATGCAGTATTGATCTCAGAGACTTGGACTCTTTAACCACCTTCAAATCACTACTCAAAACTTTCCTGTTCAGACAAGCTTATCCATAGCATCTTCTGTCCTCTGTTTATTACTTTTATACTTTTTTTATTTTGTTTGTTTTACCTGTGTGTGTTTTATCAGTTTTGTTGTAAAGTAACATCAAGAGGCTTGAAAGCGCTTTTAAATAAAATGTATTTACATTTATTATTATTATTTTAAATGAACAGTCCAAGTAATGTATTTATTCAGAGTCCTTTTGGCCAATAGAACAAAGACTCTGCCAGAGACATCTCCTCTCTAACAAGAATTGACTTAAATTCATTTGTTGGCAATGTACCAGAGATAAATGCAGAATGCCTCTTTCTGATTCAGTGTATTTTGCACTGTATCTAATTGTTCCTGTCATTTTTGTCTGCCCTCCTGACCTCAATTTTAGAATCAAAAACCCAGCGCCGTGAGTGCTGATTCTGCCTTGTTCTTTTAGGGCCCTCCAGGACGTCCCGGCCTTGCTGGAGTCGACGGGATCCCAGGTCCTCCAGGAACCCTGTTGATGATACCTGTAAGAAATTACAGCACCGTGAAACAAGCTCAGGCATTTGTACACTTTCTGAATAGTGTGGTGTTGGGGCATGCCCACAAGGGGGGGCTGTGTGGTTGAACTTTATTTACATTTGGGGAATCCTGCTTTGGGACCTTAATTTTTTTTATTTTATTTTTTTTTATTCCCCATAGTTTCGGTATTCAGCAGGAGATTCACAGAATGGACCAGTGATGTCTCCCCAAGAAGCACAAGCACAAGCTATTCTGCAGCAGAGCAGGGTATGCTTCACAGACACCAGCAGTATGCTGCAGCACAGTCATTTTACAATGTTGCTGTAAAATTCACTTTATGCTCATGTCTAAAAGTCAAAGCTACATAGTTCATCTTATCATATAAATGATTAAATGATAAATGATAAATGATGTTTGTTTTTTTTTTTTAGCTGTCACTTAAGGGACCTCCAGGTCCACTTGGTCTTACAGGGCGACCAGGCCCATTGGTAAGATGCTCGTGAAACACCACACTTGACAGACTTTCTGACTTCTAATATAACCCATTTACTTTTTTGTAGCCCACAATTAACACTGTAAATCAGTTGAAGTGGTTTGATTTACACTAACCCTTTTCTTCCTGTTTTACGATTTCTGTTAGGGTGTTCCAGGCCCATCAGGGCTCAAAGGGGATAGAGGAAACGAAGGTCCCCCTGTAAGGCTATCAATCATTTCTATGTCACCATTGAGTTTTGTCTTTATTGTCAATTTCTACCTTTTAACACCTTTTTTGCCATTTCTTTTGCCACTTTAATTTTCCATTTAGGGACCTCGTGGGTTACCAGGCACCCCTGGAATTCATGGAAAAACAGGGAAGAGGGTGAGAAACCCAGCTGATAAATATTCTCCATATTGTAGTAAAGCACGGTGAGTTGAATGCACTGTGAAGCAGAGCCATGCGCTAACTAAATTGGATATCCTATAGGGACATGCAGGTGTGGATGGGGGCCGTGGAGCTCCGGGGGAAGCTGGCTCCAAAGTAAGCTGCTTGTGATGTCATTAAACTGTACTGTGCATTAAGGATCACACTTTAATTAGCTGTACGAGAAAATCGCTCACTTTGTTAGCAGTAACATATTTTTAGATTCTTAGTTCATTCTTTGCGCTTGAAACTTATCTCCATCTTCAAATGTGAACATTTTGAATTCTTTTTTAAGTTGTTAGTAAATTAAAAAAACTCAGTAAATAACAGCTACACTGTGAGCTTGTAAATAAATCACTCTCCTGACACTGGTTCTGACAGAACACAGTCTTTATCAGTCCGAGCAGCATTTTAGCAGACCTACAGCTAATCTGAAAGCTCCTTCTGCCTAACAGTCAGAGCAGGTGGGAGGCTGTGCCAGGGGAGACTTTCAGAACAATTCAGCTAATGCTTACAAATTACCATATGTGCATGTGTGTGAATCTCAGGTATTGATGCGCTTGTTGCATTTTTGCTACCCAGGGGGACAGGGGATTTGATGGCCTGCCCGGTCTCCCAGGAGACAAGGGACACAGAGTGAGTTTAATTTCGTAGTTTGACGTTGTTACTTTTTTTTTTCAGCCATAGACTCACAACAGGATTGGCATGGATTCTTTACATGTCACCTGGCAGATGCTTATTTGCATACTGTGATTCCAGTGATTAGTGAGGTTTCCATGATAACATTAAACACTAAGAAGTATCTCCTCAATATGCCTCTACTAAGGATGAGCTGTCCAAAAAAAATCACTAAGCTTGTGACTAATGCTTTTATCTTGTAGGGGGACAGAGGAAAGCCTGGTCCTCCAGGGCCTGCTGGAGAGCCAGGAGAGAAAGTGAGAGCACTATTCTTGCTTTGCCACAAATAATCCCCTAAAAACACACATTTTTATTATTCTTCTCTCTATATTATTCTATCCTGCTGCTTTTGAAAAAAGCTAACCTCATTAACTCCGATCAACGAATTATATGGTTAACAACTGTAGAAGTAAAAAATAACAGATCTAAGAGAGCTTTAAAGCCCCACTCCAATAATCTTTTGTAAAGTGTTCCCAGTGGTCTTTTAAATATGATATTATTTTTAGCCAAAAAGAAAGTCATTTCAAGACCTTGTTTTGCAGCGTGGCAGTAATTCATTAGAAATCCACATCTAAATTCTAGGTGGGACTGTGGAATAAGCCTGCCCCCATTTCCCATCATCCATCTGTTTACACGCTCCCACGAAAAGGAGAGCAGTGAAATCAGAATCATACTATATACTAATCAGAACAAAAATTTATGTGTTAAAGTACAATCTGGAACATCATCATGTAAAAGGGAATTGAATGAAGTCGGATTAATATGTCTACAGTCATCAGTTATTTTCCAACTGCATTTTTCATCTGCTACTGATTCACAGTTATTTGAATAATGAAATATTCAGAAATGCAACTTTAATATATGTCCTCCAACATGAAAACAATGCAAAAACATGTTAAAAACACAATTTTCATCGTAGTGGGTAAAATATCTGTTTTAAATCTGTTTAATTGTTATAAATTTTAGGGACCTCAAGGACCTCTGGGATCTGGAGGGCAACCAGGTGAACCTGTGAGTATTTATCTTTATATCTTCACGATTTGCAAAAAAATCTTGTATATAAATAAAGAAAAATCTCTTGGTGTTACTTGATGCAAAAAAAAAAAACGACAGGACATAATTTAATCCACAAGCCCCAGTGGACTGTGGGTGATCACTGCTCTGAAGTTCAATTTTTACCCTGATCATAAAGCAAAAAAGAAAACAAAGACACAAACTGTTCTTCTTACTGCTTGAGTATACTTCTTAAAGAAATACTTCTTCAGTGTTTGCTCTACCATTAACAATGAAAAGGTCACTGGGAAAAAAAGCTGAATGCAGAATCTAGATTCAAAATCTGTCACTCAGATTCTGCTTGTGGTTTCCAAAAGTTAGCCGCACTGCCAAAGAGGCTGTCATTGTTTTTGTGTATCTGCTGTGAATGCTGGCTAATTGGTTATGACTCATTCTCTATCTTTCTCCCAGTAGGCGAGGTTAGGGCTCAACAGGGTTCTGTCCTCTAAATGGACCACTCAGCGCTTGAGGAAATGGAGTTGCCATAAAGTATGTTGGGAAAAGTCTGTTAAGCCACACAGCTGCTGGAAAGGAGAGGTCTTATCTATTCTGCTGAGAGAGGGGAAGGGATGGGAAAAGTGAGACAGCAGGAGACAAACACAAGACAGAAATTTGCTTGGTAGTGAAGGAGATGAAATAGATGGAAGTGAGGAAAGAGAATGGTGGCGAGGTAAGAGATAAAATCCTGGCCTGAATGATTATATTTCCATATCAATCACTCCCCGGGAGATCACAGATGTGGCTTTGGAACAGGTGGCTTGGCCAGCCTACAAAGAGGGAGGCTGACAAAAACAGATCACACAAACAGGCTGGAGCGGTCGTCGTGGCGAGCAGAGACAAAACAGACACATGCGTGAAAATGAAAATTTACAGTCTCCGTCCACAGCTGCTTGTTCTTTTCCTTTTTCTGTTTTTTATTCATATCTTAGCATTTTGAACTCATTTCAGTTTTCTACAGTGGAGGTAAACTGTTGACTTTTTGCTTTCTTTTGTCTTTAGGGCCCTAGAGGTCTTGTTGGACCAAGGGGTCCCCTCGGCCCACCTGGGCAACCGGTAAGTCAACAATACCTTGATTAGAATATCAAAGCTGTTCAGCCTCGTCATCATTATAAAAAGATCTGCAGTGCATTGAATAATCAATACGCCTTTGGGGATAAACTAGAAGAGCCAATTAAACATGTCAATATCACATTTAATATGTAATCTGTGTCTTATGTTGGACAGGGAATACGTGGAATTGATGGGGTGCAAGGATCAAAGGGCAACCTGGTCAGTATTCTGATTTACTTATGAATGGTTATCTATTATTAGCTTTCAAGTTATAAAAAAGACATGGATGAATATTTAAAAAAATATTTTCTTTATTTTTAAAATATTTGTGACGTGAAAACTTTTGATTAAAAGAATATACTCTTATACATGTTAGGGTCCAGCTGGAGAAATAGGTCCTCCAGGTCAACAAGGCAGTCCTGGAGTGCAGGTAAGAATTTCATTATATTAAAATGAAGCTCCTCTTTACATAATCTATACATTTTATAAGATATGACATCCAGATTCACTATACTGTTTTTGGACTTCACACAAGAAAAAAGTGAATGTAAAGGAAGTCTTTGAAACCTTAACACACAATTAAATATTTACAAATGTCTTACACACACAAATGTACACACACAAAAGCCAAGCAAAATCGAGACCTCTAGCTATCTTCTATCTTTTTGATATGAAATCTGACTGACGGATTTTTTTTGCCCAGGGCTTTCCTGGTGCTCAGGGTCCAATCGGATTGCCAGGGGAGAAGGTGTAGTATATGTGTTTTGTTTGATTTTGTCTATGATCTCCTCCACCAATGAGCTGTCCATCACACCCGCTGCAACTGACTGTAGATAGGCAGCAGAGAACATGTTAGATACATGTATACACGCCAACCTTGCCATGAGGATATATTTTTAAAATGAACAGATTTAAGAAAACCATGAATAAAGTAGAGTTTGAACCTTTAGAACTAAAAATATGGGTTTTTGAACTCCCATCATTTGCAACACTCTGACTTAGCAGAAACAAGTGACCGAATCATCATTGACTTATATTTGGGAACAACAGGGATGAACAGAAATCAATGCTACAACACAAAGATTCAGATACCAGGGGGTCCCAGTCTGATGCTATCCAATATAGACTTCAGGTTTTAGCCCAGAGTGACTTCTCTGTATACTGATGATATTTCCTCTGTGTTTCATGTAGGGTCCACAGGGGAAACCAGGTCTACTAGGACTTCCAGGCATCGATGGGCCTCCTGTAAGTAAGCTGTCAAACACGTATATATGTGCACACCATAAAAATATCATAAATTTGTGCTCATCAATATTTACACATGAATGTGACAACCCTTATGCACAAAAAAGTTTCAAAAATATAATCCTATACCAGCAACTGAAACGATTTGTCAAATGTATTGTGCAAAACCATTGCAAAGGCTGAATGTATGCAGAATAGTTTTTGATTTCATGTGTGAGACTTTGTAATACTTCACTCTGTGTCACTGCTGCTGCATTTGGTATTTATCCTTAAACAGTGAATTAGAAAGAGTGTAAATGTGCAGTTTGATACTGGTTTGGTTTTTCAGGGACACCCAGGAAGAGAGGGCCCCCCAGGAGAAAAGGGTTTACAAGTGAGTTTCTTTACATCTAAGGCTGTCTGGACTGATGATTTAAGCAAAATATAATAGCAGTGAAATTTTTACTCTTAAAATTTCAACAGTTCCCTCACAGTAAGGCTTGACATTTTTACCATTTTGTTCTAAAATGTCATCGTTTTTATAAAAGCTTCGTCACCGGAGTTAGAAACAATGGAATTTTATCCCCCCTTAAATGATTGGACTGACTGCACTGGTCTTTGAAACTTAAAAAAATGCTTTTTTATCTGTGTGCCACATTCATATAGGGTTTACCAGGCTCACAGGGGCCTATCGGGTACCCAGGCACTCGTGGAGTCAAGGTGAGACATAAACGCATCACCATCTTGGGCGTAATGTCCACTGACACATTTATGTTCTCACTCTTTTTATTCTGCCAGTACGGCTACCTGTGATGGACAAGCTGTTTGAGTTGATAACTGACATGTGACAGGTGGGGGAAGAACAACCCGGTCCTCAAAGGGACCGCTACCAACAGAGTGGAGAGTATTTGACATGTAGGACAAATGGAGTTGAGCAGATCTTAGTGTGTGTGTGTTGGTTGGGGGGTTGGGGGGCAGGTCCATTTTGACTGAGTGGCCTTTGAACAAGTGCTTACTCCATGTTTTTTTATGTTTGTGGTACATGACCCACCATTCTTGACCTTGTTTTTTTGTCATTAGAATGAAATGAGTGTTATGGTCAATAAAAGCTTGTATATTGGTGGAAAGGAAGTCTTATACTTTCACAAATTTAAGAAATGATGCTGTAAAACCGGCAATGTGAGGTAGAGAATCTTTTTTTGATCAACTCTTGTTATTTTTATCAAACCTTTCTTCTGTATTTTCACAGGGAGCTGATGGAGTCAGGGGTCTGAAAGGGAGTAAAGGAGAGAAGGTGATGGAAGCAGACAGTCTTTATTTCTGAAACTTGTCAAATTGAGATAAGTGACTGCAATGATGCCTTTCAAATTATCTTTTGCAGTTTAAAACCAGCCGACTGATATGACTTTTTTCCTTGCTTTACAGGGAGAAGATGGTTTCCCGGGGCTTAAGGGAGAGATGGGCATCAAGGGAGACAGGGTGATAATTCTGTCTGATCCTGAGTCTTCGTGTTATTATTTAACAGAGGATATAATATTTTTGGCAAACTTTTAAATGATTCTACGCTTCAGGGCGATAATGGAGCTCCTGGTCCACGTGGGGAAGATGGACCTGAGGGGCCGAAGGGTCAAACAGGATCTTTGGGAGATCCAGGGGCTCCTGGAATTGCAGGCGAGAAGGTATTTCTTTGAGAATAATTGATGTCTACAACTGTGACACAAGACAATGACTAGCTTCTACAGCTGACAATTGGGGTCAGCTCTATGTTATCTATGTGTAATTAATTCCAAGGGTTATGCTGTTTTTTGACATGAATTATATGAATGAAGAAATAAAACCAAACATTTGCAGCTATGTGTTTTACCCATTTGGTGATATATATTTATGTGTGCAGGGTAAACTTGGGGTTCCTGGCTTGCCAGGATATCCAGGAAGACAAGGCGCTAAGGTGATGTTCATCTTCTGATGTGTCCACATGTCCTGTCGTAAGATTTTTAAGCAGTAATATGTGCTCAAATTATTTCCTGTTTGATTAAAACTAACATATGATAAATGAACATATTTAAAACGCTATTTTATTTATAGTTCAGTAGTGACATCAATTTATTACAGGCTGATGAATGGTGCATTTAGGGCTTTGGATTTGATTTAGTTTAATTTGATACAGTGGGTAATTATAAGTTAATAAGACACGGGGGGAGGGGGGGTGATAAATGGAGGGCTCAGGCTGATTAACCTCCACTTGTGTGTGCAGGGATCACTGGGTTTCCTGGGGGCAGCCGGGGTCCTAGGAGAAAAGGGACGAAGGGTGAGAACTGTGCTAACTTTAAAAACGTTCTAATTATGTTTTAAACTGAATATAAATAATGAAGCTGCTGATTCATGACAAATTATTATCGCCTGCATATTCAGGGTCCAGCTGGTCAGCCAGGTTCTGGGGGCCAAAGAGGTCCTAATGTAAGTGTTATAATCGTTTAAAGAACAATGTGCATAACTACGCCCCTCTACATCAGTTTGTGGAATTATCATAACTTATATTAACAACATTTTTAGTCCTTTTCAAGATAATTCATGTTTTGATTAAACCATTGGTGTGTGTGTTTTTCTAGGGAGCTCGTGGGGGAAGAGGTGCAAGGGGTCCTACTGGAAAGCCGGGTGAAAAGGTGAGCTCACATTTCTTGCGTACTTACCTAGAAATGCAACAACCAGATTGGAGCAGGTTGTTCGACATGTCATCTTTCACTGAAGATTCCTAGCATGAAACACTGGACTTGGATGTGATTAAGTAGGTGGTTCTAAATGTGTTTTAATGTATGTTCTGCTCTGACTACTTGATAGGGGTCAGCTGGCCAAGATGGTCCTCCAGGATCACCTGGAGAACAGGTATTTTGTTGTTTTTTATTCAATACTTACAGTGAGTGAATTAAACCATAAATGGAAAAGCTAAAGAATATTTTGCAGTACTGAATTAGTATTTAGACCAACTGTGCTTTATTTCCAAGGGTCCTCAAGGACCGCAGGGAAGAAATGGTGAAACAGGACCCAAAGGGCCAAATGTGAGTGGGTCAAGCGTATTTCCTCTGATTCGCTATTACTACTGCCTTGTTGTTCAGTTTATTTGCAGTGTTGTTAGAAAATGCTCTTTTTCAGGGCCCCCCAGGAAAAGATGGATTGCCTGGTCATCCGGGTCAGAGAGGAGAACCAGTGAGTCAAACTGAAAAGAGCATTTTATGTAAAACAAATATATTTCAAATGCAGGGTTTTTAAGTTGGCTGTGCTAAATATAGTTAAACAAATTGTAATTATACAAGCATCTGTGTGTTCTGCCTCTGATTCACTTCTTCGCCTAGGGCCATTAGACACACTTGTCTTTCTCTTTAGGGCTTTCAAGGCAAAAATGGACCTCCAGGCCCCCCAGGAGTTGTTGGACCACAAGTAAGATAATTGGCTAAAGCATTTGTTTTTTGTTTTTTTGGGGGGAACATTTATATTTTTCAGCCTTTAAAATAGAGGTGATGCCACTAGAAGTTATCAATTTAAGACAGTTTTCAGACACCACATCACTAAAATTCCTGGGAGTCTTGGATCTGAAAACCTATTTGGAATTGGCTGACAGTTAGATATCTCCTCCATATAGCTCCAAGCCATTTTTAAATGTCTGTAGCTTTTTTATTGTGTTAAGAATCAGTGTTGTCCACAGGGAAAATCTGGTGAGACAGGACCAACTGGAGACAGAGGGCATCCAGGTTCCCCGGGACCACCAGGTGAGCAAGGTTTACCAGGAACTGCTGGAAAGGAGGGTGCCAAGGTGGGTTTTGTTTTTTGTGTTGTTCGAACTAAGTCAGAACTCAAAATCACATCAAAATCTCTTTTTGCTAACAAATAAAGAAGGAAACTTCTTATGGCACATTTATCGTTGCTCATAAAACACAATAAGTGCCAGTCACTAGTTAGTGTGGTTTATGACACTTTGTGCCTTCTGTTGGGTTTTTGGCTGTAAAACGTTTTATCTAAAAATGTGTGTGTCTATTGTGTTGGTTCAAGGGGGATCCAGGCCCACCAGGAGCCTCGGGCAAAAGTGGCCCTCCAGGACTTAAAGGCTTCAGAGGGAGTAGAGGGACCCCTGGAGCAGTGGTAACAAACTTTTAGATATCTGACATCTGACTTTCACTTTGTTCGAGTAAGAGATTTAGTTGAAATGTCTTGGTTTAAGTTCACATCTCCAAAGGTTTTATAAAAAATGTAACTCCTGTGGGCAACTCTTGACTGAGCTTGTCTCTTCAGGGTCCTGCAGGTCTGAAGGGAGGGGAGGGTCTGCCTGGTGTTGCAGGAACTGCTGTAAGTTTATTAGGTGAACTAACCATGTCCTTTACGCTGTCACAATGTTATATAGAATGCTACAACACATGCGGCACCAGCCTGTTTCCATAGTGATTCATGATCATGACCACTGCATTAAATAACAGAGTGATTCATGCCTTTTATTTCCAGGGGGCCACAGGAGAAAGAGGCCCTGCTGGTCCTGCTGGCGCTATTGGCCAGCCAGGACGGCCTGGCAGCGTGGGTCCTGCTGGGCCGATGGGAGAGAAAGGCGAGCCAGTAAGATCTGGAAACTTGATCATTTTATTTCATTAGAAGCAATTCTTTAAAAAAAGGTAACTCAGAGTTTACCATGTGAAAGAAATCAAAGGAGAGGTAAAAAAGATAATTCTTCTATGATCAGGCTTGCTTCTAGGAGAGTGGAATACAGTAGGTGTTGCATTAATCAATGCGTCAAGCTGGAATATGAAGACAATATCAACTGGCACTGAAGCATTTGGAAGGCTCTGTAGTGTTTTCCCATTTGTTCTTCAGGGAGAAAAAGGTACAACAGGGCTGGCTGGACGGGATGGGGAGCCAGGACCCTCAGGACTGCCAGGGATTGCTGGACCGCAAGGGCCTCCAGGCGAGGATGGAGACAAGGTAGTCACATTAAATAGCAGGTGTAGGATTCTGTTCTGCTGTAAGACATTTGCTCATAATTAATGTTTGCTCATTCATCTGTACAGGGTGAGACAGGAGGACCGGGCCAAAAGGGTAGCAAAGGAGATAAAGGAGAAGCTGTTAGTAAACACCTTTATGAACATTTCTAACAAGTCTTGCATCAGTAGCAAGATGACTGTAATTGGTTGAAGCTACTTAATTCCAATTTGTGTACATTGTTGAAATTGTGCATCCTAAGGTCAGTGTGTTTGACCTTGTTTTTTAGGGGCCTTCTGGACCAGTTGGCATTCAAGGACCTGTGGGTCCACCGGGCCCATCTGTAAGAGCAATGATTAAAATATGATATGGAATAGCAAACTATTATCGTTTTACGGGTGTTTTTGTTTATTGTCAATTGCAAATGTTACAGGGTGCAGATGGAGAACCAGGTCCTCGAGGTCAGCAGGGTCTGAATGGACCAAAGGGAGATGAAGGACCACGAGGCTTTAAGGGGGCATCTGGCCCCTCTGGACTTCAGGTGAACATCACTGAGTCTTTCAATGAAAAGCTTTACAAAATATATGCATTCATTCGTTCATGAGATGTAGTAGTGGCTTTTTGGTCCCTATGGTAAAGAATAAAGTCTAAAGACAAACATCTTTAGAGCTATTGTCTTTAATGTACTATTACTTTGTCATCTCACCGCTGTCTTTTTTTTATAGGGAATGCCAGGACCTCCAGGGGAGAAAGGAGAGAGTGGCCATGTTGGCTCAATGGTAAACACAGTTTACTAATTCCCACACATAATCTATTCTATCAAAAGCTAAACTATTGCCCTTAATATTTTTAGAAATATGATCCGTCAGAGTTATAATAAAAATGTGAAAAATTGAAAAGTGAAAGTGCAAAAAATCAAAGTACTTAAATTTAAATAGGTTTGTAATAAACTGTTTACTGCCCTATGAATGCATGAGTAGAGCTGACTATAAATTAGCCTGCTGTTGTGTATTTTATCTGAGCTGTGGGCGTTTTCTTGGCGATAGGTGGTTAAGGAAAAGAAGCTGCTCACATAAATTAGTCCGCATAATTAAAAACAAAAAGAATGTTTACTTGCAGCTCTGTGAGCATTAGGTACCATTCATGTCCTACCTACAGTATCTAAAATTTCTTGGAAGTTTTCTCACATATATACTAGTTTTCTGGTGGACTTACTGCCTAATCTAGAAACTGATGTGCTCAAGCATCAGTCTATAAACTCCATGCTGTAGTCATAATGCATCCAGCCTATTAAACTTTGATTAGTAGACTAACAATTTACCTAATTAGCAACAGCTGTGCCTTTTATGCTGCTTTGTGTCAAACTTTTGAGCCAACTCTTTTCCTCTGTTGATAACCATTGACATTAACTCACTCAGCTCTAGCCTGTTCCCCTTAAAATTGCTAAAATTGTTCCAAGTTTATGAATATTTTCAACATTTGTGTGGGTTTTGTTGTCACACGGACACATCTCTGAGACCAGTTTAAAGAAATACCTGATGACACTCGAGAATATAGCATAAAGCTTCTAGGACACAAACATTTGCTTTGAGTGCTGACCACTTCATCTTCAGTATTACCAGCACAAGCTGTATTTGCTTAAGGGAAAAAATGCTTGAACAACAAAAAAAAAAAGTCATATCATAATTATTAACTGTAGTAAAGTAATGGATAGGTAATTCTCATGAGGTTTTACCGCATTTATAAAGGGTTAGGTTTGGCTGAAAACACAAGTAAAACCATACTTTTTGCATTCTAACTCCAACCATAGTAAATGATTTCTTCAGACGTTATTAAAATTTTACAAATTAATTAACATTTTGATGGATAAATAATTCAAAGCAACTGTATAGAAACACTTGTATTAATTTTTTTATAAGGTATTAAGGAAGCTTGAATAATACACATTAGCTAAATGCTAACAAATGTATTAAAGGGTCTATACACAATTTTCTCTAGTCTTTCAGAGTCATTTATATCCATATATATGATCATATATTACCTTTTGCAAACTAAAAGAAAAACTATTTAAGAAATATGAGAATTTTTGTGAATCCTTTTCCTACCTGGACGTAAGACGCTTCGATCTCTGAGGCACCGCCTTTCGCTTCTTTTGGGAGCCAGCCTCGGTCTGCGTTCCACCTGAAAACAAGCATCCACATTTTTTTCCAAAAATTTGTCACAGACAGAATGGTGATAGCTAATGGGTTCATTTTGCGGTAAAATGAAAAAAAGCATGAACTAACTATTAATAAAGGGACTTATATTTAAAGTGTCATCAACATATGTTTTAACACAACATGTTAATACTGCATCTAACGATATCACTGTATTTTTAAAAATTTAAAAGCTTTTGACAGCATGCAATAAAAAGGAATGCACCTGAGAGATTAATAATCCTGACTTTGCCTCTGCTTCATAACCAATATAGACGCTAACAAACTATAATGAGCAGGTAAATCACCACATCATAATGACTTTTGAAGATCTAAGTAGTTCTTAGCATAGTATCCAGTGTGGATTAGATCTATAATTATGATGTGGGAGAAAAAAAGTTGTATAAGGTGTATATGGTACACTATTTTAGTTTTAACATGTTTCAGTGTGGATATGTAAGTAATACCAGGAATCCATATGGACTTAAGCAAAAGAAGCGATGATCCCAGGAAAAAAAATGGATATGGTAGTTGTGTATGCAAGAGGAAAGAAAAGGATAAAAGGAAAAGCTGTGACAGAAATGAGACACTGGAGCAATGGAGTGGAAGGAAGAGGCGGGGCTCTCATTGTGAGCAGGAAGATGGTGTGACAGCTGCTAATCAGATTAGCCTCAGCCTTGGCTGTCTAATGAGCATCCTCCTTTGTGACAGTCATCGCACAACGCTGTCAGCCATGAACAAACGCTCAACAAGATTCTCCAAAGCTCCCCTTCTCCACAGTCAGATTAGGGAGGGAATGCATTAAAAATGGAATCAAAACAAGTTGGAGAGAGAGGAGAAATGCTAAGAACTCAGTGGGAAAGTTTGATTCATGTGACAGTGTTGCAGATCACAGACTTTTCCCTCTTTAACGCTTGAGTATCTCCTGCCTGAAGGATGCGTGTTTCTTCCAGTCCCTTATAGTATTTCCCTGGGCAGGTAGCTGTTTCTCTTTTTCAGTGTCATTCTTTCAACACAAAGCTCCCTCGAAGACTTGAGAATGATTCAGAGAACAACTTAGTGTCTACTCAACAGAAATTGAAGCTAAGCACTGTTGGGATTAATTGCTTGGTGTTATCATGGGCTTTATAGACGAGTCAAATCGCATGTTATCCCTGGCTCTGCACATCACAGGCTAGAGGTTTCTTTTTAATAAGAGAGAATAAGAGAGAGGTGGTGGGAGGCTAAAAGCAGAAAGAGTCAGAGCCTGTGTCATATTGAGGATAATGACCTGTCTGGACATCGTCATCATGTCAGTGTGATAATGTTCTTAGACACTGGGCCATTGCAACTGCAATTCAGCATGGACTCATATCTAACTTAGCTAAGAAGCACTTGCAGTTAATATTTAAGACTATTTTAAAAGGTCCTGCTAAAAAAATGACCTTCTTTTTTTGTCAGGGACCTCCAGGACTGCACGGTCCACGAGGCCCCCAGGGACCCATTGGTGGAGAGGTAAACAAATGCATTAGTCATATCTTCATGTAAATTCCTAAATTTGCTTATACAGCACACACAATGTCGTTATTTACAATCGGAACCAAGATAAATAAATTCAAGCATTATTTTAGCATTGTTTATACAAATAAGGCCACAATTTTTTCATAGCACAAACGTAAATGTAATGTTTTATTCAAAATATTCAAAAAGAAAAATAGTGGATTTTGGTTAAGCATTACAGACAGGAATTTATATTAAATTAATTGGATTTTTAAATGCACCTACATGCTTCATTTCCTTTGGTAATGCAAAATCAGCACTGCCAGAATTACCATATTCAGATTAGCCCTTCCCCAAAGGACAAATGTGTGTTATTTTGCACAGTTTTAGTATATTCTTGAATCTGTTTTTAAATTGTTTAGAAAGATAAATCATGTATGCATATCAGCCTGTCATTTGATTGTAGTTTTTTTATATCGTTTTAGACAGCTGTCAATGTGGATTGTGTTAAAAGAGGAGTGCTAATCCTTTTATACAATATCTGTTTTATTGTCTCAAAGACAAGTATTAAAAAAAACTTATAAAAACAACAATTTTAACTGTTTTGCCTATACAATCCAAGTGCTTCATATTTTTTTCATGCTTTTGTTTCATCTTAACATCTCCCAAAACTTTGAATTATTAAACGTTGTTTTAATATTTTTCCTGTGTAAGAGTTATATTTGGTGCCATACAAATAACTAAGAAAAACGGTACAAGTATTAAAACTATTATCCATGAAAGGTAGTTATATTTACCACCGATAATGCCAGTCACCCTGCAGCCTCTCATGTTGGTCAATTATTCAACAGTGAGCTGCAGAACACTAAGAACCACTCTATTGCTTTAAAAGGCAAGCATGGAAATAGAGCTGTGTGGAGATGGCTGAATCTATTAATGGATTTCGATTGGAATACTAAAAAAAGCAATATATTGTGGGTGGTAACTTGCTTTAGAGGTTTAACGATACGTCCCTGCTGTTTTTAGCTCTCATATTTGTTACTCTACTCTACTTGATTAGATTCATTTTAAGGTAGAAGGCATAAACACTTGTGTACATGCATGCATGTGTGAAATATTGAGAGGGGAAAACTGAACACCCGTTAGCCAGTGTTCATTCAAGCTCTCATAAACCTACTCTCAGTATTTCAGTTTCAGCCTCCTGTGAGCAAAGCTGCTGACAAACAGAGAAAAACTGCATAATTCTGTGGAATCTGAGATTCAAATTTTAAAGTGAATATTTAAACTTGCCCTCGTTTTTCTTTCCCCCTGCCGTAACAGGGCCAGTCAGGATTACCGGGAGGAGTTGGTCAACCTGGACTTGTTGGAGAGAAGGTTAGCGTACTTTGGCTCCATAACGTGTTCCTGTGCACATGCTGTGAAATTGTGGGGATGTATGTAGACTGAAGCAATGTTTGCATGCATGTTGTTCTCTCAAACAAAAACATTCCCTCTGAATCAGGGCGAAGATGGAGAAGCGGGAGACCCTGGGCCAGTCGGAGAGACTGGGATTCCTGTGAGTCACATTGGCTTTATGTCTCTTGCTTGGGTTATTCAACTGCATGCATCAACACTTTAAAACAAAACAAAAAAAAAAAAACTTGCTCATGAATTTATTCATGCATGTTTTAGATGACAAGCTCATATGACCTGTTTTATTTAGACTATCAGTTGTGTACAGCCTCAGAAAAAAGCACAGCAACACAAAAGGTGCAGTAATAATGGTAATCACACTTGAACTAAATTAAAACGTTTTTTTTAATCATTGAGATTAGTATTAATCAAATATGGACAACCCCCAGAGTGGAAACTTCAACTGACAATTAAGTTTATGAATAAAAAAACAGTTGGTTGCCTATAAGAGTGTGCAGATAGGAAGCCTGCATTGTTC
This sequence comes from Oryzias javanicus, assembly GCA_003999625.1. Taxonomy (NCBI): domain Eukaryota; kingdom Metazoa; phylum Chordata; class Actinopteri; order Beloniformes; family Adrianichthyidae; genus Oryzias; species Oryzias javanicus. Next base: position 17,237,253 of record CM012444.1, read on the forward strand.
TAGTTTTCCACTTTTCCACTTTCCACAGCCTTATCTGTTAATGTTCTAGGGTGCCAAAGGCGATGTGGGCGAGAAAGGTGACGCCGGACCTCCAGGCGCCGCTGGGCCTCCTGGACCCAGAGGAGCACCAGGGGAAGATGGACCCAAAGGCAACCTTGTTAGCAGAGCAATAATAATTTCCTTTTACCTTTATTAATTTAAGTTGTGTCATTTTGTTGCTTGATTTTTTTTTTCTTGTCATTTTGTTCCTAGGGGCCTATTGGTTTTCCTGGAGATTTGGGTCCACCTGGAGAACTAGGAGTCAATGTGAGGCCTCTTTTAAAATAACATCATTTTTTCAACAAGTGTTTTTCCATAACTGTTGATTTTGGTTCTTCTTAATCTAGGGAGCTGATGGTGCTTCTGGTCCAAAGGGAGATAGTGGAGAACCGGGCAAAGCGGTGAGCAGGAAATTTAGTAGTGTATTTTTTCTTGTGGGTACTGTATATTGATAATTCCATTAGAGACATAAAATCTGACTGTCAGAAAAGCAGTAATCCAGCACCTGTTGTATGGAAAAGGAAAAACACGGTTGTTTGTGTGTTTATAGGGACCCGCAGGAGCCTCCGGTGAACCTGGTCCACCTGGACCTCCTGGTCGGAGAGTAAGACTCATTTATACAAATGTGTAAATCAATAATTGTAGCTATTTTTGTGATTTTAATAGATAATTTTATTGTGAATAGGGTCATGTTGGAACTGCAGGAAAAGAGGGGAAGCAAGGCATGAAAGGAGCCAAAGTAACAAAAAACATCAACTCTGATCTAAAAAACAATATAATTGCCAATTTATTAAATCTCAAGTGTCTAATGGTTATATGCATATCTCTGATCCTCAACTCTGAAGGGTGCAATGGGAAATCTAGGTCCAATGGGAAAACCAGGACCAGTTGGAGCCCAAGGTCAGCCGGGGAGAGCTGGTCCAGAAGGGCTCCGAGGCATTCCTGGTCCTGCGGTTAGTATGAAAGAACTGGATTGACAAACTTGTCACCAAAGTAAATCTTTCCATTATTGTGATATTATGCTCATATTATTATACTGTAGGGTGAACATGGGTTAAGTGGACCAACAGGACAGATTGGACCGCCTGGACCAATAGTAAGTCCATTCCTGGTATTCAGTTGAATTTGACAGTTTTACACTTTTTTGGGTCCAAGAAAAGTTCATTAGAGTGAACAAATTAAACAGTCCTGTGTGACTAACAAATGACACCATTACTAGGGACCACCAGGACTTCCAGGATTCAAAGGAGACCCTGGACTTGTAGGAGATAAAGTGAGTGTTTTGAGAGCTTTAACACCAAACTACAGAACAAATCAAGGTGATTATAAGCCTGAAATGTCCATGTGCAGGGCCATGGGGGATTGATAGGCCTAATTGGGCCCCCAGGAGAACCTGGTGAAAAAGGGGACAGAGGCCTTCCAGGAATCCAGGGTTTACGAGGACTTAAAGGAGATGAGGTAAATATGCGGCACCAGTATGACCCTGAACTTTATCAGTAAGTTTTTTTTTTTTTAATTCATCAACATGCCATGACTGTGATCATACTTAGGGTGTGGTTGGATCACATGGCCCTACTGGACCACCAGGACCACCTGGACTCTCTGTAAGTAGCATCATTAATAGCAGTACGCCATTCTTTATCAATGTATGAGGCGTCCATTTGTCCATTTTTACTCTCCCGTTGTTCAGTCTTTCACTTTTTGAAATAAAGTACAACTAAATGAGCTGTTTAATTAAAAAAAAATATATTTAGTAGTAATGTCCTGCATGATGAAGACTCAGACCATTTCTTATCAGTTGATATTTTTCAGTTTTTACTTGTGTAATTAGATCATTTTCTAACAGTTGATGGCTGTAACACTGTTGATGGTGTTCTAATGCCTGTATAATATTCATGCCCCTCTCAGGGTGCAGCTGGAGAGAAAGGATCAAAAGGAGAGCCAGTGAGTAATCTGTCTTTTTTATGCATGCCCATTCCTGTGTTCAAACCTTTTTTTCTACTTCTTTTTGGGAAGTGGTATTCTCAAAACATATGTTGAGGACAAATGAAAAAGTATGCTTGTTAGCTTTGTTTTATGTTTGCTTTCTAATCGCAACACTGCTGAATTTTTTGCATGTTTTTGAAGCTAAAGGCGTCTGGTACAACCGAGCTTAGCTTGAGTGTAATTTTTCTATTTGTCCTTACGTGATTTAATAGGATTTGGTTTTAGTAGGTTTTATGCCATGAAAACACTATTGAAAGCCGGTGCCATGAAAATAGAGTGCTGTTGCTCACAATTGGATAATCCTATAAGCAGAAAGGCTATTACGCATTTGTCAGGATAAAGTCAGTTTGGTTTGAATCCGGCTTCAAGTGAGATTAAATTTCCACGACTGTTTTTTTCTGTCCTTCAGGGTGTCGGGGGTTCCATAGGAGATCCAGGGCCTGCTGGTCCCCCTGGACCTCCAGTGAGTACCCATCAGGATCCATTGCATGGTTCCATCAGTGCTACTTTTGTCCTTCAATCCCTCTGACTGCTTTTGTCTGTGCGATCTCCAGGGGCCTCCTGCAACAATGATCGAGCCCCTTCCGTTTAGGGAAGGCAGGCGGAAGAGACGAAGGCAGGCTAGAAGAGCAGCATCAGCCAAAGAAGACAATGTGCACAAAGAAGAGCGACTTCAGGGAGATCAGCCTCTGGAAGACGCTGAAGGAATGGAGGAAGTCTTCGCCACCCTGTCTTCTATGAAGAATGAAGTGGAGTTGATGAGGCGGCCTACTGGAACCTTTGAGAGTCCTGCTCGCACCTGCAAGGAACTTCTGATGGTTCAGCCTCATTTCAAAGATGGTTAGAAATGACTAAAGGAGAATTATTACTTTTTGTGCTCTCCATTTGTGTGTCTTGATTAATCTATGAACAATTGGCATTTCAGGAGACTACTGGATAGATCCCAACCAGGGCTGTCACAAAGACTCCCTCAGGGTCTTCTGTAACTTCACAGCTGGGGGAGAGACTTGTCTTTACCCTGACAAAAGGATCGAAACGGTGAGCTTCCAATCTCTTGCTGTTAACCTTAACTGGACTGTTAGTGAAGTCTGAATCATCCATTTCTCATCTGTGCATCTAGGTGAAACTAGCAGCATGGAATAAGGAGAAACCTGGGAGCTGGTACAGCCAATACAGAAGAGGAAAGCAGGTAGAACAAACAAATGAATCAAATCTCACTTGTCTGTGATGAATTTAACAGCCTCCAAATGACAAGCAATCTTCTTTTCCTAATTCAAAATCAACACAATGTGTGTGAAAGACTAAGTGTTTGCATCTCTGAGTGAATAAGAACTCATTCATAAATATGTGTACAGTTTGATATTAACTTTACAGAAGACATGAAATGAAGTAATTTATCTGACAGTCAAAGTTATTCACTAAAACTTTTTGTCCCAAACTTCTTGTCCCATCAACATACATTTGAGAAAAGCCTGTAATCCTATTACTCTTTATGGATTTTGTTTTGGCAAATATTTATATAATCGAGGATCTATGATGGATTCCATTTTTCTACTGAAGGGGTTTTCTTTTTTGCCTCCATCTAAAAAAATGTGACAATGTATTTAGAAGATATGATATATATACTGCTGGATGATAGTGAAGTGTGATGGACACATAAGGATGTTGTTCCTTCAAAAATACAACCTTGCTCCGACAAAAGTTCCTTTAAGCTTTTTAATCATAAACTAAAGCAAATTCTGTCTTGAGAAATAGTTGTTTTTTATGATCATACTTTTTTCTTTTTTTTAAAGAAAAAAAAAAATTCTGTGCTGTTTTCTCACTAATACCTTTTGCTTGTGCATCATGTAGTTTTCCTACAGTGACAGAGATGGAAACCCTGTGCATGTAGTTCAGCTGACCTTCTTAAAGCTACTAAGTGCTACAGCCAAGCAGACTTTCACCTATAACTGTCAGAACTCAGTGGGTTGGTTTGACAGCACCTCCAGCTCCTACCAGCATGCCCTCCGCTTTAGAGGCAGCAATGATGAGGAGCTGACACAGGCAAAAAGCCCCTTTATCACAGCGGTACAAGACGGATGCCAGGTCAGTAGTGGCAAATGTTTAAGGATCGTGAGACTAAATCAGAAAAAAAAGCGTGTTTTTGTTTTAAGGTAAGCAGACTTTAACGATGACCTCAATTTTCCTTCCAGTTTCGCAGGATTCAGGAAAGAACCGTTTTGGAGATCGCTGCTCCCTCGGCAGAGTTGCTCCCTATTATTGATGTGGCTCCGGAAGACTTTGGCAAGAACACCCAAAAGTTTGGATTCCAAGTTGGACATGTATGTTTCAACGGTTAACTTTAAGGCAGCTACGAACACACGAGGAGACCTTCACAGGAAGTTCTGAGTGCAAGAAACAGGACTTTAACCGCTTCTACCGCAATATTTATTATGTTGTGTTCCTGTATGTGGTGGGTTTGTGGTTCATTATTTAAGACTCTTCAGGAGCTGGTTAAAAATAGATTTGGATTTCCAGCAGTTAGAAGAATAGAAAAGGAGAAGATATGCAAGCTGTGGGAACAAAGCACCTTTACAGAGGGGAATTATTACATAGATATATCAGTTGTGTGTTTGTTGCTGTTATATTATCTCACTTATCAAGTGAGCTATGATTTGCAGTCAAGACTTTTGAGGACTACGCTGATGACGATTGGTGGATCTGTCCAATAACTGTGTCACCACTGTTTTGATCTTAAGCAGGACGTTGCAGATTGTGAACTGAAGACTTTTTCTTTTAAGAGACTAAGTCAATCACCATCATACTCATTTTGCATGCTTGGATCTCACAACTACAACAATTGCATAGCAGCTGTGACTACGCTGGCATGTTTATACCACACAAGCGCAACGATTCATGTGTGTGAGAATGGTAAATTGTCCTTCTTTTACCCTTCAACTGCAGTTTGCTCTGTGAATTGACTTGCTTGGTATTCATTAGGTGTATCTAGTTATTGAGTCTAACACTTACTTGAAAGAATCTAGTGGTTTCCTCTGTTGGACTGCTTTGCTCTATGTGCTTTGATAAAAAAGCTTTTGAGCCCTCCATGTTTCCACAAGTCACAGAGCAGTCTGTTTCTTTTCAGCAGTTGCTCTTACTTTCTAGGACAATCTGCAACAAGCAAAGCCTTATGGTGCATCAAGGTAAATTAAAAGTGTACACAGTTATTGCATCTCTTGAGAGCATTTTATTATTGCAGAATTTACTTTTTTAGGTTGAATTTTTTTGCCCTCCCAAGTTAAAACTCTTAATCTGGAATGATTTCCTTTTCAATGGATTTAAAGATAATTCTGTTGTTTTTTATGCTTTTATCGGTGGGATTACCAGAGAAAGAGAGGAGAAGAATATTGCTCTTTCAGCAGCATCAAATACCCCCAGAGGCTGGAGACTTGTTACCTGGTTTCTATTTTTTTGTACACCTTCCGGCTGATCGTGCTCTTTTTACATAGCCTAATAAAGGACGGCTGACAATGGTTACCGGCAGCATGACGTATTGCTTTCAAGTGAAAATCCTGCCTGAAACCAATTTAAGATTCTGCTGTGTCAAAGATTTGTAGATGTAAACTTTCATCTCTCTGAAGCAGAATTTGTCATGAAAACAGATTAAATCAGAAGGTTTTTAGAGACGGCTTACACAGTTCAAATAAGTTTTGAAATTAAGTTATTGGTTGACCTGTCTTTACGTCTGGGGTTTCCGGTTGTCCTAAAATGACCATTTTACGCCTGAATTTCCCTTTAAGCAAATTGGTGCTCCAACTACCTCCTCTAAAACAAAATACGATGTTTACTGTGTGTATCTAGGCTCCATTGGTCCATGTTTCATATCTGTTTTGTAGCATTTATGCAACACAGTGTATGCCTCCCCATCTGCCTTCTCATCAATCATCACCACTCCTGTGTATAGTGTTTGTTGATCTAAGTTTACATACTGTACAGTTATATTAAGGACTTTGTAAACAATTTCCTGTTTTTTCTGATGAAAAACACAAAACAACAAAAAATTGTGAGTTGATGTGCAAATAAAAACCCACGAGAAATATTGTCTTTTATCTTTCCCAGATTGTCACGGCAGCTTAGCATAAAGTATATGACGGCATGTTATGTTGAGTCACAGTGTAATAGACTCTTCATTACCACCTAGCTCTGCGGCATTCACTCAGCAAGCATGCAATCAGAAAGCCCACACAATCGATGTAATCAACTCTGGTTGGCTCCATAGTTCATTTATTTCAATTAGCTTAGTTTCAGCTCTCAAGAGGGAAGCCAGGGAGGAGACAGTTGTGAGGATGGATAGACTGATGAACGGCGAGAACAAAGACAAGTAATTTTCAGAAGAATGCTGATGGACGGCACACGGACACAAACACACGCAGACACACACACAGTCCGCTCTGGTGTACACGTCGTACTGCCAGCCGCTCATCCCCTTTGGGAGCCGTTGCTCAAGGTTAGTAACAATGGCAGAATAAAGGTTACTATGCTTTTGTTCTCCTCTTCTCTCCTCTTCTACTCAATTGAATTTTAACCACACTAAGCTCTTGACTAGGAAAGGTCATCTGTTTCCACCATCTCAGAATAATGATAGCAGAGGAACAAAGTGACTGTCTTTTTGGTATTTCCACAGCAATCTGCCCTTTTCCTTCGTCGACATCCACATAGTGTAATCGCTAAGTCGATTTATTGTCTTTCATGGGCGTTGCTGCATACTACCACTTCCTATGAGAGCGAAGAACTTGGTGCCATTTTTGTCCATTCATCAAATTTAAGCATTTCTTTAAAACTCAACAGTTGAAATTACACTCTGGAATCAACTGGGATTTAGAGTTTTCATTTTAAGGGGAAACCGGCTTCTTCAAACAGCTGATCTGGGTCTCCAGCACCGCAAAAGCCTTTGGGAATCCTGGGATACTGCTCTTTCATGTTAGGGAACTAACATTTTATGTTAATGAATATAAAGTTTTTAGCACATAACAGCAAAGCAGAAAACTGCATGAATGAAAGTTCCCGTGTCAGCAAGTCTGGAAGTTTCAAAACACAAAAAATTTGAATTTAATTGTTAAAATGCTTTAATCACTTCTGTGTTCTCGTGTTTTAGTTGTAGAAGGGCAAAAATCTTTATGAAAACTGGACTGAGTGACCCAAACAGGAAGTAGCTCCCACAGAGAAATAAACAGCTATTTATTGTCAAATACTTTCAATGCTTTCACACACATTTTTAATTTAATGAATGTCGTGTTTGTTCATTTCATGTAAAAAAAGTCACACTAATTTGTTTGTTTGTTCAATAAAATAAATATCCTAAACTCAATGAAGTGCCAAATCTATACAATCTCCACACAAATGCAATGTTTTTGCCGCATTTTTGCTCTGTCTGTGTCTCAAGGGTGATGCCCAGAGCCTAAAAGCGATCTGCTGTCACCTTAATATTTACTGTCACCATATAAACTCTAACATCTGGAACTGTGAAGCTTTTTTTTTGCTAAGCCTCTAACCAGCTATGCATTCTGTTCACTGCTCCATCAATAATGTGAACAGAACTGTGGGTCTATAGCTGGCACTGATGAGCCACTTTTAGGCCCAGGAGTACATTAGTGTAACCCAGAGGCAGCAAGATCCATATTTGCTGCATGCTGGACTGACAGATGATTGGAAGTGTGGGCCTCTCATTCCCCTTTTTCGTCTCTATTCTACCCATCTCTCCCTCCAGCTCCTTCCCTCTTGTGTTCATGACTCCATCTCATTATTCTGGAGCTGAAGATGTTACAGACATTTTTAGATGTTCACTAGACCGTTTATTCTCCCTCTCGCCAGTCTGCCTGTTCTCCTGCTTGTCTCCTGTGGCACCGATTTTAACTAAGCTGAACGTGTTACAAAGTCACACAGAGAAATGAGCAAATTAAACAGATGTTCAGATTAATTACGGGGAGTCAGCAGGAATCTCAGCATTTCGTAGTGAATCGGGACTTTCCTCCGGTCACAACACATCCTTTGTGCTAACATTTTTCTCAGCACAGCGTGCAGTCCAGGCAAGTTTTTCTCCAAAACCCTCTCATCTATGCATGTGTCTCCATGTATATGAGTGCTTACTGTTTTCACTTTAGTCTCTTGCATGGTGCGTGAGATGAAAAATAGAGAATCTTTTCTGAAATCCTCCATGGTGCAAAGCTCCGGCTGTGTTTTTGTGTCAGAATTTGAAATCACGAGCATTTGCGGCCGAGCAGGGGTTCTCCTATTAGTGTGCACACAAGCACCTCAACTGGCAGGTCCCATTTACAGCTCCTTTACCCCTCAGATGGGTGGGAGAAATTATTTCCACAGATGCTGCTCCCATCAACCGTGCTTATCAACTAAGCTAACATTAGCTGAGCAGTGAAGAATGGCTTGAAGGTAAGGGAGGGGAGATAGAAATCCCTGGGTGAGTGGACCAACAACTCAGGAAAGATTCAAAGCCCTGAGGCCAGGTGTGTCTGAGAGTGTCAGATGATTATCTGGCAGACGGTGGGGCCACATTTAAACAAGCAGGTGAAGAACAACTCCACCTCCTCCAGCGATTTCTGTCTGCAGCAGCACTCAGCATTCACAGCCACAGCCACAACCAGCGCTGCAACGCCATCCTCTTTTGTCTTATTCTTTGGTAAAGGCAGGATTAAGCTGTGTGCAAACTCTCCTGGACAGCCAAAGTAATCGATGGTGTCTTATTTACTAATTCAGAACAGAAACAAGGAGTGAAAAAAAACAAAATGAAACCTCAAATACATGATAACCTGTCAATAAATATGTTGTTGTCCCACTTCAATCAAATTTTGATCAGCTTTCAAAGCATTCCCAGTGGTATTTATTTATTATTTTGCAGTTTTTAGTGACAATCCAAAAACTTGTCATTTACGTGGAAACAGTTTTTGCAGAGCGGCAGTAGTTTGTCAGAAATTCATCTCTGAATTGTGGGTGTATTTTCTGGCATGGAGTAAGCCTGCCCCTACTTCCTGTCATCATCTAGTTTATGCTCTTTGCTGCTAGCTTACAGCCCCTCACAACCCCAACCTAACAATATCAGTGCAACAATGATGGCGAGCAATATCAGAGCTATTTAGCTGTATAGTTTTGAGTCACATTCCAGCTCGGACGAAGAAAATGAAAACGAACATGGATGTAGTTGGCTACAAATGGATGTATCAGAATGGAGCAGAGCAGGGAGCTCATGGCTTGCCAATTGTAGATTCTACATAAGAACTACAAGCTTTTTTCAACTGTATTTTTCCGTCTGCTCCTGATTCACAACATTTTGAACAAAACAATACTTAATATTCTTTACATATGTCCTCCATCATGAGAAAATCGCCACAAGAACATGTTAAAGAAAACACCAAAAACATGATTTTAATTGAAGTAAGTCTTTAAAGAAAACGTTTAATCAAAAGTAAACAATAAAAAATACATTTTCTGTCCTGATTAGGAAAGGTGTAAGCATCCGTGTGTGCACTTATGTGTGTTCATGTGTTTCTGATGTTTGATAGTGAGAGAGAGTACAAGTTAGAGAGGATGGTGTAACTGCATGACCCCATCACTCGATAGAAATGATTTTTTCCCATAAATCAGACTAGGCGGGGAGAAAAAGAAAAAAAAAAAAAAAAAAAAAAGAAAAAGGCAGAGACGGAGCGATTCAGCTGTGGGATTACACTGGTTCAGATCTCTGCTAAAAAGAGAGGGAAACTAATCGTTTCCATTCACGTCAATGAGTCTGGCTGCTCCAGTTTGTGGTGCTGAATGCAAAGAATTCCTTGACTTCCCTTCCATCTCTCTCTGTTACCCCTGTTTCCCTCACTTTCCCTCTCTCCACTTACTCTGCTGTCTGGTGTTTATTCGGTCACAGAGAATCAGTTGTGGCAGCGTTTCATTGGCACTTAAATTCAGAAATTTTACAACAAAAAGTGTGGGCGAAATATCTTGCTTGAACAGTGATTTAGCAAAAAAGGCGTAAACTGGTTAAAGAAAATAATATTTTTGTAATATTCAAACAGTTAAGAATGTTGTATGTATTTTTTGGAAGATATGATGATGTAAAACAATGCCCTCATATCAAATGGCCTCAATTTGAATCCCTAATATCTTTAACTCTTTTACAGCACAATCTGCTGTGGTCACATTATAAAATAAATTTGGTCACATAAGTGTTTTTGTGTAGGTCTGTGTTTCTGCAGTTAAGCTAAAAGACTGGGGGGTTAGAGGTGTGTTGTTTTGAAAGATGAGGTGAGTGACGGGGCTCATGAATAGTGATGGCCGACATCTGCTCATTAACCAAGAGACTGTCTGTCAGCCAGCAGACGGGAGCGGCGGCCCTTCCCCTATGTTTACACAGACGTAAAAATACATACACACACCTGAGTTCATGCAGATTTGCTCACAAGCGCGGCGTTTGCATCTCCTTCATCTGAGTCCCATGAGCCTGCAGTCGACAGGAGGCTGATCATGACTTTCCCCCAGATAACACGAGCACGGTGTGTACTTTACCTGTACTCACACCTGGAACATGGACCACAACGAATACGGAAACACCTGCACTACGTTCATTCTGAGTGAGTGTAAAACATGCAGCGTTTCAAGTATTGAGATATCTAAAGAAGAAGATATGCTCAAATTTTTAATTATCAAAGTGTTTCTGTCCGAAAAAAAAAAACAAAAAAACATTTCAGTGTTTAATTTGTAGAGTTTTTAGTTTGGAAAAAAATGTTGAAAAAGACAATCAGTGCGCAAATCAATACATCTAAGAGATATTTTTAAACATTTTCTAATCTTTTGAGCTAAAAAGCATGATTTGATCCAATATTATCAAGAAGTTAATCATATTGCATGAAAATAAAAATACCCATAAGAAAAATAATGATAATAAAAAAACTGTTTGTCTCTCTTTAAATTGATTTTCTTCTCAAACACTGTGCCTGATTGATCAATATTTTGCTCTTGTGTATTCATTTTCCATAAAAAAAAATATTTAAAGTAATTATGTGAAAGCGGACTATTCTCAAATCTGAACATATTTTGATGGCAGCGATTTAAAGAAACTAAATTGATTATTTTAATTATTTAAAAGGAAACAATTTTGTTGTTTTCAAACTGACTTAAAAGAAACTGTTGTAAGTAATATGATAGTGTGATTAAAAATTATCCCTAATCCCAACAATAGTTTAATGACAAGTCACATATGTAATATGTTTATAACATGTCATAAGGGATTTCCAATTTTCACTTAATTATCAGTAAACCTCAATATTGGGTTATTTTTCTCGGCAGTGTGAAGAAAAAAAGGATTAAAAATAACCATAGAACTTTATCTGTTCATTCTCTAGTGAAAATGTAATGCTTGATCACAGGTGCAGCCACACACAAGGTTAGAAGTATGGGTGTAATTTATGTGCTGAATCTCTTTCTATGGAGAAAGATCTTTGTAGCTGAACTGTTGACCTTTTTTTTTAAAGAAATAAAAGCGACGATGAGAAGCATGTGTTATATTACCTTGCACTGTAGGAGAGGTTAAGGAAGAAGTGCAAATTTGGTCTGCTACTCATCTACAGTTCATTAAACCACAGTCAAAAGAACAATTTGCATCATTGCTGTGCATGGAAAGAACAAATGGTAAGGAAAGCTCTTCAACAAAAGCACTGAATCCTTTGAAATTCACAGTTTCGAAGGAAAATGTGGTAATGTTCTGGAAATTACCTTGTAAATGTTGATCATTATGAACACAGTTTATGTAGTCAAGAGCTCCTTGATTTTAGCCGCTTGTTGCTTTTAAATGCATTAGTAGGTCATACCTAAAATAGAATTTATATAGGGTGAAGCGTTGTGAAAAAGATGGATAGATGAAACAAGCAAAAAAGAGGACATTTGGATGTAAATAAAACAACCAAAAAGGACTTTTGTTAAATGATTATGCAGAACTAGCAGCAAATGCAATACAACAGGTGATGCAGGGTGAAGCATTTCTCACACTAATAGATTATTTTTAAGAGTTAAAGATCAAGAGAATAAGCCAGAGTGAAAAAGTGGATTAAACCCCAATTATTATTTAATGGAATGTGATGCTTCTGAAGAAGCAAACACAAAATTTAGTGTTGTTTTCCTATTACTCCTGAAACATCTCCGATAGATTCATTCCTCCAAAAATGATTCACTTTGGAGCACCAGGGCATACAAATTGCTGCTTATATAAACCTCTCTAAAATGTCTGTTTGAAAAAAAAAAAAAAAAAAAAAAAGACTTGAGAACATTTCACTTGGAAACTGCCGTTCCTTGAAATCATGGCAGAGACATGAGTGAACTGCCAGAAATGTAGAGGCTAATCCAGAAAGAAATTATTTATTTATTAAAGGTTTATTCATTTTATTTGTTTGTTTGCATATTAAGAGAGCTGTTGGAAAGGAAAGTATTTTTTCATATCACAAGAATTGTGTCCTCTATTACTGTTTAATTACAATTTCAAAAAGTATAACATAGAGATAGTTTCATTTTGAGAGGGCAAAAATCAAGTGTTTACCCATGTATGTATTAAGCAACCAATATCCTTCTTTTTGCTTGTTCCTATGCTATTTATTACGATTGCTTGTTTTTCTCTGGTTTATTTCTATTACACAAGATTAGATTGAAATAAATTGTATCTATTTACTCTCTACATAAACTATATTCATTTTGTTTTGTAAATGTTGTCATGTTGTGTTTGGTCACAATTACATTATATTATATGATATAAACTGTCTGGCAGTGGAAACATAATGAAGTCAAAAAGCCTAAATTAAAATAAATTAGGATAGAATATAGTTTAATTAAAGATTACAATTGGACTAAAACGTTTTGTACTTCCTTTTGTATTTACATTTTGTTTTCTTCTCGCCAAAGTGCTTTTAATATTGGTAAATTTTAAATATACAAATATTACAGAAAATAAACAATATAATTTACTTGAAGCTCCAATAAAATATTGGCTGTAAGTAAACATCAGCGGAGCAAGGATTGACATAATCCATAAAAATCCTGAAGAATCACTAAAATCTTCCCTTAATGTGAAATTCAAACAGTAACATTAATTTTCAACAACAAAAGTTGCTGAAGAATGTTAATATTAAAGTAACCATAGGAAGCATGTTAAAATAAAAACGACATTTGCAGCTTGTTGAGACGTCTTAGCACCTGTCTGAATCTCTGAGTTCCTCACCACCTTCACACAGGCAAATATTAATCCCACTCCAGCTTTGAACTCCTCTTGATGCTCATGATCCCAATTAAGTTTTCAGCTCCAGTAACTGTTATTCTAATGAATTCATAGTTATATAAGTAATCTCAAAGTCAATTTGAGCTGTAGTTTGCTAAGTAACCTAGAGAAGTTACTGGTTGTACAGAAGTGTGATGTTTACTCAACCAGGATTGTTGACGTTTGTTGTTTGAAAAAAACATAATGGAAAATACGTTGATATCACTGCGCTTTACATAAACTGTCAGCCCAGACAAGACATCGTCCAATGAGTCTGTCAACATGAGATGAAAAGAAATTACAGTGACTGCTTATCTTTCAGTTTCAGATATGCCCTGTATAGCCTTCCACACCATATACTTCCATTTCTGATTTAAAATCATACCTGTTGGGGTGTGGAAGTGCTTTGGAGAGGTGGGAGGAGAGTGTCTGACTTGGCTGTTTAATAAGATCTTGGAAAGTGAGAGGATGTCTAGAGAATGGAGGAGAAGTGTCCTGGTGCTCATTTCTAAGAAGAGCGGAGATGTGCAGACTTGTGGAAACTGCAGAAGAATAAAGTTGATGAGAAAGAGTAGTTGAAGCTGGACTCAGGTCAGAAGTGAACATTTTGTGAGCAACAGTATGGGTTCATTGCAAAAAACGAATCAGATGCAATATTTGGTCGAATGTGAATTCTTCCCTTCCCCTCAGGCTCCTCCCCATTGCTGCAATTTTTAGGGACATTTTGAGCTGCAGTGGTGTCCTAACCCGTTTTTTCAAGAGACAGCTGTATTTACTTAAAGGTTGCTAGATAATCGGCAACTATTAATGACATCATTGAGTGGTAGTAACGTTCAAATTTGAAGACACTGTTTTCCATATCTCTCCACTTGGAGGGCTAAATGTAGGGATAGGGAGAAGCTGAACGGGAAGGGGAGGAATTAGAATTTGGCCTTTCCTTTGAGGATACTTCTGGAGAAGAATAGAGAGGTTTAGAAGGAGCCTCATTGTGGATTTAGGAAAAGAGAGAAGCTTTGGGAGAAAGTCTAGAGTAAGACAGTGATGAGATGTTCTGTAGATGTGACGGAGGAGTTCAAGGAGTTCAAGTTACAGAGAAGAAGGTGGAGAACTCAGGCACTCGGTCTGAGCAACAGAGTGTCGGAAAAGGTAAAGGGGTGTGTGCTAGGAGGTTAGAATGGGTGGAGGAAGGTTTCAGGTGAGATATATAAAAAACAATGCCTTAAAACCACAACGATGAGAACCGGAAACTCATTAAATGTAGTCGGATGAATTCGGGCTCAACAAAACAACTTGTAACGTGATCCACATTGACTCCAACAACAATCTATATGTCACAAACACTTATCAGTGTGAGTACGTGTAGCCATAGCGTCCCCGTTAACCGTCATGCAGGATTCCTCCGCGTTACCAAAGCAGCAGTGAAAAGTGTTGGACCTGGCCTTCATACAGACACTCAAAATCCTTTGGCAAAATAAAAAGTTAGAATAAGTGAAAAATCCTACCAAGCATTTGCAGACCGCACTGCATCCATTTTACTCTTCTGTTTTGACCTGCCCCCAAAACTGCTGGTCATTGACTAAGAAGAAGAAGAAGAGATCTTTAGTCACATGGTTTTGTTTACAAAATTTGGCGCCAAAATTTCAGTCTGAATACAGACCAAAGTAAGGTTCAGGACTCGATCCAGAAGAAATAAGCGAACGCGCAGGCATGCGCAAGCAAGCTGAGAAGGCTTAAGGATAACGTTGTGAAATGGGCGGGACCGATAAGGAGCGAAAGGCGGTGCTTCGAGTTGAGTCGTTTTACCTCCTGGTATAAAACAGTCCACAAAAGTGACTCATATTTCATAAATGATATGTTTTTTTGGTGTTCTGGGGGTATGATCAAATATATGTGTATAGTTTACTCTCAAAGCCTTAAGAAAATCATAGTATGGCCCCTTTAAAACAAGATCCTGCATCATGTTGGACTTATTTTTTAAATGGTTTTCAATTTAGACTTTAAAAAGTGTCAATATCAGGGTCTACATTGTTTTGTATGTATTTAATTTACAAAAATTACAATTATCTGTGAAACTTTGTAAAAGAAAAAAACACTCCCAAGATCTAAGGTTCATTATTCATTATGAGTCTGACATTAAGAGTAAAAGCAGAAAATGAGTGTAAAATTCTCATTCATCATATAAAATATGGTTTAATAGCAAAAGAGCCTCATGGCTGAGTTTTCCTGAATTCTAAGCATGAAGAGTAAGCTGGAAAAACCTTGATTGAAACAAAACGCATAGGTCTACCGCATCCACCACAGCCCCATTAGTTCTTTGGCCTTACTCTTGCAAGCAGGAAAACACAAACACTCTCCTTTCAAAAGATTTCATCCTCTCCCTGCTGGTCTGTCTTTTTCTCCAGTCCTGCTCTGTCTTGTCTTCAATCATTTTTAACACACAGCTACAGAGTCGACAAATGCACACACAGCTACACACATTTGCTCTTTCCGCCTATCTTGGAATGAGCCGGGGATTGATTCTTGTCACACTAGAGTGGGGCGAAATGAGCAGTCACTCTGAATAGGCAAAGGCGTCAAATAATACAGATATGAATGACGCAGAAATAATTGAAGAAAGTGTTTTATATGTAAAAGACTGAGGAGGATTGAGTGGAATTGAATCTCAGAGAAAATGAGCAGCAGTCCGGGTGCCAGGGGACTGACTTACAATAACTCCAACTATTTTGGAAGAAAATAGATGATAATTGGAGTAGTCTCTGGGTTCCACAGGACCTGACAGCATTCAATATTGTTCATCAGTTTTTCATCTAGTCCAACTCTAATTTTGTTACCCCAGTTTTATTTATTTTTTTCGTGCAGCTCCACAATCTCTGTCAGTGGGTGTCATAGCCTCTTTTCTCCCACTCTTTATTTTCTTTTTCATTGCATCCACTCCTTTCCTGTGAGCACTCACAATTTTGTTTCACTCCCTCTTCCTGCCCTTCTCTGTCCCTCTATCCCTCCCACCCCACAGCCAGCAGGCATGGGTCTACATCAGTGGAATTGATCAGATATTCCAGGCACATGTGGACGGCGCCAACTTGCATAAATCAGGATTATTTTGAAGTGTCCATGCAGAGCTCCTCAGACTGCTGGTAAGAAACAGGAACATTGAAAGGGAAACTGCTGCATGCAATTCTTATTCGTAGCTCCATTTCTATGCAGAAATCTCTTCCCCTCTGTCTAGAATGAAAAAGTGTCAATACTTTTTTTTCTCTATAAAATTTCCCATGATTTCTTCTTTTCTTTTAGAGTGCCAACTCAGTATGATACAAATGAAATATATATTTTTTAAAAAGTCTCCACCTTTGGGTTCTCGTTTATTTGAAGAGGCACCACCTCATCACTCCTCCGCTGGCATGCCTGTGGTCTGATGCTCTAACCGTATCCTTTGTTTTCTCACATGACATGCAAGCTGGCTTGTTGGCATGACAACATCATATTGCTATGGTAACGGGTAAACCAGGAATTAGATTTTCCTGGAAGTTTGGCTGTACAAGCTGTGACTTAGTTAGTGGGCCAACATCTTTCAAAGTTTATGCAGCAAATGAAGATGTCCTCCTCAACAATCTTAAAGAATGAACTGATGTTCCCATCATTTACACTATCTAGAGCCAGAACTTAGGGCTAAAAAAAAAAAACTGTTAGACTTCTATTTTATATGGGACATAAAGGGATGAACTTTCATAGTCTGAAATTTGTTTATGCATGAACTTATTGATTCAATAGTTGCAATAATCACAGTTGGAATTGCACTACACTGACCTGAATATGGACTAACATGTATTTGACACACTTTTTAACCAGCAGGAGAACCAAAAACAATGTTGTTACTGGGCATAAGTCATTTTTTTTTTCTAGTTGTCGAGTAATTGATCATATAAGGTCTATAAGGTGGCTTGTGCACTATTCACATTTTCCATGGAGGTAGAGCTGATTCATTTGAGTTAATTTGTCACCAACCCTTTCCATTTCTGACAATGCTTAAAGACCATAAGATCCTGTGGAGTTGGAGAGATTGACAAGAGAGAATTTTTCTTAAAAAAAAAGTTTTCTGTAAACGTTTAACAGCATAAATTACTTTAAAAACAAAAATCTTTTGTGGTCATCTATAACTTTTTTAACATTTATTTTGATTTAAGATGTTTTCTTTTTGTTCGCAGTGAACCAGAACAGGAAAGTGCCGTTGATCCTGTCATGAATGTAAAACAGAGTGAAAGATGATGTTGCTGGGAAGTGGTGATGGTCTGTGTGTGTGTGAGAGTGTGTGTGAGTGTGGTGTTTAACATCACTGCCTCATAGCTGGAAGGCTCCCTGTTCAATCTTGGCTGGATTATTTTAGTGTTGATTTACATGCTCTCTGGGTGAAGGCAGTCTTCTCAAGGTAAGCCTACTTCCTCAAAAAAATAAATGTTTGGTTTAGTGATTAGAAACTGTCAGTGGATGTGAGGATGTGTGGCTGTTTGTCTTTGTGATGTACTGCTAAGCCCTCCAACTTCCACATATATTTATTATTCATTAAATGATCTTCATTCCAGTTAAGACCGGTTGTGTAATTATAAACCAATATTACTTCTGACTAATACATGTTGCCAACCTTACACAGACATAAAAATCAGTGAAAAATCAATCGACAGGGTCCATAATCACGTACTGTAGGAGACTTCTGAAGCTTCTCATAAGCATTTGTCTCCCTGTGGGTGGCCGCAAACCAGCAGGCTGCATAAATAAATTTCCACACTCTGCTGTGTCCTTGCGCTTCCTCTCCTTCTGTTTCGCTCCAGATAAATTGTGCTCTGTCTCCTTCTCTCACTCCAGGTCTCTGGTTATTGATCGAAAGAGTACTGGAGGGTGTGGGGATAAGATAAATAAGGAGTCAGTGGCCATGAAGAGCTCCCTCAGTCCCCCTAACATGAAGGGAGGGATAATCATCTGTCACTCCCTGAGAAAGTGTGCACGTATGTTTGACCTCTTTCATGCAAGACTCATACCATACGTCATAATAAAAAAATGTGTTGTTTTGTCCTTTATTGTGTAATAAAAATTATTGTGTCTGTACAAGTCATTTACTGAAATTGATTTGCAAATAAACCAAAAACGGAACTTTGTATAAAAGCATCCATGGCTGTTATAGAAGGATCGATCTAAAGTTTTTGGAGATAAATTTGCAGAAATGTACTTTATTATTTAATACATTAAAAACAACATAAAGAAATCTGATCAAAAATACAAGCTAAAAACTATTGCATGGAAAATGTTAATAGAATAGAAACAAGAAAAAGTAAGAAGAAATCTAGATCAGAACCGAAACTTGAAAAACTAAAGTTTACGTTTTATTGATTTATATGGTGCCTTATAAATGATCTCGGTCAAACAAGGCGTCACACATTAATTACATTTGAAGCAATTTATAATGAATTACAAAAAAAAACAACTTAAAAATATCAGATAAAACACAATCAAAATCGGTTTTAAGTAAAAGTTTTTTTTAAATGGACGGTGAGGATGTCTGCCGAATTCTCAGTGGTAACACGTTCCACAGCTAAAGTGAGATTTAGAACAGCAGCCCTGATCACCTCAAACTTTACCAGCTTTTTAGTGCAACAAAGAGACATTACAGAACCCTGAATAAAAAAAAAATCAATTGAAAACAATGTTATTGTCTAAACCTACAAAAAAGTAAAATAAAAAGTAGTTTGAAATTTTGGCTGAAATGCACCTGTACATTTGCTGCAGGGACGGTTTGGAGTCACATCCAAAGCAGAGCAGCATTAAATCAGTTTTTATTTTTCTTTCATAAACTTGTTTTATGAAAAAGAAGCGATGCAGCAGAAAACCTTAAAAACAATCCCGCAATATTTTACCAAAGTCTGCAAACTCACCATCACTCGTGTCTGTCAGCAAAAACATGGCATTTACTGCATTTATAAAGTCCTCTGTTAGTAAACATGGACCTATGCACTGTGGGTAAATAACTGTATCTCAGGCAGCATCCAGAGCAGCGGCGCGAGGCTTCTCTCAGATTTTGAAAGCTCTATCTGTATCAGCAACAGCAAGCTGAAAAAGCAATTTGCTTTGTCACACATAGACATGCTTGACTACGCTGAATAATTGTGCTGCAGCTCAGGAAAGAGCTGTTTTCCTTTTATCTAATGAAGGCCTTCAGGGCTGGGAGAGCGGGTCTGTGTGCTTTTCTACCTTTTTGGTTGTTCCATGTGTGTATGTGTGTGTGCATATAGGATGAGCAATATATTATTTTATCAGAGCCTGGATGAGTGCTGTAGAAATGTAAAATTAGAATGATATTTTGATATACCTTAGCCAAAACAAAAAATATATTGTGGACAAAAAATGTTTTTTGGCTTGATTTTTATCTGGTCCTATCCATATTCAACCACCGCAGGGGTTTATACCTAATAAACCCCTGTTGGGACATTAAAATATGTACAAAACAAGAGGCTCTCAGCCTGTATCTGTTTGCTCAGCTGTTGGACAGGACAAGTTAAAAAAAAAACAAAACAGAATTTATTTTTTGTGAAAATTTACATTTTCTAAAACAAAAATCAAGCTACGAATGTAGTCATCCATCTATCTATCTGTAAATGTATTTACATATAGTACATCATAAATAATTGCTTTTAGCTGGGGGTGTAGAAAAAAAATTGATAAATCACAATACTTCATTTGGCAATACTTGTATCGATTTAAAATACAGACATGGCGATATTTGATTAACTATTCATCAGCATCTTACTTTTGTTTTCCACTTTTTTAATATTGAAGAACATTTTATTGTGGATACAAATGTTGATTGTTCCTTTCACAAACAAATATTTCATAATTTACTAAAAGAATAGCAATTTGTTTGGGTAAAAGCAACTTTTTTATGAGATACAGTCAGAGTGCTTAATGTTGTGATCATTAGATGAAATTAATTTACTATATTACTACAATGAAAAAATATTCAGGTAAAGTTTTTTTTCTAAGTCATAGTTTTAAAAAAATTGTAAAAATTGTTCAGGTACAGTCTAGGGACATATCGCGATACATATTGTATTGTGAGATGGGCATCGTGATACGTATTGTATCGCCAGACTCTTGACAATACACACTCCTACTCAGCTACTTTCCAGGCTGTCTCTGTTGAGGCCAAAGGAGACGTATATAACATTTATAAGAGTTCAGAAGCCTGTAAGAAACACTTGTGAGTTAATAGGCAGTGGTCACAAATATGCAATTCCCTGTGAAAAAGTGGACTCCCCATCTTATTTCTGTTTATTTCTGTTACTCATAACAGAAGTTGTTTTAAAACAGTGGGAGAAAAAAGAGCCATAACATGATTACAGCGGGATTTAAGGGATGGCTAAAACAAACATCAGGAGAGGAAGAAAGCAGCACCTCTTATTACTGCGCTCAGGAAAAGGTTTCTAAATTTCTGTAATGGCCATAGCATTTGTTCCACTGTGGAGCTGTAATTAAGCCATCAACGACAGTTTGGAGTCTTTGACTTCATAATGAGGCTGAATGTGCGCAGTTCGTGCTCTGTGGATAAGCCGCTGTAATCACTTCTATCTGCTTAATTATGTAAAACCATTCTTTTATCCCACTAGTGTCTGCCTCTTTATCATGTCCTCTCTCCTTTTCAATCTCTGTCACGGTCCCTTGTTTTGAATGTAATGCTACCCCAAAAATCATAGAAAAGCAGCAGGACTCAACCTACAGGCTGGAAGATATCAATCTAACACATACAGTACATGCTTATAACTGTCAGAGGAAAGAAATAAAGAACTGTGAGTTTAGAAAGGAATGTGTCCGGGAAAAAATTGTTTGCTTCAATTTTCTTAAGTCGAGTCCAATCATATCTTGATCTATTTTAAAAATATTCCAAATGGTCTTTTGCCGTTTGTGGCCAAAATTAAAAATACCGCTAAGTGTTGTTTCCTGCAGAGCAGAATGAGTTCATAAGAAACTGTTAGCTTGGATTAAGCCCACTTCCCATCATCCCTTTGTTTACACCGTCTCCCAGTAGCTCATGGCTGCTCACAAGCCCAATTTTAAATTACCAGGGCATCAAAATGGTGAGCGATATTGGGGCTGTATAGCTGTATAGTTCTGAGCCAGCTGTCAGCTCAGATTATAAATAAAACGAAGATGTACATGGATTTATTCGTCTGTTAGTGGATACATCAGGATGGAGCGGAGCAGGAACCTTGTGACTTGCCGTAGTAGCTTCTACATCCAATTTATAGTCTTTTTTGTGCCAGTATTCCTACTCACATGTGCTAAAGCAAGCCAATCACAGAGCAGAGAATTGCTCTTTTTTGAGCGCTGAAAAGAAAGAATTGAAAATGAATGGACATTGTTTTGATTACACGCATATTTTAGAATCAAGTACAATTTTCAGTTTTTCAATTTTTCAAAATTATTTTATGAGCTCAAAATTTTTTAAGTTTTACGCGTTTTGTCCAAAATACAACAAGACAATTCTGGTCACTCTCTTGTGCGCAAAAGTTGGTTTCTGGTGTTCACCAATTACTATTTGGTGAGCACCAGATACTATCCGGTGAGCACTAGAAACTATCCGGTAAGCACCAGATACCATCAGGTAAGCACCAGATAATATCCGTTGAGCACCAGACACTATCCAGTCAGCAACAGATACTATCCAGTGAGCATCAGATACTATCCGGTGAGCATCAGATACTATCCGGTGAGAAGCATATACTATCCGGTGAGAAGCATATACTATCCGGTGAGCATCAGACACCATCTGGTGAGCACCAGATATGATGTTTTTTTAAACGTTTTAAATCTGGTTACTATTTAGTGTACACCAGTACTTGATTTTTTTTTTTTTTTTTAATCTGGTTACTATCTGGTGAGCACCTGCTACTATATGGTGTGCACCAGATACTAACTGGTGTGCACCAGATACTATTTGGGGAGCACCAGATACTAATAGTTTTTTTTTTTTTTAAATCTGGTTACTATCTGGTGTGCACCAGTTACTATCTGGTGTGCACCAGCTACTATCTGGTGCGCACCAGATACTATCTGGTTAAAAAAAAAAAGTCTGGTTATCATCTGATGAGCACCGGATACTATCTGCTGAGCAACAGCTACCATCTAGTTTTTAAAAAACAAAAATCACTCTACACACATTTACAAGCTTTTTCCAACAACCTTATTGTGCTTGTTTTGGATTCACAACAATTTGAATAAATAAATACTCAGAAATAAAACTTTTAAGTTTAATTTTTTCTTCTCCATCATGAGAAAAATGCCATAAGAACATGTTATTAACACAAAAAATGACATTCTTTAGAGTGAGTATTTAAAATTTATCACAAAGTCATATTTTGTGTCCTTCTCCTTGAAAATGATTAATTAGATGAATATTACTGCCCAGAATCAGTGAAAATTAACCCTTTTCTTTCTCAAATATTCTATTTAGATTTTAGTTGCTCCTGAATTTCAACAGGGTTTGTGCCTCGCTGTGATGGAAGTGAAGATGTAAGCTTGGTGCTGGAGGTTATTTGAAATGAAAGTAAACATCTTCCTTGATGTCCCTAATGGAGACAACCTGACTGTGCTCTTTTTAGATAGACCCACATCAAAGCCTTCCTACCACGCCGCTTCAGAGGCCGCTGCACCGCTGTGCACAGGCAGCACACACCAACACGCGTGCTCGCGCACACAAGTTTGCACCAACCCTCGAGAGTGTGGCAGTGGAGAGTGAAATCTTGTGATGCTTGGGAGCTTTGCAGCACAGACAGGCTTCATTGAGAGTGGAAAAAATGGAATACATGAAAAAAACAGGGAGATGCCACAATTTCAATGGAGCAGAAAAAAAACAGTGGAGGAAAATGTCAACAACAAATAGCTGCTGGTTTCTGTTGCTGCAGGCGACATAGACTTTGGTTCCCCCTGTGTTTCTTTCCTCTCGCATTATGCATCATCTTTTCATCCAATTAAGCACTAACACGGGCTACGGAGTACAACTCAGGGAGCATCTTAACATTGCTCGTTCTGGGAGGAAAAAAAGAGGAGTGAAACAGAGGGATGCACGCCAGCAGAAAAGCAGAAAAAGAAAAGGACAGGCGGTTGTGATCTAATGCATGTTTGTGTGTTTTTGGGGGGTGGGTGGGGGTATCCTATGTGGCTTTACTTAGAAGATGAGCCTCCTGGCAAACCATCCCCATGAATCTGTCAGTTTGTGTACCCCGTTGTTTTTCGTGTTCCTATGAACGTGCGGCGGAGAGGGACTGCTTATTTGAATTCAGGCTCATGCTTTTTCTTCAGATGATGATTGATGAATTATAACACAGAGCAGATGTGGAGCATAGCGGGGGCCTTCTCCTCAGAACTCCCCAGCTGACTCTGAGTTGTCCTTGTCCCGGGTGCCTTCATCCTGTGCAGGTAGCAATTCTTTGCAGCCCACGACGGGGTGTGAAAAGCCATGCTTAGTTCGATATTCTGCTCCCATTGAAGGCTTCACACTTTTGAGAGATTTTCTGAAGCAACAGCGGACTGCTTCTAACCCAGAAAATGGTTAAGCATAACATCCACAGTTCTGCAGCAGATATTTACCAAATAAACCATCATGGTTTCCTTTTTTTTAAAAGAAAAATTTAAGACATCTTTAAAAACTGTAACAAATATATATTCATGATAATTGGATGGCATTAAAAACTGTCAAATCATTAAAATGAACATTTTCATGATCTAATACAATGCTCAATAGGTGACTGTGAGTGGAAGTCTATTTGCATGCATACACAGTCTGCATTTGGAAATGCTGAGTAAGGATTTTATTGTTGTTTATGCAGGTCCAAATTGATTAAACATTCATTGAAGCTGCATAAGTGTGACATGTGCACTGCAAAGTAAGAAAACACAAGGCTTTTTTTTTGGTTTGTTTTTTTGTTAGTGCAAATGTGTCAAAGCTGATTTTTCATGTTTTTGTGCCACACTGACATGTTGTGGTGTCTTAGTGTGCAAGAAACTCCCTATGGTTATTGATTTTTTCATGTCGTAAGCTGAGGACTGAATACTCAATAAGCTTCTATTCAAAAAAAAAAATACCCTGAAAAAATGGATCTAGAGTCAGCCCTCTGGATACTATCAGGAAGCATATGGTTCTTTGCTTCCAATTCATATTAACTCTGCAGTATCAGCTGCAATATTTTCACACAACCATGAGCTCTGTGCTTGTTCAATATATGGAGTAACTTCTGCCCTCTAACTTCACAAAAACCAATTAAACTGTCCGTATGTTGATCTACGATCTGGTGTCTTAGTGTGTAAATAAACCTCCGAGTCACTGTAAGCACCATCTCAAAGCAGCCTTTTTCCACATCTTCTCAAACAGTTGGGTGCACTTTGGATTTTTTTCTGGTTTGCTCTTTTTTCTGTTTTGTTTTGACAAAAATTAAGTCTTGGAAATGGGAAAATCCATTTAATAGCTGACTTAATAACGCTGGTTCAATATAAATGCCTTTTTCAACACAGCTGTGTTTGGATTGTGTTTTTTTTTTTTTGTTTTTTTTTGTGTAAAAAGGTGATGGCAGTAAGTAAAAGAAAAACAGTTTATAGGAAACTGAAAAATATATATAAACAAACACGAAAGATGCATGATGAAAACATTTCAAGACAGTCAGAGACTAGAAATCTCAGAAGTCAACAGCTAACACAAAAGGGCATGTATGTAATTATAAAAAGTGAATATAGTCACAAATATAATCTGAGATTGGCTTTAAAAATCAAGATTAAGATGTGGACTGAGAAACTATTGTTTACTAAAGTCTGATGTATACTGCCACATGTATGATAGCAGAAATAGAGATACAGATATTAGCTCTATTTCTTTATTCCTCCAGTAGTCTTGCATCAACTTTGGGATAACAGTAGAAAATTGCTCAATCTTTTTCAAATGGGTGACGCTTTGATAAGATTTGCCTCAAAATCACCCCCCTTCATCAATATAATTTATTCTGCTGTCATCAAGACAAAAAGATAAAAGAAGATTGCTTTTAGCAAACAGGAGAACAGGAAGGTCTATGATGTATTTCCAGAGCATGGCCATTTAACACAATCACAGGATTAGTTCTCTCTGTTGCCTTCTTGAAACAAACCACAAATCCTGAAAACCCAACAGACAAGAACTCTGTCGAAAAAAAAAAAAAATCAAAGGTTTTACGACAGAAACCTTTTGCTTTCCCCCTTTTTTCCACATGCATTGCCACTCCCTGATCTGATCACCTCGTTCTTTCTCTCTTGGGCTTTTCCTGCTGTGGAAATAGATGGATGTAATTTTCATGTTGCAGAGGGCAGTGGCAGGTGTAGAAAGAGCTAGCACACAAGTGACACAAACAGGAGCAAAAAAAAAAAAAGGGAAAAAATAAAAAAAAAAATTAATGAAAGGCACTGGTTTGGAAATTTGGGTTTAAAACATTTGATGAAATACCGATCATGTTTTCCAATTTTTATTCCCCCCCCAAAAAAACAAAAAAACAAAAAAAAAAAAAAAAGAAAAAAAAAACAAAAAAAATGCATCACTTGTAAATTAAATTAGACAACTAGTGAAATTTGAAGATATTGCAATAAAATTTGAAGAAAACATATTTTTTTAAAAATGCAAACTGATGCTTTTAAGGAAAATTGCCCATTTAATTAGTTAAATTTAGTATTTTTGTAAATGAGATAGATTTGATTTCATTATTTTTTTTCAAACCCCTATTTTAACATGAGGTTTTTCCATTATCTCTGTGCATGTAAAACATTTATCATTTTCATTGAGATCAAGCCAAGACTAATCTTCTTCTAAACCTCAGAGAATTTCCATTTTGACATGTTCTAATCGGACGTATGACGGTGACAAAAAGATAGTATGAATACAAATCTGCAAAATCAGATTATTAATGTGAACGTGGAGGACAAAAAACATCTATCTATCTATCTATCTATCTATCTATCTATCTATCTATCTATATCTATCTATCTATCTATCTATCTATCTATCTATCTCTATCTATCTATCTATCTATCTATCTATCTATCTATCTATCTATCTATCTATCTATCTATCTATCTGGATGAATAGAAATACATTAAGTGTAATGTCTGTCTCTTCTTCCCCATTCACCCCCCCCCCCCCCCCCCCCCGCGCGCTCTCTCTTTCCATCTCTCACACAAACGTGCACGCGCATCCGTGCACAGCGCTCGGTTGCATCAAAGGCTGGTACTTGTGTGCCTGTGCACACAGACGTGCTGCTCCTAGCGCCCGCACCCTGCAAGCACAGCTGTCACCCTCCAACCTCTGCGCCTCTCCTGCGCTCCTCCCGCTCAGTCGCAGTTATCTGTGCAGGACAGAGGGGGCAGCTGCCTGTTCATCGACTACAGCATCCGACGGACTTTTTCCACCCGCTCCCATCACCCGCTGAGAGCCCGTGTTTTGTACACAAGACGAGCGGCTGGACGCGTTTTTTTTTTTTTGGAAGCCGCTGGGGAGGGCTGCCTTGAATCCCGGTGATGAGGTTGGTGGCGCACAGCCGACACAGCGTTAAAGGAACTCCTCTGTGTCTGAAGAATCCGCCCCAATAAAGGGACACGAGCGAGGGAAGAGCAGCTGGACCTGGTGTCGGCTGGGGCGCGATCATTCCTCCAAGAATGCATCTCTTCAGTGCCATGTTCCTGCTCGTCATGTTAGCTGGCATGCCCAGCGAGGTAGGGGCGCGCATGTGACCAGAGTGAAAGTTACAGCGACTCATCGTTTGGCGTCAAATTCCTTATATAAAATATTTCAGTGCTAGGACCTGCTGCAGCATTCAATAAAGACAATGTTGTCTTAAATGCATCTACATTCAGCATGTATCCGTGCGTGAACAAACGCTGGTGCGTAAAAGAAAGTTCAAGATGCAAAATGATCAGAACCGCTGTGCCAAAAGTAACTTGGTTAATGAAAAACTGTCATTTTTGCTTATCAAATTGCATTCATAGAATATTCCCTTCAGATAAAATGGGTTTCTGAATGCGTTTGGTCACCTAATTTTGGATTAAATCATCTCCTAAATGACCAAACTGACTCATCAATATGTTTTGACTGAATGCAATTATTACACGGTGGAGTGAAACCAACAGAATCGTATTTCAGGGAACAGCAACACAGAGTATTTGAAGCCCAGAGTACCAGACTGGTGCCAACTAAACGCGTGAGTCTTCCCGATGTGTGATGTGTCTGCACGTGTGGCGTGCTCCTGTGCACGACAGTCCAGAAAAGCCCCAAAATGACGAGCTTTGAAGTGACAGTCGCAAATTGAAGTGAAGGACGGTAAATAATTTGACCCAGAAAAGCTTTCAGCGAAGGCAGGAGCGCTTTTGGAACTTGCAGGAGTTTGGCTGTTCTGCGTGCGCGCGGTGTTGAGCATGACTAATGTCCGATTTGAAAGCGCGAGCCCCTTCACCCTTCCTTCCTTCCTTCCTTCCTTCCTTCCATCCTTGGTGTCTCCAAAGCGCCTGGTATTTGCAGGAACGGACCGTTTCAGTTCCACGCGGCGGGACGCGCAGCACCTTGGACAGCGGGGCGCGCGCGGACAGCAGCTGTTGGAGGGAATTTTATGCCCCGCTCCACGTATCACTATTTGGCAAAAGCCATGCAGGCTGGTGGCCTTTAAATCACAACAGCAATAAAATCCTTAAGGCTTATAAACCAATGTAACGGCGTTGTATTTATGCTGATTGATCTCACATTAAAGTAATATTAGAGATGAAAAACAGACAGAGTGGTCCCCCGTGTGTACACAAACGTATCAGTTTTTTTATGGCCATGATATTTATTATCCTTTTTATTTATTGATGTGTGCAGATGGTTTTCCTTGAATGAAATCTCATTTTTATATAAAAATGCCACACAATATGGAACTTTATTAAATCTCTGTATATCATTTGGCTACTCTCTCAATAAATGTATCAAGTCAATAAGCCCGATTATTGTCTAAAAATGCAATATATGTGAGTGAAGAAGAGCTGACCTTTAATATTGAGCTGTTTTTAGTCTTATCTTGAAAATTTGTTTCTTGATGACCTCACTGAACAATCTTAATAATAAATGTAAGCACGATTAAAAAAAATACCATCATTCTGTCCTGAAGTTTGACCCATTAAATAAAATAGAGAGCTTACTTTTCTACAACTCAACTCTGTGTTAAATGTAGAAAATACAGCAGACTGTACATTTATACATCTGGACCTATGCTGTAGTGAATTCCTACAGTAATTGGCCTTGGGGGGCAGTTTGTTTTAAGTGTTCATATGAAATATTTAGCGGGTCTGAAAGAAAATACGATGCCACCCATCTTCCACCCCAAGACTCAGCAAAAACATAAAGAATTGATGATTTCTTCAGTAACACTCTCTATGATCAGCAGCAAGATCCACATTTTTTTTTTCCACCAGTCGTCGTTTTTGCACTGAACCCCGTGAATTATTTAGAGCTCTTTAATGAGACAGATGCACTTCTCTTTTTTGCTGCGTTGAATCCGTTAAGTAACCACAAAGCCCAGGGGTTCTCGTGCCACAGATACAGATGGGTTCCTGGCTGACCCCAGAACAGATGTGTTGCTTTGGTGTGTTCGCTGAGCCATCCATGACAGGACACTGTGACACAAGTGAATATGCACGTGTGCATGCTAATGCAGGAAATCCCTCAATGTCTGTTAACTCAAGAAATTAGACTATTTGGCACTGTTGTTTGGATAAGTTACAAATAGCAAAGTATCATTGGCAAAATATTAGACATATTCAATTGAGATTCACAAATTAGGTATCCAATTGTAATTGAACAAGATTCAAATAAAGTATCAAAGTAACTTTAATTTGCGGAAAACAGTCTGAAAAAAGCTTAACTTTCATTAAAACAGAAGAAAGCTTTTCATAAAAAATAAACTAAACATTGTTATTGGTTTGAAAAAAATGCAAGTAATTCCCCGTTAGGAACTTTGTTTTATAAATTTGATTTATTAGTACTCAATTTTTTGACCCAAAGACAAAAATCCAGTCAAAATATGCATGATAAATCTAAGTGGATTATGTCTTTACCCTAGTTCTTTCATCTGCTGTCTCTTTTTTGCTTGTATAATTGAGGTTTGACACTAATGAAGAAAATTCCCTTTTCAGATTGTACTTCTATAAGATCTTCCTCCATATGCTGCTTACTGAACTGACCTTGTAAATAAACTCATTTCACTTGCCAGCAACTTTACTAAACAAATGAAGAGCAATGTGTCCCAGTAGATTTATGTTAAAATAGACGATACTGAAGCTCTTTTAGAGAATAAAAATGTGTCAAAATAATCCCCAAAATAATTAGTGAATTTAGTTTTTGTCTGGATATATATTATATTTACATACTAAATTAAATCTGTTTGTTCCTCAGCGATCACACTGAAAACCAGGCTGCTGTTTTAAGAGATTGTTGTTCAAGGAGTCATTGTCTTTCAGTTGTCAGGTAAAAAGATGTTTCATGTTCCTAAAAGATTCATGCTCTGGTGTTGAAGCTAAAAAAGGTGTTGTTGTGCTCCAGTGGAGCTCGAGAGTGCTAGGGAATGCTTGTGTTGTTTTTGGGAGATCTGACCTCAAAGACTCAAAAGTACAGTTGAGAGTGACGGAAGAGAACAGTTGCTTTTGTCTTCCTCTGATTTAACAAGTGCCACGGGGAGAGGAAACCTAATTGTCTGTTATTCTAAAGGAGGCAGACAGAATGCGGTGTTTGCAAGTGACTGAACTCTTCCAGCAATTTCCCAGAATCTTTTTCTCACCAGGAATCGTGATAAACAATCAGGCAGAAAAGATTACCATTTAGAGCCGTGTTAAGCGCTGTTTCCTGTGAATGTGTGAGATAATTGCAGCAGAAACGCAGCCAGCCAGCTGAGGTCGATTTATAGCTGATCAGCAAGTGCATCAAATCAGGTTGCTCTTTAAAACATCGTGTGGCACATTTACGGTCACATTTACACAAAGTTAAATGCGCAGACTTTCTCTGATACTATGATCACCTTTAATGGGTGTTTTTACATCTTTGACTGTGCTTTTAACTAAATGGAAATGCATTAGATTTGACGTAATCAGGCAAAGTTATGCAACACGTTCGTCCGATATTCATTTCATAGGCAATAATCTGTAGATGTAAGAAGGCCATAACTCCTCGCAATAAACGGAGGCAGGACAAACAGTTGGCTTGGTTGAAATCCAGCTGAGACAGCTTTGAATAGTCCAGTGCCCTGGCCGTGACCCTTTGGCCAAAAATCTCCTTTTCTCATGCCAGCTCAATTAGAGCAAAGCAGGACGATAAATAAAAAGTCCTTCCACAGACATGAGTAGGATAAAACTACTCATAAGGGCTTTGTGTTTGCCAAAAATATATAATGTAATGCAACAAATCACAGCAGGTTGAACAACTTTTAGCATCTGGTTGTGATGAGTATTTTTTTCCGGTTGTATATAATATTCAGGAAGGACACTTTGCGACACGATGATCTCAGTGGATGTTTCCCCGGAGGAAAGACACAGGGTGGCAGATCGGACAGATTGTGTTCTGCCAAGCAGCAGCCTAACCTCTACCCAGAGAATTAGACAAATGAAAAACTGCACGAGCGTGGTTGTAAATCTGTCCGTACGAGCCAAAGACACAACTATTAAAACCACCTTGCCATGCTGCACACGTCCAGGAGTTGTATGAATTATCTGCATTGCATGGCCACAAAAGCCAATGTAACGAGAAGGTCAAGCTGCAGGAGACACACGTTTGTAGAACAATAGCATTCCACGCTCTGTATGCCGTTCACGCGTGTTTGCTTTTCATGCTACAATCACTACAATTTTGAATTTCTCGCCATTATAGGGAATCTGTGTGAATATATTTTGTTCCCCCGTTACATAAAATAACAAACAAATGCATGTAGCCTCATTTTTGTTACCTCTCAATCAGAAGCAATCATGTCTGTCTCTACAGTATGTGGGTGAGTAAGTGAGCAGGCAGGGTTTGATTAGACACAAAACCGGCATCCACCTTCATGCACTCCCCATCAATATACAAAGGTGCCGCTTCACAATCAGCCACAGATAATGAGCTTGCATTATGTGTGATTCACTGCTACTTGCAGAGATGAAATAGTATGTGCTTGTGTCATGACTGATTAGGTTAGAGCTTGCAAAAGTGCACGATAATGATACGG
Source organism: Oryzias javanicus (assembly GCA_003999625.1). Taxonomy (NCBI): domain Eukaryota; kingdom Metazoa; phylum Chordata; class Actinopteri; order Beloniformes; family Adrianichthyidae; genus Oryzias; species Oryzias javanicus. The sequence goes on from CM012444.1 coordinate 17,268,828, forward strand.
CATTGTGTGTCTGAGCTACTGTTGTGAGATTTGTTTTATCAAAGAGATGCTGCTTAAGAAAAGGGCTGAAGAACAGAGAGCTCTCGAGCCTGGGAGCTGTCCGGCGTTCGTTCCCGTGTCTTTAATGTTTGATGTGCTTTCATGTAGCCTCCTACTTCATCATCTGAGGCTTTTTCGTATTAGTGCGTGTGTTTGCGGGGAGACAAATTTGTGTACACATTGACACAGCGTCTGGGGGCTAAAAAGTTTGTTTTGGGGTTGAGATTTGGTTTTGATTTAAATTTGTGGAGAATTATATATATACGTTAAAAAAATGTTTGCTATAACCGGTGTCTGTTTAACTAGAGGTAATACCATGTATAGAAGCCTGTCAGGTATGCAGTCTCGTTTCCTCTGGTAAAGGGTGGGATGTTATAGTCCAGGCAATTCTGGCGAGCATTCACACTCAGTTAAGCCTCGCTTCCACAGAACAGTTTGTTTTCCTGGCATATGCACAGTGCAGACCTCTACCGTGTCATTGTAGTGCATTGACTAGAAAAGCAACAACAATGAGAGGTCATCCAGCGGCTCCTCTTGCCATTGCATTACTTTTGGTACATTGCGTATAGCAGGTTAATTGTTTGAAAGAAGTTTGTTGACGGTCTAAGATGAATGAAAAAAAATTGGAAACGCTAGCTTAAATGAGCACTATGTTGGTGCTTTCTAATGTCGTCATTCCTTTTTGGGAATCAATGGGTGGCTACAGCGGCTCCGCCCCAAGAGGTTTGGTCGGTACTGTTAAATGCACAGGTGTTAAACTCCAGGCCAGTGTCCTGCTAGTTTTCCAGAAATCCTGCCTTATTTGCTGCTGATTACCTGGATTGGGTGTGTTTAGCCAATAAGGAGCTTCAACAGCAGGCTGGTTGGAAAGCATGTAGTACATCGGTCCTCGAGGCCTGGAGTTTGACACCTCTGGTTTAATGGGTCCATTTTATAATGGAAATGCTCAAAATACCAGATTGGACCAATCAGTGGAAACTAGGTTGTATTGTCCATTAAAAAAAATGGTCTTAATTTTCCTTATTTTTCAACGTGCAACAAAAAGCAGCACCGTTTTTAGCTTCCTGGAAACATAAACAAATGGCTCACTAGATAACAGTCTCACCAAACAGCTCTGACGAATGTTGCTTCGTTTCATAATTGTTGAACTCCAAACATACAATGTTGATTTGACATTTAGTTGCGAAGTGAAGGCAAAGCCAATGAAGGGAGTGCTAACAAGCACAGTTCTTTAAAAAAAAAGAGAGAAAACACTTTGAACTCAGTCTAAAAGTGATTTAATCCCTCAGACACTTATTTTTTTAAATACTCAACTTTAAAGCACATGCAAACATGTTTACAGTTTCGTAGTAAAAAGTCTTGTTTTTGCAGAAAAGCTACTTTCATGACAGCAGTTGAAAGTTAAAAATCTGCAGCCGTTTAGGTGGAGGATTGCACAGACAGATGGAGCTTTGCTGTCAAACTCTTTGTAAGGTAGAACGTCACTATTTTTGCCACCAGTCTAAAGAATTTTCTTCTTTTCTGATGCTATCTTGCAGAGTTTTTATGTGTGCTTGCTTTTTTTTTTATCTGCAGGGGAATTCTTCGTTTAATATTTCAGGATTCGGTCTCTAAAAATTTGACTAGAATGACTTCAACCTTAAAATGTAATTTTTAGCTGTGTGGTCACTGTTTAATGTGGATGTTTTTGCAACATGGTTGCTACTCAGACCTTGTTACACCGAATTCACACTTGTTCTGAAAAAAAACGTTTAAAAAAATGTGTGAAGCAAATGTAAGCTTTAAAGAACATGAATGTATTTAGTTGATGTTTTCATGGGCCACTTGGCCATTCTCATCCACACGCTGACCACTACTTGGCTCCAGGCTTCTGTGAGCTCTCGATGACCTCTGTTGCCGTTTTCTGTTTTTGTTGAAAGAACAGCCGCCTGCTGTCCTAAAATGACCATCAGCGTTCAAGTAGACCAAGCTATAAATAAGACTTGAGGGGTTTTTGAAAAATGCAAAAAAAAAAAAGGTATTTTGAATCTTAATACTTAACACAATAGACATGGCCAACATGGCAACTAACCAGTTAAAAGCTGTCCTGTTGGACACTGATTACATTTGTTATACATGCAGAACAAAGTGACAGCACATTTACATTACATATGAGCTTGTGTCTCCTCTTTCCCTTTAGAAACTCATTTTCTGATTTACGATGGCTGACTAATGGATGCATAATTTTCTGTAAATGTTTTGGTTCTTCTTAAAATGCATAGGACATTATTTGTATGTTTGCTGTCAAAAGTGTATAGAAAGATCAGCTTGACTGGTGGAATGAATATCATCTCTTATATCACATTCTCTCCCCCACTTTCTCACTCTCCTTGTGTGTGCGTGTGCTGGAGGCTGCAGGACTCCCAGAGGTTTATGTCTGTGACTCTAAGCAAGAGTGACATTTCTCTGACAACACCCAGAACAGGCACACTCATGCACGTCCACACACACTCCTTCTGCGTGTCGCCAACGCACACACATTGTCTTTTTTTTCCTTCTTCCCCCTCTCCCCTTTTGCTCTGCAGTTCGCAAACATGTCAGCAGTGGGATCCACAGCAGACAAAGACCCAAGCATTGCATGCAATCGATTCCTACAAGCAATGCTGAGGCTATTAAAGATACTATGTTTTTATGGCAGGAGTGACAGACACCAATTACAGCACAGACATGGCCGATTATTTGATCACTGCCGGGTAAAGCGTAGCCAGATAATCCGAGGACAACAATCGCTACGGTTCTAGTTAAAGCAATGGATCGCACTTGGTGTGTTTCTCAGAACGTCCATCTGTTCTCTTTTGCAATGCAATAGGCACCTCCTGACCAGTTTTCAGTACGACCTTCCTTTTTCCCGACTCGATGAATCTTTTATGAGCATGGCAATGTGGGTTTCTGAGTAGTAGATTGGAATATAAATACGGCTGTTATGCCTGGAGCTCCTCTTCCTGCTCTGATACAAAAGCTTTCATAAAACCGAGCAGATTGGGCAAGCTTCTACTTGAACAGTGCCGTTCCCATCTCTTCCCCCTTATAAGCAGAAACACATCAGAAAGTGTTGTGTGTTCTCAAACCCCAGACTGAGATGATGCTTCCACCTTCTCTTTCGCGCGGCAAAACAATGAAAACAAGTGTCAGGAAAATTTCTTTTCTGGAAAAGAAGATGTGAAAATCTCAGTCAGCCTTTCTGAATTGTTTGCCTCTCATAAGATATTTCTATTTCAGGTGGAGTTACAATTGATAGATGCAAAGGATGCAGAAAAGAGGTGATAAACAAAAGAGATTGAATACGGTTATCATTTTTCACAGTTTTTAGAAAATTGGAAGCGGCACCAGTGTTGAAACTAACCAACATTTTTGAGCTTTTATTTTGTGAATAAAGGACGAAGCAGCTCTGCAGAATAAGTGGATGCGAAAGGCAAGAGGAGCTATTAAATCGATGTGTTCTCCACGTGGCACTCTCACGGCCACTCAGTAGAGCCATTGATGTTTGACTGCGCCAAAAGCTTAAAGGTTCAAGTCAGGAAGGCGTGGGAGCCCAGCGGCCCCCAGACACTGATGAATATCAAGCAGGCCGGGAGAGATCCTCTCTGCAGCCTCTCAGTGTTCAAGGTAGAGAGGTTCTTTGATAGAGACCTTATATTACAAGAACAGGGGCGATAACAAGATGCTTCAGAGGACAGGACTGCAGCTTTTCTAACATTAAACTGACTGATTGTAAACCCCCAAAGATTTCTCAGAGTCTACAAAACAGTCCGGTTTGTAGTCCTGGACCACTGATTCTTAAAGTCCCCAGTAAAGGCTGGAAAATGAGCAGAAGCAAGGGAGGTGAAAACTCTGCAATGTTGATGACATACCCTGAAAGAAAATCTGGCTTTGATGGATCACACGAAATTCAAGTAAAAACCGTTTAGCACTCAGCCCTGCATGAATTTTTAATTGATTGGTGGAATCTGAATCACATAAGTAGGTTAGAGGTTGTTAGTTTAAATTAATTTAATCTCATATTGGATACTGTATTCATCAGACTATGCAGTTTGTCCTTCTCGGTGGACGTAAAAAGGAGGATTTCTGCTGTTTGGATATTTTGTTTTGTTGTTCCCAGCTCTTCCTTATGTGTTGGACAACAGGCCTGCAACAACAAACACAGCCTCCGATGCAACAGAAATGCCTGAATGCATCACAAAACCTGTTAGATTTCACACTTAATCTTGATGTTTATCAGTCAGATTATCGACAGTCAGAGAGATTTTGTAAACTGGAGACCGTGTGAAGATCTGGGCTGATGAAGAGTGTCAGTACAAAGTGAGAGGATGTGAACCGGGCTTGAATCATGGCCCGGTGGAGTAACCGAGCCAGGCTGCCTGACTGCAATTGTGTTTGAGAGACACACAGGAAGGAAGGGACAGAGTAAAGATGGTGGAAATGAAAACTGTAGATTGCAGGCATGGATAGAGGGGAGAAGGAGGGGGACAGTCAGGGACTGTGCCTGCAGGGTTGTTATTGCTCATATCTGAACCAAACTGAGAAGAACATTTAGAGGGCTATCACTTTGTCCCTGTGATTTTGTTCTCCTGTGAGCAATGACCCCTCCTTTCAGATTGCTTTTAATTAGCTCGCCGTCACTTAATCAATACGGTCTTGACCGTGACAAAAGCGTGGCATGTGCATCCTGTCGCTGGTTGACTAAGAAACAGCAAGTAAAAGGATAAAGAGTGAGAAGAAAATGCTTAAAAGTTAAAAAGAAGTTCCAATAAAATCCTGCTTTCTTGACTCGTGCACGTTTCCATTGACAATCTGATCATGTGTACTTGGACTAGCTGTTGTTGCAGTGTTGCATTGCTCAGAAAAAAAACAAACTGATTGACAAACATAGTCTGCTTTTCATTTGGAAGCAGGATGATGGTTCTATTATTTGAGAATCAGCTCTAGGATTTAACGTAGCGCTTGCTTTATTTTTTTAAGAGCCGAGTGCTTCAGCCACACTAATGGTGATGTGATGAATAGGTATTCAGGAGAGGTCCCCCCATCTTTACGCCTTATTGCCTCAGGCTACTAGCCTTCTCCGGCCCAGCTCTCATTTCTTATCCTCTCAGTGAGAGTAACAGCTCGCAATGAGCTGTTGCAGGGATCTTCAGAGAAGAGCACTTCTTAGTTGTCAAGCACATTTTTCTACCTGGTGCGTTCTAGATCGATATCTGCTGCTGTCATGCTTAAACCTGGGTTGATTTTATCTAATTAGCTCAGATTGTGAGGATTAAACGTGCATTGTGAATTTTTCGCTCCAAAATAAACACTTGGATGTTTTTCTGTCTGTGCATAAACTATGGAAACTATCTTACATATTAATCATTGATATTTAAAGGAAATCAACAGTAATTACATCACTCTGCCATATTATAGACATTTGTTACTTGTAAATGATGACTGCATTTCTCCTTGTCAAATTAACAAATATTGTTGTTGTGCAGAGCTCTGCCTTGCCCTCAAGTGTGTGAGATTCAAATTTAGAAAAATAATTTAATCTGCTTCCTCCTGAAATTTCTCAGAAATTATGTCATCCTTGAATGGTTATTGGAGAGTTATTTCTGCCTTTTTTTTAGACTCCCAGTAGGATGGGTGTAATTCTGCACACACTTTTATCCATTTTTCTTGTGGCAGTCAGGCAATAATCAATAACAGCACAGGAGCAGGAGACTGTAGGAGGAATATGCTGCAAGATTGGAGACCAATGAAAAATAAAGAACTTTGAATATTTCAAATTAGCTAAGTCAGTGTCTTTATTTAACAAAGAAAAATCAAAATTTTCCCTGCCTGGAATTTTAATGAAAGCCTTTCTGATTACGTCGGCTCTGAGCAATGCAAAAGTTCATCATTAACCACCACAAATCTGCATTTTTTCCTAGGCAAAACTCGCTGACTAAATTTTTGCATAATAAGAGAACCTATAGAGCGATTGTTAAATTAGCCAACAGAGAGCTGGTCTTATGATCCAATGCAGCCTCCTGCAGTGCAGCACAACACTCTGAAGGCCACTCTTTACCATATGGGGCTCACCTTTCCACGCACATTTCTCATCTCACACTTGGCTACCTCTGCATTATAATATTTAAATAAGCCTCTAATTTCTTCAGTGTATACTCATTTTCTTCGGTTTGTTGATATTTTCTTGTGCGTTTGTTTGTGTAATCACTGAACGGATCAGTGGCCCCTCATTTTGACAATCCAGCAGAGGCTGTGCAGATGATATAGCTGCAGTCAGCCTGACTGTGGAGTGGTGCGGGATAGCGCAACTATTTTCCCTTGAACAATTCTTCATTTCAGCCGGCATTGAAAACTCCATTAAAGTGCACGGAGATGGGCTAATTTGTTTATCTAAAAGTTTCTCAGAAGAATTTTGCCCATAACACTGTCTGTAAATGTAATATCTAGTTAGGGGCTCTTCTGGGATTCCTCTGCACTGCACGCTATGCTTCCCTATTAATGTCTCCCTAATTAAATGTTACAGCTTCCTTGAGTATTCCTGACCTGAAGACAAAGTATACAAATGGAATCATCTGTGTGTGCTTTGATAAAAAGGCTGGACACTGCAGGCATCGGTCCATTTATTGCTAATGTACAATACACAAATGATGGCATTAGGTAATTTTTGCCTTTTATCATTTTCTATGAGAGTGCATTATGATCTGCGTGCTGCAAACCCTCAGCTTTTGGCAGAATCTCACCTCTCCCCTTTGCACCTTTTTTGCAGTTATGGCAGAAACAAGGAAAAATGTCTGCTCATCACCCCACCAAGTCTCAAATGCACAACTTTTTTATTTTCTTTCATTTCTCCCTTTTGCACAAAGAACTTTTTTTTTCCTGTCTTTGCCTTTCCTCTCTCTGGTGCAACCTCCTGCAGTGATTAGCCAATCGTACAGATACCTACACTCTTTGACTGTGTGACATCTATAAACAAAGATTCAGGTAGAAACCAAAAAAGAATGTGCACACCCTCTCCTATCTCTTTATTTTATCTAGTAAAAATATTTGGTGCAAGACATTCAAGTAGCTCTCACATGGCATCTGCAAAATATAGGTGGATGCATCTCTGCGGGAACAGAAAAAAGGTTCTATAGTCAGAAGCTAGCCAAGACACATTCAATAAATGAAAGAAAAACAGTGTTGACTTCCTGATCAAAACGTCTCTTATAATGTTTGCTTTTTTTTTCTCTGCTGTGGTTTGAAGGGAAAATTGTGCTGTTACAAGTAAGCATCTGGATTAAAATGACATTATTCTGGGAGGCAGTAAGAAGGCCAGCGCCCCAAATTCAGCAAAGGCCATTTAGAAGAGGAAAATGGCCATGGGGGGCAGCCTCAATTAGAAGGCTTTTTTTCCGAGCCTCACCTCCCGTTCTGCGGGGAAGAAAAATTTTATGTCAGTAATTACTGCTTTTTATAGAAAAAGCTGTCCGCATGTAAGAATGTTTGATTAGCTTGATGTGAGAACAGAAGGTTTTTGGTGGGTGGGGGGGGTGGGGGTTGCTGGCACTGAACAGTTGGGTGCAAAAAATTGTTTGGTTTTATAGGACACTATCAGGCCATCGTAAAGACAAGAAAAAAAAAATTCCTGATAGTTTTGCTGAATGTGTGTCTGTATGTATTTGTCTCTGGGTGTGTTGGGGGAGGTCGGTGCAATTTAGAAATGTGCAGTTGCCTCTGGAAGGGCCTCCATGAGCAGCGCTCAGCTGGTGCTGCAGGAATAAAGAAAAAAAAAAAGACCAGAGCCCCAGAATACGTGGCTACTGATTGCCACATGTTTTTTTTATTTTTTTATTTTTTTTAAGCCTAAGGGAAGAAGTAAGTCTTGCAAGCATCCAATCGAGCAATCTGTGATTCAAACATATAAATTCAGCTCCCCAAAAATAAAACTGCTTAAGCCCCCCAGATATTGTGGAGACTGTAATCAAGGGAGCAATCAAGAGCAATCATTCTTTGTACGAATAAATTTGAATGCATGTTCAGGTAATACACTGAGGAAGCTACTCAATAGACTGATCAAACAAGCTTGCAGTCTCAGGCTTACAGGGGCAAAAACACTATTGAAAACAGAAACCTATTCTCATCCATTGCATTTATTTATTTTATTTATTCTTTAAAGCCAATTAGATATTTCAAATTTGGACTTCACATGCTTGGATCTATTTTACTAATTGGAAGATATTGCTAGTAATATTTAAGCAAAATGATAAAATCAGAAAAGGAATATTTTATTGTTTAGTTAGAATACAACAGAAGTTTTAGGAACCTAAATGTGCCATATTTTGGCCCAAAATGGCCAAACGTGGGACCATCACTGATAGTTTAATTATTATTATTATGTTGTCTGCTTTTTTTCAATCTTTCCTGCATGTGTTCAACATTTACCAGCTGCGTTTGCAATTGAACACATTTCATTTTACGCACAGACGATATTGCTTTTCTTCCTGCGCTGTAATGATATGCATACAGACTGGAACATACTCGGAATGAAAAAGAGAGATCTTTTTCTATGCTGATGAGACGAAAGCAAATGTTTGTGATCACTGAGATTATCTGACAGTTTGTTTTCGCACGGTTTAAGATTTATAGTCGCTAGTTAAGAAAACAACTGACATACATGCTTCATCTGTGCATTCGGGGCCCCCCACCAATCATCTCCACAGAAGGCTGCAAAGCTGAAAATACTGCACAGACATCTGTTCATCTGTTGCAGCTAAAGTAGACCTCTACGGGCCTGATGCTGTCCTTGTTTAGACTCATGCCGTCTTGCTGTCGACTGAAACTATTCCTTTTTATTGTTAAACATAATTTTTCAAGACTTACACTGATTTTGTTTTCTCCATTTCATAAATAAATTATCAATTTTAACCAAATTTTTTAGGAAAAAGAAGAGCAGGTTTTTGGCAGCACAATACATTCCCCACAGAGAATGGCCTGCAGTGCTGTGGATATTTATTTTAGGATGACAGAAAAAAACAAAATCTTTCTTTCTGTTCATTAGATCTGATAAGTAAATAAGGAAAAACAAATGCAAAATTAAAATGCCTCCCGGATGCAAAGTCGAATCCGAGGTCACTGCCGGATTCCCTCGGCGTAACAAATGGAAACATGTTCTACCACATGTCAAATGAAGACGTCAGCATGTTTACTAAAGTTGTATTCATATGGAAATGTGGAGACAAGTTGGTCCCAAATGCAACAATTAAGACATTCTCAGATCGGAGGCTGTGGATGAAAAAAATCTGCATGGCTGTCTACAACATAGCTCAGTACAAGTAGAAGATATACTTATCAGTAAAAGAGGCAGAATAACAGTCCAGGAGGAGTGTTTTATTACAACTACAGGATTAAATTCCTTCACAGACATTAGAAACAAAACTGTCATTTATCAGAAATGATGACTTCTTACTTTCACTGAATATTTTTCTAATGATTTCCCTGATGAAATGCTCCATATGGCAGGGCACGACGTAAAGAAAGGCTCACATTTGAGCGAATCCCTCAAAGGCTGCAGGGCTGAGCACAAATACCGGTCATGTTCCTAAAGCCCATACTGATTAACAAGAGCTTCTGTTCCCTTTGGAATTTCAAATCCCCTGCTTTCAGTAAATTTTTACCACATGCTTTCAACAATGATGTCAAAAAACCCACCCAGGATTCTGACGTGTGATTATCTCTTTTCCTCCTATGTTTCTGGATCCTGCGATGATCATTTTTTTCTCAGCCATCTTGGGCTTATTTACCATTATATAGATATATCAAGGATAGTAACTTGGTTTTATATTTCTCATCACTGGAAGAACACAGGTGATGAAAGTCATGAAGATGGGTCCCTCAGGAACCTTTCTACCTATGACCTTACGGGGACTTCAATGTCCTCCACAAGGTCGTTGAAAATATATGAGAATTCATGAGACAGAGAAACAGTGAGAGATCAATAAGTAAGTAGTCTGGGTCATGGTCACCACACCTTAACACTGAGGAAAAAAACATTTAAACTCAAACTCTGGGTCTACAGGAGCTTCTCCTCATGCTCCTTATAAAGGTAACCCCACTGCCTGATTTGTAAAATATTTTCTACAAAGAACAAGAGTTAAGAGGATGATAGCGTTACATAAATTCAATGTAAAATTTTGACTTTTTGCCAAAACCTTTTTTTAAAAGCAAGCACTAAGAGTAATTTAAATTTCTCTTTCATCCTATACTTATTAGGACCACAAACGTGAATAAATATAGCACTTGAATTTCAAAATGAAATGTATAAGCACCAAAGTAGCTTTGGTTCAGAGAATCCTGTTATATGTCACAATCACTTTTGATGGTTTAAACGCACCAGGGTTCTAATCTTATTTGCAGTAATGGTGGAAATAGAAACATATACATACAGATTGGGCGTGTTTATCCTTCCTGCATGCATGCGTTGATGCAAGTTCGCTCTCCGGCTCTCCTGTGGTTTAAGGCTCTTACGAGTAAAACCTCAGATGGGTTTCTATGATCAGAGACCCACAGGAACCATTAATAGATTAAACACTCCATGTTAAAAACACATCATTGTTGCATCTGAAGAGTACCTTGAGGTGAGGCCTATTTGTGCCATTTAAATGGTTTCCATGGAGACGAGGTCACACTTTGTTAAGGCTATTATTGATCTTGATCCATTTCGAAGGCTGTGGGCCTTCTTGTCCGTCAGCTAATTAATTAATCATGACTCAGTAAAATAGCCCATTTTCCTTAAAGCCGGATGACTGCAGCATCTTTGAAACCTCCAGCAGGTGCTTGACTTCTGTTCAATCTTACTAGATCTGCATCATCCTCTGCGATCCTCTGAGATTTGGGATTATGTGTTTGATGTGCTTGATGGAAATGTATTTTGTGTGCACTCCTCTCTGCTCCAAAGTGTTGTTACCTCACTAAGAACTTGCCCTGATGGCCTCTGGATTTTCTGTTCCCGAAGCCATCCGTGGATATGCACAAATGCTTCCATATCTGTGGTTGGTGGGCATTTTCATCCTTTGAACCGATTAAAAATGCCCTTTTATAGAGCTCACCACAGGCAAGGAGAGTGTTTTTTTTTTTTTTTTTTAGATATTCATAATAAAGCAAAAGGCAGTGTTGCATATCTATGTTGCAGCACCAACATATTAAACAGCAAAAAACATTTGTATGTTGCATGGTTTTTATATTCACAGAGTGTTTTGTGAATTCCGGGGGTTATGATTGTAGGCAAAAGTGATGAGCTCAGTGAGACATGTGCAGAGTAAAGCAGAAACATGTCAAATGATGCCCTTTTTTTCACACTGCCAAAGGGGCCAAGACAAACAACACGGAAAAGGAGAGAGTGACGGCTCTTACAGGCAAAATAAAAGTCACCTAAGAAAAGGACGAGCGATGAAGAACAGCATGCAACCACACTGCAGTGTTGCAGAGCAAATTAAGCAGCTCAATTATTAGTGTGGAAATAATGAGAAATGCAATGGCTGTACAAATGAATCAAAAAGGATTAAATTAATATAGGTTAAATGGCCGGCTTCCTCTCAGTCTACTATTTAATGAAGGCTTGTTCTGCCAGCAGACTCTGTTCATCAGATGATTAGCAGAGCCTCAAACGTTTCGCAGTATGACAGACTGTCTTCATCGTTTCATTCATTATTTGTTGCATAAGTTTGAAAATGATGACACGTGACCCTTAGGGGTCTAAGGGGGAGATTTTAACTAGTTCAAAAGAGCTAATCTTAGAATATGAACTTAAAAGAATTTAAAATTCATTTTAAATCATCCTTTCTTTCTCAGAGGATAATTATCGTCTAGTGTCTTATGGGAGTATTGAGTACTTCATGTGCCGTTAATTTTTTTTTTTATTCCTTCATCAGTACTGCATTAAGAGCAGAATATAAAAATGTGAAGGACTCTGCTAATTAACTATAAAAGATGTTATCCTCCTGTCAAACAAGCAGAAACCGATGATTTAGTTGTTATTTATTGTCAATAACAGAATCTCTGAATATTTTTAGATTAAAAAAAACTCAAAGATCATTACAGAAATGATCCTCCTAGCATAAAAAAGCAGAGGATAAAAATATGCCCTCCAGCTCTGCCTATTAAAAGCCCCTCCAGCTCCCTTTAGATTCCCTCCATCACAACCAACTTCAGTTTTCGATATGAAAACGCAGAAAAAGTGACAACTTCTTGAATTATTTTCATACATAGGTTTACGCTCAAAGGAAGGGAGTGTTGCTTAATAATGCATCAGTTAGAGTAATGCGTGTTTACTGTCTCAGCGGTTCTGAGAAAAACCTGCTCTTACATAATGCATTACAGGTGATATATTTAGCAAATGGTTGAGATTTCAGCCACTGGAACGTTTTCAAAATATAAACATCTTGTGGCCTTGAAATTATTTCTTGTAACAGTGTTGTTACTCAGCTTATCCTCAGCGTAGCTGTTAGGTTAGACGTTGAGTGAAGTTTTTCAAGGTTAAGTGAGATATTTTTTGTTTATCTTTGAATCTTTACTGCCATCTAGAGTATATTTTCATTACTGCATGTTCTTTTGACATTCACAGCTATCCTCACCCATTCTCATTTGGCTCGAGAACAGTGAACCATTTAATCTACTGCAAATAAGACTTAAAAAAAAATGTTTGCAATCTTTTCAGCACTGTTTTTTTTTTTTCAAATGAATTTAGTTACTACCATTCACATTCTGAAAAAACAGTTGCGTTTCAGAAGAATTTCATGCTTTTTTATCCTAATAGTTTATATGTTGACAAAGTCAACACTGGCTAATTATGCATCCATTTGGAATTTTGCAGAAAAGGCAAAACAAGAAGGGTTTTTTTGACAAAACGAAGATAAATTGTTCTTCAAATTGAACATAGCATTCAGCAAACGCATGCAATATATATAAGTTTGTGACCAATTAGTCTCCATAATGTGTTCTTATGAGTCAACAGTCACCTGGTTAAGTCGTCCACGACCACAATCAAAAGCAGTAGAAGTCATCAGCAGCCTTTTTTTTTTTTTTTTTTGTAGTTCTGCTGGTAACCACATGGGGCCAGTCTTGGTGCAAAGATGGAAAATGGCACCAAAATGAGAGCCAGCAGGTGAGCTGAAGTGTGCTGACACTTCTTGGATGGAGTGCAGAGAGCTGTCTCTTCTCATATAGCTGTGCGCGCCGCACTGAAATGCCCATATCAGTCACCCAGTGTGATTGGTTGCCGAGCCAAGCCCACCCATGGCTGACAAAATGAATAAGTCGGCAGGCCTGGAAAGAAGCGAGCAGGAAGATGACCTGGCCATTTTGCCGGAGCAGGCCACTCTGTCATCATTATGCACGGGCGTGGAAGGTGTAAAGTAGTCCTGTATCTTTCTGAAAATTGTTACAATGCGAGGCATTAAACAAGGAGGACAAATTCAATACATTTGCTACTTTTGTATCACTTTATTTGGTATGTTGCTGTAGAGGTAAACAAAGCCTGCCAAAGACTTACATACACGTGTGATGTCCGTCCTGAATCAAAGTAGATTCAGCTCCTACTTTTAAAAAAGTGTTGACTTTCCATATAGCTGAAATGATCAGCTACATAGGAAGAAGGGATTTTATTTTTAAAAATAAAGTATGTGGTTAATCCTTTTAAAGGAAGAGACCCAAGCGCAAAAAAGAATACAATTTTTAAAATACTTTTGCTTGAATGCATGTTTTATATAAGTTTTTTTAGTTCTTCTATTGGAAAATCCTCACAATATTACAGTCAAATTATTACTTTTGTCACAAATATTGAAACCATAAATTGATCTAATAATATTTTACAATGAATGTATCTATTTAAAAATGATCCCTTTAAATTGAAGCAAAAGAAGAAGTGCAACATTAGTCCAGGAGAAAATAACAGGAAATTGGTTCTCTCAACATGTGAACCTTTACATTCATCAGTTCCTTGCTGAACCAGCTGTCAGTGTCCACACAGGAGCCCCCAGACAACCCTCACATTCATCACACCACAGTCTCAGCCCTCTATTCTGCACAGTGGTGATGAGACTGCATGACCGCCCGCCTCCAAAGGATGGCACTCACACGCCCGGGGCATTCACATGTCACATAACATTGCAAAAAGATCAGCTCACTGAAACAAGTCTCTTCCAGATCTTTTTTATTTTTTTGCAAAGACATAAACACAAACTCATGTGCACACTCTCTCAGACACTGAGACGTGAGTCATAAAAGAACAGCCAAATGTCATAGAAAAAGGAGAGGGGAAGGAAATGTGTGCAAAACAGGGCTGGCAAAACATGAGCAAAGGCTGATCGGGAGGGGATTAGAATCAGGAGCAGCCAATGTGCGGCTCTGCATCTTGAGGAAAAGAGGGGGAGAGAGATAGGATGTGGGAGAGAGACAGGGGGTGAGGCTGAGGCACTCCGACAGCAAAAGCTCTCAGTCTGATCTGGTGAGCTGCTCCTCTCATAGATGTCTCTGTCCATTCCTTCGACTAACCTGGGGTGTGTGAGTGTGACAACTGTGCCTCAACCCTTCCTGAGGATCTGCTGTGGCTGTAGCAGAAGCCGACTGGCTCGTTTCCTTGCTCGCGCTGTCGGAGCAGAGGGGGAATTGACTGGAGCTGAGGTGTAGCCTGAGGTGGTGCTGCTTGACGGGCCGTTCTTCCTTGCCCCATAGAGAAGAAGACATGAGTGTTCCTATGCTTAAGATAGGGGCAGTGCTCAGCACCATGGCCATGGTAACCAACTGGATGTCCCAGACTCTCCCATCCCTGGTGGGACTCAATGGGACCACCATCTCCAGAGGAGGCACCTCAGAGAGGATTGTCAGCGTGAGTACCAGTTTTTTCCCCCCTGCAAGCGTTTGTGGCTTGAATGAATTGAAAACGAGAGACGGAAGAGAGAATTTGAAGGATTAAAAACAGAGAGAGGAAAGGAAGTCAAGACTGTGGCAGAGTTTGCCTCTACGTTTCATCACAGAAGGATGGAGTGTGCAGATGGGGATGGGACTGTCTCAAGGGCTATGCTGCCTCCAAAGAAGACATGGAGCTAGTAATCCACGCTAGAGCAATGTTTCAACCAGGCATGAATGATATAGACACATTATGATGCTTAAATGTGGTGGTGCTGCAGAGAGGGTTGGAAGACACCGAGAGAACATCTGTGAACCGTCGTTTGTTAATCTCAGGAAGATGTGAGAGCTTTCCTGACTGCTATACTGGCTGATCTCATCTGTCAGTTTCCTTCAGGCTGCAAAAGAAGATTGCTTTTATTTTGTAGTGACTGACTCTTTGCTTAGTGTTTCTTGAAACAACTTTTCCTCATCTTGCAAACCATGCTGACTTTGTCCATGCAAATGTTCACATTTATGAGGCGTTTGGTGTTAAATTGTGCCAGTTCTGCGATTGAGCCACATGAATTCTTGAGATATTTATCATCCAGCGATTTGTTCTTTCATCCAGTTTTATTGTCATCTTATCTAGTAAAATGTCCTGCTCTGTGAAAATGACAGAAATTTTACATCCCACGAGGTGTCAGCCATCTGGGTTGCAGTCATGCAAATGTTTGTGCAAGAATATTCAGAAATGTGGTGCATTGAGGCGTTTTTGTCTCAAGGGTGAAGGTCTGTCTGTTTGATGAGAGGTTTGGTGAATTGTTATTCCCATATTCCCCTTTTTCTGTCTTTCTTAAGTTGCCATGAAGGATCAAATTGAAAGAAAAACAGTCATCTTTATTAAAATGTCAAAAACTTGTAAGGTCTTTTAAGAGCTAAAACAATATATCTGTCATTTTTGATTGCAGTGTGATAAAAATATCTTATTTTGTTGACTATGCAATCCAATTTCAGCAAACATTTCCCGTCAGACGTGAATAGCATATCTATTTATTTGTTTTTACAGCTCATCTCTACAGTAAAAAAAACACACATTTTTACTGAATTTATTTTAAACTCCATCCAAACAAGTTCCACGCCTTGAAATATCAACATTTGCATTTCAAATAACTTAATAAATTACATTCTCATGAATTATTCGCACTGCAAATGTTCCTAAAGAAAATAGTCTTATCTAAAGTGACAGAGGTTAAAAAAAAGTCCTCTTTCTGGGCTTAATTTATTCACAGTTTCATCAAACCTGATGAGCCTCTTTGAGGTTTACAGAAATAGTTGAATTGTATCAGGCTGTTGGGATGAAAAATGCCCTTATCTCTTCTCAGAACAATAGTTGCAAATAAAACTTTAATGTGAGATCGGTTCAAAGTCTCACCACTAATGAGAATCTGCCTGTGATGATCCAAGAAGCAGTCACGACTCACACAAAGTTGAAATCTCTGTGAAGAAAAACGTAAAGCTTTCACTCCTAAAACAAGGATGATGTCTGTATACTTCACATTTTACCTGCTAATTTGTTCTAATATGAGTTCATTACTGAGCTAAGCATCATTTCAGAGCTCTACCTCCTTTATTTATCACACACACTTTTTTTCCTTCTCATTAGTGCTTAACAGAGACGACGTAGCTCAGGTTTGGAGATGCTCTTTCGCTTTTGTGCCAGTGGCTTTTGCATGGCTGCCACCCCCCCTCACGATCCGGCGCCCATGCATGCTGTTCCAAACTCTCCCAGCTCAGAGCTATTTTCAAAGTGTGCTTCACTTGCTCACTGTGCCTGTCTTAACCAGCTGATCCAAAAACACAGCTGACTGGGTTTCTCTCTGGTCTCCTGCAAAGGCGCAGATGCAGCTCTGCCTCAATGGCTGCACACATCTGGGAGGAGAAAAGCGATGTTTCTGAAGGTGTAGACAGATGCTAAATGTCTTCGAAGGTGATAAACGTGTCATCAAAGGGAGTGGATGCATGAATGTACATAATTATTGTCAAAAGCAATGCTAAAAATAATGTAAAAAAATGTAAAATTAATGTGTTTAAAAAACATTTTGGTATGAATTATGAGTGAAAATACGAGAGCAAGTATAACAATTCAGCATGACGTAATTGATTTCTCTTTGATTGTTTAATTTTTAAGACCTAAAGTTATATTTATTAAATCTAAAGCTTTGTATTATTGTAAGTATAAACAATTTTCTATAGAGAATACAAAGCAAGTGACTGTTTTTGTCATAAATTTTGTCTTTAAAAAACGCTTTTATTGTTTTACTTCAACCAATTTAACATTTTTTAAAAATTGAGCAAAAAAATCAACATCTTGATTATCATCAGGCATATATGTTCAAGAAAGTGAGAAGATGTTACATTTTCACCAGATATTATTCATGTAAGTTCAAAGCGTCTCATAAGAAAACTCTGATGACCCAGCATTTTAGCAGAATTTAAACGCATCACTCGTGCATGAATCTTGGAGACCTGAAAAGAGCTTCACATCAGATTTGTGCATATTTTTTAAAGATTTGTGTGTATAGTTAGTTTCAAACTGTTGTAATTTTAAATTGTGCTTGTGTAAATTGTATTTTTTTTTTACTTTTGCGATTTTTGTATTTATGCATTGTGTTGTATGAGTTACAAATTATACATGCACAAATCCAAAGTGACACACAAATCAAAAATAATGCACACACAAATCTAAAGTTACGCACAAATCAAAAATTAAATGCGCACAGATTTGGGTGATACTATTTTCTCTCCATGTCTACATGGCTAAAAATCTGTTTAGAATCTTCCAATGTGAACATATTTATGCAGGTTATTCTTGTATGACTTAATTTGACAGATGGAAGTGTTTTATGATTAATAAGTGAAAAAAAAAATCCCAATTTTAACCAGCTCAGCAAGCAATAAAAAGCAGCATGTTGAGCCCTACAACTTCAGAAAAGGTCAACAGCAAAAAGTCTTCTTTAATTAAAAAAAAAAAAAAAAAAAGACTCCCCAAATTAATAATGAAGCTTGCTGATCCTCCAAACATAATCAGCAGAGATTCTAGTGCTCTAGGATTGTTTGTTTTTCAGTAATTACAGGAAGGTGTGAGGCAGGCGGCACAGAGTAGTCCTGAGCATGCTGTGGTTTGTATCTCTATAATTTCGCTTTAACTGCAGGAGGTTTTTTGTGTGGATGTGTGGCAACACTCCTTTTCATGAAAAGTGAAAAAATAGCCGTAGGGGGAAAAGGTGATTTACATATTCCCACCATGAAGAGGGAGACGTGGAGAGCATCGGGGATGTGAAAGTGATTGGGGTCACGCTGCCTCTCGTTGACTGGATGGTGGACCGTAAACTTTATCACTCTCACCACGCAATCCCATAAAGCAGATTGTTAAGATTGATCCTTGGTGATGGATTAAAGACTAGAAACTGGCACCGATTTTTTATTTGCAGCCTTTGCTTTTACGTTTATTGTGCTGCTTTGAAGCACTTTTCATTGGAGCTCAGGTAGTATCTGATCAGTAAGAGATGCCCAGCTGGACCAGCATGATCCTAGTCAGTCTAAATAATAATAAAACTTTCAATTGTTTTGATAAAAAAAAACCTGATTATGTGATAAGTTGTTCAAAGAGTTGTATTAGGCTTTTGATGTGGTCCATTTGTCATTATGACAGCATAATTCCAAGCTAATGCACAGGTTCATTCTTCAAAAGCAATTTCATTTGAACTTCACTTAATTCTGCAATACAGTCCCATGAATAAAGCAGGGAGTGATTTATTTAGGGGCTGTTTACCCGCCCCTCTCCTTTTCAAGCTGAGCAACTGTGTCGCCGAAATTCCTGCCACCTTACCTCTGGTTTCAAATATAGATGTGTAAAATTTTATTTGACGTTATTGCCCGGCAGATTCGGTTTGATCTGGTTTAGTGCACGTTAGGTGCTGATGGGGGAGAGAGCAGATCAGCACTCAGAGGGGTGGCAACCACAGGAGGCAGCACGAATGGAGCCATGATGACTTTATGAGTCACGTTATTGACTGGCAGCCGTGCTGTGCTGATTGTGTTAATCGTTTTTTCTTAGAAGAGGAGACTTGGGACTGCACCGGGGTTCTTCATCAAGTTTGATTTCAATAGCTGGCAGCCGGCTTGAACACAGAGAAATAAATGACTTTTTATTTGAAGAGCAGGATTGTATGTTTGCATGCTTTTTTTCTATGTGGTCAGCTAGAGAAATCAAACTTGAGTAAGCAAATCTGATCGTTTGTAGAAGTTAAGAACCCTTTTGATCTGTTTTAAAAGCATTTCTAGTGGTCTTTTTATTACCATTATGACATTTTTTGAAAAAATAAATAAATTAGAAAAAACCCTGCATATTTCTAGGTTTCTGTAAAGTGGCAGTAATGCATTAGCAATTTTTCTCTGAGTTGTGGGACTGTTGGCACAGAGTAAGTCAACCCTTACCTCCCCTCATCCATTTGCTTATGTGATCTGCTGCTAGCTTACAGCTCCTCACACCCCCAAGCCAACATTAACAAAAATGGCGAGAAATATGGCAGCATGGCGCCATGGGCAAAAAATGAATTTGGCGCCCATGTAGGGTCTAACATTGTCAGAGCTGGGGCTCAAACTGAGTATCTCTCCGTTTGAAAGCGATTGAAAATGCCACCACTCAGCCAATATTCCACAAGAAAGAAGGTGGATGTCAACTGTTAAAGGTGTTGGAAAAGAAAAACACTAGATCTCCAGTTACATTTGTCTTTTTCAAACAAAATGCAGGAGGTAGCTAAAATGAGTTATTTTATTTACATCTTTTAAATATTATTTTTTAATATTTTTTAGACATAAATGAGTGGTGCGTCAAACTGTTTAACAAAATGAAAAGAAAAGAAAAGAAAAAAAATTATAATATGTAATCATTGTGATTTGGCGCCCCCCTCCAGCAGAGCTCACCCTAAGTGGCCGCCTAGGTCGCTTATGCCCAGAGCCGGCCCTGATTAGAGCGATCCAGTTTTGAACCAAATGTCAACTCAAATGAGGAAAACGAAGATGTTTAGTTGTTAACAAGTGGATGCATCAGAGTGGAGCGGAGCAGAGATCTTGTGCTTTGTCGATTGTAGCTTCTACCTCACAGCTACAAGCTTTTCCAAACTGCATTTCTTTGTTTGCACCTGATTTACTACAATTTGAATAAAGAAATACTCAAAAGTGCAATTTTGAGCTAAATATATGTTCTCCATCATGAGAAAAATGTCACAAGAACATGTTAAAAACACAATTTTCATCTGAGTATGTTTTTAAAAGTGGAGCTGAGCTTTGGAAATCGGAAATGTTAATATTCTCTTTTATGCAAACACGAATAACATCTAAGTTAGAGAACTTTGATTTAAAAAAAATGCTGGATTTAAGTCCAAGACATAATTTACTTGAGTAAATTTTTTTTTATTTCATTCTTCATTGAATCCCCAAGCCTGCGTGTGCATCCAGCTTCAGGATGCTCCTCCCTCTGTGGTGCTGCAGTCTCTCATAGTCCACTGTGTCGTGGTCAGCTTTCTCCCACCGCTCAGAACTCGTGCCGGCTCATTCCATATGCCCCTTCTGCCTTCTGCTTATGTAAGTTATAATAGACTTCCTGTCATGCTCATAAAGTAAGGACCTGCAGATTTATGATCTCATTTAGCTGTGGCGTTGGAGCAGCCAGCTCCAGGGCCGATCTAATGAAACGCCAGAAGAAGTCCTTATTGTAAGTCGAGTGTAATAACACCAGCTTGAAGATCTAATTGGCTAATTCCTGTGAACTTTTGTAATCATTCATATAAAAAAGGATTCTGAATTGCTATATCAAACTCTTTGATCTAAACCAATCACAGCTTCTTAAACAGAGATTAGCAACTGGAATTACATGTGGGTTTTTGTTTCTGTTGTGCACAGGAGATTAGAGTTCTCTTATTAACCTCACTCAGCAGAAATTTACTAAAACTGTCCTTCCACAGCAGATTGGGCAACTTGACTTAAGCTAAAGGAGAGTCATTTCTGTCTATCTCATCAGGCCTTTTAAAACCACAGCTTTTTTTTTTTCTTTCTATGAGCTTATCAGCACCCCCTGCTTCACTTCTCTTGGGAGGAGTGGTTGTGGTTGGAGGAAGCCAGGGATCAATGAAGAGGCTTAATGCGCTTAGGCTCAAGAGGGAACCTCATAACAATCAAACCGGAAATCTTTAGGGATCATTTTATTTCAGAAAATAAGGCAAATCTCGTTTTCATTTCTGCTGTTTTGGGGCAACTAAAAGACATTTTCAAACCTCACTCAAAGATTCTCCACAACATCCAGACGGTGAAGTGAACACTTCCTCCTTTAAAGGTCTGGGATGACAGGTTTATCCATTTACCTGAATTGCACCATTTACAGTAGCTGCCATTCAAAGGGTGCCAATGATGCAGCAGGTTACATGTTTTTTTCCCTTTAAAAGAACTCACGGTCAAGTCCTGAATTTGTTCAACAAAATAAAAGACTTTAAAAAGTTTTAATCTCTTCCTTTTGTTTTAAAACAGAAGCAACTTTAGAAAGTGCATATACCCACGATCTAAAAAAATGACTGAAGGGACAAAAAAAAAACGCCTTTGTATTTATGAACCACCTCTTTCATTCTGCTTTGTATCTGCCACTGCCATGAGAATGGAGGACATGAGTAAAATAGATAGGTGGGTGGTAATGAAATGGGAACGGATTCAAATAAGCTCTTAATTTCAGCCCCAGCATTTATGAAACATTAATGAAGAGAGGGGAAACTGTGTCGCTGTGAAACCATCCTGGCTCGGAAGAAGAACATGAAGAGTACAGCGTGAGTTTAAACATGTTGGCAGGCGACAAAAGATGGGTAATAGAGCTGGCGTTCCTTCCGCTTCGGCTATTTTTATCATTTACTATTTTTACAATTTTATTTTTTCTTGGAATGTTTGTTTGAAATGCTGAAATTAAAAAAAAGATGCTGCGACAAAAACTGTGGCTCCCTTTGAAGCTGATAGCTATATGAAAAATTAATGGTTACTTCTACATTCATTCACGAAGTCCTTTCAAAACCAAAGATGAATATCTGTTGCGTAGGCAGGCAACCCCCACACATACAGTCATGAGATCATTTTATTGACAGCTGCGCATGTCTGCACAACGAGTTAACTAAGTCGTTTTTCCAGTCGGGATAACCTTCTGTTTGCTGTGCAGGATGCTACTGCTAATGAGAAGTCGGTGTGCCTGCTGTGTCTCGCAATCCACTCGTTCTATTGTATCAAGCTTCTAACTTGAATGATTAAATGTGCTGTACAGATTAGCATCAAATGCAAGGAAAAAACCAAAAAGAGCAGTTCCTCCTAGACTGGTCATTAAAACCACTAGAACATCACATATTTTCTTGTCCTGAATGTGTGTTTTTAATTTATGAAAATATGCAGAATTATCTATATAATGAGGCATGCAGAAAAGGTTGGGCAGAACTTTGTCTATTAATCTTTTTGGGGGATCTTTTTAAATTACAGCGTTCCTTATCTTTCTGCCTTGAAGCTGAATGAGGAACTATATGACCAAGTAATTAATATCAAACTTGAATTTTACCCATAAGTCATAGTGTGACCTTTAGAAAGCACTGTACACCGACTCCAGATCATTTTTTATTTCACTATGTTGTTTTCAGTGTTTCAACCACAAATCCATATCAAATGTGTCGTGAAAAACACAAAGTTGTTCTTCAAAATTATAAAAAGCCTTCTGAGTGTTACGGAAAACTAAATAATGGATACATTTGCTCCTCGTCTTACCACAGTTTGCTAGAAAACATCATAAGTCTGTGTTTTTATTAGAGGGAACATCCTAAATCTGCATAATTATCCACATAACAACTAACATTATGTTCCCGATGAAGATATATATTTTTTTTAATTATCAAACATCAATATTCACCGTTTAACTTTTGTAATGAGCACAAACTAAAGACAAACATAAACAAACATTTTCCAACTTATCCGACACAAAATAGAAAAGTCATCTTATTCTTTTCAGTCTTTGTTTCATTTCTAAAACACTAATTCCAATGTCCAAAATACATAAATCCACGAGGAAATGTGAGTCCAAAAAGACTGGAATGATCTCACCAACATGTATGTGTTTGTGGTTTCAACTCTTATTCTGGATCTTTTTTTATCATTTCTTCCTGGAATCCCTCCTACCTTTATCCAGCTTTTTCCACCTATTTCCTCCTCCACTTCCTTCAGAATTCACATAATTCAACACAGAATTATTTCAGTATTTATAATAACAAAAAAAAAAAAAACTTTCTCCTTGTTTTAGAGCAATTCTTTTTTTTTTAACCAATTCGTATCAATATTTTAGTTGTCATTTAGATTTATTTATTTTTTTGTCCTTTGTGGCAATGTTACATATTCAGCTCAGTGGTATTATGCTAGAGTGTCTGCCCTGAGACTGGACGGTTAGGAGTTCAATTCCTACCAAAGACTTTAAAAATGGGTCCTGTTTGACACTCAGCAGGGTTGGATTGGGGGGTTAAGTCACCAAAATGTTTCCGGGCGCAACTGTGTCTGCAGCTCACCGCTCCCCCAGGGGACGGGTCAAATGCAGAGAACAAATTTTACACCCCTCACTTACTTGACAACTAATGGGACTTAACTTTGACTTTAACTTTATTTTATCCACAGACACTAAAACTAAGCTAATTATAAAATTGCTTGTTAAAATCAATTTTTTCATGTCACATATAAATGATGAGTTTACGGTCTCTAAGTGATCTTTGTTGGCTGTGGTTGGTGTCTGTTTTCAGTGTCCATATCGTGCTGAAAATGAATTTGGAGTCAGGTGCTGCTGCATGGTGACTAACTGCACAATGACTCACAGACATGCAGGAACGCAGAACATGCTGAGATGATCATTTAGCCTTTGTGCCAAAAGCTCCACAGTGAGCCATTCACATGGAAAATAGACATTCAGTTACCCTGAGATATTACTAATTTAGAACAGTGTACTGTATTATTCCTTACTTTAATTAAATGTGGAGGCATTCATTTGACAAATTCTACTTAATATGCATTGAATATAATGAAAGAGATAAATAAGGGAAATGATTATATACATTTATAATGTCATTATTACGGTCTGCAGAAGATGTGAACAAAGTTTTCTGCAGTCTGTTTACTGCTGTTCAGTTCCAAGAATCTTATATTTAGGATTCACTTATCCTGAGAATGTTAAAGGGGGGAATCTGGTGAAGCGAGAGTTGGTGTAGATAGAGTGGGTGGGAGTCGGGGGGACTGGCAGGAGCGACGAGATGTGACAGTAAGCACATTGGCTTGCATGGTGATTGCTGCTTCACACTCCAATCTCACAGCAATCCTTTACCCCAAGACATTTTAATCTGACCCACCACCCAAATGAAAAGTTTAAAACTATTTTTTTTTTTTAATGAACAAAACAGCTGTATTTCCTGCAGTTGTACTCCTAAAACAGCTTTATCCTTACATTTGGTTGTGCTTTATTTCAGATTTTAGTGAATGATCGACACCACAAAGCTTCTGCTCAACTGTTATGTACATGTGTGTCACTGCAAACGCACAGTTTTAATTAGGTTAGTCAGAGACATTCATCCTTTTAGCCTCAGACCTTCTCCACTGGTGAGGGCCTTCATTATCGATCCTCAACAACTGCCTGTCCTTTTTCCGTCCAAAGTTATTAGATGCTCAGCTTTAATGCAACCCGTTGTGATCCTTCCTCCTCCCTTTTCCTATTTCTTCTTTTCCTCTCATTTGTCTTCAGCCAATCACCTTTGAGTTTCCTCTATATCAGTTGTGTATGACTGATCTTCTGTACACACATTTCTCTGCTTTCTCCTAATTTGGAGTTTACGGTTTGATTTCTTTTTATAAAAGCTCTGAGAACCACCTATATTAGTCTCTGTTTTTGCCACACTAGTTATTGTCGAGATTAGATTCCTGATGATTCTGATCTGCTGCCGGATACAATACCATTAATTTCCTTTGGGTTAGATTCCATTTTAGCAGATTTTCAAAGGGAAATGTAATGCACTGAAATTATGCTTCACTGGCTCACTTATGGTGACAGAATGAGCACAAACAATCGTGATAGGGGTGTATCAAAGAGTCCCTTTTCCTCCAAACGTTTTCTGCAATACTTTCATGTGGCTGATACGTTTATTGACTTGGAAGTGTTTTCTAAGGGTGGAAAGCTTTTCAGATTACTCTTGATGAATGTTGGCAGAATAAAACATCTTGTCTGCACTTATGCATTTTGAAAAGCCTGCTTAGTGGCAGTACAGATAAGCATCATCTGACAATAACAAGCGTTTTCTCCACTTGCTCTAACACTTGTTTCTATGTTTTTCGTAGGCTCTTTACCCGAGCCCAGAAGAAGGCTGGCAGATCTACAGTTCAGCACAGGACGCAGATGGGAAGTGTATCTGCACCGTGGTCGCACCAGCCCAGAACATGTGTAACCGCGACCCACGCAGCAGACAGCTTCGCCAGCTCATGGAGAAGGTGACAGCTGTCAATACCACACTCACTTTGAGGCTTGACTCTTACCCACACAGACACACAAACACCAACTGTGAGGCTGTGCTGCCTGCAGCCGTCTGTCACATGCAGGTTTGCTGAAGTGACTGAGCCTCTGACTAATCAGCCGTGCAGACAGACATGGCATTCATGAGTTTTCAAAAGTTTCAGAAAGATAATTGCTTTAGTAGCAAATTAATCCAAAATCACCTTATTAATATTTCATTTTTTCTTATTTTTATTGATGCTTCAGATATACAATAATAAAAGACTACTCTAATGCCACAGAAAACAAGCAGCTACCATTTGCAGCCTGTTGGCTCTCCAGAAGGCAAACCCCCCGACTTCTTTTATATCTTCTGTTAATTTATCTTTAGACGTGGAAACCCGAAACAATAAATGGTCTAATGATTCACTGAGCCTCAAAGCTGGAGCGCTCATCTCCAGAGCTGAGTCAAAACAGGAGGGGTTGGTTCATAAAAAGCAGCGCTTTGGTGAACGAGAGTCCCCAGAGGACGGGTAAGCAGAGAAGTAGAAACAAAGAGAGGCGGCTGACACTGATCTGGTCCTCTGAGGAAAGGTGAGGCTGAACTGGGATGCTGAATGGGCTCAGAGGCTCTGATGGATCAATTAGAACCTGCAACCTCTGACATTTGTTGTCGTTGAAGTGTGCATTTCCCCCTGAGACTCCATTTGCTGATGTTTCGAGCACATTATCATGCGGAAAATTCCCACCTGTAAAGAAACAGTTTTAAAATGATGAAGATAAGACAAGTTTAGGTAAAGAAAGTCTCCCTAAACTCTTAGTTATTGCAGATTTTATAAAGAGGAACTTTTACTTTGTGTGAATGCACTTGCAGGCAGGTTGAAACACTGAATTCTCATCGGGATTTTGACGCCTTGATGGCATTGATGGTCGGTTTTAACGGAGGGCACAACCACAGGAGAAATAAGTTGTTAGGTGAAACTTTCCAAAAATAATAATTATGGCGAGGACATTTCATTTATTTTCTGAATTCGTGAACTGTGATGACACATTTGAGTATTTTTCTCTAAGTATCTATTAGCCCAGCTGCTCATTTTATTAATACAACTCCTCGATGGTTTTCAGATAAAAGAGGAAACAGCAGATAAACAAAATTTTTGACACAGAGTCACAAAAAACGCATGAACTACCCCAATAATTAATGATGATAAAAAAGTAAAATAACTGACAAGTATAGAGTTTAAAAAGAGGAATGCACGTCACTTGCATCCAAGATATGAAGATACAGAATAAAAACACGATGCCATCTATCCAAAGACAGTTTTTACTATGTATACCACTGTTATGTAAACAAGTATAAATTAAAAATGTATGAATGCACTCATTCAAATCCACTCTATAAATAGATACAAACAGTTTTCCAACCCTCATCCACTGTTTTAAAGGATGCTTGACAAATATATAAAAATGCAATTACTATGTATAATTCTGGAAATAAAAAGCTTCACAGGAAAGTTGTGCAAAGTGCAATACGGGAAATTATTCAACCAAAAAAAATAGATTGAACATGAATATATAGTGCAACAGATTTAATGTTTTATATGTGTAAAACAAATAAAATGTTTTTTTTTCCTTAAAACAAAAACTGTATTTGTTGTTAACTACCGGTACATTATTATGATGTAATAGACTTTTTTTCTATTTATAAATTTGTCAGGAAACATTTTACTTTTTTGGCAAAAATATGAAATAAAGTATTTTTTTTTACATTTTTTTAATTAAATAATATTACTAATTCAATGCTTAATGTTATATTTAATAGTAAACTGACACACATTTTTAATTTGATCTTTAGTAAATGTTGAAGAAATGATAAGACTATTCTGAAAAATAGTTATATTTTACAAGAATTTCGTTAATTGTTGCATTTTTATACAATTCCGCAGTCAGCAGTCCTTTTTTTAAAAAGGACATTGAGGGCTAGGCTATTTTTGCTGCACACGTAAAATATGAAAATCAATGAGTTTGTGTGTCTGATGTACTTAACGGCTCATTAACCATCAAGGTATCCCAGAACACGAGAGAATTCTGTACCGATCCACTAAAGCTTATCTTGACTGGAAGCCAAGGAGACACCAACAATCCCAAAAGCTGCCAAAAGAAATAAAGTAGTGTGTGAAACATTTAGTTGACTATGAAAAGCAAAATGAAATGTAACATCCAAAAAGAGAAAAAAAAGCAAGACCTGAAAGAAACGCTCCCAGCAGACTACACAGCATCTCATCCCCTTTTGACCTCTGTCTGACTGACTGGGTTTAGACTGGATTAAATAAAAAATGAGGGCATAGATGGCCATCCCAACAAATTCTGCTTGATGCAGGATGAGTCATCACTCTGGACTTATAACAGACTCTTCCGCAAATGACTGGGAAACTGGGACAGCGAGGGTGGGGAGCATCCTGTGAGAAAGAATAGAAAGGAGGATGGAGGATTTCCAGCTGCCGAAGCATTCGTGAAGGATGGTGACACAGCATTTGTTTGGACTCACCTTTACGCGTTCCTGCAGCTGCTCTATTAGCACTGCAGCGAAAAAAAGTTGTCAAGGAAAAGGTTGGGTGATTAAATAATTCCCCGGCCGTTTCGTGATGCTTGTGGGATCCGAGCTGCATGTGGAAAGCCGTGGGCTGCACATGAAGTAAATAAGTGGGCTGCCAGGGAGTAGGCAAGCAAAACGTTTGGAGCCAAACAGCCTTTATGACACACTGTGACCTTTGAAAGTTGGGTCTGTTTTGTTTTTGTGAGCGCTCTTTGTGTGGCTGGAACTGTGATGGTCAGGTGGGAGTGGGCGTCTGTTGGCGTTGGGTAATTGGACATATGCAAATACGAACCTCCTTTATGCATGACAACACTGAAACATTTGTCAGCGTTTGGATGGGTTTTGGCTAGTTTGGTGCAACATGCAGGAGGAGAGGGGGCCTGTGAAGGAGTAGGCGGGTTATGCACCAACGGAGTGGGCTTTCAAAGTATGAATGTGCTTCTTACTTGGCAAAATTTAGCTCAAAACTTATTCCTGTGAGGAATAGGATTTAATAACCACTTATTCCGCACTATTTCTATTACTGTTTCAGGTTTTACTTTTATTCCAATCTGTTTACTTGTATTAAGTTCTGGGCAAAAAACATGATATTTTTAGATCTGACAGTTGTTTAATTATTTTTATTCCCAAAACAGAATCTGCTGACTTGTACTTATCAAACAAAATGAATAAATCATTTTAAAAGTTTGATCGTCTTCAAAGTCCTCTTTATACACCAACAAGATTACCCTGAAACTGAGGATTTTGCATTTCAGATATTTTTCGGTACATCTAACATGCATCTAATTTAACACACAACACATTTTTTGTACCCCATTACCTCTGAGTTGGTTCATTTGTGGCTTTAGAGGCAGGAGGTCTCCCTGCTTTTTATTTTTCTGTGGAATAAATTGCAGAAAGTTTCACTGCTCATTCAACATTAACCAGCAAATATGACTCTTAATAGATGCAACAAATTATTAAAATTCAGAATAATTGTATTGGACTGTGTCAATAAAAGCATAAAAAGTAATTTTCAAATATAAATACATCTATATATTATTTTGTTTTGAGGATGTTTTCATTAAACAAGAACATTTTTTGCTATTTTGAAGCAGCGTCCCCATAAAGCAAAGACAGATCTGCAGGATTTTAACTTGTCTATCCTCTGTAATCCACAGGAGAAACCACAAAAGCTTCTGAAAGACCTCTGCTTACACATTTTTGCATGTTCCTTCAAAATAATGCAGTGCAATCTTCATATTTTCATGTTAAATTGCCAGGCCTGCTTTTCTCCTGGATATTGGAGTTTTCTGACTGACAAAAAGAGAAGTATTTTATGGAGACTGAGCTTTAAAATGAGGGATCAAAGCAAAGAATGTGTTTTTGACAATTTTTCAAAGTGCAACAAGTTAGTTTATTTTAATAATTTAAGTTGTGAAAATGTTGTAAACACCGTGTTTCTTGTTGGCATGACTCAACTTTCACTGATGGGCACATTTTGATCTTGTCAGGGATTGTGGTGGAGGACCCAAATGCAGGAGACCAGACTTGGTGGCAGAAACATAAACATTTACTAAAATAACTCAAACATGACAAAATCAGGAGCACAAACCAGTGCGGTGACAGAACATAAAAGAGCAGATGACCTGACAATGAGAACTGAAAACCAGACACTTAAATACACTGAGGTTGATTAACTAAATGAAAACAGCTGTGGATGATTAACCTGAACGTGGTGAGACTGACAGAAAACAGAACATGACAAAACCTAAGCACTAAATCATGACAGATCTGGCCGATATATTTACCCTTTTTGACACAAGCCTGTATTTATCCGAGCTAGGGACATGCACAGGGAGAGCCAGTCTTGGGCCCCCCTGTGGCTACATAGTCAGGCATTAGCATGAAGCATGCATTCTGTAATGCCCTCTCTTTTTTTGCTTTGCTTTGCTATAGTGCGGACGCACATTGCTTTGCTCCCCCCTTCTGCTTTTAATTTTCGCTGATTATTTTCCTTTCCTCTTTTTTTTAATCACACCAGCAATAACTTTTGAATACTTTTAAACCATCGGGTCGGATTTATTTTTCTTTTTTACTTTAAACAAAAGGATTTTTTCCTGCATTCCTCTTAAAACATTTTATCTTGAGCACTACGTGTACTTGGCCCTCACGCAGCTGAAGCCAGATATACGGAGCAGCAGCTAACACAAGGCTAACTAGCAGCAAGATGCCTTCCTTTTCCACAAAGGATTACCAAGACCTTCTGGAGAAGATCACAGCGCTGGAAACTAAGGTTCGCCACATGGAAGTGAACGTGGAGGTAAATGGACTCTATGGAAACAACACAACTTTGCCACTACCTCATCTCAGCAGAGAAGAGAGAGCTAACACGCAGCTAAATGGCACAGATTCTACGGGGAGAAAGACAACATCTGTGGACAATAATAAACAATTGAAAGATAATCCTCCCTGGAACCATCTTGGAGCAAAGCCAAAGAATAAGTCCAACAGCTGGAGAATTGGAGGACATGGGAGGACCGACCCCCCCGCAGATAGCCGACGCCTCTGAGGCTGAATGGCCTCTCTTTCTACGAGACAGAGGACCTCATCTACTCCCGTACACCGGAGGAAAGAAGGAAAGAAGCCAAGCATGAACGGAGCGGTGACCCTGCAAAACAGATTTGCTCCACTGTCAGATGACCCCGGATTACCCGACGACCATCCACTGGACAGCTGCACGAGGAGGACCTGTAACCCATCAGAAGGTAAACGGCCAGAAAGAAAGCTGAAGGCTCGGCCTGAGACTCTGATTGTGGGTGATTCCACTGTGAAAGATGTTCAGTGGTTCTGCAGCTGGAACACGAAAGTCCTGTGTTTTCCAAACGACATGGTCAGTGACATGAAGGAGAGAATTCTGCAAACTGTGGCAAAGTATCCATCAGTACAAAACATTGTACTACACACAGGGTCAAATGATGTGTCCAAGCAAAAATCTGAAGTTTTAAAGCAAGACTTCACTGGACTGATAAGAACTGTGAGCTCCATGAATGCAGCTGTCTTTATCAGCGGTCCCATTCCAACTATTCGAGGAGGAGAAGAGCGATTCAGCAGGCTGTTGGCACTGAACAGGTGGCTTTCTACGACATGTGGTGAAACAGGAATTAATTTCATCAACAACTTTCACATTTTCTGGGAACGCAAACATCTTTTTAAAGAAAATGGATTCAGCTTAAACAAATCAGGAGTTAAACTGTTCTTCGCTCCATCTCTTCTACTCCTAGCGTCACATGCCACAGACTAAGAATAATTTTATTCAGTGTCAAGGGCAGACACAGACTGGATCCACACAAGGACGGAGCTCCCCAACCGGAGGAAAACATCAGAAACGGGAAACTGCTCCGAACAACCGGAAGAGGAAAAACGACGAGGAAGATGGACCCTCCAAACCCACCAAACCAACAAACTCTGACGGTTCTCCCTCTCCCTCTTTCACCCTCTTCACCCCACTTGAATTCACCGGAGCAGTTATTGGAGCGAGTCGGGATGGGCCTCCATCCTACCCCCTGGGCCAATCCATTTTTGTCCCCCATAACTCTGTCACCAGAACGTTCGAAGGGTCGACGTAAAGCCCCACCCTCTCTGTACAACATCATATCCTGTCCATGCAATCAGATGTTTGATGTGTTGAGGGTCCAGGCTGTGGATATAACAACAGTCATTGATGTTCTCCAGAAAAACTGGGACTGTTCTCTAGAAACACACACCGTTTCTGTATTGTCACCAACAGGAGGATGTAATCTGCCCAAAACGCAACAAAGGACTTTAAAAGAGGTAAACATTTCCTCTGCGCATTTCCAGAAACAGAAGGTAAATGAAAATATTATTACTCCTAGACCTCTCAAGTTAGCACTTTTAAATGTCAGGTCTTTGGCAGGAAAAACATTTCTAATTAATGATTTTATCACTGAGAACAAAGTTGATTTTATGTTTTAGTTGAAACCTGGTTAGATGAGAATAGTAGGGGTGCAGTTCTCACAGAGTCGGCTCCTCCCAATTATGGTGTTTCAGTGAGGAAAGAACAAGCAGAAAGGGCGGGGGGGTTGCAGTTTTGTTTAATGAAATGTTTCAGTGTAAAAAGTTATCTTTTGGAAACTTTCCATGTTTTGAATATGTAGCCCTACAGCTGAAGGCCTCACTCAAAACCATATTTATCAATATCTCGACCCCCTAGATATAGTCCAGAATTTAACCTTGAGTTTAGTGAACTGCTGTCTATAATTTGTCTTGATTTTGACTGTATAATCATGGCTGGAGATTTTAACATCCATTATGGAAATCTTGAGAACAAAGGGACTAAGGACCTGAAAAACACTCTGGACAATTTTGGGTTGACTCAACATGTAACAGAGCCCACACACAACAGAGGGAATATTCTTGATTTATTGATTTCCAAAGGTTCTGAACATCTCTAAGGTTACTGTATGTGATTTAGGTCTGTCTGATCACTGCTGTGTTTTCTGTGAGAGCACAATTCCAGTACACAAAAAATTGTTTGAGGGAGGAGATCACAAAACGGTTTATAACTGAAAATACTAGTGAGATGTTCAATCAGATTTTCTCTCTGACTCCTCCCCTCTCAGGGGATTCTGTCAATGAACTTGTTAATAGCTTTAATTCCAACATGTCAAATATCATGGATAGCATTGCTCCCAGTAAGGTGAAGGTGATCTCTGGTGGGAAAAAATCTCCATGGAGAAATTCCATTCTGGTAAAGAACGGAAAAAGAGAATGTCGGAAATCTGAACGCAGATGGCGAAAATCTAAACAACAGGTAGACTATGACATCTATAAAGAGAAACTTCACTTATATAATTTACAACTGAGCAATGCAAGGAAGTCCTATTTTTCTGAAATTATTACCAAAAACTCCCATAATGCTCGGGCCTTATTTAATATAGTCGACAGGTTGACAAAACCCCCTGTGTCTGCGGCACCAGAACTTTACTCCACCAAAGCCTGTAATCACTTTGCCAAATTCTTCAGGGAGAAAATCAAAAACATTAGACAAACAATTATTCCATCAACTACAAGTTCAGGATATGAACCCTATCCACTAGAAACCATAAACCCCATGGCTCAGTTTCAACCCATAAACAGTAAAGAACTGCAGGACATTCTATGTCAACTGAACTCCTCCTCCTGCTGTCTGGATATTCTACCCACAAGCTTTTTCAAAAAAGTTTCAAAGATCCTGGAACCAGCCCTGCTCCAGATTGTCAACTTGTCGTTAACATCTGGTGTTTTCCCAGAACCACTGAAAACAGCTGTAATCAAACCTCTCCTAAAAAAGACAGTCTAGACAAAAACTCAAATGAACAACTACAGACCGATATCAAACCTGCCATTTTTAAGTAAGATCATTGAAAAAGCTGTTTTCCATCAGTTAAATGAATTCCTAATAAATAACAACTGCTATGATGTCTTCCAGTCCGCTTCAGACAGAACCACAGCACTGAAACGGCTCTGACCAAAGTGACCAATGACATACGTTTGAATACAGACAGTGGAAATATGTCAGTTGCTAGTTTTACTGGATCTCAGTGCTGCGTTTGATACAGTCGACCACGCAATACTACTCAGACGACTGGAAAACTGGGTGGGTCTCACTGGACCAGTACTAAACTGGTTCAAAACGTACTTAGAAAACAGGAAATATTTTGTGTCAATTGGTAACTTCACTTCTGAGCCAACAAATTACATGTGGAGTGCCCCAAGGCTCCATCCTGGGACCACTTCTATTTAACATCTACATGCTCCCACTGGCCCAGGTTATAAAGAACAAACAACATTAGTTACCATAGCTATGCAGATGACACACAGATATATATTAGACTGACACCAGGAGACCGAGGGCCCTGTACAGGCTCTTGGGTAAATGCATTGAGGACATTAATGACTGGATGTGTCACAACTTACTTCAATTAAACAAAAACAAAACTGAGGTTATTGTCTTTGGGGCTAAAGAAAAAGGTTAGACGTCACTACAGAGAGCTTCAATCTATTCAACTAAAAACTACCAACCAGGCCAGAAACTTGGGTGTAGTGATAGACACAGACTTAAATTTGATAAACACATTAAGGCAGTCACTAAATCAGCCTATTATCATCTCAAAAATATCTCAAGGATTAAAGATTTGATGTCTAAGCATGGACCTGGAGAAACTAGTGCATGCTTTCATCTTTAGTCGACTTGATTACTGTAACAGTGTTTTTACAGGACTACCAAAAAAATCCATCAGGAAACTGCAGCTGATTCAGAACTCTGCTGCTCGGGTTCTCACAAAGACCAAGAAAGTAGACCACATCAGTCCAGTTCTGAGGTCTTTACACTGGTTACCTGTCTCTCAGAGGATAGACTTTAAAGTTCTGTTACTGGTTTATAAAGCTTTGAACGGTTTAGCACCAAAATACATGACTGACCTCCTGACCCAGTATGTACCAGCCAGAACTCTCCGATCATCAGGATCCGGTCTTTTATCAGTTCCTAGAGTCAGAACTAAACATGGAGAAGCTGCATCAGCTTCTATGCTCCACAGATCTGGAACAGACTTCAGAAAACCTTAGATCTGCTGAAACACTCAGTGTATTTAAACCAGGTTAAAGACTCACCTGTTCTCAGCTGCATTTGATTAATATGTATTTCAAAAGTTTACGTCCGCACTTTTTATCTATGCTTGTTTTAAATTAAAATCTTTTTACTTTCTTTTAATTTTATTTTAATGATTTGAATAATGAATGACATTTTTACTATTTCTTTTGATTGTTTCTTTTAATGTTTTATGTAAAGCACTTTGAATTGTCTCTGTACATGAAATGTGCTATACAAATAAACTTGCCTTGCCTTGCCTTGCCTTGCCTTGCCTTGCCTTACAGCTGGGAACTCTAGATTTGATTAGCTTTTAACATATTTGTCATTTTTCTTGTTCTCAGGTGTTTTCATGCTTTCTGTGTCATCATGGCCTGGCTTTTTTAAAACCATGTGTTTTGTCTTGTTTTAGCATGTAGTTTTCTTTTAAATTGTACTGTCCCCTTCTAAATAAATGAAAAAAACAAAACCTATGACCCATTTTTAATATAGCATTTACAGAGAGAATTAAAATGAAGATGCAGCATAAAAACCATATGTAATTAGATCTGTTTGAATTTAAAATGTAGGCACCAGACCACATTTTATCAGTGAATAACATCTAGTGAAGTATGTTTATCAGACAATAACCATTTTTATACTTGGTCTTTACATACATTTTATGAGTTTTAAAAGTCCGGCGCCAAGCAAGCTGTTTTATACAAATGGCTTTTTTCCAGATCCACAAAGGGATTTTTAGCTGAATTGTAATAATAGGCAACAGTCCGTTTAGTACCTAAGCACTGTGGCACAATATGTTGCTATAAAAAATGAATGCTAACACAGCAGGAAAATGCTGTAAGCAGCAAATCTATTTCTGTTTTTTTTACAACAGGCTGGAGGTATTATGAAGCTAAAAATCTGGATTTTGTTTACTTTTTTCTTTTAATTAATTAAATATATCAGTGAGTCATTTAGGTTTAGTTTTTTTGTTTGTGTTAGTGCTTGTTTGCTCCAGGGAAGCTCTAACTATTTACAGACTGTCTGGGGTCTACTGGAGGAAAGTGGACAAACTAACCAACATGTCTGCAAAAAATAAATAAAACACAAAAGAAAAAAATCCAAACATGAAAGCTTGAGAGCTTTCATTTTCATATATTGTAAGTGGAAATCACTTATTGAGTTTATAGAACATCAGATATAGTTCATTCACTGTAAAGTAAACTTAAATGGGTTTGAATACGATTACAAATTTACAAATTTAGAAAAAATTAAAAAAAAAAACAATCATTGTGTCTAAAAGTGTCCTTTGTTTGCACGGGACAGGTTCAGAACATCAGCCAGTCGATGGAGGTGCTGGACCTGCGGACCTACAGAGATCTGGAGTACGTGAAGAACACCGAGAGCCTGATGAAAGTGGTGGACGGGAAGCTGAAAGTTGCCTCTGACAACCCCCGCAGCCTCAACCCAAAGGGCTTTCAGGTAATTGGCTGCAAGTATCCTCCCGCCCGAAAGGTTGTGCAGTCAGGACTAATTGTCAAATGAATATAGATTCTATTGAATTGTGACAGCCTGGCACACTCACACGCTTCGTGCTTCGCTCTTCACAGACAATAAAACTCAATGTGACTCTTGATGGACTGCTTCGTAAACAGCGGTGCACACGTTCAGTTCTGTTATTGAATCATGCGCTCGGTTAAAACAACAAGAACGAAATCACACACAACTGAACTGCCACTGCAAAGCTTTAGTCTCTCAACCTCTTTTACTCCATATCCGCAACATCGCTGCTTCTGTGTTTAGACATTTGGCACAAATGTTCACATTTGTCTCTACCTTATCTCTCCTGAAGGCTTAGATGCCATTATCAATGAGGCGTTTTGTTTTCCTGCCCACCAAATGTCTCGTCCAGGCTTTCATTGCATTTCTCACGCTCTTTCAGAAATTAGATGGGCCATAAAATAGTTTGATTAGAAGTTGTCTTAATAAATGTCTAATGTGGCTTGTCACTGGGTTTTAGTCTCTGTACAAGTAGTGACAGCCTTCTGCTAAAGCTTTTCCTATATTCGTTCACCAAACTTGGAATCAGTTGAGTGTGCAAAACAAACAAAAACAGAATATCACCCTATTTATCGGAACCCAGTTCATACATGTTTGTTCTCAAACAGAAAAAAGCAGAGTTTGACCAGATCATGTTGGCTGACGAATGAGTCCAGCTTAACGTTGCCAATGGCACAGCGTGGGAGATTAACGAGAGTGAATTTTCACAGCTTGAAAAAGTGAAAATTAGATTTATGATGTGGCGCCACAGGGCAGGGAGCTGCTCCATCACCAGATTTACGATAAACCCTCACAAGGAGGAAACAACCCCTCCTGTGGCGACTGTACTTTATTGATACACCTCTCTCCCTCTTGAGAGTTTTACCTTCACAGTCAGTTTTACTTCCTAGCTGCTTTCTGCACTCTTTAAGTACACATTGTTCTTTTTTTTTACCCCGTGACAATGTATTTGAAAAGAAATGCATGCTTTTAATTTAGCAAAGAAATCCACAGAAGGTGCATTTATAAAATCCTAGTGTGGTTTTGTGCAATACTGTTTTTTCAAAAAATGTTCTTCTCCTCCTAGAACATTTTATGTGCTCAGCAGTGAGTGGTTGTTGTGTGATTTTCCTCATTATGTCACCTCAAACATTTTCAAAAAGCAGCAGATTACAGGCAGGACGGGCATGCACACATCTATGAGTCTGCAAAGCCGCACTATGTGAGATGTGCAAAATGTTTGCCAACATTCTGCTGAAATACCATGTATGAAGAGGATGATAACATAATGTCCCCAGAGAAAAATATCAGCGTTCCCACCGCTTCAAGGCTATTTTCGAAAAATACACAGCTGGATCATACAATGGGCACCATGCACCCCTGTTCCACCACGGATGTCGGCTCTAACCTTTTGTTGACCCCATATCTTTAATATTTAAAATATGAAGGTATTTGGGGTTCTTTTGTTCCATTTTGGATGCACCAGTCAATGGAAAACTCTAGACCTGGCTTTGCATTCATGCCCACCTTGGAACCTAAAAGGTTGTACACATCAAATAGCAGTTTTGCACAATATTGAACCATATTTGGAAACTTTTCTAGAATATATATATATGGATGATATTCATATATGGATGCATGGTTGGGGCCCCTTCCACGTTCCTTTTTGATGCTTTGGGTGTCACCAACTCCTCGTTGCCCCATTAAATCATAGAACCCCAACCCTCAAGACATGGGTTGGGGACCCCTGATTAGCATCTGTGGCGGGCACCAAGCAACCCTTGGACCAGTACAGGTTCGTGGCCTGGAGGTTGGAGACCCTTGACGGAATGGGACGAGCCAGCACAACAAAAAACGACAAGCTGGGGACCCCCAAAAATATCAAAAAGTGATTTGAAAGGGGCCTGATCCACACATCCATGCCCTTTTTGCTCCCTCAAGCTGTGCCGTGACGTGCTGTGCAATAACCCATGCTGTTTCAGGCTTAGCCTGGTGTGGGAACGGTGTCTATGTGGATCTTTCGTCTTTGAAAATCATTATCGCTTAATTGTCTATGTACTTTTGCTTGTTCTTCAATCTATGGTGTATCTACTGTGACACAGGTCGAAGATGTTTGATTTTTGACATCATATCCTCAACTTCCTCATGGAGGTTTTCTGGGCAATTAACGCCCGATCTGAGTGGCTGCTGCGACCTCTTGTTTTTGAATGTGTTGCTGTACCACCAATTTCCCTTGGGATAAATAAAGTTCATTGTCTTGTCTTGTTTTCAATGTATAATGAGTTGTGGGTGAGAATATGTTGTTTTTTTTGTGTTTTCATCATGTTCTTGTAACCTGTTCCTCAAGATAGAGACCATATAAAAAGAAAATTAAAAATAAAAATTCATTCCTGAATATTTATTTAGAAACAGACAAATAAAGTTTGGTGCTATATTCAGCAGGCCACAAGCTCCCTCCATTTTGATGTTCTCTTGTTCTCTTCATCTGGCCTCTTGCTCAAAATTGTACTAACTATATTTGTTGCCCTGGTAATGTTAGGTTGGGAATGTGAGGGCCTAGAAGCTAGCGGGGGAGAATGTAAAGAGAGGGACGATGGGAAATGGGAGCAGATATACTCTGCCTACAACTCTAAGGCTGATTTCTAATGAACCATTGCCACTCTGCAGAAACTATGTCCTTGAAGTTTTTGGGATTTTGACAAAAAAAAAAAAAAAACAGCATTTGCATCCCATGTCTTCTTCTGTCTTTGTGTGGACTATTACAGGAGTTAAAGGATAAAGTGACCCAGCTACTTCCCCTCCTGCCAGTCCTGGAACAGTACAAAAATGATGCAAAGATGATCCTACGTCTCCGAGAGGAGGTGAGGAACCTGTCCTTGGTGCTCATGGCCATCCAGGAGGAGATGGGGGCCTACGACTACGAGGAGCTGCGCCAGAGAGTCCTGCTGCTGGAGACCAGACTCCACTCCTGCATGCAGAAACTAGGTATCAGGTCCATTCTGATGCAATGAATGTGTTAATGCCTCAGGGCTTATTTTATTTATTTTTTTATTTTAATAAAAGGCTGCAAATGTTTCAGGGAAATTTGATAATTGTTCAAATTCCCCACAGATCCCCTTTTTTTGTTTTCAGGACTCTAACAGTAAAAATGCAAAAGCTTGGAAATTGCTTTGAATTGATTGGAGGCCAAAGTGGAGCCATTGTTTATGACCCTTTTCACTTTCTGCTGACAAAAACACTTCTGATTCATGGGAATTCTGCCGCGTAAATAAACAGGCATGTGAAAACAGAAAAGAAAATTTGATTAGAGGACTGGAGAAAACAAATACATTTATATATTAGCTCAGTGGCCCAGTGGTAGAGTGTCTGAGGTTATGGGCTCAAACCACCAAATGGTTCCCGCGTGTGGCTGTGTCTGGAACTCACTACTGCAGAGGATGAGCCAAACTTGGAGAACAAATTTTTCTAAACACGGGTGTTGGAAACAATGAGAAAATGGCTTTCCATTCCGGAAACTCATCAAAAAGCAACAAATCTTCCACTATGTAAATGCAAAAATAACAATAAGGTAATTTATTCCAATTAGGCAGGCCAGATTAAATAGATAATCGTGTTATATGCCCCCTGGGTCATAGTTTGACCACACCTGGACTAAACTACACCATCCATTGCAGCTTTGTGTTTTGCATACTTCTCCTGTAACTCTTCTGCTTCTTTGACCTCAGGCTGTGGGAAGCTCACAGGCGTCAGTAATCCCATCACTGTGCGTGCATCGGGCTCGAGGTTTGGCTGCTGGATGACGGATACAATGATACCCAGCTCCGACAGCAGAG
The DNA here is from genome assembly GCA_003999625.1 of Oryzias javanicus. Taxonomy (NCBI): domain Eukaryota; kingdom Metazoa; phylum Chordata; class Actinopteri; order Beloniformes; family Adrianichthyidae; genus Oryzias; species Oryzias javanicus. Next base: position 17,308,913 of record CM012444.1, read on the forward strand.
TGAGTCTCTCCGTCTTTCTATTCTCACTTCAAAGTTCAAGAAAGAAAATTAATTATAGAAAATAAACAAAGTGGATGAGTGAAAAGGAACATCCCTGTCAGCTGGGCTGTCATGCTGCGTCAGTGACTGATTAAATGTTTTGTCAGAGTGGGACTTTTCCTGAGCTGCAGAGATTGAGAGATGCAGAGAGAAACGTGAGAGCAAAGCCTGAGTCACTGATGGATTGCATCTGCTTCCTTCCTCCTTGTCTTCCTCTTACTCCGTACTTCAGCTGATTAATCACTTCATCATCAGAGAGGGAATGAATGAGTTGTTTTGCTGAAGTTTTCTGAATCACCTGAATAATTACCTAGAGTGTGCCAAGATGCTCCCGACTGACCATATATTGATGCTCTTTAATGATGAGAGATGACATGTTTATAAGGAAGAGAATAGTGGGAATAGGGGAAGAAGTGGAAAAAAGAAAAAAGGAAATGTGGGAAAAAAAAGTGAAAGGGGGGGATTATTCGCAAAGAACTTGGTGACGTTTAAGAGAAGAGATGAGGCTGGCCTTTGTTGTGAAAGGCGATGAATCAAAACAAGCTAAATAGCTGATGCAGACAGGAAAGGTCAACCTCTGTGAATGAATGCTCTGATCTCTGCTTTAATCACCTGAGTAGCTGAGATCATATTCCACTCTTCATATTAATACACTGTTAGATTAATAACCCGATAGATACATCAACATCAGCTTCCGTCATCAAAATTCCATTTAGGGATTTTCCCAAATAAAGAGTAAAGAGAAACTTTGTCGTCGTGGTTTAGAGTTTGGTCCAACTGAAGGAACAAACAAAGAAAAAGTCTAATTACATCAAATTATAAGTAAGCTTTAACACATAATTTCAGCAGATCCACTGATACCTAACAGACATACACACACTGCATAAGAAAGTGCCCCTTTCACACCTGACAAGGAACCAAGAGCTGGACAAGACAGAAATAATGATGGAAGAATATCAAAGGTACAGAGAGACAGACACGTTCTGCTTGATCATTAATATCCACTTTCCTCTAAGGTTTGATTTAACTTCCTGATGTCTTATCGCTGCAGAACCCAAAGGATCTTTTTTATGCTTATGTTTTTATTTCTCTTTTATTTTGGCCACTGTTCATTGCTGCAATCAAAAATGAACCAAAAAAATAATAATTTCCTGTAAAAGCTCAGAAAAAAATGTTGTTTTGGGGTTTTCCATGGTCATGGGTTTAATATAAAAAAATCCTCTGTGACACTTCCTCTGTGGGGTCTAAATACTGCAGAGAAACTCAAGAAATCCTTCTCTCCTGATGTTAGGTATAATTAAGGAAATTCTATTTGAAAAAAAAAAATGTTCTTTTTAATTACAGAATAGAAAGCCAAGACACAGTTTTTTTCATTTTTGATTTAGGTTCTACTTTATGTTTAACTTTTAATTTAAAAAAAGAACTAGTTCATTCCAATGAACCCTAATGAAGCAGTTTAAGCCCAATGAAGCAGTTGAAGCCCAATGAGGTAATTTTTGTGATATTGGCCTATAAAAATAAATTTGAATTTATATTTTTTGTTTAACTTTTAATTAAAAAAGAACTGGTTTATTCCAGTGAAGCCCAATGAGGCAATTGTTTGCGATATTAGCCTAAAAAAATAAAACTGAATTGAATTCCATAAGATTTTTTGTACTTTTGATGGAAGAAAAACAGATCTACACATGTTTTTCAGGCTTTTTCCATAAAGAAAATGCAGTTTTTTTACTAAAAGCTGTTAAACCGACTGCTCCCCCTGTGGATGTGCTGCTGGAATGAGATGGCACATACAGTCAGAGAGGCAGGACGCAGATCCATCGAGTCTGCTTGAGGAAAATCATAGAGTTGTTAAACAGATTGATTTTCCGTGAATGTGGACTGGAAAGGGCAGAGACCACAAGCAGCGGTTACCTGCAGAGTGTAGGCAATATCTTTTCCCACATGCATGAACCATCAATAATGCTCCACATTGATTTCCGTGTAACTTCCTGAAGACACACGCTCAAACAAGTAGATTCACCACAAGTTCTAATCACTCTGCTTTAGGCTCTCTTCTTTCCTGTAATAGGAAACAACCTTTATGTTCTTTTAGAGAAGTGTCAGATGCAACAAAATTATAATTTGCCACATTTTTGCATGGATTAGTTTATCTTCAGCTTGAATTATTTCTTTGTTCTTTTTGTTTTAAACAGGTATGGTACATTGATGGCTACTTCAAGGGGCGCCGCGTTCTGGAATACCGCACAATGAGCGAGTTTGTAGAAGGCCAGAGGTTTATGCAGCACACGCTCCCACACCATTCAGCTGGTACCGGCCATGTGGTCTACAACGGATCCCTGTACTACAACAAGTACCAGAGCAACATAATCGTCAAGTACCACTTCCGCTCTCGAAGCGTCCTGGTGCAGCGCAGTCTGAGCGGTGCTGGATATAACAACACCTTCCCTTACTCCTGGGGCGGCTACTCTGACATCGACCTAATGGCGGATGAGAATGGGCTTTGGGCTGTTTACACCACCATCCCAAATGCTGGGAACATTGTCATTAGTCGCCTTGAGCCCCAGACTCTGGAGGTCCTGCAGACTTGGGACACTGGTTACCCAAAGCGCAGTGCTGGAGAGTCTTTTATGATCTGCGGAACGCTCTACGTCACCAACTCTCATCTTGCTGGTGCTAAGATCTACTTTGCCTATTACACTAACACATCAAGCTACGAGTACACAGACATCCCATTCCACAATCAGTACTCCCACATCTCCATGATGGACTATAATCCCAGGGAAAGGATGCTTTATACCTGGAACAACGGACACCAGGTGCTTTACCACGTCACACTCTTCCAGGTTATTAAGACATCTGGGGACTGAGGGTCCAAAGCGCCGACCCAAACAAGCTGTGATAAATGTTCATGAGAGACACAAGGGGCTGGGTGGAGGTGGGTTGTAGAATATTTGGGCTTCAAAGTACAGTTGTAGACTTGGGTTTTTTTAAAAGAATTTCAATCTTCATAGAGTGCTATTACTCACATTCTCAAAACACTCCGACTGTGGGTCGCTAAAGACACAAAGACTGAGCGCATCTTTTTTTCTGTCTGTGATGAGTAAGCATGTGTTATTTTTTTTATTTTTGATGACAAATAAACATCTTATTTACCATTTACCATGTTGTATCTTGTCTTATATTTGGAAAATAAAAAAGCCTAATTTCCTTTATTTTCTTCCCAAATAATATGAAGAAACTGTAAAAAAAAGTATATAAAATATACATCAGGCTAAATAAAATATAAAAGCTTATGATTAAAGAATAGGAAGAAAAAAATCTTGGAATCAATACTGCTGCAGAAAATAAGTGGCTTTTTCATCTTTTGCCAAGTGAACGGATTTGGTGGCTGCATGCTGAGAAGATAATATTTGAACTGCAGCAAACTGTATTGTAAAAAAAACAAATTATTCCTCTTAAAGAAGGAAGCCTTTAGACATTTGTGCACGCTGAATAATAAATATTTGTATTTTTTTCTGTGCATTGTGATACTTTTTTATTTCAGCAAGGATAAATGAAAGTGAAACTGAGGCATTCAGTTTAAAAAAAAGATCCTCTTTTGGGATTAAAGGAAAATATAAGAAGCAATAGTTGAAACGAAAAAGATGTTTGCAATTAAATAGAGATATTATCCTTTAAAGCCACAGTTTCTTCAAGCGGTTTCAATCCTAATTTTGTTAGCTGCAGTTTTTTCCCTGAAGCATTTCTTCAAAAAATAAAACGCAGAGTTGGATTTCGTCAACAAGCGATCCTGCAACTCCAGGCCTTTCCATTATTTACAAATACATTTTCCTCAAACCATGCCGGCATCCCCTCTAATAAACAGGACACAGGAGGAAGAGGGGGTGACAAAATACATTTTAGGGAAGCATTCTTTGCAGGACCTCAAATGATACAAAGGTCACAGTTTTCTTGTGCTTTGTAACCATGGTGATCCTGCCATCCTGAATGACCTTTCTATCAATAAGGATTGCACACAAGTGAACCTCCATTATTGCATAGTGACTGACATTTAAGAGAAAAATACAATTCACATTGATAGAGAGCATTGAGCAGCATCAGAACATCCTAGTGTTGTATTCTTTACAGCATAAAGGGAAATTAGAAAGGAATACTAATTGTAGACACTGGGGAAACTGATTGAGGAAATCAGAAACTATAATGAATAATAATCGACCAAATGGGATTCTTGTCCACCATTTTTTGCCTGCATAAAAATGTCAAACTGCCGTCGGACTGAAGCAGCTGTCCATGGAATTATAAAAGCATGTCAAAGATTGTTCACAGTAACAATAAGTGCCTCACTGATACATTTTTTTTTTTCAAAGGCGAGAGTTTCAGTTCCATCAGAGCTAAATGTTAAGCATGACTGGCTATGGCAATGAAAGCATTAAAGATGACTGCTCCTTCCAGGCAAGAAACCTCTCATTTAAAAGCAGGAATGGAAGAATAACTGAATGCACTCATTTGAAATGAGGAGGAGAGTTTTCATTCATATTTATCATTTCTGAAAACCTAAAGTAAAATGAATCAGTAAAAAACACGGATATATAGAGTAAATATACTAATGATCAGAGAAATTAACTATAATTTTTATTGTATTCATAAAAACGTTTTATTTTTTGTTCTGCTTTGTTGTACTCATTGGTCTAAATTGATTTTTTTCCTTTTAATCCTTGCAACCCAAAGAAAACAAAAAAATATAAGATGATTGAGGAATAGTTCTAACTTTTTTTATATTTACAGTGTTTTTCTGTTTCAAAATGTCCAGCACTACATGAAAACAGCACAGCAATCAGGCTTCTGTGACATTTGCAGATCTTATTTTACAGATTTTCATGAAAAGCATCCTTCCTTTGAGCTTTCATTCTGTCTATACAATTGTGATAATTATCACTGACAAAACCTTCATACAAATCAACACAAAAACAAGATGCAAAGCCGTTGCCGAAAATAGTATTAGGAGCATGTCTTGCAAATTAAAGATTAATTTATTCATTCAATTCACAGTGTCCTTTACTCTTTATTTCAGCAACTGAGGAAAGAGAACTTTGCTGCAGTTCTAGTTGTGCTTTCCAGTTTAGGTTTGTGCTCATGCCCTTTAAATCCTCCAGATTACCTTCCCGAAATTCTTTAAATTATTCAGTGATCTGCACTGTGGTGGAAATCCCCCCAGAGTGCTCCTTAGTGTGAGTGTTTTTGGACACTCTAGATTAATACAAGCATTTTCTGACATCATCCATGAGTAAAAACGGGTCTATAGTTGACAATCAGCAGTAAAATTGAATATTGAATGTGCTCAGAAAACATTTTTCTATGAGGATGTTAAGCTTCCTTACTCATAATTATTTATTATAAATATCCTTCAGTGATAATTTCCCTATATTTCTATCAAAGTAAATACATCATTTTACCCATTATTATTTATTATAATTTGTTTTAATTGTGTAAAGTGATGTTTATACCAAAAAGTTTTCGCGAATAATCTAGATTACAGTTTGTTGTATGACAAACGGTTCCAAAGTATTATGCGTAACCCTGCTGGAGCATTGTGTCTCTATAAATGTGTCATCTTAGATCTTCTCTACGAAATGTCTTCTTGTCACAACATAGCCTGTGCGGTGAGCAACAGTACTTATGTGTCTACTCTGCTCACTATCATCCAGAGAGTGAGACAGAAAGTGGTGGTTAGGATGCATAAAATATAAAAGAGAAAGAAATGAAAGATGTTTGGATTAAGACATGGTGGTTTGAGGAAGAAATATTCTTCAGCAAAACCATGTTTTATCATTTCCCCCAACATCTTTTAATCATACATGTGTGCAGAAGAAGTGGACTAAAACAGGAACTTCAATGATTTGATCTCAATAGTTTTTCTTTAGCCACAAATTGATGGACTTCACTCAACAGTGAATAGAGTTTATTAAAAAAAAAAAAAAAAACAAGCTTTTTAATTTGCTTCAAATTGACTTAAAATCAATGTTTAGGTTCTTAAAGGTGATTATTTCAACCAAATATGAGCTGTAGCCTTGAAAAAGGATTTTTCTCTTTTTTTACCGGTAAGCATTTCAGTTTGACATCTAAATGTTTCCCATGTTTTTGGTTCCCACATCTGTTTCTGTGAGGTATAAATGTTTCATGAGGCAAATGTTGCATAAAAGTTGAAGCAGTGTTTAGTTCCTCGCCCGTGGCGCATTGTTTCATAATTTCCCACCTTTATAATGACTGTTTTCACATCTGGTGTCATCGGTTTCAAACTTGACGGGTGTGCCTGCATGAAAATGAGAGGCATTCAGGGAAATCACAAGCATTCTCCTTCCCCAGTATGAAGTCTTTATGCTCTCTTTCTAAACTCACTTTTAGCTCAGCAGAGCTCAGTTTCATTCATCAGTTTACGCCTCACCCAACATGTTTCTATGATGTTTTCATCCACTTCCCAGAAACAGACAAACTGTAAAACACTGCATTTAAAAAAATGTTACAGATTATAAAGTAAATTATTATGAAACTGCAAATTTTTATGGACGCAATGAATAGGGATAATTTTCTAAAAGGAGAGTGGAAAAGGTGAGTTGATTGTGGAAGAAATTTTAAAACATTTGACATCTTCTATAAAAAGGACTGCGATCATTTTTTTTTCTTTTTTATTCAGAGACTTGCAGTTGTTGAACGTGGGCAGGCGGCACTCAAAACATTCATGTCTGAGCACAAAAGAGGTTGGATTTCAAAATCACGCTGAAAAACAACATGAAAAAAAAAAACGCTGAAAATGTGTTTTCTTCCTTGCTTTGGTGCCTGCTTGCTTTTTTTTTATTGAATGACACTCAAGCCTAAAGAAAAGATGTGCACAAAATCAGAAAAACTGCTGGTCTCTCCCTGCTCAAATTAGGAAAAACAAACTTAACTTTAAAGAATTTGTTATGGCTTCAAAACAATCTGAATTCTTCCTTACCCCTATATTTAGTCTTCCAAATGGAGAATTATTTGTGCACTATGTCAGAATTCTTTCATTAATCCTGTTTGCCATTTTGTAGTGCTGCCAGATCTACCATCCCAAAATTGAGTGCACTGGAAATGTAAAAAAAAAACTAGCGTGCGTTGATGCTCACTGCGTTAGCGAATATAGACCACTATGCCTTGCGATCAAGCAGTTTTTGCGAAAACAATAAAACGTGTTGTAATGTAATTTTTTTTTTTTTTTATAAACAATGCAGATTTTCTTTACAGAACACAGTGCCACATATAGATGTTGTAAAATGTTCATATTTATGCAATTTTCCCTTCGTGAAATCAGTGACATCATGTCCGGATTTTAGAAAAATGAAAGAAAAGTAGTGAGCATGGTGTCCAAATTGCTTCTAAAATTCAGGGCACTTTAAGTCTTTTAGTAGTTAGGCATTAGGATGGGAATTTGGACGTCGTAATGAATTATTGTGTCTCAGAATTCGGATGTCCCTTTCATTCCATTACGTCACCAATACTCGGCGGTCAGCTAGCTTTAGTGTGGAGCTTTCAGCACTCGAATATACATAATACCAATGATTTTATACGTTTAAAGAGATCAAGCTATGACAAAAACTCATTATTTGCATTTAAATGTAAACTTCCATTCTTCTGAGCGCATCCACGGGAAAAGCGATTCTCTGCACAGCACAGCGCGATGCGGGTTACCCTCGGACAGAGACCTTTGTATCCCTCCGCTTCGAGGATGGGATCTTAAAAGAATTATTTCGGACACCAACTGCACTACAAATACCCCTTCAAATGGAGGAGAAGAATGTGTATTGGGCCGTAAATAGAAGTGATGACAGAAAGAGATGTGCATGTAGCAGCAAAAAACATTCATTTACAAAGTGTAGATTTTAAATATATATACAATATTTAACTGTAACAGTTATAAATTTTTACTATATTACTTTTTACATCAGCGCATACAAGTTCCTTTCAAAATAAAATACATCCTCTGTCAAATAAGATCCTTCTGCAGTAGATTTTCAAATATACTTGAAATAAACAGCAACAAAACATAAAATAAGAATGATTTTAAAGGTACAGATACAATAATATTTGATCTGAAAATTAATTAAATCTTATTATTTCTCGTCAACAGTAGTTAAAAAAAAGACTTAAAATAAATTACAAAACTCAATATTATTTGATTAAATCATTTGCATTTTTCTTCAAAACCATAGAGCCACAACAGAGCCTCAGGTCGTAGACCCCTGAAGTGTGGGCCTCATCCATTGGACCATTGTTTTATACACAGACTGACTTTATTGATGCAAAACAAATTTGAGATATATTAATAACTGACTGCAGAGTGGCTTTGTTGTCTCGGTTTATTCAGATTAGTTTTTTTTCTAGGAAGGAGAGATACAGACAACTGAGAAAGTAAGAAATACATTCAGTCAACATTTTATTCATGCAGCCACTCTTTGAAAGTGGGGTTTGTTTTGATGAAAAAAGCATCTGTGTCAGTGTGACCTGTCCTAAGTCACCTTGAGACTCTGGTTAGATAAACAAAACTTTGCTCCTCATCCTGATACGTCCAAGTGTTAGAACTGAGTCCTGATGGGAAAACTAAAACCCTCAGAGCTTTGTTTTATGTTTTCAGCTCTGACAGTTTATTTGCCTTCAATGTACCTTTTTTTGCACTACCTTCATTCCTAATTAACTGTGCCCTCACAACACACCTCGAGATCAACACTTCCTCACCCTGGAGGCCCTGGGGATGACAGCACTGAACGGGGTTTTGAAGACTTGGCTCCCCCCTCCCGATTAAACAGAACTCGCATCGACTTCTCCTTTATTCTTTTCACATTTCATATTCATGTTTGAACTCTGAAGGGAAGGAGAGGTGCAAAGATTGAATAATGGCTTCCCGCAAAACAAGATAAATTTAGTTAACCTCCACCAAAAAAAAACTTTGCTCATTAATTAGATTTGTGTTATGAAGCTTTGACTCAGCACCCAAATCTGTGTTTGTTCTCCCCACTGGTTTGTGTGAAACGGTGTAAGAAAAGAATGCGGGAAGTAACAAAGCAATTTACTTTCAATTTGAAAGTAAAACACATTTATGGCTATTTTATGATCAAAGAAAAAACTTTGAAGAAATTTCTTCTAAATAAATTGAATCCAAGAATTCCCAAAGCACTGTTATGAGTTGATAGAAACAGCTGATGGTATTATCCTGAATTCTTTCAGACATCTAAAATATATTTTAAACTTATTCAACTTAATATTTCCACCATGTTATCTCAATGCAATTAAAATGTCTTATTGAAGACCTAAGCCTGACATAATGTTCTGTCAGTGCAAAGATGTTATTTTTTACCAAAAGTGAAATGTTGATCAAATTTATTCTCTCCTGTAGGTTTAGCTTTAAGCAAATCTATGAAGCCCTTCTCAGTCTCTCCAGGGGAGCCGCAACTCAATCAATAAAAGTCTTTACAGCGATGTGTACCTCCTCGCAGCTCAGGTCTGCAGGTCTAAACACTGACTCCAGGGCAAAAATGAAAATAAGATTTTTTTTTAACCAAAGAGGAATCAAAAATGTCTAAACATGGACTCAACTGGATGAGCAGAAACAAACCAGTCAGGCAAAAGAAATCAATGATGAGAATCCGGCAAAATAAATAAACAAATAAAAAAAAAGAGGGGCTAAAAATAAATCCTGGATTTTTAGCTTCTAGCAATTGAAAATCTCATCTCCTCCCCAAAAAAGTTACATAGTCCACATTTTCTTTTGAGCATCGAAAAAATGTCCACATTACATTACCCGTCTCCATTTACTAGATAGAAAATCGATACGATTTAAAATAAATGCCACTGGAACTGTGCTATCCTGCTGATGGAAAAAACTTGTTGGCTCAGATACCACAGCTAATTTGATTGGCTTAAATAAATACAAATCTCACACTCTTGTTTCTTGACAAATACATACATTATTTCCCTCCTGCAGGATTCTCACCATTAGGCTTAAATAGAGACAAAAAAATAAAGTTAAATTTGTTTAGACTTTGTTAAGAAAAAGTCTCTTTGGTTCCCGTAGAACACCAAACACCGTCCAAAAACTGTGACAAATTTCTTAACAATAATCAGATTATTTCATTTTATTAATGTAGTCCATGGGGTGTAGGTTAGAATTTAAACCCAAATGAAAGGATGTCTTAATAAATAAATATTTTTAAATAAACAGAATATATGACAAAATCAGTTTTTAGGCCAAAGCTTGGATTGCAAAATTTAGTCTGTTTCAAGCGTGGTCTTCTAAATGAGTAACTTCAGGGAAAATTGGGGATGTGAGAGAAATGGAAAGAATGACACAAAAGCAAAATCCACACTGGAAAAGTGTTTTTTTTTTTTGATGATAGAGTCACTGTGTTCTCTGTCACTGAGGAGAGATGCTCTTTTCTCCACTGCAAAATAAAAAGATGAGCAGGCTTCAAGAAGAAAGATTTTTTGTTTTCAATTACAAAAGCTTCATATTCTTTTCTGTCACAAAAGACAAACAGTTTCAAACAAAGAAGAAGGAGAAGCTATCAGAAAGCACTATACTAGCAGGGTTCATGTCTGTGGAAACAAGTGGAATCCATTTCTCAAACTGTGGAGCTGGAATGAATAAATAAAAACCCAATAGTCTGTGGAACACGATTAAAGAGACAAATTCAAAGGACCGTTCCTCGGGGGTTTCACTGGTCTACAGAAGTTCCTGTGGACTGCACAGGTTTAGCACTCTGAACCATACATGTGTGTTGCTCCAAAAAGGATTTATACAAGAAATGTTATTACTTTTCTTTGTTATTCCCATAGCAACCAAACAGGTCTGTAGTCTAATTATGTAAAATGCAAATTAAACTCATTTCTGATTAAAATTTAGAGCTCTGCAGGTTTGTACCTTAATGACAACATTGTCTCATATGACCAACAGACAAATGTAAAATGTTCAAATGATGAATAAGGACAGACGGTAACAGCAAAACATCAATTCTGCTTCTAAAGTGGACAGACATTTAAATGACACCTTCGAGTGAAAGATTTTCATTGTTTACCAAAGCCAATGTGTCACCACCTCATGTTTTGTAGTTTATCTTTTTATACAGAAATGATTCAGCTAATATTTTTTTTTTTTTTTGCTTTTGATGTCTTTGATGTTATTTTCATCATTTCTTCCAATGAAATACTTTGAATTGTGCAATTCTATTAATGGAAATCTATGTCTGAGGTGGCAGCCTGGTGCTTTTATTCAGCATAATGTGTTCGCAATTAGAGTTTGTCAGGGATGAAAGCATGTCGAATGACTCATGTTCACAAGTTCAAAGGCAGAGCAACTGGAGGTTCACCGTGAATTGAGTCACGACAACTTGACAGCAGGAAATGAGGTAAGAGGACCCGGAAAGAGAAACTTAAACTATGGTTTGTGTTTTTAACAGACGGTAATCAACAAACAAAAAGCAACTTTTGTGCTGGAAAAACAAATAACTCCTAGTATTACATCTTATCAAGATTGCAAATTCTCAAAGTTTTGGTTCAGCATGCTAAAATTGTTTTTTTTTGTTTTTTTTTTACTTTTGCGATATAATCATGACCTAAACTAAAAAATTTATTAAACAAACTTTAACACCTATGGAGAAACAAAAAGCAACAAAGCAGGTGATCTGAAAACAATCTGATACTTGAATAGGCTGAGAACATTAAACAGAAATGAAAACAGCAGTGGATGATTATTAACGTGAACCTGGATTGACTGTGACAGAGGGACAACTCAAAACAAGACAAAAAAAAAAAAAAAATGCCACTGAAAAACAAACTCATTCTCACAGTTTCTTATTTTTGTGATCCATGACAATTTCACTGTGATTAGGAGTTTGTCCATCAATTTCTTTTACCTCTGCAGTAATTTTATTTTTTATTTTTTACTTTAAAGACAATTAAGATAATCTGCTTTCATAGGAATCACTTAGACTAAATTGGTTCATGAAATATATAAAAATAAATGGTATAAAAAATATAAAATCCTAATTATTAACGCCTTTTTTGACTTTTTTTGTGAAGCGCTTTAAGGCAACTTTGGTTGGGAATGGGTGTTTTAAACAAAAACTGAACTGATTTAAGTTATAAAATCTTTTTTCTCTCAATTTTACCACTTAACTGCTTGTTACTGTTATTCAACAATCTCAGAACTCACACTTTACTGAAGCCTTTAAACAGTCAAGATGTCATATGTACCACAACAAGCTTTCATTGAATGAAGTGAATCAGAAGAATAAATGGTGAGCTGTGATTGTGTCACAGCAGTTGTGCTCGTGGTCTTGAATAAAAGCAATCAAAGTCTTGAAAATGTATAAAATAAACATGTTATTGATGAATGAAATGGAAGTACTGCTATTCTGAGGAGCTGCTAGTATGTTTCTATTGTCATGACAGGGGGAGCAAAACATGACTTTAGCCTAAAAAGATGTTCCAGCATTAGGTAAAACAGATCAAAGTTTTAAAAAATGCCATCACAAAAGAAGAGAGAGAAAAGAAAAGACTGAAAAAAGTCACCTTTAAAAAAATTATTGTATAATGTTTTTGTATGTTGATCTTTTAGTCAGATACAAACCCTCGTGAACCCTGAGACTCTCTGGCACTGGTCTGATTATTCCAGGTGGGAAAATCAAAACGTATCCATAAAGTAGCATCTTTTCTGCACTATAGCCCTAGTTTGTGGAACAGTCTGCCAGAGGACCTGAGAACCACAGAGAACATAGATACTTTTTAAGAAAAGGCTCAAGACCTATCTTTTTTACCTGGTGTTCAGTTAATTTTTACAACTTTTACTACTTTTAGGGGAGGTGTGAAAGGGATGGGGGGTAACGTAGTGTGTCTGGGACTTCATTTTAATATTCGTCCTTGTTTTTATATTATTTATTTTCTTTGTTTTGTTTTAGTGAAAGTGCTATGTTGTTTTTTTTCATATAAAAAGTTTACTATAACTAAAGATTGTTTTGATTTGTTGACAAAAATGACAAGATTCAGCAAAATGAATCAAATATGTGATAAAATAAAGCTAATGTAAGGCTTGCTTTGAACATGCTAAACTAATAAAACATGACTTCATCATAAGTTGCTAAAGGTTTTTAGCAAAATGAATGCCAGATCAAGGCCCAAACCAGAAGTTTCAGACTCCAGGCCTTCAAGGTCAGTATCCCACTAGTTTTTAAGAAATCCTGCCTCAACTGGTGCTCATTATCTGGATCATGTGCGTTTATCCAAAAAGGAGCATAAATGGCAGTTTAGTTGGAAAACAAAGAGAAAACTGGCCCTCAAGGCCTGGAGTTTGAGACCTGTGTTCTAAACTGGAAGGTGTTTTTCCTAAGTTACTGACTGGAACGAACCACTATTTGTAGATCAATTCAAACATTGTGGATCTTTGTGTTATTGCGAAGCTCACTTTCTTCTAAGACTGAGCTACACACAAAAGTCCAAATACATTTTCTTATTCAATCTTTTGTTCCATTATTGATGGAAAGCCACCCAGCCCAGATGCAATAAACCAGGCTCCAAACATCTGATGGGAAATAGCTGTTGTGGTATGTATTGGTAGGACGTCTTTTTTAAATTACTGAAGGTATTTTATAACATAAAAAAAAAATCTGCAGTTTTCAACTAAAAATAGTCAGATTAAAGGTGAAAAATCTAAAAGTGAAATGATCTCAAAATACTGCAATATTTTTTTGTCTGTTTAGAAGTTTTATTACCTTGTTGTAACTTGAAGCTGTTCTGCAGGCCTGCAGTTTTGTAGCATCTCTGGTGCTGCACTCCAAATACAGACATGGGCAGGTGTTCCCATTTTTGAAATCTCATGTCATTGTTGCAGTGGTGGGGCAATAAAAAATGTTCGTCACATGATTTATGACCCATTGTGGCTCTCCGAAAGTTGAATTCATATTATTGTTTTTATCATGACTCAGGTTTCTTGTGAACCAACTCAAAATCCTTCACAGCTTTCACTTATTTGTTCTGTTTTTATTGTTTTTGCTCTCTCACAACCTCCAGCAAGAGATTACATTTTGCTCCAACTCTCGACACGTATGCACCTCCCATACCTTTTGTATAATTCATGCCATATTTACTTGTAGACATCACATACATCTTCATCTTAACAGCACTTTCGGAGAATGATTTGCACTGTACCTCAGGCATGCATTAAAACATATTGAGCTTGACAGGTGGAAGTGTTTAGGTTTTCATTTGTAGGAGAAAGAACAAAACACTCAAAGGGAATCCACTACAGAAATAAATCTATGAGGATGGCTTCATATTTACTTTTCCAAATTGGCACAAAATTGAATATACAGCCTGTGCGCACAGTATAGTGATTAAACAGAAAAGCTGGATGCTTTAGCTTTTTTTAAGTTTGGCTGCAGCTTGACAGGACTCCAACCTGACACAAGCAGATCAGAAAAAAATACAAATAATTAAAAGCATTCACTTCAGTCTCACACGTCCACAAACAGTGCACTCTCTGTGCCGCATTAGCATGCAAATTGGAGCAGGTGCTGCGATCAGAGTGCTTTACAGATACAGTTATTAAATTAATTTTCCAAAAACAAGTGGCGAGAGCTGCTGAGGTAGTCAATAGGCTTTCCCGGAGTCTACGCATATTAATGGGCCTTTATCAATTTAAAATTCATCACAGTAGGGAGATGGAGGGGAGAGTGCATGAAGGCACCGCCTCTCTGTGGCAGGCCACCCCGCTCTGCAGTCCCAGTCCCATCCATCACCAGAGCACCGCCACAGCGCACGGGAGAACCAGGATCTTTATATTATCTTGCTGCCCCGCTGTCACGATCTATCTTGGGCTTTAGAGGGATGTTACAATCCGGTTTTGCAGTGACAGCAACAGGTGTCCTGCTGGGAATGAGAGGGCGCAGCTACAAACCACCAAATGTCCTGAAGGTGGGCTTTCCACAACTGACATTGATTTACTCTTAAGAATAATAGAGCTTCCATTGGTAAAGTCAATTGTTTCATCTAGTAAAAACCCTCACAAGCTGATCTTCTATCGAGTCCCTCTCCTCCAACATAAAAATCACTTCTGACAATCAACTCAGTGAAGTTTCCTCAAGGGTGGTGAGTGGCAACAATTGGGTCATTTGTTCGTCTTGCCTACTTTTTTTTCTTTTTTTTTTATATCTAAAGCGACCTTGGGCAATGACTTAAACAGGCGGGACATGAGCAAACCTGCTAGCATCATTATAGCAATTACTTGGAAATCGAAGGGCCTTAGGGAGCAATTTTGTGCAACGTGTTTACAATCAAGCATCAAAGAGACCTTGGGGAAAAGATGAAGTACAGGGACTGAAAAAAAATGAGCAGTTCGCCAGTGAGAGGAAGTGAAAAAGCGGGACGGGCAGAAGAGATAGCAGATGAGAAGACTGAATGTCAGGTAAGGATTGCTATGAAACATTGGAACAACAAAGTGAAAATACTGATGGAACAACATGTTATTCGTCAATTCTTTTAAATGCAGCACTTTGATGCACAGGAGAACAAAATTTAAGAGTTGCTGCATTCCACCAGGATGTCCCCGCAGGTGTGTGAGGCAACAAGCTGCCCAGTCCGTCACACAGCCAGGCTGCATCTGGAGCTGGACTGATAAGAACGAGGTGAAGGAGGTCACCGAGCTGCTGCATTGGAACATAACCCCTGGTCAATTCAATTTCCTTAAGGACACAGATGTCCAGCTGCAATCAAAACATTTGATATCAGTGGTGGACCAATTTTGCCCTTTTCCCAGTGTCAGTGGAGGAAATCCAGGAATAGGTAGAGGGACCAGTAAGATACAGCAAATAAAGAGACCTAATAGTTATGGGATAGAAACTGTAAAAGGTATCAGCAAAAGCTCACAAACTCGAACTTTCATGGAAGAGTCGACGATGAAGCCTTAGCTGATCCCAAGAGACAACAAAAGCAGGAGCATGAGAGAACACAAAGCACGTAACAGATCTGTAAAGCCATAGAGATCAGACAAACAGGCTAACACTTTTGGGATATATTGGGTAGTGTGGATGAAGAGACAGTCACTGCTTCCCCCGCTTTAATAATTCACACCACTGTGTGCTGGAGTTTCAAAAAAAAAAAAAAAAACGAAGGATCTGTATACATGCAGGCCACCCAAAGGATCAAACCCCGCTCCGCTTGCAGAATGAACCCTGCAACAAAGAAACCACATCATTCTCTGATGACAGGAAAAAAGCAAAGGACAAATGTTGAAAGAATTGCATAAAAAGATGAATTATATGAAGCACAAATACCCAAAGGCTTTGTTTGCATCATTTTTATTAAGTCAGACCACGGCCATGACCTTGTAATTTAATTCTGACCTTGTATTGTACTGCCAAAAAAAAATAGCTCATAGAAATGTAAAGCTTTGGCATTTATTTGATTCCTGTAATAATGTTTATGGAAATCCCTTTCCCAGGCTGCCTCATTAACAGTTGAGTCTAAGACATGAATGACTTAAAAAAAAGACAAAAAATTGGTATTTGTATCTTCATGCTTTGTAGAAAATAATGGTCAGACCAAAGACTGCCGCTGCAGAATCTAACTGGTAAAGTATTCACTATCAGCGCTGACAGTCTCACAGTATGTTCACCCCAAGCATGTGCTGCAAAAACAAGATGAATTCAAGGTCTTAAATCCACTTTTAGCATTCACTTTTCACACTAAATTTTTACTACCCGATACTAGAGGTGCAAATTTTGCAAATCTTGCTCCAGGGTTTTTCTTTCATGGCTCTATCCCGGTATATGAAAGACTTGGTGTGGTAAACTTCAATCCGGACACAAACCACAATTATTAACATCTCCTTTATGATCAATTATCAAAAGGCACTTCCATAAATTAACAAGGACACTATCCAAATGTCACTACTGAATCCTAGTCCCCGATTGGCCAAAGTTCAACTGGTATAGCTTTCAAAGACAACGATACAATGATTGTAGAGCCCAAAAACTGACTTAAAAACTTCTGAAGCAACACGTGAAGATGAGATAAACGCAAATATGCACGTTTACAAAGACTTTTAATTGGAAGTGGTTGCTTGAATGTACGGTGTGAACGTATCATCAGAACTAACTCAAAAGAAACTAGGAAAGTTGTATTGCCTGCAATAATGCTAGTGTGATTGTTTTTTGCTGAATATGGTTTCTGAAGATGCTGAAGAAATCAACTATAATTGCTGAAGGGATTTGATAAAAGAAAGACTAAAGCTATAGAGCTAAAGCTTTTGTAAAATGCTAAAGTTGCTAAAGGACTTAAAGGGACCATACCAGTATTTTCTTAAGTCTTTCAGAGTGAACTAAATCCATATATATGATCATATATTACCTTTGTAACACTGAAATCAAATTATTTATGAAATATTTGTTATTTTTCTGAGCTTCTTTTCCTACCTGGAAGAGCAGACTCTTCCTGAAAGGGGCTGTCTCACTCTGTTACATCAGATCGTGAGAATCCGGTCATTTTCATGGGTATGGGAGGGGCGGCTGCAGAGAGTGCAGGTTTTTAGAGGGTTACTCAGAAATGCATGAACAGATCAAAATACCACTTTGGGGTTACTTAAAGTGAGGATTGAACAGCATATTACAGTTAAAAGCTCAAAAAGTTGGTTTTTCATGTTATGGCCCCCTTTAAGTTGCGAAAAGTATATATATCTGTAAATCAAACCTTTTTGAAGCAGTGGTTTCAAATTAGTTGTACATCGACTAAAGGTTTAACTGAGCTGATGCAGAGAAGCTGAAATGTCAACCAACTGACACATCAGTTCTAATGTTAGCTCTCTGCTTGGACAGGGTTCCCACTCTGGAGAAGGGTTTTTGGTAAAAGAACGAATCACAGCTTAAACTTTTAAGTGTTTTGACAGTGTTGGCATATCGTTCCAATTCAAATGTCAGGTAAGACAGTATAGAACTTTAAACAGCAGCCTATTCTGGGAGAAAACAGACACTGTGTACTGCACTGTGAGCTGACAAAGATGCAGGAAGCTCAGTGTCTCTGAAACTTTTCAAGAACTCTCATTAATAGCTTGTGGTTTAGGATAAGCTATAAAAAGATAAATGTTGGCATTACAAAATAATTGAGGATTTTTGTTTGCAAGCTGCTCTGATGGAGAAGCATGTTTGCAGATAAAGGAAAATGAAATCATTTTACAATGAGACATTAAGATTTTGCTTTAATTTTGTTAATTAAAAAAACAATTGTTTGGATGTCGGTTAATTCTGCAAACGTACTTATCCTCCTCTCTGTTATTATGATTCTGGTTTATTCCTGAACACCTAATATAATTTTAAAATGGGAAGTTTTTTTTTTTTTAGTGCTTTTATGAAAATGTTCCACTGGATTCATCATGTGAGAACTAAAATCAGAAATATTAGGATCAAAATGTATTCACTAGATTTCTTGATAAAGGAATTCTTTAAACTTATTATATGCAATATATACCATAAAACAGTCTGTTCAAACCAGAAGAATGTCAACTGACTCATCCAGTGGAAAGTCAGGTAGTGTACAGTCACAACAAATTCACCCAGAATATGAAAAAGAGTAGATAAACCGTTATCAGCTTATTTGTGTGTATGTACCTTTACAACCTGCATTTCCATGTGCTGTATTTTTATTTACATAGAGAATAGAAAAAGAAATGAGAGGTGAGACTGCATCAATTTGCAGCTGCACAACTCAGATATATGGGAATGGAAATGTAATCCATCTGGTAAATATAGCAGTGACAGCTGTCAGGAATGTTACCGAGAATGCAGCCTTAACCCCTACAGTCCCACCGAGCTTTGATTCGCTTATGTTGTACAAGGTATAAACTTGTTAAACTGAATAATAAATCATGTAGAAAAACACCAAGAGTCTCGTTTGCAGCTCAAGTTTGTAGGACCTTGTCAAGCTGTGCTGACAAGAGGAGTTCCATTTAAATGAAAGTTGCAAGAAAAAAAAAAAAAGGTGTAAACAAGTTCTTTATTGTGGTGAGAATTCATCAGCATTTAAAAAGAAAAAGAGGTAGTTATAGCAGCCTAGAAATGGAGCAGCAGCTCACAGAATTATTTGTGTTTAGAAGCAGGAAAGCGGTGAAGTATTGATTCATTATAAGAAGGTTCGATAGAGAGTTCATCTCTGCTCCTTTAATTTTTTTTTTCAAAATTCAGTCGGTTGTGAAAGAAAATCTGCAGTAACAATTATCCAAGCAACCTTTATCCTTGATCAATATTTCCACTGTCAGCTTTCCTAACTATTTTTCCCTCAATTTTCTAAACAAACATTGCTGCAACATCTAGTTTTAGAAGTTTGAAGAAGTTGCAGGAAAGCGCCAGAGATGAATTCCCCTGCGGTTCGCTGTTCTTAATACTATATTTTCCAGAATATAAGTTGCATCGGTCTATACATCGCAGGAGCCAAACAATGCATATAAAGGAAGAAAAATAACACATATAGGTCAACCTAGAGTACAAGTCGCACCTTCACGTCAAATTCACGTTAGCTACTTCTGCTAGTTTCTTTTGAAACTCGTCAAATTCAATGCTTAATGCTTTTCCAAAAATGTGTTTGTGAACTTGTGTGGGAGAAGACACTGTCAAGTTTTTAGCCTAGCATTGAATGCATGGAAGACATGGATGCTGAGTGATCACGTTTAAGAAGAGCTCAACAAAAGCTTTTCAAGTCTATTTATCTGGGTTCATGAGATTATACAATGTTCAATCTTTACAAGGGCAGTCAAAATCAATGCCTTAACGCACACAATTAATCAAAAAGACTTAATACATTAATTTTTGTTAATGCAAATTAATTACATCTCGCAAAGCCACATCGTGCGTCAAAGCACTTTATCTGGAATTAATCCACGTATACCATGGTCACTTACAAAATAAATTAATATTCAATCGATTTTTAGTGCTTCATTTTTGCTATTTTGTTTTATTGGTTTAAATCCCTTTTTCACACAAAGCGGGGCGTTGTGATGGTATCGCTTCGCTGAGCCTCAACTCCAGCAGCAAAGAAAAGCGATATATAGGCTGATCGTCAGGATGGGTTAAATAAATCATCACTTCAGAGAAAAGGTCACAAATTACCGCTTGTTTTGTCCAGAAGAAGAAGGAAAAAATTTGTTTTTAAGAAACCAGCGCACTGATATAGAACATGTGGGCTATGTAACAGAAAAACTTTTTTTGTGTATGTGTGTGCATCATAGACATACATTGTGCATCCACAACCAGCAGTACTCACCTGGACCATGGTATAAGTTTTTTTAAGTGCAGAAACACATTGTTCATTTCTTATAGGTGTATGTAAAGCCTTGGGCACAACTGCCCGTGCGAATTTTTGACCCGTACGGGTCTGGGGTGGTTTGGCCCGTAGACCAGGCCCGTGACTGCCGCATGAGTTGTGGTCATTAGGACGGGAGCCTGCACGGAGCCGCACGAGCCCGTGCAAGTGGTCGTGTGAAAAGCTGACGTCAGTCTCGGGTGCGGAAGTACCACGGGCATTGCTACAGATGCACATGTGCACACGGGCCCGTGCAAATGGATGCGCCGGCGCACGTGCGCGTAGTACTGGCGCGTGCGTGTGATACGGGCCAGCGCGCGGCTATAAAAAGGGCTGCGCGGGTCCCGCATCAGTCTCACTGCTTCACAGATCTAGAAGACTTCACTATTCAGCAGGACGCTCACCGCATCGCGACAGTTGAGATGAGTGTGTGCTCCAACTTCTGCATCAGCTTGTTACGAAGCGGGGTGGGGGGGGGTGGGTGAGGAGCAGCGCGCTCTGCGAGGAGCGAGAGAGAGAGAGCGTGCCGCAGAGAGAGAGCGCGTGCCGCGGAGACAGAGAAAAAGGAGAGAGAAAGGAAAGGAGAGGGGCGCGCGCGCACATTAGCGTGCGGACAGTTGTTCACGAGTTTGTCTGCGAGTTAAAGTGAACCCCGGAGGAAAAGCAACCTTCGGCCCTGGAGAACATCTCCCCTGCTCCTCGACTACGGTTGAGGGGGAAATAGAGCAGGAACGGTTCAACACAACGTACACTTGTGCATGGACCGTGCATGCGCAAGGTTTCACGCACGTCGCCGTACAACCGGCTGTACTACCCTTGCGGGACTTTGAACACGGGGAACTGATTGCACGGCTCGTAAGGGTGTAGTACGGGTGTTAGTACTGCTGTTAGTATGGCTAGTACGGCTCTTGGGGTTGATGAAAACAGCTACGGGCCCGTACGGCCATTACGGGAGTGGTGCAGCCAGCTGCACGGGCAGAGGAAAATGGGAAAAAACCGTGGCACCCGCAGAAGACTTTGGTGCATGTCGAGCAGCCTCCCACGGGCGCCTACGGGCCTTTGCGGAGCCTGCTACCTTTGCGGACCCGTGCGGACCGCCGCACGGGGGCGGGAAATTCCGGCCCGTAGACCGCCCGTGGGAGCCCGTGCAGGCAGTTGTGCCCAAGGCTTAAGTATCTTTGTTTTCTTGGAGTTCTGCTTATCTTACTTTTGATGTGTTTTGTGCTCACAAATTACACTTCTGGGATACTTGAGTTAACACTTAGTAAAATAAAAAACTTCAGTCAATAAAAATTAAGGAAAATAAAATTCTCTGCCCAGTTTTTTTCTAAAGCCACATATTGTCATTTAAAATGTAGCTAAAACACTGTAATTAATTGTGATTGAAAGCACCAATCTTTACCTTTACTGCAGAAGCTTTGTCTGAATGGCGGCGCTTTCAGCAGTACTTCCATGTCTCTGAAAGCCAGTTTATGACGAGCTGCTCCACATTGATTCAAGGAAGGAAACAAAACAAGAAAATCATTATCAAATAAGAAACATGTAATTGAGTTTAGGAGAACAATCAGATTCTCCTCCATGTTTGTTCTGGACATCACTTCTTCTTCTGCATTGCTGTCAGAAGCAAATATGATACCTACAGTGCCCTCTAGTGGTTGGAGGTGGTAAACAGCAGCAAGAAGTCAACCGGTTGTTTGTGGGAAAATAACAACTATATTACTCTATTTATGTTTTAAAAAATTGCAAATAAGTAAATAAGTCACACCCCTGTCCAAACTGCAAATAAAAACGTCTTAAATCCTAAAAAATACAGTAAATCCATTTAATGTAGAACTCAGACTGAAAATAATTGTGCTACAGTTTTTTCACTATTTTTACTTTTCCAAAGAAAGATTAAACTAAGAAAAAGAGAGTATGCAGATTATAGACACTATGCACCCCTAGTTTTGTCACTCTGAATCACTGGAGATTTATTACTAAGCTTCACTGGCAACAACTGAAAGCAAACAAGCTGAACAAGTTTTTCTCATCTGTCTCTTTTTTACCCCAACTCATGTCCTCCTTGCTCTTGCTGTCAACATCTCCTATTCCATTTGGGGCTCTTGAGATATATTTTCAACCCTGCTTTGCAAAGCTCCTGACTGACTGCCTGATTTGGCCACAAATGTTGTCAGAAGAGTTGCAACCCCTGCGTGGGTCATTGCTTTCCAGGCTGAACTTGCACATCTCTGCTTTGTCAGAAGATAAAAGACAGCCAAAAAAAAAAGAAAAAACGGAAAGAGCTCTATTGGTTTATAGAGGCAGAAAGTGCCAAAGCAAAGTAAAAAGACAGACAAATCTCAGCTGTTCTACGGTCCTTACTATAAGGAAACAGCACAAAACAGACATGCACTTCTGCAGAAGATTCTTTTACAACCATCAATGAAGTGTGGTTCTTGACAATGCTGACAGGTTCTGCAGCCTAAAAGCAGTGCAGAGTACTTTTCATGTGGACACCCATGCATGAAAAAGGGTTGCTGACACGACCAAACCAGTCTGCCAGAGTGTCGCATAATTAAAGGTTGTTATCATTAAGACCTTAATTACATTAATTACGTTTAAGTGACCCGCAGTGTGTGCGCAGGATAGCGTGAACCTGCTCATTTGTATGTCCGAGTAAGCAGAAATTGACAGAAGACGTGGGAGCTGCTGTGTCAAAAATGTGGCAGGAGGAAGGCACTTCCTGGGAAGCATTCATGTGAGCTGCAGAAAGCCATGAAATACTGAGGTTACCTCTTCATACTGCAAAAACAGGTCCCTTAGAAATAAGTCAAAACTTGAAAAAATGTTTTATAATTTTTTTTGTCTTGTCACCAAGACATGTTTTCTCATACTGAGAATATGTTGCTTTTGGAAAACTTTCTTGATTAGATCATTTTTCTTCCAAGACAGAAAATAAGACAAATTTTCTTAAAACAAAATACTTTTTACTGTGTAAGATTCAGTTTTTGCAGTGCAAAGGCAGCAACCCCATGTGAGTCTGAGTCTTCCACATTTGGATCGGCTTAAACTACATTTGCTTTACTACAGTGGTTCACTTGCAAACGATGCTTGATAATGTTTGACGTTCTGCTGAATTGTTTTCAACTAGTTTAAAACGTCAGAGCCATGAGTAAAACGCGAGTAATGACATTTTTAAAGTTCCACTCTAATCATCTTTTGATTTTTTAAATAGTTCCCAGTTGATTTTTAAGTATGATTATGCTGCTTTTACGCAAAATACAAAAAGGAAAGAGAAAAATTAAGATTAACATGGATCAAGTCATCTACAACTGCATTTTTCAGAATGGAGCAGGGAGCTTGTGGCGTGCCATAGCAGCTTCCTAGTCACACCTTCAAGCTTTTTCTAACTGCATTTTTGCATCTGTTTCAGATTCACAACAATCGGAATAACGCTAAGAAATGCAATTTTAACCTTAATTTTGTTTTTAAAATGTGTGAAAAAATACAACATGAACACGTTAAAAAACACAAAAAAAAAATCATTGGCGTGTGTCTTTAAATTAAGACAGGAGATAAACTGGGTACGCTTTCTTGATTTGCATCATGCAGCAATTAAGTTAAACTACATTTAGCGCACAAAAATTAAAAGCTGCACGATATTCCTCATAAAACAATTCACTGGTCCGGTTTAAATGCAACACTGCAATCTGACATTTCTAATTATGGACCGTTATGATTAAAAGAGCTTTAGCTTGTTTTATCCATATTTAATGAATCAATTTATATTTTATAGAGTATAAATCAGAAGAGCAAATAAAAAACAACATAAGGTTGATAATCAAAGTAATCTTATCTGTAAAGCTCAAATAAAAAAAATGACATCAACAATTCCAACTTCTATAGTAAATTGCAAATGTAAAATATAAATTTTTCTTTATATTTTGGTGCATATGTTTCTAAAAGCCCAAATATTGTCATTAAAAACCTCAATCATGCATAGATATGATTTTTAAAAATTTTTATAAAAAAGCAAACAGTTATAAAAGGGATCATTACATTGGATGAAATCAGAATAAAATTTGTTTTAATGTTCATTTATTTATTTTGAAAAGCTACACCTCATTTGTAGTTGTATCCAGTTTTCTAACATTGGACTGCCAAACTCTCTAAGGCAGGGCTGCTCATTCCTGGTCCTCAAGATCTACCACCCTGCCTGTTTTCCAGCTCTCCCTGTACTGCTTGCTGCTGATTACCTGGACCAGGTGTGTCCTTTCAATCAGATTGTGGAGACATCTGACTGAGCCAATCAGCAGGTGGCAGGGCTTGGAGATCTGGAAAATAGTCAGGGTGGTAGATCTCGAGGACCAGGAATGAGCAGCCCTGCTCTAAGGTAATTTATACTGTCATGAGCTGTGATATCAATGGACAATAAAAAGATAACGAACCAAAAATATTCTTGAATTTTCAAACAAAACGACTGATACAGATTTGGATTTTTTCGGTCTTATGTAACGGTTTCTTCTTAAGTGTCGACGCGACAATCAGACAGACAAATATTGGTTGCTGCTGTGCCACTGCAGCTCATTTGAATTTCAATTTACTGTGAAGAAAAGCAATAAGATGAAAGTGTGTGTGTTTGAGTGCTTGTGTGTGTGTGTAGAGGGAGATGTTAGGAAGCAAAGAGAAAGGTAGCAACAAGTTCAATCACTCACAAATTAGAGTCATTTGTCTCAGTCTGAGAGGCACTTATTCAGTTGTTCAACTGTTTGATTTGTGGCAGAGCGAGTATTGATTCCTTTATTTTTGCTGCACATCAAGAGAACAGACTGGAAAGATAAATAAAACGTTCCCCAATTCCCAGCGTAACACAAAGATACAAAGGTTAATGCTGGTGATTCCTACACTATCTCAGTCACAACTGATAAATTCTACTGCTAACCAAAAAGCAAGTACTGGAAGCAACAGAAAAAAACAGGAATTGTAGACTGAATGACTGACAACTCACTTTAAACCATCTTTCGTCTATATTATAAATGCCAACAAACAAAAAAATAAATTAAAAAAAAGAAAGGTTCTGCTGCAACAGTTTACCTCAATGCAAATACTCCTTTTCCAATGGGCTATTTGGCCAGGTTCATCCATTCCGTGTTTGTTGAGGTGCACATGACATGTGCCATATGTCTCTGTCAGCTGCGGTTAGCAGCTAAGGGCTGCATGCACCAGAGAGTGGGAAAAGTGAGGAGAGGACGGGAGCCAACACAGAAGAAGAGCTGTAAACCGTTCACGGTGCAAGCCAGCTAAAATGCTGATTCATACAAAGAGCCCAATTATACCCCGAGAATGTCTGGCAGCCTCCCTTCTTACTGAGCAGTCCCTGAAGTTACTGCTGCATGTAAAAGGATTTTGGCCTGTTTACAACCTTTTTTTTGTTCAAATTTATTTTTGACAGTGTGGTTGTTTCTAATGGGCTGTAATGGTTCTCCTGTGTATCTTCCCAGATTTGTGCCATTGCTTATTAAATGATACTGTCAGTTTTATACAGAGAAAATAAAGCCAAAAAAGGGTCTCTATTTATGCCTGTAATAAAAATGCCAACTATGTATTGATGCCTAAAGAGATATTCAGCACAGAGGAAATTTTAACGTCTGCAGCTGCACGCAATAGGAGAAGCATGCTGCGAGCGACAGGCTTTAGCGAGCACTTACTGAAGGTCCGAATTCTTTCACTACTTAGTACATCGTGCCCTGTATGGCGCGTTCGCCCATTTGTAGTGCTGTCCGAATCTACATACAATTCCAAAATTGAGTGCCCTAGAAATTTCCCAGAAGTCTGTGCATCGATGCTCACTTTGTTAGCAAATTCAGACCACAACGCATTACAGTTTTTGCGAAAAAAAAATGTGTCAAATATGATTTTTTTGATAAACCATCCACATTTTCATCATCAGAACACAGTGGAGTCATAAATAAACGTAAAATGTTTAGCGATTAGATTTCACTATGTGAAATCGTGATGTCATATCCACTGTTCACAAAAAAAATGCAGTGAACATGGAGTCCAAATGGTTTTTAAAATCCAGGGCACTATATAGTCCCGTATTTTTTAGTAGTTAGAGATGGTGGGAATTCAGACATAGTGTTAAACAACGTGCAAGGGTGAAGTGGTTCAGACGTAGTGGGCACATTATAAAGTTTTTTTTTATTATTTTCAACCATTCAAACCCAATATAGTGCAGTGTGTGCAGTTCATGTGATGAATGCAGCCTTTGCATGCAGCCTGTTAGAAATGAGGAAATTAGAAAATCGGAGTGTAGTTTCTATGCACATCTCACTAATGACTGAAGTGCAGCTAAAGGACCTGATAATAGCATGACCTGTACGTCATCAGTACATGAAACGTACATTATATGCTTACAAATACTTCCCAGTACCCTCACAACATGCACAATAGATGTATGTTCATTTCAAGATTCAAGATACTTTATTAGCCCACAGGTGGGGAAATTCATTTTTTTTCAGTACAACCCAGAACAAGACAAACAGAGAGATACACATAGACAGTTCAAGGTTCACTGCGGAAGCAGCCAACTGAGCAGCACCCTTATTAGCATGGGAATAGAAGGCCACAAAAGGGGGGGTAGGCATGGGTGGCACAAAAAAATCATATCTTAACACTGCGTACAATGTTTGGATACATGCAAAAATATACCATAACACAGAAGTACGGTACGTTCGTAGATGCAATACATGAGGTATGATGGTAGGATGGGCGGCAGGGAGGGGGACACCTTTGCATTAGTCCATGAGGTGCGTCCAAGAGCACACATCCAGACTACACTTGGGAGGGGAGGGAGATTACAGGAATGCCGAGGTCAAGGAGGGATGAGCAGCAGTTTTTTGTCTCCACACACAGCTGCCTTTCACACTCTGCAGAAGCGGGTATGTTTTGATAGAGCCAAGGGGAGCGCCTTCAGCTAAGGGGGGTCAGATTAGACAAAACTCTTTCTGGCACCAGCAGATTGTTTTGTCCCACTAGCTGAGTCCTTCACTCGTCTTGCAAAGTCTTTGAGGCGAATTTCAAACTGGGCTGGAAAGTGTGCAATTTAGACCAGTCTCCCTTCTTTTCAGGAAGAAAGTCGCTCCAAGTTGACATCCACCTTCCACACAAGTTCAAGGGTCGCAAGCACTCTGCTCAGCTGGAAAAGAGTGGCACAGTGCTTTTGATCCGCTTGTGAAAGTCTGTCTCTGAGTCTTTACCTCGCTTCTCACAAGCTTCACTTCCGAAACCTCCCAATAGATCAGAAATCCTCCAATCCCATTTGCGAGGAATCCAAACATCAGGAACACGATATACATCTCCAACATCTTCCACAGACAGCTGGACCAGACACATCAGCCTCCACTTGCTCCACGGATTGTTAGTATATCCAGCCGCAAGGGGTCTGAGAAAGAGGGGTCCACTTTCCCTTCCTGGAATCAATTTTGTCGAGCACATTAAAGGACCAGTAGATCAGATCCATTTTTGGAGTTCAAAAAGCAGAATAGTTGAGAGCAAAAACAGCAGCTCACAGGAAAGTCAAACGGAAGTTTTCGGAGCAATACAGGAGGGGAGGAGGAGAGAGAAAAAGTGCGTTTGCCCTCGGCAAAAGACAAACATGAACGTCATTTTCATGACATCCCTTGGGGTGACTATTGAGCCTCAGGAGAACTACAAGACACACGTCCACACCCCATAGGACGCTCCCTTCCTTCTGTCTACAACCCTCCACAGGCCCGGAAAACCCCAAAACCTGCAGCACCTGTGCAGGTCAATATCCCATACAGGTGTATGCAACTAAGGGTGTATTCAGACTTGAAAAATGATTTATTCCGGACTGAGCAAATCATTGGCCAACAGCTACGGGGAAGGGTCAAAACAATTTTAAAAAATGGAGGTGCTGCACCTTACAAATACTTTTTATTTCACTAGTTGATTTTTAATGTCTATATGGTCAGGTTCAACACTTTTTACTGCAACTTTTTTATTGCGAAGGCATGCTGCAAGGTGGTTACTGAGGACGTTACCGCAACGAGGTACAATGACAAGTGTTTGTGACATATAGATTGTTGGGAAACTGTGTTAAAAGCAATTTTTATTATGTTAAGAGTTATTTTAATCAGCCTATATTCATCTGACCACATTTTAATGAGTTGCCCTTGCATCGCTGCTCCACGTTTATCCGCTAATGAACGGCTGTGGTGGCTGTTTTGGTCCTGTTATTTTGTGGATCACAAACTCTAGTTCAGTCCAACTGGAAACTAACTGAGACAACCTCAAAAGATGGGTTGGAGAGCAGTTCCTGGTCCCAGACCAGGGTCCGCTTGCGGGTATTCAGACAGAAACTTTGCCCCGGATTATCTGGGGAAATGAGCACTGGTTCATTTTAAGCAGATCAACAGTGTCCAGTCTGAATACACCCTAAAGTTTAAGATATTTTAACACATCCATTGTGATGTTTGCCAATCAAACAGTGTATTGCAATTGTATAATCTCAAATAGTATATGCATAACTGGTTGGGTAAGTCACAGAAGAGGATTTTGTCCTCAAAGTTTGATTTATTGGCAAGAACAAAAACAAAAGTTTGAAATGGGAACTTTCCAAACAAAATTATTTTTTTCAGGCTCACAAAACACAGTAATGCTACAGCTCAATGTGTTCAGCGATGGCTGACACAGAAGCCTTCAGCATGAACCAGCTGTCAAATTCTTGTGTATGCATAACTTAAGAAACAGACACCAATTAACTGCATTTATCAGATCTACAATGTTTCATTTGCCCCAAAAAACTATAAACATTCAAATGAATGGGTCCTTGTCCTCAGAAAGATTAAGGCTTTACAGGTGTGTAACTGCAATAAATTACTGCTAAATCTGAAAATGAAAGTAGTTCTTAAGTCTCAATTACTTAAGCTCAGAGCGACACAAAACTAGATAAAAAAAAGAAGCAGACAAAAGGAAGACTATGAGTGTTCAAAGTCATCTAAGACACAGTCACACTACTGGAGTGTTTAGGGTTGACTGGATAAAAATTTCAATATAAAATGCAACCACTTTGGTGCAGGCAGCACAATAACCCCAAGCTAAGACTGAGTAGGAATAAATTGAGAGTGCTACGTTACAAGTGAAGCTGTAAAATCGGGAGGCAGCCTCCGTGTATTGTCTGAGCAGCTAGAAAGCCGGGCTGTGTGCAGCCACCTAAGATGGAGAGGAATGTAATCTGTTAAACGAGACAAAGCTTTAAAATAAAACTCATTTCTTTCCCTCTGGCAATTTGCTTAGTCGGCAAAAATGAGGATTTGCTGGGACTGCTCAGACACTCAGGGCCACTGGTGAATGAAAAGAGTTATTATTCACGTCAGAGTGCACACGCACAGATACACACTCACTCCTTTCTAGACATCCCTTTGTTATAGTCAGTGATCCACCGCCATGGTTCTGTTTGGGCTTCTTGGCACCTGTAGCTCCTGTCAGAAGTTCCTCATTTTTTTGACATGAACAGTTAAGTCACAGGGATTTTTTTCCATTTTATTTAGTCTTGAGGAGAGTTGAATGATACTCACATAATGTTCATTTATAAGGGGAAAGTGAAGTAAGATGAGTCACTTTTTTGCTGATTCTGTTTTCAAGGCAAAGAAAGATGAAAGCCTAATCCAAACCCTTTACTTCAAGAGATGTGCTTTGAGATTAAAGATCACAATGGTGCATCCATGACCAACTGCTTTAAATATGGGACCTCTAATAAAGGAAGTAAATGTGCCTCAGGTTAGACAGAAATAAAACTAAAAAGATAAATAAATGGGGGTAAATTGACCATACCCAATTCAAACCCCCCGAACAACAACTTTGACTCTTCAAAAACAATTCTGCACTGAACAAAAATATAAATGCAATACTTTTGTTTTTGCTTCCATCTTTTATGAGATGAGCATAAAACATTTTCAAACACAAAATAACAATTTCTCTCAATTTTTTTTATTGTTCTTTGTTTCAAACACAAACACAAAATGAAAATAAAATAAGAATTTGAAAAATACAAATATAAGAATTTAAAAGTACAAAAATACAAAATGAGCATAATAATCTAAAAATACATATAATTTTGCTTATAAATCTGTGATAGTGAGCACAGCTGAGATTTCCATCTGTGACAAAGAGGCTGAGACATTAGTATCCATGTGCAAATGGTTTAATAGAACAGAGGAAGGAAGACAAAAACGGCAGCAAAAGGCAGGCAAAAGTCCAAAACACAGAGGCGAGGCAGAGAAGCGGGTAAACAGGCACAGGTCAAAAAACACAGAGAATCAAACAAGTAAAACCTGCTAAGACTCGCATGTAAACACAATCAATGCTGTTGGTTCTGATGAGTCTAATGAAGATCAGTTGTGAAGAGTTCGTCTCATGACAAATTAAAGCTAAGACCTTTTTATTTTTGTTCAGTGTATTTTCAAAAGGTTTTAATACAAAACAATACCTTTTATCTCCATGCTATCAAGCGGAGGCTAATTCGATCAAACTTGCTCAACTGTCCATTGACTTTCCATTTACTCATCATCTCTGGCAGAATTACCTTAAATCCTTTTGAAAGGCTTGTTTGCTTTTCATGTTTCCTCCATAACAATGCTGTTTTTTTTATTCATGTCCTGTCAGTGAATGTCTCGTCTATCCAAGAAGGAAAGAAAGGACGTATTTGCAAAAATAATTTTCTCTGAAATCTTTAAAGATACATTAATAATGCATGTGCATGGATGGGCAGATTTGTGTACATTTGTATCTATCTTTATATGTATTTGTGTTTAAAAAGTGTGACTCAATTTGAAAGAAGACATCAGAATGATAAAAGGAAAGATGAACATTGAAGGCAGCGAGCAAAAAAATATAGGAATTTTGATCACTGGCTGATCTGATCCGGCTCATGCATATGAATTTCGCTGGAAAGGGTGACCGGCTCTGCAAACTCTCATCAAATGTGGCAGTAGCTTTAAAACTGCAGGGATGAAGAGACAAAGAGAATATTTTTATGACTTTATGGTTTAATTCACAGAGTTAACTGGGAATAACTTTCAGCAGAAGGTTGTTTAATTAATGTCAGGAGGCTGTTCCGATGTGCTAAAATAATTCACATAATTTCAGATGGACCATTAGAACAGCAGTCCTGGCCTCTTGGGCTTTAGGATCCATTTGTGCACTAAACTCAGCATCACCATGAGTGCACATTCAGAAGCATCTAGCCACAAAAGTCAGCTCACAAGGAACTCATTAGCGTGGGAATAACAAAATTAAATATTTATACAACATTACAATAGATAAATATTACGTTTAAGACAGTAGAGCTTCTTTAAAACTTATCTTAATCATGTTTAGGGCACATTTTATGCTAATTTTATGTAGTTTCCTCTTAAATCACAAGGAGTTTTTCTTGAAAATATAAAGCGAAGCAGAAATTATGTGCATTTTTGTTTGTTTGTGTGTCAAGAATTAAAAAAAAGAAAGAAAAAAAAAAAACGTTCCACTCTATTTGTCACAAAATGATGGAACTCACTGGAAACACAAACTGACAGGCATGTTTAATTTGCCTCCAATAACTGCAAAGTGAATGTTGAAGATAAACACTGACACAGGGTTTCATCACACTAAGTGCTTATGATGAACCATAAAAAAAAACATGCATTTATCCCGCATGCATGGACAGAAAAACATAAACTGTTCAAAATTAGGAGGTTTACTAAAAGCCTTTCATGCAAAATATTCCACCTTCATCACTGATTAGTCATTAGATGCTGAAAGAGGCTGCAGGGGCTCATCTTTGATTTTGTTTGAGGGCATTTGCAACCCCCTGCTGGTTGCTAGTTCAAGCACAAAGCTTCCTAAAAGGCGTAGATGAATAAGCTTAATAAAATTTTCAACACTGAACTGAGTTGCTGATTTTTTTTTTCTTTTTACACCAATGCACTTAAAACAGAAATAAGGCAAACATGAGGATTTCAGGAGAAGGACTTTTGAAGAAATTGAAGTGTTTCCTGCATAGAATTAAAAATCTTGACATTTTTAGGGAATTGTAGTTTTATTTACAGCCTGGCTCCAAGCTGAAGTCACTTCTCGGTTGAAAACGTGTTCCATTAAAATATAATAAGCACTCCCCATTCGCCACTGACTTTATTTTTTAAAACATACAACCATTGACAACAATCATGCCACAAAGCATTAATATATCAATTTCACAAGAATTGTTAACTGTTGTCACCTTTAACCATGGCAACTGCTCCTTTCCGGTCTTCCAGGCTGCAGAGTGGAAGAACCCCTACAGATGGTCCAAAGCACAGAGGGGCATCCGGGGTTTGATCATCCAAAAATAGCACACGCTGCATAGCTACAAACTAAACTGGCAATCTATAGCTGCAAGAATTAAACTCAAATCACTGGTGCTGCTATAGCTGGAGACATTTAATTAAAGTCATTTGCTACCTACCTTCAGAACTGCTGGCTCCTGCACATCCATCTGACTCAGATGAAGTAGATGAACATTGTGTGTGTTTTACTGAAGCGCTTTCAGCGCCGGGGCACACCAATTCCCTTTGTATTAACCCTTCAAAATCTCAGGTTTGTATGCATCTCCACTGACGTGAACTTTGTTTGAACTCCTTTTGTACACACATTTCAGTTTACCACTTCAAGCGCATGCATGGGGCTTTTTACTGTGCTGCTGTTTCATTGTGTAGGCTATAACCCAGGAAATTTATTGCTACTTGGCAACACTCTCACATGTGTCTGTGGAGATTCTTACTCTTCTTCGGGGGGGCAACTGGACTTTAAAGGCTGATCTAGAAGGCATTTGGCTGCGCATCTAAGTTGTTTTTCAATTCTAAATGCTGGTGGGAATATCAGGATTTACACATAAGGTCCCCCTCCAATGAAAAGCGTATTTTTTTAGATTGTATTTGTGGCATTTTTCTTTTGAAAGCTAACAAATGTAACTACTGTAAACTTTTTTTTATTAAAAAAATAATCACGGGCGACTTTAAAACCCTTTTCTATCTTTTGGGGTCCAGATGACCCCACTCCCAACGTCAATATACCTAGGATAGCACAAGGGTTAAGTTGCGTGAAATTTAAAAAATGAAATTTACAATTTTGTTTTTCTTGAAACAAAGAAAAATAAAACTGAGGATTTAAAAGCACTTTGATTAATATTTGAATAAAAATAAATACAAATAATAAAAGTTGAATCAATTTAAGCAAATCCTATTGCAGTTTCCAACCTAAAAGTGAACTATATTGTGAAACTGCAAATGTAGATAGATGAAAGTGTTTTAGCTGTTTATGCAGAAAAAGGAAAATGAATATTTATACTGGTCTGCCCGTGGGAACGCTTCAGTATTGCAGCTTAAAGTAAAAAACACAACCATTCTCCCCTCATTTTACTGTCAGCTTTCACAGCTATCAAAAACTACAAACATAATTGTTTCTTTCTCCTCTGTGTGCATAGTGCATGTCTTCTTCATGTGTCAAGGAAGGAAAAAAAACACCCATGCTTACTCTGTCTTTAAAACATTGATTTAAGGAAGCCAAGAAATCCTGCTCATCCACAAGTGTGCATGTGTGTGATCAGAGGAAATTCACAGCTCAGTATTTATAGTCAAAACTAAAGCTCTGGGCAAAATACAAGTAAAATTGGAGTGCTTACTGAAGCTGCTGGGAGGGCCTCAAGCTGAGCTACAAATTGCTTTCCTCCCCTTCTTTACACAACCCTAACATGGCTGAAACCATACATCAATTACCAGCCAGCTCAACAGAACATCCTTGCCTCTGCAGTACCTTTTCTGGTTCAAAGCCAAATGAATGCAGCGCGCACGCCGCATCAAGGAATTAAAGCAAGGGGTAAGGGAAAGGGCATATGTAGTATAAATCTGCTGCCTATCAGACAAACTAAGTGGCTGCTGATGGGCCTCTGTAAGACAGAGAAAGTTGATGGAGGAAGCAGCTGACTGATTTTTTACACACTCCCTTCAATTGTAGAGTTTGAATCCTTTTGTTCCTTCTTTGCTTTCAGGTGAAGTTGTGGTTTTTACTCCAAATCCCCGATCCCTGAAACAACTTAGTTCTGGGCAGTGGTCCAACCGAGAGCAGCCGGTCTGTCCAGCTAGCTCCTTCACAAGCTCTCATATCTTGCCTGGTTTCCTGCCAGGCCAATCAGCAATCCCAAGACACATGCTGTTCTGCCCTCTTCAGTTGCTAAAAAGTCTAGTAGGAGCACTGCGCTTTTTTTTTTTTTTTTTTGGCTTTTATTTATTTATTTATTTTTATCACAACAGTTAGAGTTGCAATGGCAAATTGTGTTCCCACTCTGCCATTTGATTGAGCTCAAAGAAGGTGGATAAAAACACTAAACATCTAGAAATCAGCCATACCTGTGAAGCTGTGTGGGAGAAAGATTTTTAAAAAGTTTTTTTTAGCACAGCTTAGAAAAAAAAGTTTCTATTTCTTTCATGCGTTTGAAGATGAGTAAATTTGTTTTGTTGCCAGAACATCAAAACCTTAAAAATAAAAAAAGGCTCAAAAGGAGTCAAGTTTATCATTTTAAAAAGTTTTTGGTAAAAAAGTTCTAAAAAATAATCATCCAGATACTTCAAGCATATTTAC
Source organism: Oryzias javanicus (assembly GCA_003999625.1). Classification (NCBI taxonomy): domain Eukaryota; kingdom Metazoa; phylum Chordata; class Actinopteri; order Beloniformes; family Adrianichthyidae; genus Oryzias; species Oryzias javanicus. Next base: position 17,343,965 of record CM012444.1, read on the forward strand.
CTTCTACTTATATTCACTGCAAACCTACAGTTTGAGATGAATGGATTACAATTAATTAGAACAATATATTATATAAAATAGATTATAGGACTTCTCTAAAGCCACCAATGCTGCATGATTTGAAGAACCTGTGATGCTTCTTGGAAGAAGTTTTAAGAAGTCTCTTCTGCAGGTAACAGGGCTTGAAAATGTCTTCTGGGACAAACAGCAGCTGGGATGTTTTGTGCAGTTTTTGCAGTTCTATATGCTACATCATTCTTATGCTATAGGCCTACCTCATAAGAATGCTGTGTGTGAGGACACTCAGAGGAGCAGAGGTGACACCAACAGCTGTTGTGACAGATTTACCTTCCTAAGTGTTTTCAGGGAGCACAGTCCCTTTTGTCCCCTATTAACCAGTGCAGTGGTGTTTCTGTCTATCACAGATCCTCTGGAACAAGCTCTGTCTTTTCTCCATCACTTTTCATGTGCAAGGTACACTGATTTTTTTTTTCCCCCTAAGACAATCTGGTTTTTGTTTTCTTTTTTATGTTTGTGTTAATTTTGAAAGTTAGATTATTTTTGTTCACATCAGATTGAAAACCATGGAGTCTTCTCTGTTAAGCAGAATCTTGCCTGTCTGTAATCAGTCCATCTATTATCATACTGTGTGCAAGTTTAAATTATAATCTGGATAAAATGCTCAAATAATGGAGGGTTGTACTGAAAAAGGCTGATAAGATTCAAATTGGGTTTTTAAGCGGATTTAAAAATTGATATACCATCTATTTTAGTCACACAGTCCTCATTGCATTCTAAATACTGTTTTTTGTCACATCAAAGTTTGTAATGCTTTGTAAATTTGCACTAGTTGTGCCAGTCCCAGGAGAAAACATAGTAATGTAATGTTTTGTGGGGGTTCCAAGACAAGTAATAATCCTGTCAGTCAGAAGCCAGGAATCACAAGACACGTTTGTAAAAATATAATGGGCTTTATTAAAACACTAAAACAGCAGCACCTAAAAACAGTGGAAGAGGGAAGCCTGCAGAATAAATAGAATTCCGTAAAACCACAGTGACAAGTTCAACTTCACAGCAACAATAAAACACCCTCTAGCCGAGGCACTAGAACTGCATGCAAACACCCAGAACTAAAAGGGAACTAAAATTCATGCGGGCAAACCCTCTCCATAAAATCATCAGATGCTTTAAAACAAGAGTCTTTAAAATAGGCGTGTGTGAGGAAGTGCTACTTAGCTCGTCCAGCTGACGAGACCCCTCCCCCGGGGGTCTAAGCTTCAGCGCCGTCCGGCTCCCCGGGGTATGACTGCTCCGGGCGGCGGAGATGATCAGCGTCTGGGCTGCAATGTCACGTGGTGGCAGGAAGATGAGGATGGAGCACCGGCAACCAGCTCACTCCTAGCCCCGGCCCTGCTCTTTCTAAAGGAGGCGTCCAGCCTCCCCTCCTCACGCTGGAACAGCTCCTCCTCTCTACCTGTCTTCACCGCCGGCAGCCCTAAACAGCAGCGAGCGGCACCCTCCCCGCAAGGTTGAGTGGCTGGCAGCTCTGGCAGAATGCTCTTGCGAAGACTCTCACAGCTTCCTTTTTAATCAGTTCATCATCAGGTGATGATGATCATCACCTGTGCTGGCTGTTGCGTCATCCACACAGTGACGCTGCTGATTCCCATCACACTCCTCCCCTTCTTAAAAAAAGAGACTTACTCCGGAAGTCTTAAGACCTATAGTCTAAGGCATAGTCTTTGAATCTGCCGGGTGGTTTCCTTTGGCGTACTGGCCGCGCTCTCTCATCTGGTACTCTGGCTTCCGCAGCCGGTCCAGAACAGGTCGCAGGAACATCATCCGGGGTACTGCTCTCAGACGCACAGTCGTCCACATCATTAGACTCCGTCTCTTCTCTCGGGGTCCTTCCCTGTTGTCCCACTTGGGATCCCTGGGTTGATGAGGCTGTCAAAGAAGAGGTATATGGCTTGAGTCTGTTAAAATGCACAACACTTTCCTTTCCTCCCTCCACTGGAGCTAGCCGATAGAGCACCTCTGTAATCCTTTCCAAAACTCTAAAAGGGCCTTTAAAACGTCTCTGAAGCTTTGAACAAACTCCCCGCTTCCTCGCCTTGTTGTGCACCCAGACCAGTTCTCCTTCTGAAAAATACTGGAAGTTGGCCCTGAAATCGTATGAAGCTTTCTGTTGTGCGGTAGCATGAGCCTGATGTCTCTTGACTGCCTCCACCACAGAAGATAAGGTCTCTTGCAACCTAGTGACATATTCATCAACAGATGAAAAAGCCCTGTGTTCTCCAACATTCAGCATGACATCCACAGGCAAAACAATTTCTTGTCCAAATAAAACTCTGTAAGGGGTAAAAGATGTACTCGCATGGACACTACTGCGGTACGCCAACATCACATACGGTAAAAGAGAGTCCCAGTTCAGCTGATTGTCCTCTACAAAAAGAGACAACATTGACAGGAGGGTACGGTTAAAACGCTCGATTAAGCCGTCAGACTGTGGATGATATGGCGAAGTTCTAGATTTATGAATGTTTAAGAGTCTGCACAATTCCTTAAACAAGGTAGATTCAAAATTACGACCTTGGTCAGAGTGAATACTGCGTGGAGCCCCAAAGCGACAAATCCACTCTTCAGAGAGTACTTTTGCAATGGACTGAGCTTCTTGGTTCTGGAGTGGAAAAGCTTCTGTCCATTTTGAAAAATAGTCACCCACCACAAGGATGTACTTATTTTTTTTTTTTTTTTCAGGTAGGGGTCCAAGGATGTCAAGCGCCACTCTTTCAAATGGTCGGGATGGAACAGAAGTTTGCATAGGTGCACAAGGATGTCTCCCATGTGACTTCCGTGAAGCACAGTCGGCACAGTTTCTTACCCAGCCCTTTACATCCTGAAACCAGCCAGGCCAATAAAACCGGTCTTTAACTTTTGCTTGGAGTTTCTGAACTCCCAAATGGCCACCAGTTGACACATTGTGAAGCTGCCTGAGAACCTGAGGCACCATGTGCTTGGGTAGCACAACCTGGATACAAGAAGCCGCGTCTGAGTTAACCGAAGGAATCCTCACCAACCTAGATTGCTGAATCTGCAGTTGGTGCCACACTGGGGCAAACTTCTGCAGCTCCGGAGAGTCTGGTAAAACGCCTCCGATTTCTTTTTTGCATTTAATAAGCTGACTCAGCTCAGGGTCTTCACCCTGTGCTTGGGCTAGCTCATCCACCCCTGGTGTTCCCTGAGACTCAGATGGCAGCATTTCTTGTAAAGCACACACTTTAGAATTGGTGGACAGACAGTCTTTTGATGGCAACCGACTACGGTCAGCACAAGCTGGTAAACGTGAAAGCGCATCTGCGTTACAATGTAACCTGCCCGGGCGGTGAATGATCTTATATTCAAAGTTTGCAAGCTGTTCCATCCACCGAGCTAACTGACCTTCCAAGCCCTGGAAATTGTGCAACCATCGCAGAGAATTGTGGTCCGTGCGCAGAACGAACTCTTTTCCCACCAAATAGTGCTTGAAATGTCTTGTGAAAGTCACCATGCTAAGAAGTTCTTTTTTTGTTGTTGCATACTGTCGCTCTTGCTTAGTCAGGGCCGGCTAGCATAGGCGACAACCTTTTCCATCCCATCTTCCTCTTGGGACAGAACTGCACCAATTCCTACATCACTAGCATCTGTGTCCAAGATAAATTGCTTTTTTGGGTCAGGATAGGCTAGAACTGGGGCCGTTGTGAGGCTGATTTTTAACTGATCAAACGACTTTTGGCAAGCCTCACTCCAATGAAACCGTTTCCCCTTCTCAGCCAGCTGGTGCAAAGGCCTAGCAATGTCCGCAAAACTCTTTACAAAGCGCCGGTAGTAGGATGCCAACCCCAGGAAACTCTGTACTTCTGTTACATTTCTTGGCACCGGCCATCCCCTAACTGCCTCTACCTTGGAGGGGTCTGGCATCACCCCGTTAGAAGAAATAACATGACCAAGGTATTGGACTTGGGTGGAAAATAGGTTGCACTTCGATGGTTTGACCTTTAGATTAGCCTGTTTGAGCTTTGCCAACACCCCACCAAGGCGGGTTAGATGCTCCTGAAATGAACGACCAAATACTATGATGTCATCCAAATACACAAACAAGTCGTCCACTGCAGGTCAGCAAGGATCAAATCCATCAATCTTTGGAAAGTACTCGGTGCGTTGCACAATCCAAAACTCAATACATTAAACTCAAACAATCCTTGCCGGGTTGCAAATGCAGTTTTATGTCGGTGCCTGGGGTCCACCTCCACCTGCCAGTAGCCACTGGCTAAATCAAGTGTAGAAAACCAGCATGCCTGACTAAGGCTGTCCAATGCATCGTCAATCCTGGGAAGGGGGTATGCATCTTTTCTGGTGACATCATTCAACTTCCTGTAGTCAACGCAAAATCGCAGTCCTCCCCCTTTTTCTTTACCAAGACAACTGGAGCTGCCCATGGACTGCAGGATGGCCTAATTATATCATTAGCAAGCATCTGGTCAATATTCTCCGACACTTCCTGTTGTAAGTGAAGAGGGACTCTACGTGGGTGCATTTTGATAGGTTTAGCATCCCTGTGTCAATTTCGTGCATTGCAAGGTGAGTCCTACCCAAGTCATGGTCACCACAACTAAACACAGAGAGGTGTTGGAACAACAATTGTTTCACAGACTTCAACTGTTGTTCAGAAAACCCTCGCTCTTCTATGCCAAATTGCTTCATTAGGGTTGAAACCGTCCAGCCCTGTGACCCGACCCCAGCTTCAGTCCCATCGTCGTCCTCTCCCTCTACTGAAACATCTGTGTGCAACGTGCCAACTTTCATGCCGCTTTTCAACACAAGTGGATCGTTTGTCACATTAATTACTCGAACAGGTAACATGCCTTTCTCAACCTTGCATATTACACGTGCAACCAAAAGGTCACAATGTTTTGCGAGGGAATTTGACGGTTCTAGCATGCCCCTGACATAATCCACCCTTCATCTTCCACCTGACCACAAATGATGGCTTCACTACGTGGAGGCACTGTAGTGTCAGACTGAATAACCACCACTCTGCATGCTGGAGAAGGGCTTGGATCAACCAATGGAAAACATTTCCCCATGATCTGACAGACATTTCTCCCGAGGTCGACAACAGCACTGTGCTTTGATAGGAAGTCAAAACCCAAAAGTATCTCTTCTGATGTTAGGTCTGACACCAAAAAGTCAACTGCCAAGGTCAATGATTCAAGTTGGCAGACAGTTTGCCAGGATCCCAAGACGGCCAATTCTCCTCCATTTACAGCTGTGGCTTTCCCACATACTTCACCAACTCAGACCCCCCATTGGTAATAGTTAACCACATACTCTTAGAGATAACAGAGCGGGAAGCTCCAGTGTCAACAAGCACATGACAATCAAACTCGCCGATCTTTGCTCTTAGGTAGCCAGAACCACCTGTCAGACTTTTGCAGGCCACATCACTTTTGGAAGTAGGGGCGGGCATTGGGCCCTCTGTGCGCGCCCCTTCTAGTTTCCCTGCACATAAGGACAGTCTCGTCGCAAGTGCCTCTTGCAACCGCATTCCCAACAAACCTTATCCCCTGGGTTGGTTCTGGATGAGAGTGTGCGTGACTTAACTACAGGAGAATAGTGTGGCGTTTCACGTGACGGCAAGGGAACTGCTCCAGACGGTTCAGTTAAAGTTTTAACAGCAGAGTGTAGAGATTTTACTTCTTGCTTCAGACTTTCAACCACCTTTACCAAGGCATCAACACGTTCATCATTAGAACTTTTATCCACCACAACGCGCACTCTAGCATCAGTAGTACCATTGTTTTTTTCCAGGTCTCTGATAAGTTCTAATTCTGCTGCCAGACCAATGGCAGCCTCGAGTGTGTCTGGTTTAACACTTCGCAGTGTGACACGCAAGTCTCCACTTCCCACATGCGCAATAAAATGATCTTTGGCCAACATGTCTTGTGTATTCATGTCCACAGATGGATAAGCTTTTGTGGCTAAACGTCGGAGGGCCGCACCGAACTCCCGAACAGTTTCATTCGGCAGTCTCATGCGCGAAGAAAAAGCGGCCCTATTCCAATCATCGCTGTCACTGGGGTCTAAACACCGGCCCATTGCTTCTTTTAATGCAGTATAATTAGCTTTGGCAGAGGCTAATATGCCGCTATATACTTCACGTGCACGGCCTGAAAGAAGAAGACTCATAAATTTTAATTTTATTGAGTCATCCCAGTTATTTAAATCAGCTGCAATTTCAAATTGCTCAACCCAGTCTGACCAATCCCGCCCGGAGCCTGAAAAGGTCTCTGGCATGAATATTGGTGGTGAAATATTCGTTAAGACTGGGTTAGCTTCTCCACCTGGACCAGACTCTGCTGGTTCATTCGCTGGCTCTGACATTTTGGATGGATCCCACTTCTGGCACCAGTGTAATGTTTTGTGGGGGTTCCAAGACAAGTAATAATCCTGTCAGTCAGAAGCCAGGAATCACAAGACACGTTTGTAAAAATATAATGGGCTTTATTAAAACACTAAAACAGCAGCACCTAAAAACAGTGGAAGAGGGAAGCCTGCAGAATAAATAGAATTCCGTAAAACCACAGTGACAAGTTCAACTTCACAGCAACAATAAAACACCCTCTAGCCGAGGCACTAGAACTGCATGCAAACACCCAGAACTAAAAGGGAACTAAAATTCATGCGGGCAAACCCTCTCCATAAAATCATCAGATGCTTTAAAACAAGAGTCTTTAAAATAGGCGTGTGTGAGGAAGTGCTACTTAGCTCGTCCAGCTGACGAGACCCCTCCCCCAGGGGTCTAAGCTTCAGCGCCGTCCGGCTCCCCGGGGTATGACTGCTCCGGGCGGCGGAGATGATCAGCGTCTGGGCTGCAATGTCACGTGGTGGCAGGAAGATGAGGATGGAGCACCGGCAACCAGCTCACTCCTAGCCCCGGCCCTGCTCTTTCTAAAGGAGGCGTCCAGCCTCCCCTCCTCGCGCTGGAACAGCTCCTCCTCTCTACCTGTCTTCACCGCCGGCAGCCCTAAACAGCAGCGAGCGGCACCCTCCCCGCAAGGTTGAGTGGCTGGCAGCTCTGGCAGAATGCTCTTGCGAAGACTCTCACAGCTTCCTTTTTAATCAGTTCATCATCAGGTGATGATGATCATCACCTGTGCTGGCTGTTGCGTCATCCACACAGTGACGCTGCTGATTCCCATCACAGTAAGTTGCAGAAGAGATCAATTTCCCATTGAAAACTCAGATTTTTATACCAAAAACAATGAGTGACAATCTGGTTTTGTACATTGCTTTATGTCATATTAATGATATTTCTTTCAATTTTTTCTTTTTTTTTATCATTTATTTTTAATTTAGTTCTCCGTGTCTCCATTTATACAACTATGTTGTATAACTGAGTTATGTACATAAATGAATTGAGTCTTAAAGCTCAAATTTGCACTCTGGTTCTGACCCATTTCAGGTTTCCTTTTTGCTGTGGAGAATCAAATAAGTGACATCATAAATTATTTGTCCAATTATCTATTCCCTGTAAATGTGTTGTTTTGTAACCTTTCTGTGTTGTTGTCATGGTTTTTATTCTACTAGTTCAGATTCACTTGCTTGCAATCCTTTCTTTTTGTGCAAAATATATCAGGGAATATGTTCTATTTTTTTGTTGCTTGAACCCAAACTATTAGCATGACAACATTGTTTTTATTTAATAGCACAACCTTAACTCTAGCTCAATAAATGCTGCATGGTTCAAGCTTTTAGCTTATCGTGTTTTTCTTCAAAGTAACATTTTCTTTTATTTCTGTTCATGTGGGAAATAACTTTTTAGCTCTCACATTTTAAGCAAATGCATAATGCAGTCTACAAAAATCCGGTTTCGTTTGATTGTTCCAACTTCTAAATTTTCAAAAAGTCGCTGCTGCACCATGCTGTCTCATTTCTGCAGCGAGAAACAATGGTGCAAAGAGGGAGAGAGATGAATAAGTGAAAGGAAGTTCAAGAGCAACAACAGTGTGGCAGCACCAGAGCTGGTCTCAGCAGACATATCTAATGCATTCAGCTTGTCTTAACTCCTCCGTGTTGCTTCGTGTCGAGCTTGTGGCTCTCTGTCATCCTGTCTGTTAAACGGTCTCCCCGTACAAAAGCACAATGTCGAGCTGAGGCTGGAGCCTGCACTAGTTTCGATCACCTGCTCTCACCGGAATAGATACACAATGGCTCCACTGAGGGTAAATCTGCTCCAGTGCTGACATCAAATCCATGGCCATTAATCACTAAAGCTGCCCACCTGAAAGATACCACAGGGTGGATGAGACTCCAAAGATTTTTTTTCTTTTTTTACTGGTCTCATATGTGTCCAGAAAGACTGCTTGTGTGGCATAGATTTTGATGAGGAAACGCTCACATTTTAATGAAAAATTGAGGGCGGTCATAAAGAACGGCATTGTTTGCACCGTTTTATGGATGCACTCTGAAAGCTGGCCAACTTTGCTTTTCTGAGGAGTTCTAATAATTCATCCTTTCAATAGCTCATAGAGGAAAGGTGCAACACAAAGTTTCTTGAGAGATTCATTAGCATATTTGCTGCATAGAGAGAATACTAGATGATGGCATACATACAGCCGGTGCAGGGGTATTCATTACTTGTTTATGAGGGAAGCTTACATTGAAAGGCCGACCCTAATATGTGTTCATTAGGATACACCTGTCAGATGTAATGTTTCCTCAGATACATTCCCTGCATGCAGGGGCATCTTTTGCATTAATCACAAAAGAATTTCACTTTTTTTCACTCATTTCTCCACAACCCCAATGCATCACTGCAATTGATTTTAAGCTAATTCTCTGCAGAAGAATGAGCCACTGAAAGGTGTAACTGCAAAAAGACTATTGGCTGGTGATTGAGGCATTAAAGCTGTCACAAACTGATAACGAACCTTATTTTTAACTACATGAGGATTCCTGGAGGGGGAAGGAAAACCACGTCCGCACAAAAGGATGAACATCATTTGAGTAGTGACATGAGTCTCGAAAAAATACAGTCAACTGCGAAAAAGAAAGTCCCTCCTTCTTATCTTTGCATCCCCATCCGTCCTCACTGATCTATCTCCTTCCTCCCACTCCTAGCTTTGGGCTCACTGAGGCCCATGACCCATCACTCCTGCTAAGACCTCTAAGGGACCATCCATCACCAGAGCAGAGTCGTAACCTGGGGATAGATTTCCTCTCTCCTTGCCCACTCATCAATCACCAGAGACCACTGTGCATACCCAAAAAGGCTGCAGAAAGTGTAAAAGGGCAAACTTTATCTTTGCTAAGAAGCTGCTTGCAGTTTGACAGGAAAATAAATGATAAAAGCAAACTTAACGGCTCTCTATGACATGGTATACAGTATATTGCCCTCACAATTTAGAGATACAAACATGACAATAAAGGGGGGGAATGGGGAAATTACAGCTCTGTTGTATTTTTGCTTTATTTCCTATGAATGACACTTTTGGAGGGATTGTTTTTTTAAACCTCAAATTTTACATTTAAGGTTTTTTTTTTTTAATGTTATTAAACGGCAGGTGGGTGGAATCTTTTTGAACCCAGCAGATCTGACCATCGACTGAGAACTGAAAGTGATGTCACCCATAGAAAATGACTTCCTTCCCCAGAGAAATTAGCGAAAGTTTTTGCGATACAGATGCCGCCATGTTGGAATCTGAGATTGTCTGTAAGCAGTGATTGGTCCAAGTGGGTCGAAATAAGCACTTCTATGTCAACCCCTCTCACCAATCAGGGATGAGCTCATTGGGAGGCCACACCCCTACCACTAGAAAGCAGGCAGAGGTGAATTTGCTACTTTTTGTGGTATCTGATTGATCAGTTTACAACTTGAATAACTTGCACTACATAACAAATGAGAACTTGTAAAAAAAGGGTTATTCTAATAAAAATAATAATTGAGTAATAGTTATCTATTTCTCAATGAAAGTCTGTGACGACTCCTTGGAACCAGCGGGTACTTCCTGTTTGGAATGCGGGGAAAGAAAGGTTGCTCGGGCCAGTTCTTTTTTTTAAGTCAAAAACCAAAGGTTTCCCAAGAAAGTTAATAAATGAATAAAATTTTACATCAACCCTTACAGATTCAAAAAAAAAAGAAAAAAAATGGGCAAAACATGGGGAATAGGATTAAATCAACCTAAATATTTTCATTTTTGAGTCATAGAATAAGTATATATGTTTAAACATGCCAGGAATGTTGAGAAGGAGAAGCAGCAAGAAAACATGAACCACTGATGAGCAAAACAGTCAGGTGGGGATGTCAGATTTTGTTGCACAGCTGGTCTGAGAGTCCAGTTATCCTCACCGAATCAGACATGCAGACAGTTTGTAATTTAAGCGAGAAAGACTTCAGGTAGGACACAAGAAATCACTGACAGATTTATTCAGAGGAGGGAACTTTCCTGTGATGTAAAGCAATGCAAGGAACAATGACAGGGATTGAACAGAATCTGGAACAAATGGGGGTCTAATTATTCCAACTAGAAAGGCAATGAGTGATGATGCAAGCGGGGAGAAACAGCAATGAAAGGGAAAAGCAGAGAAAGAAAAGGCTAAAGATACAGTTGGAGAGCGAACGGGAAAGCGTATTCCCTGCCGGAGACTCAGAGAAGATGCAGAGAATTCTGAGGCTCCTGTCAATCGATTTATCAGAGGATGAGCACAGCGGCTGACAGTGTTGAGTCAGACTGTGCCAGGTGTCCTTTTGACACGTGTACCGCTCCCCCAAATGACTTGTTGAGGCGAGAGAGGGTGTGTGGCTGCCACCAACACCAATTAAAGCCTCTAATTAATCAGTGCTATGTAAAGAGAGACAAGCATTCCTGATGGCAGGAAGCACACTAACGAGAGAGAAAATCAACAACACAATAGCGGTCTGATTTACCTTTTCTCCATGCTGCTCCTCAATGGCAGACTTCATTCAATAGACATGTTATGCAATGCTGTTTTCAAAACATAACTATGAGGTAAAAAATGGATCTGACAGAAGAAGCTCATTTGGGTTCCATATTTCTTTTGTTTGTGGTTTTGAGTTTTATGATTTGGTTGTGTCTGGGCCAATAAATGCAAAAAGCAGCAAACTGTTTAATTATTTTCTTTGTTGATAGAAGAGCAGTTAAAAGTAAAAAGAAAATTGTTTGAATATGGAGTTCACCACGTGTCTCACTAAAGCACACTTGTTTGTTCATTATTGTCATAAAGGTTAGAACTTTCCATGTAACACATTGAATTCAGTCATGCATGTTGCACAGAGAATGGATGGTTCCTCTCATCTTCAGCTTTCAAAGAGTGCAGTGACTTCTGAAGGGATCTTTCTTTTTTTTATCTTCATGTGTTGTGAAGAGACTGAAAAAAATGTTTTTTCTTTTCTCATTCATTGCATGGTGGAGTTTTTATTAAGCATTTGTGGACATGGTAGCTGGTTTATGACAATATTTCCATCACTTTTAGCCCCATTCAGTGTTGTATTTTTTTTATAAGAAAAATGTAATTGTTTATACAGCTAAAATTACTTATTATAAAATAAAAATACATTTACTTGATGCAGGGATTGAATTAGCATGAACAAAAAATACCAACCAACCAGTAGGATTTCTTTTATCAGCAGCTTCCTATTTATTTTTACTTTATTTTTTTTCTATAGGCTGCAGTGTTTATGAAGGCAAAATTTTAACACCGCACATAAAAAAAAAACCTCAGAACTTTCCTGAAATTGAATGTGAAGCATATTTAAATATATTTAGATACTGTTTACATAATCTGTCATTTTGCAGCAACATTATCCATCAGTTTTTATTGGATTTTTAAAAATATATATTTCAGTTTTTGTCATAAATATGCCAAAATGAAGTTGTCTGTGAGCCTTGAATTTTGTCTGCACACTGTATCCCAACATACCAGCTCAAACCAGTCTTTGCTGGTTTGAGCATCTGTCCTTGGACTGGACTGCTAGAAGTAGAAAAACAACTCCTTTTATGGTATTACTCTTATCACTTTGCTTGAGAATTCTCACATTTTGCTGCACCTATTAACTTCTGTGACTATGGGCTGATATTACGTCAACTTCACCATATTTGGAAGTTCCTGTCTAATTAATAAAAGTGATTGTGTGGGGCGTGGAGGTCAGAGATTCGGATGGAGACGCTCTGGACGAGTATTCCAGCCGACCCTCTCCTTTGCAAAGAAATGATTTCAACTTTAAACTTCTGACTGGTTCTTGGATTTTGCAATACACTTATATAGACCTTTTTTATCATTCTTAACAGTTTTATATTTATATCTGCAGTCTTTGCACTTATCTGAGTCAACATGCAACTAAATGATCTGTACTATGATTATATTTATGAAATATTTGTTATAATCTAGCTAATTTTGTGATATGTTTTAATGGGTGTAGCATGTATTTTTGAGTTGTTTTTTTCCTGAAAAATACAGTTGAAAACACAAATGCAGTTGTGATCTATGCATGCTGCATTTGTGTGATTTCAGGGTTTTTATTTGCAGAAGATAAAGGGAACAAACATGAATGTAACGGCTAAATTTGGCACAAAAACTCTGCACAGTTTAGATGGAAAAGTCTTTCTTTTAACCTTGGGGTTTTTAAAAAGTTCCTCCTTTTCATTTTACAGCTTCCAACTTAAAATTTGCAGCAGATATTTTGCTGTAACAGTAAAATTCTTCTTCATAGTCATTTTTTTTCTTCTTCTTTTTTTTTTTTGCATGCTAAATCTATTTTTTCAGCGGTGTTTTAGGATCCATGCTTCCGTCTGTGCTCATTTGTAGATCTATATATTTGGAGTTTGTACAGCTGAATGGGCTGAGCAACTCCCTTTGTCTGTACTTTATCTACTTTGCATCGTTTGCCACTTTTTCAGGTCAGAAAACAAGCGTTTTTGTCATTTAGCCAGTCACTTCAAATATTTGTTCCATAACTTGGCAGTTTGTGCGCACAGAGTGAGCAATATACATGAAGAAAGTGAACCAGATTAGAGAAAATAGAAAAATGAAAATACAGACCAGAGTTGAGCGCATAATAAAACTGGCTGCTCTGAAACAAAAAGCTGAATATTTTTTCAAGTCTCACCAAGCTCAGAAAAACATTGTCTTCCTGGTCCAAACTTTTTTGAATACAGTGTTTTACGGAATACATCTTGCAAAGGCAGCCTGTGTTTTGTCTCCATGAAAAGAGCTCATTTTCATATCTTGCCCTCAATTCATCCTCCCAGACGGAACACCTACTCATGTAGAATACAAATCCCACAACTTCATTTCAAACCGAGACACCCCCAAATCTCAGCATGGCTATACGGCCCAGTGAATACGGCACAGTCCTTGTTCAGAACCACTTAATGAAATGACCTTCTTGAGGGAGGGGGGCTGCATTAAAGCTGAGGAGATCAAAATAAAGAAAGAAGCACAAATATAAAGTTCTCCTCTGTTTGTTTTTAATTTAGTATTTAATGCATTGGTAGCTAACTTGTCATAATTATAGGAAATATCTGCAGTTTTGATATTTTGTATTACTTCAATGGAAAAATCAGAAGGGAGTGACTTTCAAGGTTATTCACTAAAAAAATATGTGTTTCATAGGTTTCATGATATCCATATATATATATATTAAGATTATAAATTAAATTATTCCAAATATTTAAAAAGGCTTTCTTGTTGAAACTGTCAAAAAAACATCATGCCTTATTGACAGTTATATCTGTTGTGGAAAAACAATATTCTAAGGATAATAAAATACAAGGAAATAAATGGGGGAAAAACAAACAAAATTCAAGTCTAAACTAGAAAAGTTGCATTTCCTGCAACAATGCTAGCGTGAATGCTTTTTGCTGAATAAGCTAAAGTTTTTTGCTGAAGATGCTGAAAAAAATGTACTGTAATTGCTAAAGGAATTTGCTAAAAGTGCTAAAGCTATTTGCATACTGCCAAAATTGCTCTAGGACTTACAGTTGCAGAAATTGTATTAAGTGCACAAAGACGACATTCTTGAAAAAATGAAAACTATTCTGTAAAATTTAAAAATGCATAAAGTTATGAACTCAGATTTAGTCCAAAAACTCAAAATTAGCCCAAAAAACATTAGTAGGTGACAAAAAAGCCAAAAAATGTAGCACTTTGCTATAATGCTATCTTAACTCCTGATTAGTTTGAAAATTACCAAAAAAAAGCAAGTATGTTGCAAAAGATTGTGTAAAATTGTAAATATTTCATAATATTTTAAAATTTGCGTGAAATTTAACAAAGCCAAAAGTACAAGCATGAATTTCCTGAACATGCGGAATGTTTTTAATGGTATGATTTGCATAAATTGCAGACATTGTCCTTAATGAGCTGAATGTTTTGATACCAAGTCTACAGAAATTGCTGACAGTGTAATTGAGTTTTACATGCTGAAAAATGTATGGAGAAAAAAAAATAATAATAAAGAGAAACAGAATCACTGTAGCATAATATAATATATCAATATCTGAACGTTACCAAAACAAGCAAACTGATGTCATGAGAATAAGATAAAGGATAGTTGTGTTTTAGTTACTCATTTTTGACTAATCATTTATGCAGATATCTACCACAAAGATCAATCTCAAGCAAGGTTTGTTCACTTTTCAAAAATGAAAAAAAAAAAAATCAGAAAAAAAAGTCCTCCTTTGCAAAGGTAGCCTCCTTGTTTTTTTTTTTTTTTTTTTTGCTTCAACAAAAGACTGGGATAGCAAAAAGCTTGTCTTCTACGTCTAAAATAGTTTCTCCTTTGATTTTATCTCAACTGTCGCCTGCATGAAGAAGATGTCGTGTCGTCAGGGGTCAGCCTGAGCTTTATGGTATGTCTGGGCTGAGATAAGAGCGCTGAACACATCAATCAACATTTCAGAGGCTTTATTATCCATTCATTTTCCTCCATCCTGTTCAGGGTTGCACTGAGACGGCAGTCAATCCCAGCTGTCATCAATATGAGGCGAGAAACTGTCAGTACAGGTTGCCAGTCCATCACGGGCCACACAGACGCAGAGAAAACAAACAAAGAGCTTTGGTGTGTTTTTATAAAAAAGAGCAGACATGGTGTGCTCCTCAGAGAAAGGAATGGAGATGTGCCTTAAAGCTTTCATGTTTTACAGAGGAAAAAATGTCTTAATGTTTTTTTATCCATTTGTTCCTAAACAATAACTGCAGTTTTTGTCATAACAGTTTATCATCATCTCACATCTGATTTAATTTACTGAATTAGAAACTGATAACATCAAACTAACTGACACTTTCATTTTGTCTTTGTGTCTTTTTTTCTACAAAGAAAAGCCAATTACAACTTCTGGGATTTTATTCCAACAGAAGTAAGATTGTATTTGAAAGAAACATTCATTCAGCCTTGCTTCCCAGAGCAAATGACTCAGTCCAACACTGATTGTTATTTACCCCTGATACAGGATTCACTCTTATGTTAATGAGCTAGATGTGAGTAATGACGCTGAGTGCTTCGCTAGAGATTTTTTTTTTTTTTTTGGCTCTGCTGAAACTGAAAAAAGCTTGCAAGTGAAATGAATTGATTGGTGCTGTTTGTTCAAGGCTGTTTCATATTTGTGAAATGCATTGTGGGATAGAGAGGCCCAAATACTGTAAAAAAAAAAACGAACTAAACAATCTTTTGTACATCAGATGAATGTTGTTAAGCTGCCAAAAGCAGTTGTTCCGATTCTGCAAAAATGCTGCAAAACCTTGATTTTAGTGAAAGCTGTTATAATTCTGGATGTCATATGAACTGAGATTTAGAAATATGAGTAATTAGGAGATTGCCCAGCTACTTCTTAAGTCCACAGAGATGCTGAGAATCTGAAGAGTTTGTTTCTGTCCTTATGCTCTTACTTTGCAGCCACCGCTGGAAGATTGATTTCCAAGATCTTTAATCACCTGTGGTGCAATGAACACCAAAATAATTGCTTATTTTCTATCAGTACCCAGTATATTAAACGGGCTCAGGAGATGATTCACATCTTACAGAGACATCATTAGTGAATGCGTGCTAGAAGATGAGAGTTTTTACAAGCTTTTTTTCTGGATTAGAAAGACCTTCAATTGGCTTTGGATTTTGTTTTGTTGTTGTTTAGTTTATCAACCCATGGTGCTTGAAGATAAGAAGCTGGATCATCAATCTTTTCAGGTTTTGTCAAAATAAAGGCACTATAAACAAAGTTTATTTGAAAAAATGACTTAACTACATTAAACATGGCAATTTTAACACTTAACACACTGAACCACAGTGGGTTTGCTGTTTTTAGCAAAAAAAAAAAAAGTGTTGTTTTGGCTAGCGATACAACATGTATCGTGATAAACGTCTAACAATGCAATACAGTACAGTATTGCCATATATTTCAAGGCTGTACCAGAACAAATTTTGACAAATTATTTTAGAGTATGACTTAAAAAAAACTCTACCTGAATATGAATGCACCTTTCATGTTAATAAAATGGTAAAAAATAATCTTATTTAATGATGAAAGCGCTAAGCACTGCAACCGCCTGTCATATACAAGTTGCTTTTACCCAAGCAAATTCATACTGCTTTCTTTGGTAAAATAAAGGGAACAGTCAATTTCATCTGATATCCAAAACAAAATATTTTTCAATATTTAAAAAAAGTAAAACAACATTGAATACATGTGCCTTAATAAGGTTCCAAAAGTATGATTGAGGTAAAGTAAAGTGGGGTTTAGGTGAAAAACAAAAATAAGACGCTGAACTATTTTTTTTCATAGATAGATAATGAAATATCATCTTGTCAACATTTTAAATCGATACAAGTATCGCCGAATGAAATATCGCGACACATCACCAAATCGATTTTTCCTTTCAACCCAACTCTCCATTGCTGAGAACTCAGAGCAGGTACCTAATAAGCACTTTTTCAAACAACATTTTTTTCATCTGCTCTGTCTCTCAATTTTGCACTGTTTGGTTTTAGTTTATCTTTTCAGAAACAGCTTCAAAACTCCAGGCCACTCAACCTGAACACAGCATGATTACTTACTTTCCAAACAAGCTGTTTCAGAGAAAGAGTTTTTTTTTTATTTTTGTATCGTCTTCAACTTTGACATTTAACCTGCAAACTTGAGTCAGATGTGGAACATGAGGGTTATTTTATTATTATTATTATTATTTAATACCTTTTTTCCCAATCCTTGCAGAGCCTGACCTTCTGAATGATCTTTCTGGCACTTCCACCTCTGAGTGGAAGGAAGCTGTTAAGCACTCCCACTGAGTCAGGTTTAGATTATTTAGACTCACCACCATCTTTTGTACAAACGTGGAACCAGATATTTTTTCTTCAATCCTGTCTGAGTATTACAGATCTGCATTCAGCTTCTATTCTTTTTGTTGAGTTTAATAATGCTAATGTTATTTATCAGTGCATGTTATTTTACATTATCTATTGTTCTATTTTGCTGCTGCAATATTTAAAACAAAAGTAAAGATCTAAAATGTATTTTGTGAGAAAACCTTTTAATTTGAAACAGACATTTTATGGATAATGTAATATAATAATATGCATACTGGGTGTTTAGGGTCACTCCTGTTATCTGTTTTTAAAGGTAAACAGTAATGACTCACATAGGTCACACTGAAGCAAAAGCCCTACTTTAAATAGCTCTTTCAACAGCTGGGTTGAGCATTGCTGAGCATGGTATGCATAAAAGATGAACCAACTGCAACAGATGTTTTGTTCTCCTCCGTATGATGTGTATGTATATCAGCATTAACATCTCTACCAGGGCGGGCTAAGATGTCAGCATGCAGTGTTGGCTCCCAGCTGTGGCCAGCTGCAAAATGTTGGCAGCACCCAGTTGATTTTTTTTTTTTTTTTTTGGAATAAAGCTGACCTTTAATAGCAATTTAAGGTGATGAAAACGATCCACACTAAAGCTAAAAGCTTCCATCCCCAAATAGATTATAATTTCTGATTCCTTTTGAAATTATGAGGGAATAATTCATTTGAGCCTCATTATTAAGCGAGGTTGTGCTCACCGTCTCTGCGCAGAACTATTGTTGCTTGTGAGTTTTGATGAAAGTGGGGCGCATGCCAGTTCGGGGTTATTTAATTAGTCATTAAAAATCCTGTGGTTTTGAAGCCGGTGCAATTTAATCAGGTATGCAAATGAATGGCCTATATTGGAAACATAATTATGCAGAGGTGTCACCCAGAAGAAACAACACAACAATGCCACCTATTGAGAACAAGGTGTAGGTACTTAAATGTAATCTATAAAGCAACCTGTACTCAGTCCAAAAATGTAATATACTTCAGCTTTATTAGCTTCAGTCCATTTTCTAGGGCTTTTTATCAGCTAAGTTGCTGGCAATTTGTCCTTAAGTGCTGGAGAGATGTGACAAACATCCAGTAAAACACTAAAATGTTTGAAAAATTACTAAGTATCTTTGAATATTGAATATAACTCTACATATAATAAGGAAAATATACCTTTTTTTTTTTTTTTTTTCAAAGATTTACAGTATTAAAAATCTTCAAAACTTTCTTAAAAAGCAACCCATGTGTTTATTTTCCAAGGCCAGAGACATCACTTCTAATAGTGAAATGTGCTCTAAGTTTATTAAGTTGTGAAAAAACAAACAAAGAAAACATCTTATATGCAAAGTGGTACGAAATGCGTTTAACCAGAAAGGCACAAAAAGACACATTAACTGGAAAAGGTAATGTTTCCCGCTGGTTCCTCTACATTAAAACATGAATCAACATGTGTCCGACAAATCTACATAAAAACATTACATACTTTCGGTTTTCTCTTGCAATAAAACATTCTTTATTTGAAAGGCTAAAAAGCTAATAAGACAATAGTGGTGTAATAGCTAAAATATATATTATATAAATACAACGGTCTAAATGGACCTTATTTTTTTAATGTGTGCATTTATAACTCCCTTTTGTGGCTACGGACCGTCCGATGGTTGTGCAACAAGAAAAGGAACATCCGAACATTTTTTCTTACTACTTACAACTTTTGTCAAACATTAATATCTATTTATATACATTTGTAATAAATTAATTTTAGTACAATTTTTTTTTAAAGGTGGTTTAAAAATAAAAACTTCAGTTTTTCTTGGCATCGGATAATTAGATGAACAGATGAGATTGCTGGGATTGTCTGGTCCTTTCACAAATATGATGTGATCCTGTTGTCCACAGATTTGGCCCGTTGGAAATGGAAAAAAAGGAAAAAAAAAAAAAAGGAAACATTCTTCCTCCCATGTTTGCTCAAAGGCGGTAACACTCTTGAAACAAATGAAGCAGGTTATTCATTCTGCAGTGGAGCTGGCTGTCGAGTGACAGAGCTTGTCAGTTTTTAAGCAGGTGAGGTAACTTCCTCCTTAGTGTTACAGCGGTTAACACTAGTGGAAAGATGGCAGCAGCGATGATGCTCCTCCTCCTTGTCCTCAACTGCATCCTTTTATGTTCGTAAGGCCAGAGAATGACGCAAGCCCTTCCACTACAGAGCAAGACTTTTTATTCTTAGGAATTTTTTTTTTTTTTTTTTGGAAAATTAGAAGCGAAAAATCCTTTTTTGTGTAGCTAAAATTGCAAAAATGTAATGTCAGCCCAGAGGATCACACTGCTAGCACCGTTTCTGGGCGCCATTCTCAGGAAGTTGAGTGCTTGTTTTGAATCTTTTCAGGCAGTCCCGCCCACAAGGTGATGAGGCGTCTTTATGGCTGGTCCAAGATAGAACCACAAACAGTTTTGTGTTCATCTGTTTCGCTTCTATTTTTTCTGAGTGATGCTGACGTAGGAAGTGGGTATGTAGCCCTCATCTCCGTTGTTCCTCCGGACTCGGGTCCAACCATCCCCTTTGTCCTCCTCCACCACAGCCAGAACATCCCCTTCCTGCATGGAGATGGTTCCTTCACTGATGCCTGAGCAAGAACAAAAGACATGAGTCCGATATGGCTCTGGTGGTTTCTGCACGTGAAAGTTGCAACAACTCTAGAATCAAATTTTGAGCTTTTAAATATTTTTCTAACTCGCGACCCGCAAACATGACATGATCATCTCCAGTCCATAAAATAATTTGTATTAGATGTGCCAGAAATCTCTCAGAAATACACATTTGCTTCTTGAAATCCCATAATGCCTTGCAGCTCCAACTGTGTTAGTAAAAGCTTGGAATAGATGACCAAACTAACAAAGAATTTTAGCTAAAGTTTTCTAAAATATACAAAGGTAAATACAGTGATCCTATTGGGGGGAAGAGAAGGATATGAGGCATGATGGAGCACTCTTTGTGCGTACAAAAAAAAAAAAAATCCAAAGACTGACAGCAGTTTTTGCTCAGGTGAGTGGATGAGAGAGTCATTACAGAACTTAATAAGAAACGGTGTAGCAAACTAAATAAGATTAGCAGGAGTTATAATAACACACATATGGCACTTAATAAAAGATGTGAAAATGTCAGCGTGACTCTTTGACATTCCAAATGTCATTCTTAATGTCTTAGAAATTAAAGGTTCAAATCTTGAATGTAATCCAATGAAAGAGTAATAATATAAGTAAATTTTTTAAAGCATTTAGATGTTGATCATTTTGTTCAAACTAAATAAAAGTCACTAAAGTATATATTTATCCTTGTTGACATTACTACTGAAGTATTTACTTTTTTGTGATAAGAAAGTTTTATTCAAAGATAAAAAATAATTTACTTTGTCTAAAGAAATAATTCTAGCTGTTTATTTTTGTTTTGTTTTATTGGACATACTGAAGTAATCTGATAATTTAAACATCTAAATCTTAATCTTATTTTTACTGTGGCCCCGAAGGGAAAATTAAATCAACAAATCACTTCACGCAAAAACATTTTAGAGATCACAGTTGCAATTAAAAAGACAAGTAATTCATTAAAAAAAAGCAACGTTGCATTTTAGAAACCAAAACATACTTGCAGAAATCAAAGCAAAATCCCCCAAAACAGAACACAACTCCAATAGAAATGAAACGGAAACGTTTTAGAAAACAAAAGTAATTTCCAGAAATCAAAATATTAGAAAATGAAACAAAATAAGAAACTGGAAAAGGTTTATGTCTGGTGTTTGTTCAGTTTTTTGACCTGAAGTTATTTGGAACAGCAATATTTTCTTTAAGTTTCTTGGCACAGTCACTCGAAAAGCATATTATTATCAATCAGCAATGATGCGTCGTATCTACCTTTTCCAGTTTCTCACTTTTTTCCAATTTTTTGCATTTTCTGGAAATTTCTGGTTTCTGGAAATTACTTTTCTGTTCCAAAATGTTTCTGGAATTTAGGTTTGATTTTTAATATATAATATATTTTATATTCTGTTTTGCTTTGTGATCTTTAAAACGGTTTGTTAATGCAATTTGCCCTTCAAGAATAGATCTTGCTCCATTAAAGTGAATCATCTGCATGTCAAAGTCTAAATCATGTCTCTAGATTTTGATTTTTGATTGAGTTTGAAACTATTTTTCCAGAAAATATAAACATTTTAAGCGACTACACCACAGTTCCCCTGATTTATTCCATTATAATCCCTTCCAGAAACAGACTCTGCACCATTGATTTTTAATAGCAAGTTAAAGTAACCTTTGACCTACCAGGGAAGTTGTACAAGGCAGTGCATTCCCCAATAGGAGCTGCTAGTTCTTCATCGTCAAAGTCATCATCAAACTCAGCATAAATGGCTTGGGAGGGATCCGGAGTGCTTTCATCAGAATGAGCTCCATCGGGACTGAGGAAGAAAAAATAGGTTTCCTGTTCAGAAAACTCATTTAAGCTTCAAATTGTCTGCTCATGATGGGAGTTCAAGCTCACCTGTATACATCATGAGCTCCATTATTATTAAAAGAGTGGGCCCTATAGCGTAGCGTGTCTCCTCGGCCGCCAGCTTCAGCCAGCCAAGTCTGCACGGCAACCAAAGAGAGAATCAAAGACGTTCACATTAGACGGATCCTGGAGAAAACATCCTGAAGACATTTTGGAAATAACAACACAACTGAGGATTACCTCATACTTGCTCATCTCTCCTCTAAGCCGCTCTATATTCTGGGATGTTTGGTTAATTTGGGGTGCAAGACTAGCCGGGTCTCCCATTTGAGGATTTTTCTCATAAACATCTTTCATCTTTCCAAGAGCTTCACTAAAAAGAGAAAGAGGAGGGAAAAAAAAGACAACTTTTGGTGAAAATCTCTTCCCTGCAGGGCTCCGACTGGGTAAACAATCCACTCACTCACAGACAGAACAGAGTTGTTTACACTGCATGAATATTGTATCTGTGCTTCCAGCAGAGAAGTTGTAACAGAGGTTTTTATGAATGCGACACAACGCCCCCTAAACGGAAGCAGACCCACCTCTGATCCACTTCCTTCTGCAACTCTTTGCAGATTTCTTCATACTTCTGTTGCAACCTCTTCCTGCGCTGCTCTGGAGGTAGGTGGCCAAAGTCTTCCGTGACCGTCGGCTGGAAGAGGTCACAGGAAGGGTGGGTTAGCATGAACTCCAGCTCACATTTTCATAACCGCTGAAGCCAAAAAATAACCAGGAGGGGGAAAAAAAAAACAAACCAAGTGGTTTCAGATCAACTAAATGAATAACTTCAGGTGTAAATGAGCTGAAGACAAAACCATCACCCATGAATCGTATTAGATTGGATGTAAACACAACCCACAAAAGCAACACAAAGTCCCATTTTCTGTGGCAAAATAGAAAAAAATCTTAGTGCACAACTGAAGCTTTTTCAACTCATTTCTTTTCAGTGTCAACGATCATATTCCTTTAATAATTATTTTGATGTTTTAAAATGTCATCCACACATGAGTTCTACATTTGCAAACTAAATGCATGCATTTGTGAAGAAAAATGACAAGTGCAGAATATTTGACGTTTTTGGAATACCAATTTGTACTTTTGTGAAAAAATGAAACATTTCAGAATCAACAGTCATTAATGTTTTTGACCAATCAGCACCTTTCTGCTGTCCACATCGCTTTTCACTAGCTAAATGAGATTTTTAAAAATTCACTGATGAATTAAAACTGATTTTTCTATTTTTTCTTGGAGACAATATTCTAAAGCTTAAGCATGATATAAAGTGAGGCACAGTGAGATGATCTCAGATGCTTTGATGAAACACATTCAGAGGAAAAGAAGAAAGACACACAGAAGAAAGACGACTTGACAGGCATTTATTTGTATCTCTAAAAACTAAGAAACCTAAAATCTAAAGTTTATAGTCAACCACACAAGGATTTTACCCCTCTTTTAGAGGTTTATTTTTTTATTTCATTACTAAATATGAAGGTATATAAACATAAATTCAAACATTAATTCAAAAAACATTAATTCAAAAAAGTACAGAGATCAGTTTGCTATCAAAATGGCCAAAAAAAGCTAATTTTTAACTGAAATGTTATCTAATCTTGCATTATATTATCTGTATGCAAAAAGACTTTAATATGACTTAAAGATCAGATTGAATTTTCATGTTACTCAATATTCCTACCATAAAATAGTAATTGGACGTGGAAAAGTTCTCTATTTAGTTTAGTAGAACCAAAACATTAAATTTATATATTTTTCCCCCAAATTTCATAATACATTTGCAAATTTCTCTGCAGAAATCAGTAACTTTAAAATAAAAAAAAATGTGATTATATTTTACTTTTTGTGCTGGGAAAATTAGTTATATCTTAAAGAAAACTAATCAATTCTGCCGCATAACTGAAAGCAGTGATGTAGAAAAGTTTCACATTACCATAAGTTTCTGGAAAACAAAAGACGGCATTTGATCCTCTGACATTAATGTTGAAAACAAGAATTTTAGTGTTGTGCAGCTGTCTTGCTAGCTTGTTGAAACAGAAGTCAAATTTAGTAAATCACACTCGTTTTCCTATTAATGGCTCATTTCAATAATTATTATGGAACAATAATAATTGAACAATTATTTTGAACATTCTCAATTAAAGCACGTTTCTCTTGTTGATGTGTTAGACTGACCAAAGACAAAAATCCCATGCTTTAGTAGTAAAAATCTTAATTGATCAGTGTAGCGCTTTTAATCTGGTTGGCTCTGGACAGGAGGAGAAAAGTAGGAGGCAGAAAAAAAGCTGATTGATTTTCATTGATTTTTTATGTAAAACTTGCATTTACGTCTTTATTTCTTTGTGTGCACTCATAGATAATTTGAGTATGAATGATAAAAACCTGACAAAATAT
The DNA here is from genome assembly GCA_003999625.1 of Oryzias javanicus. Classification (NCBI taxonomy): domain Eukaryota; kingdom Metazoa; phylum Chordata; class Actinopteri; order Beloniformes; family Adrianichthyidae; genus Oryzias; species Oryzias javanicus. Next base: position 17,368,282 of record CM012444.1, read on the forward strand.
TAAGACAAAATAATTTTGGAGATTTAATTCTTTTTAAAACACGGCTCACAATTATTTTGCAACCACTTAGTGGACAAATTAGTATTGCCATAGCAGATTAATATTCTAAACTCAGTCATTTTTTTAATAATAATTGTATGTGTGGATGCCATTTTTCAACTAATAATAATGGAAAGAATCAAACTCCATGAACAAATGTCAGTACCCTCTTCCACCACCAGATGGCCACCTTTTCATTACAACCTGGACAGGAAAAGCTTCATCAGGTTATTCTGAGGTACTAGTGGGGGGAAAGTTGAGCCTGTGTAAAGGAAAAGTGGCCATTTTTGTGTTTTAAACAAATGAAACCCCCACACCAATTTTTTTGTTCTGTCCACATTACCAAGGCCTTTTCTGGAGTCACTTTCTGATGAAAAAAAGCAAAAAGAAAAAACAGAACGTTTGTAAAAAAAAAAAAAAAAAAAAGAAGAAAATCACCAAAAAAGTGTCCAGCCTAAATTATAGCACTCTTTACTTAATCACACTTTTCTGTCATAAGCTGTAAATGGTTTAAGACCAAAACAAGGAAAATGTAATTTAAGGAAATCAGTGATCCTTGCAGAGGCACAACAACGCCCGAGCACAGGAGGCGAGGTCTCCGGGAACCCTGATCCTCTCCTTGTCACTCACCGATCTCCTGAGAGTCCGGAATGAAGAGATTCTGGGTTTGACTGTCTTATTGATCTCCTTCAAACAGTACGACAGGGGGTCCCGGCCAAACTTGGGGGAAGTTGATCCATTAGAGGGTGAGGGGGTCGGTGGTGTGGAGAAAGGAGTGAGTGTGGAGGAGGAGAACTGAGCGAGACCAAAAGTACCAGCACCCGAGAGTAAGGTATGCAGGCGTAGGTCAGAGGAGGAGAGGGGCAGCAGAGAGATGGGAGGGGGATTAAAAAAAAAAAAAGCAACAACAAGGGGAAAGAAAAAGACACTGTCAACACCTCAGTGCACCACAGTGCCTGGGACAATACTGCAGCAAACCCAGCACATGAGCCACAACAGCATGAAAGAAACACATCTCTGGCTCTTAAAAGCAACATGTTGAACGAAACAAGAAAAAAAATTAGGTCAGTCCATATCAAGTCACCTAATTCTCCCAAATCATCTCACTTATAATTAGAATCCAAAAATACAAGAGCTAAAATCTTATGGCAGCAATTTTTTATTTGAAAATTTCTTTGCATTCTTTTTTTTGTCTTATTTTATTTTCAAGACAAAATAAATAGATCATAATACTGCCTTTTACACTGCCAGAGCCTGCTTGTAGCTGGTGTGGCGCTCCCTAAATAGTTGATATTTATGTCACAAACTTTTGCTTCCTTCCTGCAGCCTAAAGGGCGTCTGGAAGGAGCTCCTACAAAACAACAATGAATAAAAGGTGATTTCCCAGCCAGGCCAAAAAAAAAAAAACAAAAAAAAGACCAAAGCTCTGATCTATATGAAAAAAACTGTCAATAAATACTGAAACTGTTTTGGTATTTGACAGCAAACATCAGTATCAAGTTTGCCTACCTGTGTTACACCTATACTCATTAAAATAGTAAAAAAGGCTTGTTCAAAAGGTTGAAATATAAGTCAAATCAAGTTTATAGTGAACAAGACTTTCTAAAGACAGTTTACTTTTTTCTACAAACACCTATGATTTAAAGTATTTAAAGTAATTTTAAATATTTATAAATGTAAACATTTGTTTTTGTATTTTTTATTTGGTAACAAATACACAGTTCAGCATTTAAATGTACATGTTTTATGTCAGCTACTTGTCAGTTTTGATCTAGTAGTTAAAAACAGTGACTAAGAATCCATCACTTAATTTTTGGGAGAGCTTTGTGACTTTGTATGGAATGACCAGCAACACACAAAAAAACACTACACAAAAGCAACCAGCCGTGGCTCCACATGGGGGCCACAGCAGCCCAGCACCTGCAGTCAGACTCAAGCAAAGGGCAGCATGAGCAACCAAAGACACTTAGGTTTATAATTTTGATTTACAAAAAGAAATTAAGTTTTAAACTAAATTCAAAAATTACATTTTTCTACTTTTTCTGATTTGATTAATTTTCCAATTAACTGCATTGCAATAAAATAAAAATATTAATTTAAAATTGGGTGCGTTTTGATCTCAGCATTCCTAAAGAGGCTAATTGATTTACCTGTCCATAAAATATGGTACATTTAAAGCGTCTAAACTAAAGTTAGCCGACCCATCATAGGGACTCTGTGTGGAAAATCATGTTCAGAGTGAAGCGGCACCATCCTGACTGACCTACATAGATAATGCTTCAGTTCACAAACCAGTCCGGTTGTTATAAATAGCCTGCATATCTACCACAGTGGAGTCGTGCGGATAGATTTTTGAGGTTCATGAATGTTCAGCGTTAGAAAAAAGGTTAAGTTGCAGTTAAGACTCCTATAAGGGAGCGTGGGAGTGGGACCTATTAGCTAAATGAAAACGGAGGCGTTTGGCTCACAGCCTTCAACACTGAGCATCTAAAAGTACCGTATAACAAGGTCCCACACGTAAACACTGAGGACGTGAAGTACAGCGCTGTTATTATGCGGGCATCAACCACTTTGGTGCTACTTGTCTCGAGAGTTATGGGGATGTAAGTAGAGGGGAGCAGTTAATAGAGGAGTTTAGGGACCTCATGTGAACCGTGAGTTCTTACGCCAGGACAGCTAGCCTTCTGTTCCCGCTCCGAACGCTTAATTGGTAAAACATGACTGATGACACAGAGCTGTGCGACACACACACACAAACAAAGAACAGGAAGAGTGCACAGCAGAGCGAGGCCAACAGGGCATGCAAGGAAAGGAGAGGTGCTGAACAAGCAAAACACGGCAGAAAAGAAAGAAATCATCCTTTAGCGTGGAGAACGGAGGAGAGGACGATTAACTGGTTAGTGTTCAGCCGCTCGTACCACCAGTTTGATTTGGGTCCCTTGACATATTTATTATGGTGCAGTGAGTGAGACGTCGTTGTGATTCGGCACATAGTGCCAGGTTCTGGGGAGCATAATGGATGCAGTGTGTTTGTGGACGCCAGCAGAGGAAAATTGACTGTTGTTCGGGGTCCCGTGCTGTTAAAAGCACAAGCGCAGCAGAATGCTGACTGCCAGCTGACCTACTGGAACCTCGCTGCAGAAATGGGGAGGGGAGTTGAGGTTTAGTCACCTACAGCCGGGGAGTCATGCAAAGGTCCTGAGCTGGATGCATCAATTACCGTGAAATCCATTCATGCATTAATATTTCCAAGCTTTAGAGTTAAAAAATATATATATTTTTCACTTGTTGCAAGTGTGCAAAAATCACTGACAGAACATGACCCCTTCACAAAGTGGATTTTCTGATTCAAAATTTGGATCATTAATGCTGGGATATGTGCAACATTCTCCATTCAAACCTTTCAGTGCTGGGCTAAAATCTCTCATTAGTGCTCTGATACATTACACTGTCCTTACCTTACTCCTCCTGCTGAAAAGCCAAAAGTTTTTGCTTCTATTCTTTCCCAGAATGTCTATTGGGCCTTTAGGCGTGCCCAAGCTACTGTCAGACGAGGCACGATTGATGCCCTGACTGTAGTCCTCAAACTCCAGATCTCCAGGTCGCTCAAATCCCGACTTATTCTGCTCTATCACAATCCTGGAGTCCTAAGTTAAATACAAATATAAAAGGGTTATTTTCAAAGCTTTGGGGAAAAAATGCATGAAAAAGCACAATAATCAGAGTTTTAACGCAACTCACATTTTTCTCATTAACATTGGAGCCGGCTTTAGTTATGCCCTCCAGGCATTTGCCTATGATGGGCATCACGTGCTTCTCTGTGTCCGAGAACAAGATGTAGCCTTGGGCTAACTTCCGTACTCGCCTCTCATCCAGATCCTGCAATTTCTAAAAAAGGAAAATTCTTTTTCACAAACTGCAATTAAGAAAAATGGAAGAATTAAGTGTATTTTTAGTTCCGACACTTTGAAAAGTGGCTTTATTCCTCTTTAAAGTAAAATTTTGAATCCACGTAAATTTAATTTAGCATTTACCGATGAAATATTCAGTTTTGATAAAATGTTTGCTTTTTTCTTTACACATTTTGGCTCCATTTATCTTTTTTTTCTATGTTTTTTGCCACAGTAACCAAATAGAAAAAATCCAGTGAAACATTGCCCTACAACTGAAATAGAGGTTGGAAAAAGTCCTTTAAACACCACTCCTGGAAAGCACAGATTGCCAAAGAAAACTCACATTGAAAATGAGGGGCATGTCGTTAAAATAGAACTGGTTCTGCTCCTTGTTGTATTTTTGGAGCTGAGCGGCGTAGTCATTCTTGCACTCCTCTGCTATGTGTGCTTTCATATGAGCTTGCTGTTTTGCCTAAAACACACAAATGAAAACATGCAGGTGAAAAGGTGACTCTGCTCTTGTTTTGCATCATATGAATCACTTTGTCTAATGTAAATACGTGTCTGCAGCTCCTACTTTTTCAACGTCGGCTTTGGTGGCGTTGATGTCCTGGTCCGTCTTTTCCGCATGCTGCGCTGCTCGTTCCGCTTCCCTCCATTCCCGCTCAAAGCGCTTTTTGCTCTGGTAGGGTGGGAGATATAAAGTCAAATAAAAGAGGAAATGACTTTAAAAAGAAAGAGGAGAACCTTTCTTTTTTTTTTTTTTTTGAACAAGGTTTTACAGTCTATAAAATGAGATGACAGTTTTCCGACTGTGGGATTAGAAAAATCACTTCTAAAAACTGATCTTGGATTAAAAAACAAGGTTAAAACAAAACCGGTTTCTACGTCTGCTTCTTTTACTATAAACAAATAAAGCGACATGACGAAACACGCAACCTGTGTGGCCAGTCACTCATATAGAGCTTCTGATGGCGTTCACTCTATTAAAAACATAAACTGTGGAGCAAATACAGTATTTTGTCCGCCACTAATTGTTCAAGTCCTCCCATTTAAATAGACAAGAGAGGCCTGTAATTTTCATCATAGGTGTACCGCAAATATGAGAGACAAAAAGAGAAACAATAATTCAGAAAATTACATTTTAAAGAATTTATTTGCAAATTATGGTGGTATTTGGTCACCTATAAACAAGCAGGATTTCTGGCTCTCACAGACCAGTAACTTTTTCTGTAAGATGATCCTCTGTCCTCCAGTCGTTATCTGTATTATTGGCACCTGTTTGAACTCGTTATTGATATAAAATTCACCTGTCCACAACCTCAAACAGTCACACTCCAAACTTCACTATGACCAAGACCAAAAAGCTGTCTAAGGACTTACTTAAGAACATTTGGATGATCCAGAAGAGGATTGGAAGAATTTCCTAAAGTCAGATGAAACCAAAATAGAATTTTTTGGTAAGAACTCTGAAGGAGAAGGAATGCTGAGTTGCATCCAAAGAACATCATACCTACTATAAAGCATGGGGGTGGAAGCATCATGCTTTAGGGCTGTTTTTCAGCAAAGGGACCAAGAAGACTGATCCATGTAAAAGGGAAGAATTAATAGGACCGTGTATCATCCGATTTAGAGTGAAAACCTCTTTCCATCAGCTTTGAAGATAAAACCTGGCTGGGTCTTTCAGCATGACAACAATCACAAACAAACTCCATAGGTAACAAAGGAGTGGCTTCATAAGAAGCTTTTCAAAGTCCTGGAGTGGTCTACCCAGTCTCCAGATCTCAACCTCACAGAAAATCTTTGTGGGGAATTGAAAGTCTGTGTTGCCCAGCAACAGCCCCAAAACATCACAGCTCTAGAGGAGATCTGCATGGAGGAATGGACCAAAGTACCAGCAACAGTTTATGAAAACCTTGTGAAGACTTACAGAAAACGTTTGATTGCTAACAAAGGATTATAGGAAAATATTAATTTTGTTATAGACCAAATACATACTTTCCATCATAATTTGCAAATAAATTATTTAAATATCAGATAATGTGATTTTCTAGATTTTTTTTTCTCTTTTTGTCTCTCATAGTCGCAGTATACCAGTGATGAAAATTACAGGCGTCTCTCATCTTTTTAAGTGGAAGAACTTGCTTTTTTACCCCACTGCGAGTGTGTTCTGATCAGTGTTTTGAGTTGTAGCTGCACTTACATTGTCCAGCTGCTTGTAGGTGCTTTCCAAACTTTGCTGAGCCTTCTTGGCCTCCATTAAATACTGCAAACATTCACAAAAATAGACAGAGTGACGGAAGGGGTCCGATGACATTGACAGAGACACACAGAGAGTGAGTCGTGTAAAGGAGCAAACAGAACAAACAATGCTATCCACAAGCCACGCCGCACAACAGACAGGAAAACAAACAGCAGTGTGTCTAGCGGAGACATAACGTCGTCAGGAGGGGGCTGTGCTTAATTCCACTGTTTTGCAATCAAACCTAACTAAAGCAAAGCATTTCTCGGTTGGACCAAGGATCCCAAAGGAGTGAGAAATACTTCTTTCCTGCCGCTGCAGAGATATCCACTCCTCCCCTCTCCTCTTGTGCTTTAAACTCCTCATTTTATGTCTGTTGTAAACTAAAAACCCCTTTTTTGTTGTTGTTTCATCAGATAACTTCTTGACTTCGCAGGTGCTTAAACACCCATTCCAGTTAATATTTTATTTTTTATGGTTTTAACATGTTTTTATGACTTTTTTTTGGATGATGGAGGTCATATATAAAGATAATTAAGAAAACAATTTGATTTCTGAGTATTCTTTCATTCAAATCAGTGTGAATTTTAGGAGCAGGGGAAAAGGTGAAAAAGGGCCATAAACTTACACTTGGTTTCCTTGTCTGAGCTGGTTTCTGGCTCAGATATTGCTCGCCATTTCTGTTGCACCAGTAATGTTAGGTTGGGGCTGTAAGCTAGCAGGAGAGCATGTAAACAGATGGAGGATGGGAAGTGGGGGAGGGCTTGCTCTGCACCAACAGTCATGCCGGTGTAATTATAATTAAAAGACCACTGGGAAGGCTTTAAAATAGACTTCAAGGAAAGTTTCTAGTTTTGAACATCATGGAAAAGTTACCAAACTGAACAGGGACAGACTGCTAAACCAGTTCACATGAACCTAAATGAACTTCCGAGCAGGTACTCTCAGTGCCTCCTGGTCATTTGCATATCCATCTCACCGTCTTTCGCTCCTGTTTGATCTCCTGCAGGTACTTGTTGAGATCGATGCAGATGTTTATCATCAGGTTCTCTGCAATCAGCTCCCTCTGGCCCGCGTAGTCGTTCATCTCATTCAAGATGTTCAAAAACGACTGGTGGCTGGACAGCCTGTCGTTAGAGGGGAGAGGGGGGAAGGAAAGGGTGGAGACAGAGGGACATGCTGATCGGAACACTGATACGGTGATAAACACACAGAGCTGAGTGGAGGATCAGAAGATAAGGGATTTCCTTATTCATGCCTCCCTCTGAGAGCATTTCTGCCACAAGCATCGGTTCCACCACAATGCACAGACGACGCCAATAACAGCAGGATTCCCGGCAGCTTTAAATGAGATCTTATTTGTTCCAGTTTATTTAGTTAGTTTATTCAGAGAGGGTGTGAGAGGCTTTTAGAAATGATGGGCAAAGAAATCACTGATCACCCCATAACTTTAAAATGACTCACCTGCACTCTGGCTCATCTTTGTTGCTTCGTTTTTGGTTATATTTCTTTGAAAGATTCCTGTGGAGAGTGACAGTGCATGACTGAGACTTTTAAGTAAATAAATAACTCCTTTAAAACTAAAAGTCAACTATGATCACATCAAAACAGCCATTCTTCCTCCTTTTGCTCTCCTTTTGACCACATCCATTTGATCATGTGGCAGTCTGCTCCCACTTCCTCTCCTCTCCAGCAAAGCTCAGCACTACAACAGATGTGCTTCTGCACAACTGGAGAAAGGAAAAGCCGAGGATAAAAGATGGGGAGAGCCAGCCAGCTAGTCAGCCAGCACACTGCAGCTGCAGAATTGGACCAGTGTTTCAGACAAACAAACCAGATTCTGTCCCAACACAGTCATGAGACCAACAAACATTTCATAAACAGCCCGTTTGAGCACACAAAAAAATACAAACACAAGCCGCTTTTGAGCAGCAGGCTTGCACATTAGCATTTGGCACAGTCAGCGCAGGGAAAAAAAAGGAGAAAAAAAAAAGGCAACAAGAGCGAGGCCTACCTCAGCTGTTTGGCGTAGTTCTGCTCAATCTCTGTTCTCTCCCTTACAAACTTTACATACTTATCCATCAGCTCCAGACCAGACTGTGTGTGCTTCTCTATGATGTCATATTGGTCCTGGGGGAAGGAGCATGGGAAACAAAGTCAGCGGCAGCAGGCAAAAGTAGCACACGTTAACCTCTAGATTGCTCCTCCGGTCAGGTAGAAGACGTTTTAATAAAAAACCATAAAGGAAACACAACAAGGTCTTTTTCCTGCAGGAATGTGCAAAACGTGCAGGTCAAAGTCTGTAAATATTCAGTTTTGTCTTTTAACCAGAAAGACATCCAAAGGGTTTCATACAGTCGATTACAAATATAATGTATTTACTTAAGCAATATTTTAAAGAAACATTGCAGTCATTAATTTAATCTATGACAGAACTGATAGGAGTTTTATTCAGCATTGTTCTAAACAGACCTTCTTTGTTCGTCTTACTCCTGATACCCTCAAGCCCAGCCACGTCTAGATGAAGTTATTTTTCTGGCTGGTGATTTTACTCACAGACATGTAACATGTTAGGCCTTGTTTTTCTCGCACCTTTCAGGTGAGGCAAAGATTTGTAATCTGAGATCAAGCAAAGAAAAGGTGCTGGAGATTAAGAGGGATAAAAGCAGCAAAGTCTCAAACATAGAAAAAAAAAAACGTAAGATAAAACATGCAATATTTTCATTTTTTATCACTGCAGGATTGTAAAGAACAGAGGCTAGAGAAGAACCGCAGTGTGAAGTGTGCAGATAACAGTCTTTACACCCTCCATTCATGTATGACATTATTTAACACAGTTTTGTCCATTAAAAAATATATTTTAATTGTCATTTTTATTATATGGTGTGAGCAAAACGAACTAGTAGTTTTACTTTGCTATGGTCTTTTTAAAGTTAGAGTTACAAAATGTATTTTTTTAACAAATGTAGAATTTTCAGTGATGATAGGGATTTTTAATTTGAGTTTTGCATTTTTCTTTCATGTTTAGAGTACTAATGATAAATTGAACTTCACACAGTGAATCATTTTAATTATCGGTGACAGGGATTTAGAAAACAAAAAAATTGAAGCAAAAATCTGGAGTTTCTCCTCTCAATGTCTAAAGATTATACTTTAATTTTGCAAAAATTTTAACATTTGATTTTTTAAAGACCTACTCCATTAGAAATTATTTTTTTAACATGATCTTGTAGCGTATTTCTTACGATGGAGGGAATATAAAAAGGAAATTAACAAAAAAAAAATTTCGGACTATTTTTTTGTTCAAATTTTGGTGAACCAGGAAGACTAAATAAATGCTGTTTGAAAAACCTCCATTACGTACAAACAACACTCAACAATCTCCATGCTCCACTCCATTCCAATTCATCCACTTGCAGACAAATAGATCAATTAAAGTCTTTGCTTTCCTCATCTGAGCTGGCATATGACTCAAACTTTTTGTTGGCTAACGTTGGCTTGGGGTAAGCTAGCAGGAGAGAGTGTAAAACAAAGGCATGATGGGAAATGAGCACAGGTTTATCCCACCCACAACTCGGAGGCAAATTTCTGATCAACTTCTGCCGCTCTGCAGAAACGATGTCCTAGAAAACAACTGAGATTTTAAGTGCTGTTAGTCTGATGTCTTTAAGTGAAAGCGTTATTAATCCCTTGTTGTTTTTCTGGGAGCTTAAATTGTCAAAAGGTGATGATACAGGTTTTACATAAGGAAGTAGATTGGATGACTTGAATGACAAGTTGTCATGGAAATGTAGAAACTTCACCACTTAAAGAAAAATAGTATATTAGAATTGTTTAAATTGAAAAACTACATTTGGGTACATTTAACTCAGCCGGTGAAACTGTATTAGTTCTGTTCTCAGTCTGATATAGACCAATGCTAAATTTATAGAGTAAGCAGTTTGCTGTTCCTTTATTTTGACTTGTGGCTTTACACAATGTCTGCAGTCTCACAATGCACAACACAAATTGGAAACTAATCTTAATTAGAGGAGGAACGCCACAGGTTCACCCCCAAAAAAGCAGGGTCAAGCTGTTTATTTCACAGTAACAGAACAATACGCCCTATATCAAATTTTAAAAAGTCCCCATCTCAGCAAATGGATGAAAATGAATAATTCCACTCTCACCTACTCAGTTTTTGTTCAGAATTATTTGTGCCTGCACAGAACAAAAATAAGGGTTTTTTTTATATGTATTTATATGAATTCACAATTATAGTTTGAAGTTAAGTGGATTTAAATGATTCCCATCCTGACCATGTGCAGCACAGCTGGTGACAGTAAAAAGAAGGAAATAGGCCTCATCTTTTATTTTTTATATATATATAAAAATCTTCTGCAAAGCCAGAAAGACAAAGTGTAGATTTAGGCCTTGACCAATTGGGATTGAGGAAACTAAAGAGGAGACGGATATGTAAAAATCTAGTGCACTTTAGTGATATAGGGGGGAAAATACAGTTTTATTAGTTAAATGAAAAGAGAGCAGGGCTGATAGGAATTCTAGAAAGAATCACTTAAAAAAAACCATAGCTATTCAAAGGGAAAGTTTAGAATGTAAGGTGAAGACAATGTATTTATCTCGAGTTTGGGCTGAAAGACAGCTCTATAAGAGATGAGCCTCACAGCTCAAGGCTCAAAGTTTAATCCTAAAATGTTTAAACAGTCACTGCCTTGATAAATAATTGTTTTCCTCAAAAAATCAATTTACATAATTTAAAATGTATATAACCGGGCATGGATTCAGAAAAGGTCCAAACCGTGATACTACCAACAATATTAATTCCAATCTAGTTTCCTTTCTCCGAACATAGAAAAAAAATGCATATTTTTATATTTTTTTAACAGATTTATAGATTGCTAAAATATTCTTTTTTAAGTCAACACACAACATTATATTATTTGCTTAAAGTTTCCAACTTGAGCAGATTTGGTGAAAATGTGATAGTTTTCTTACATTTTAGAGGATATTTCTTAGTGACATATTGTATTTTTGTTCAAATTTCATCTTTAGATCCCAGTGTTTTATATCCATATGATTTCTGTACATTTTTATTCTGTTGTTGCTGTTTTTGTTTTGTTATCCTGTTTCTAAAGCAGGAAAAAAAAAAAACACAGCTTCTACCAGTAACTGGTATACGAGTAAATGTGGCTTCCAGAAGCAAAATGCAATCTCCCAAGTCAAGACTTTCTTTTTTCTTTTATTTATTTTTATGCTTTTAATATAAAAACAATTAAGATAAATTATTTTTAACAGCTAAACAGATCTATTTATGAAGATAAAATGTGTAGTCTTCTGTTTTTTCCAGAATTAACCCTTTCAGTTTGATTTAAAAAGACAGTTTGGCTTCTTCCTTTTATATTAATAAAGAAATAAAGAATAGGAGAGAACTTATTGAAACTGCATTAACCAATTACAAAACTAAAGGAGGCATTTGAAATTAACTAATAAATTCAAATCTCAAAGACAATTAACCCATTAAATGAATTATTAAGCAAAAAATGCAATCTTCCTAAGAAGAATATATATAATTTGGGTAAACATGGCGCCCTAAATGAGTTACCGTCATTGAAAGAAGTTATTTTTTGGAGGTTTCAAAACATAAACCAGCTCAAAATTTTCCTTAGTTTAGTTTCTCTGAGTCACATAAGAAGAATCCAAAGAATTCTTCCTGTGTCGCATTTCAACCCGTTAAACGCACCATGTCATCAAGTGAAAGCCGCAAAACATGTGAAGGAGCTGCCCAGGAAGTCGCTTGATGACAACGCAGCGGGGAACATTAAACCCTGAGTCACCGTCTTTCCCAGAGAACTACAGGGACAGATCTGCCACACAGGAGGGACGTTCACCATCACTCTCTCAAAGAAGATGCGGTGATCTCGCACAGTACAAAGTGTGGCTTAAAATAGCCACCAGATTACAATCAGGGGACAGATGCCAAAGGGCTGACTTGCTCCACAGGTTGACTTAAGAGGCAAACATTCACAAAACCAATTAGGGCAGCAGAGCTTTCAGCAACCAGACAGGTGAGATTACAACAAACACAAAAGTCATAGTAAAACAATCATAACACTTAAAATTTCACTTATTATTTCACATCTTATTGGATTTAATGCAAACAATTTCAACTAAATCTCGTAAGAAAGCAGAGAAGAGACTTTTTTTTTTCTTTTTTTCAATAAAAAAGACAAAGTAAAGTGTTTGATAAACACTGGGATGCTTCCACGAATCAAAGTAGGACAAAAACTAATTAGGCTGTTGCAGCAACCAGCACAGGATGATAAAAGGGACAGGGGAAGAGGCCTACGGGGAGACTGCAATGAGGTCAAAACCTCCCCTATACCCTGCATCTCTGCAATGCTCCACTTCCGAGTATTCAGGTTTACAGAGCGCATGTGCATGCTTCCATTCTGCAGCCCCTTATTTGAAAAAAAAAAAAAAAAACATCCAACAAGAAGGAAAACGGTGCATCTGAGGGGTGTGGGATGTTGCCAAGAAACAGCATATCAGCTGATGATATCTGTATGTAAACTAACATAAAGGAAGCTGTCATGCATAGGAAACTAAACAAAATAAAGGATATCTGTTTGCTGCGTCTGGTTAGATATAAGATGCTTTTAAGCTGAAAATATCATAACTTTAGTCAGGACAAATAAACAGTTTGATTTAATTGAAGTAAACATTTAAAGCCAAGATGCGTTCAGGAGCAAACTTTAGGCACAAATTTTAAACTTTCTTCCAAATATCGTCTTTTAAAGTCTAAAATTATAGTTATTTTTAACTTTACGAGTTTACACAAGAGTTGACTGATGGACTCACCCAAAGCTCCGTGCCCCAGTCCATGTTCCGCTACTTTTGCAGAGCTATCTCCGAGTACAAAGAAGTTCTCCAAAGTTATCCCCGCAGCTCGCAGGAAGGCCCCGTAAAAGAAGCTCTAATCCCGACGCGCTGAATCGGCCTCAAACGCTACACGCTGCGGGGTTGATTTCGCTGGAGAATCACGTAAAAGACCCGCATCGAGATGAAGTGATCAACCTGGGCTGGCGGTCGTTGGGCTTGTTAGTCCAAATATTTTTCATAGCAAAGGAAACAGGGACAAACTGGCTCTCATGTCCGCGTCACTCCCAAATCCTAAATCTTAAAGGGGCAGCGCACCAAAGCCCCGCCGTGCCACATCCTGACACCCTGCAGGGGCGCGTCCAGAACGCAGAGGGATCAGGAGCGCGAAATAGAAAGTGGTAAAAATGGCTCATAAATATGCTCCACTTTAAAGAGGTTTCAGCTTTGTTGAAATCAAAAGTAAAAATAAAGAAAAAGAGAATTTTTGAATCTGCAATGTTGGCCATATTCTGAATGTATTCAGAAAAAAAACATTTTGGAGTAAGAAATTACAAAACAGTTAAATTTACTGATTGTAAAGCAGGTGCACACGCATACATTTCAGATAATTATTTCAGAGAATAATCAATAAGCAGTCTTTTTATTTGAAAACTTGATTTGCAAACTACATGGATGATTTGGGAATTACTATGAAAATGTATTGTGATGATAATCAATGAGTATTACAAATCTGTTACATGATCTGTGATTGATGTACTGTTCTCTGAAATTATGAATGAAGGTTTCATGAAATCAAAAATCCCTCAACTTTGCTATTTAAAAACTGGCCATTGATCTGATATGATCTGATCAGAACTAGATTACAAAAACTTTGCAAAACTGTAAAATGACATAACCCAGTAAGGATGGGATTATATAGATTAGCTTCTTCCCACTCCTATTCAAGAAATCAAATTCTACTTGACTTTAGCTAATATCTACTATATTTAATTTATCAAATGGGACATAAGTGTCTTTGTTTTTGTTTGTGTTTTTTTATTCTTTATGTCATTTCTTCTGTAATCAATTAAAAAAATCTGTGTGTTTTGGCCTGTAATCTCCACAATTTATGCTTAAAATAAACCAGATCAACCAGTTAGTCAATCAATAAATTAATCAATCAATCAGTCAGTCAATCAATACAAAAGTATTATCCCGCAAGTCACAAATGTAATAAAATTAAGTTATTTTTTATTTACATTCACTAAATCTGTTTCCACAAAGGTTTCTACACCATTAACTGCAAAAAACAGATCTTCAGAAAAAAAAATACTTGATTAAAAAAATATATTTAATTTTCCATCTTGCAATAAAAAAAATAATTTTATTCAGAAAGTTTTTGGCAGAAAAATAATATGTTTTACAAAACAGTGACTACACTGAATAAGTAAAACACCGGATCAGTTAACAAAAGTTCTGTAATTTTTTACTTTTAAAAGTCATCTAAATAGAAATTTGAGTTAATGTTTACTCAACTCAAAAACTTTATTTGATAAAAACTAATATCTTTAAATGCAACAAATTATAGAACTTTTGTTAACTGATCCAAAGTTTCACTTTTCAGAAAATAATTTTTTTTCCACAAGATAAGAACTCGTAGTCCTACAAATTTTTCTTACTCCATTGACAGATTTTTGCAAATTTTTTTCAAGAAATTTAAAATTTTAAGAATTTTTGACTTATTTTTATGAGACCTTTTGGCCATTTGGCAGTGTAAACATGATTAGTCAAAACTGCTTCCAATCTTTTAAACTATGTTTTGTTATTCTCTGCTTGACAGTTCTAACCGGGCCTCATTACTGTTAAGTGTGTATAATGTAGCTGTTTCAAAGCTGCAGCACTAGAAGAGAACTGCCCTCCTTCACTGTCACATGCCTGGAACTGTTGGCAAAAATATTTTGGGGGCAGCAGCTCTGAGTGACACTTCCAGTCAAAGCATCAGATGTCCGTGACTCTGGTATCGATGACAGCAGATGCTTGCAAACAAGAGTATTTTAACTTAATTCACTTTTTAAGATGAAGCTATTGACAAAACCTTTTCTCTTATTTTATATTAATTTCATAAACATAAATTAATGAGAAATTATTAATCATCGTTTAACACTGCAAACCAATGACATTTGGATTAATAAAACATTTTATGAAAAAAAATTTGTTTTGGTTTTGCTTTGATTGTTGAGTGTGTCAATAGCCAAATGAAGATGAAGATTCTCCGTAACCACATCAGCTTACAGTTTGCAGACATTCTGATTTGTGTTGATTTTTCGCTGAATACATTCTGTAAGTTTTTTTAGATAAAGCTTAAAACAACACGTATTCAGAACAACTAGATGCCCAATCACAGCTTAACCGTCTATCAGCACTCAAGTTTGCTCAGATAGTTAGTTAGTCCCCTTTGCAAACTAAAGCCGATTAGTTTTTGTTCCTCTTTGCAGAGCTGAGACGGATTCATTGAGGTGGTTAGAAAGCAAGTTTGATCAGAAATTCACATGTATAAAGAATCCTTTCAAGTGTCAAAACAATTTGGACTAACTTGTTAGTTCATACTCCACTGGAGAAACAGCCAAATCTCTGCTTTACACTAAATCTTGAAGAACCATCAGTAGCTTTAATTTGGTTTCATCACATGGCTTGTCATAGAAGTCTACTTGCCACATAAATACTGATACTCATCCAGTTTATTAATGACAAGCGATACCATTGCCACCTCATATCTTACTATTGTACAATCCAATAAAACTTCAATTTTTTTGCTTGCAGTCCAAATATTCTTTGTTTATATCTTTAAATGTCGTTTTTATATTTTCGCTAGGGCTGGGTAATAGTGATAACTTCCGGAAACGATTCGAATCAATTCAAAATAGCCTGGATCGATTCGATTCTGATTTTTTTTTCTCTTGATTCTTTCGATCCTATCAATTAAATTTGATTTCAATTCAATTTTCAGTTTAAACAGTTTACACATTTAGACACGTGTTTAGAAATACATTTATTAATCTATTAAATGTTTTGAATCTCTTCATATTAATCTGATACAATTCACATACAGTAAAATGTATTTGTGAAATAATGAGATTGTTAATTACATACAGTGTTACTGGATTCTCAAAAGAAGAAATTCAAACAAAATGTTCAAACCATTAACATTGTTAACATTGTTCTGCTTCTCCTGGAGGGCGTTTTAGTTTGGCCACTAGGTGGCGATCACGTTATAGCAGTTCACTTTTTTCAAGAAAAATAAGCAAAGAATGAACAATAAAGGGAGTTTTAGATCACAAATGGGTAATTTAAAAATATTTCCTTTAATAGTTTGGAAAGTTCATACATATGAGTATGTAAAGATGGTAATTTAATCAGCAATGTATGTTTACGTCAACCAAGGGTTAGCATTAGCCATCCTTTGGAAAATTCCATTAAGCATTAGCATTAAGCTAGCTTACTTTAGCTTTATGTGACAAATCAGTTTATAATTTTTTATGAATTGTTCAATTCAATTCAATTTTATTTATATAGCCCAAAATCACAAAGAATTTTGCCTCATTGGGCTCATGCAGGTAATTTTACAGATGCAGAAAATAGTCTTGGAACATGAAAAAAATAGTTAAAGACAAAACAGACTAAAGAAACTGGATATCCCTGCCCTTAGACCAGGAGTATTCAACTCCAGGCCTCGAGGGCCGCATTCCTGCAGGTTTTCCCAACATACCCGGATCTGCATGCTCCAATTGGTTGGACACACCTGAACCAGGTACAGTCCATGAGTAGAGTTTGATATCTGGAAATTATGCAGACACTGTGGCCCTCGAGGCCTGGAGTTGAATACCCCTGCCTTAGACCCTCCCTCTCGGTAAGGAAAAACTCCTAAAAAACCTGAGTCAGAAAAAATGAAGAAACCTTAGGGATTCCCACATGAGGGAGAGATCCTAGGACGAACAGGCGATACCAGAACTGGTAAAGAAAAATCAGCTTCTACAACTACGTATTTGAATAGAGTTCATTCAGATAGAGCTGAGGGACGAGTGGTGATGAAGTTCTCAGTCAGACGAAGTAGAAGTGCTGTCCACGGCCAGGAGCAGGAGCGTGGGCGATCCACCTGGGATCTGAAATCATTCCCGCTCCCCAGAGGGGAGAGAGAGAGAAGAACAACATGTGAATTGAACTGCACCAACAAAAGCATGGAGAACTAAATATAATAAATAATAAAGAGTAGAGGAGAGGAGAAGAAATGAGAATAGAGGACAGAACCCCAGAGCCGATGCGGAGAATAAAACCAACAGAAAATCCAGAAATTTACATTTAAACGTATCAGTATTAATCTAGCCTCTCAAGAGCCACAGCAGAGGGAATTCTCTGATTACTAGCTAACCTGCAGAACGCCTGTCCAAAGAGGAATGTTTTAAGGCTAGATTTGAATGTAGAAACTGTGCTGGCCTCTCTGACATGAGCTGGGAGCTTATTCCAGAGAACAGGGGCTTGGTGGCTGAAGGTTCTACCTCTAACTGTACTTTTAGAGATTCTAGGAACTACAAGCAGTCCTGCATTTTGTGAACAAAGTGATCTGATTGGTTGGTAAGGAACTAAGAGATCTTTAATATAGGATGGGACCACACCATTCAGAGCCTTATTGGGTAACAGGAGGATTTTTGAACTTGATCCTGGATTCAACGGGCCAGTGGAGTGAAGCTAACACAGGAGTGATGTGTTCTCTTCTGCTACTCCCTGCTAACAATCTGGCTGCTGCATTCTGAACAAGCTGAAAACTTTTTAAAGAACTTTTCGGGCATGCTATTAGTAAAGAGTTACAGTAATCCAGTCTAGACGTAGCAAATGCATGGATGAGTTTTCAGCATCACTTTAGGATAACATATTTCTGATCCGAGCTATATTACGAAGGGAAAAAATGCAGTTTTACAAGCTTGTGATATGTGAGCCTTAAATGATAAATCCTGGTCAAATAAAACTGTAGAATTGGAGGCAATATTTACGCCATCCAAGGAGACTATCTGATCTGAGAAAGCATCTCTCAAGTGTTTAGGGTCCAGTATAATGACCTCAGTTTTTTCTGGGTTAAGGAGGAGGTAATTAATTGTCATCCAGGACTTAATGTCTCTGATGCAGGAATTCAGTTTCTCTAGGTGGTCATTCTGGTCTGGTTTAATGGATAAATACAGCTGCGTATCATCTGCATAACAGTGGAAATTAATGCTATGTTTCCTTATTATGTTTCCTAAGGGTAGCATATAAAGCATGAACAGGATGGGCCCTAGAACTGAACCCTGAGGGACTCCGTAGCTAACTCGAGTACAATGAGAAGACCGTCCATTTACATGAACAAACTGGTTATCTATCAGTTAAATATGATTCAAACCACTGATCCCTATGACATGCTCTAGTCTCTGAAGTAAGATGCTGTGGTCGATGGTATCAAAGGCTGCGCTGAGGTCTAACAGGACCAGAATAGAGATTAGTCCTTTATCTGAAGCCAATAACAAGTCATTAGTAACTCTAACCAGTGCAGTTTCAGTGCTATGGTGAGGTCTGAACCCTGACTGAAAATCTACAAAGTGACTATTGCCCTGTAGGTGGCGCTGTAGCTGCTTCATTATGACTCTTTCTAAGATTTTAGAAATAAATGGGAGATTAGATATTGGTCTATAGTTGGCCAGAATGTTAGGATCCAGGCTGGGCTTTTTCAAAAGAGGTTTAACAACCGCATATTTAAAAGACTGAGGTACATAACCAGTTTCTAGAGAGGTATTTATTATGGTTAATTTGGATTCACTAATTAGGGGGAAGATTTCTTTTAAAAGTTTAGTGGGGACTGGGTCTAAGAGACAAGTGGAAGTTTTAGAAGACGTAATAACTGATGTTATTTCTGTTTGGTCCACAGCAGTGAAGCAGTCCAAGGTTACAGACATTTCTATGGAGGCCTTTGTTTCTACAACTTCAGCCTGCTTTAGGCTGATAGTGGGAACAACCACATTTAGCTTGTATCTAATATTTGAGATTTTACTATCAAAGAATTGAAGGAAATCTTTAGAGCTGATTTAGGAGGAATATGTGGTTCAACCGAGCTGTGGCTGCTGGTCAGCCTGGCTATAGTACTAAAGAGAAATCTTGGATTATTTGCATTTTCTGCTATTAAAGTTGAATAGTATTGAGTTCTCGCTCTACGCGGGGATTTTGTATAACTTAAGAGGCTACATTTCTAAGCATTCAGAGAGTGCTCTGAGCCGAAACGGCGCCATTTTCTTTCTAACTTACGGGTTACTTGTTTTAGGGAATGAGTTTCAGCATTGAACCACGGTGCTATTCTGTTCTGTCAAACAAGCTTGAGTTTCAGAGGGGCAACAACATCGAGTGTTCCCCTGAGGGCTTGCATGGCATCATTAACAAACTGATCATTTTCAACGGGGCTTAAAGTGCTCTGAGAATATTCACTCAACGTGTTACTGAACATTGGTTGGATCGTGAGTTTAAATTCAGACACAGAACGGTCAGATAATGTTCGTTTAAGCTCTTTCTTGTTTGTTGGAGCAATTGTTGATCTATTAAGCTTAAATCGATTCAAATCAATTAATCAATTTTATCAACCCCACACTTCCTAGTACTGTATAAGAGGTTGCTATGGCAGAGTGGTAGAGCGGTCAACCTCTGATTGGAAGATCGCAAGCTCGGTTCCTGCGCTGCCTTCCCATGTGTTGAAGTGTCCTTGAGCAAGACACTGTCTGAACCCTACATTGCTCCTGGTGGTTGTAAGGTATTGTGAGAATGGGACAGCGACTGTAAAGGGACCTTCACGTAAGGCATTAAAGAGCCACATGTTAAGCAAACACCATTTATTAATTGCTTGAGAAACAAAGAAATCATTTCCAAGACAAGTCCATGATTTCTACAATTTAAAAAAATTACAAGCTTGTTACAAAATCATGTTACTTTTTGTCCATCAAAATAAATAAGAAAATCAACTAAAACAAGAGAATCTACTCCCCTTTCTCTATCTTTTAATGAGGTACAATTCATTTTTGCTTCTAATGACGTGAATAATATGCTACAAAAACAGAATACATGAACAAAGAAATATACATTTTAATTATATTACATAATTAGTTGCTCTCAATGGATATGTCATAGCAATAAAAAAGTATGTAAAGACTATATGTCTGTTAAGCTAAGAAATAAAAATGTAACTCTAAAGGATAAACTTATCTTGTTCGAACAACATGAGTTTGTTGTTTTAACTGAGGTGACAGCGTTCTGCTTCTGTACCTAAGAATTTGCTGCAACAGATTTGTTGGTCATGGGGATCTGTTGGGGATCCTTGTTGCCAACAACATTATATATGCGATATTTTCTCTTCTTGTAAAAAAGAAAAACAACCCCCAAAACGACGAAGATGAGGATGACAAGTAATATGATCCACCAAAGAAAGCCAGATATGGACTTATCATTGCCTTTCCCTGTAAGACAAGTAAAATAAATAAAAACGATGTTTTTCTTCTGTAATTCACTTTATAACCAACTAAAGTTTTTCATCACTCAAACAATCACTATACATACCCATCTCAGTCAGTGAGACAAATCTTGTCTTCATTCCAAGTTTATTTGAGGCAACACAGATGTATTTGCCCGCATTGGTAGACGTGGCTCTTGTGATGGTCATGATGATCTTGTGGCGCCCCACAGTGGTCACACGCAGATTCTCAGCAGAAGTGTAATTCCAGTGGATCTCTGGTTTGGGGTTCCCATCAGCACTGCAGTCCAAAGTCATGTTTTGACCGAGGATTATCTCCTCGCTTGTGTTTCCCTGATTGAATTCCGGGGATCTGTGGATGGAAAATTTGATGTTCAATTTAGCCCATTGTATATATATACATATATTTTTTGCACAGCTGTAATTTTGTGAAAGAATAAACATACACAAAATATCCAGATACAACATGTGCAGGGCTGTTCCGTGCGTGTTGGTTGCTCTGAGGGTGTAATTTCCACCGTCGTTCTTTGTCCAGCGCCGAGTGGAAATTACCTCGGCGCCATTTTTGAGCCAGGTAATTGTGGGTGGAGGTGATCCTTCTGGCTCACATGGAGTCTTCAGCTCACTGTTCACTTTAGCCTTGTAATGTCTGTTACAGCTAAAACTGGGGGCATCTGTAAACAATCAAATATGGGTTACTAAAGCAAGCAATGTCAGGGTGAGTATTCACTGTTAGAGAAGGAGGTATGATTCACCCACATTCAACTGTGATCAAAACATCAGTGGAACTCTGGCCAACACTGTTGGAAACACTTGCTCTATAAACTCCTGAGTCGGTTCTGGTAAACAGTTTATCAAGATCAGTCAGTTTTTGACCTGCATGGTACCACTCTACAGAGGGGGGAGGATTCCCGTCAGTTTCACACACAAGCTGGCTCATGCGGAATTTGTTTTCTTCAACCGTGTGTCTGACAGGGCAACTTTTGAAGAACGGCTTGTCTGCCAAAAAGAAAAAAAACATAAATAGATTAGTTTAGGTTTGGCGTTTGAGAAACTGGAAGAATAATCTGTCACTCTTACAGTGCACGAGGGCAGTGTACGGAGCAGAGAGCGTAAGAGGGGAGAGCTCTGGACCCAACTGCAGTTCTGCTTCACATCGAAAAGTGGATCCATTGTCACCTCTCTCGAGCGGGACAGTCAAAATGGAACTCACATTTTGTGGTGTTGAAAGATGGTCGTTTTTTGGATGTTCTGTGTGCAAACTTTCATTTCCTCTGTACCACTTTACATGGAGCTGGTTCACAGGAGCTACATTGAGGATGTTGCAGCTCAGCAGGTATTTTTTGCCTTCTATCATTGGACCAGGATCCACTGCGGTGACTGACACAGAGTCTGGAGTCTCTGTAGATCAACCACAGAAGAGAAAGGAGGGTTAAGCTGTGAACTCTTGTCTTCACGATGAAAAAACAAACTCACTTAAACGTACTATAAACTGTGATGTTTGGTTCCAAAGTGCATTGTTGACCAGCAAAGAATGCCGCAAAGCACATTAGCTCTAATTTCCAGGTTTCGACTTTTGTAATGGTTAGATTTGAAGTAAAATGGTTCATTTCCTCGTGTCTTCCATATGGTGTTTCCCAGCTCACTAGTTCCACAGAGGCGTTATCTCCGCTGCAGGTAAGAACCACCGGATCTCCATATCTCACCACCACTTCAGGGGGGGTTATCTTAAAAGCTGAAAGTCACAAGCATATGCAATGAATTAGCATTTCTATCTTTAGTAAAGGGACAGAAGACCTACTTAAGGAGTTAAACGACAGGATCGAGACCTTTTTTCAGTGATTCACATGTGATGACTTCTGCAGGATGTGCTTTTGTGGTCTCTGCCACATACAGGATGTTCTCCGATGTTGTGCTTTCATCATCTTCAGCGGTTGAGCTGTTGATTACTGTGAAGTTTTCAGAATCGGGCATGTTGAATGGATGGAATGTCGTACTCAACATGTCAAATTGAGGAGGGGGCGTGGTCTCAGTTTCAGAGGTCAAGATCTCGTGAGCAGGTGTGACATCCCTAGAAACAGGAATTTCTATAAAGAAGAAAATAAGTTAAAAAAATAAATTAATAGATTACATTTCTGTTTAAAGAGCCACTCTGACTAAAATTGTGTTTTTAACGTGTTTTTGTGGCATTTTTCTGATGATGGAGGACATGCATAAAGAAAATTAAGCTCAAAATGACATTTCTGAGTAATATTTTATTCAAATTATTTTGACTCAGGCAGGAGCACATGAAAAAAAATACGTTTTTAAAAGACTGTATCTGTGGTATAAAAAGGAAACTGGGCGGGCCACAAGCTCCGAGCTCCAAGCAAAGGAGAGGGGAAGGGGGGCGGGGTTCCTCCACAACAACTGACCCCCCACATCTCATAACACCAGGTTTTGATCATTTGCTAAAAACGGCATCATCAAAATGTTAAAAAAAAAAAACTACTGGGAGTGGCACTTTGTTTAAAAATTAATAAATAAAGCTTACAATAAAAAACTTACTGGTTGCTGAAATATTAAGTGTTTTTGAGATGGTAGCAGGAAGTGATCGTGACCTCAAGTTCAAATGAGCTTCACATCTGAACTGAGTGGTGTTCTCCTCTTTGCTGACTGTCAGGACCGAGGACTCATTTACTGCTTCTCTGCTTTTTCCAGAGAAAGAGTTTATTCTGATGAGATGGTCATTTTTGTACCAGCGGACAGAAAGGTTCTGAACCGGAGCGACATCAAAGATGTCACACTGCAGCTCCACCCCCACAGCATCTTCTTTCTTCACCAAGAGATCAACCTCTGGATTCTCTGTTCAAAGATAATTCATTAAAATACTTTGTTACTATAAAATTTTATTATTTTTACTCATATTTGTTGCTTTCAGCACACTTACTGTACACAGTCATGTCAACATCCTTGTAGCATTCATGACTTTCATTTACAAGTACTCTACAGCGGGGTTCAAT
The DNA here is from genome assembly GCA_003999625.1 of Oryzias javanicus. Taxonomy (NCBI): domain Eukaryota; kingdom Metazoa; phylum Chordata; class Actinopteri; order Beloniformes; family Adrianichthyidae; genus Oryzias; species Oryzias javanicus. The sequence continues at coordinate 17,391,850 of CM012444.1, forward strand.
ATTCCAGTCATCCAAAGGAAATGAAAAAATAGCATAATCTCTGAAGGGTTCTTCTGGATAATATGTTTTGTTTTTCACTATTATGGCGATTTGTTGATAGTGAGGATAATCAGAGGAGCAGTTTATTGAGACTTCTTTTCCGTATTCTTCTACAATCTCTAGAGGATGCAGGAGGACAGGATTGTAGCTGCAGGAATCCTCACAGCCTGTGGATCACACGACAGCATCAAGAAAACGGCTGCACTCCACTAGAAAAATACACAAACTTTTATTGAACTTTTTGTGTCAGAAAACTTCCAATAAAAAGACGTCAGAGTGCCAGAAGCAGCTAAACAACCTCAGAAAGTAGCAAATATCTGACTCTGCAATCCCAGCACTCAGTGATGATTTGCAATAATTTCTGTTTTGTGATTTAAAAGAAATCCTAAAGATTAAAAACAAAAAAAGTGTGACAAAAGGTGAAACAATCTTTTAAAAAAATGAAAAATTTTTCTAACGCTGATATTCTCACATTAATTAACATTATTTGTTCATCCAATAAGACCAAAACTATTGTTCTAAATTACCCTATTGCTGTTTGATTAAGTGTGTCAATTTTCAACGCTGTAAAAATGTCCACTCATACTCGATGAGGAATCAGAGGAAGTTCATTACTTACTGCAAACTCCTTTACACCTTCCCCTCCCAGTTTAAACCACAAAATGTCACAAACACGTCACTTGTTTTTCAGAGGTAATTAAGTGACCCCTACCATATATTTAAAGCCACGAAGCTCATTTTAAATGTTTGAATTTGTTTAAAATATAGAAAATTTGCTTTTTAATACAGTGGATTATGACTTAACATACTGTAGCTTTAATTCTAGTTGTGCTTACCGACAATAAATTGATTTTATGTGATAAATGAAGTTCAAAATTTAGTCCAAATGTGATAAACTACAGAGGATTGATGGTTTGCTGGAGAATTGTCAAACTGAATAAAGTTTAAGTTAACTTATCTCTTTTTTTATTTGACTTTACTACTTTGTGTGACTTTACTACCGACTTTACAATTTTTAATTTTTTTTTTTAAAGTATGTTTTTTTAACCAGGGGTCTGCAGGTTGCAGACGCCTGAGCTAACCTGTGGCAAAGCAAAACAAAAAGTAAAAGATCTGTGCCCCTGGTATCTGCTCGCACAGTCATGCAAACATGTTAAAATTAACGTTTATCTCAAAAACCATTGAATTGGCCTTTTTTCTATATGTGGGAACTGTATAAAAGCCCTGCAGCAATGATGTACTCACCACAGAAATGGATCATGAGCATGAGGATGCCCAGCATCCTGAGAGGCAGCATGGCGGGAGCGAGGAGGCGCATGAGGAAGGACAGGTGTCTTCCAGGATGCTCCACCGAAAATCCACTCTCAGAATCTTACCTAGATCAGCGTTTAATTGAGGATGACTTGCTGCCACAACTTCATGAACAAAAGAAAAAAAAAAGTGAAACACTGGTATTACAGCTTCAGCGGAAATTCACCGCCCTGATGTACAGGAAACAGGAAGCTGTGGGGAAACTGTCAATGATTGAGCTCTCCACCCATGTGTTGCAGCAGCATGCGCCGAATCATCACAAAGTGTTTTGTTCATGTTTGTATTATTGAGAAAAAATAGTTGCGCAAAAAAATTCTAACTTTGGCACAATCATCATCAAAGTCATCTTCAGCTTCAGTAACCAGATACATATCCTAGCCTTTCATTTATTGTTCATATTTGTAAAAAAACACATTTTTTTTCCTATTTGTCTTTGTCGTCCACATCGATGTTTCGCTTCCAACGATGCACATCTTATTGTGGCTTTGTATCATACATGGAAACTTTTTTAAGGGAGTACGACCCTCCGTGGAACTCGGCCCAGTAGACTCCATCCTGGTAGCGGCTTCGATAGTGGCCCCCCCGATACCACACACCATTCAGGTTAGAGTGGGCGCACATGTGGTACCACCAGCCGCCCTTGTGGTAATGAGCACAGTTTCCTTAAGAAAACAAAAGATACAGTTATTAGGAGAAAGTTTTCCTGGTGAGGTGGAGCTGTGGAGCAGCGGCAGACCTCCGTAGCTGTCCTTGTCCCTGTCCAGAGTGGTGAAGGCCTTGTTGTTGTGCCACGACAGAGAGTCCCCGGCATTTCCCTGGTACTGTCCGAGCCGCAGGCGGTACCAGTCGCTCTCTGGTTCCACGTAAAAGCTGTCGTACTCTGCAAAGACCTGCTGACCCTGCCAGTCTTCCAAGACCACTCGCAGCTTGTACTGGGCCTGTTTGGTCAACCAGTAGAGATGTTCCAAGCCCAGCCAGTATTCTCCATCAAGATTCCCAAAGCCTTGCTGTAGCAAAAAACACTTTGTTTTAGCAATAAATCTGATGAATTATTAAGGTGATTGGATTGATTCTATCCCTGGAGAAACCAAGAACATTTTTTCTGGGTTTGAAAAGTAAATTTGACTTTTTTTGTTAGGTAATTTTGGGTAGAAGCTATAAAAAGTGACTTAATAATAAAAAGATGCATGAAAGTGTAAAATAACAGAATAAATATTTAAAGATGAAATCAAAAACAGTGACAAAATTTGACCTCGTGAGTTCTTCAAAATTGAAATTATGCATTTCACCTCAAAATGTGTTTTCACTAAATTTTCTGCAAAAGAAAATGTATTTGAGCTCTAAATTGGACTGAATTTTTCTTGTTCTTCATCCAAGCACTTTGAGAATTAATAGAGAAAAATCTGAGCCTAAAGTCAATTATTATTCCCACTGTGTTGCTACAGTGAAAGACAATATGATTCAATCTTATTTGATTACAGTTTTTGTTCATTTAATTTGATGTTTTTCCTATTCATAAAATTATATTCTAAACCTTTGTAAATTCTTCATATCCACATACTCTGCTGGTGAAATACTTGATAAATAAATGTTGATCTTTACCCTTATTCATGACAAATCCTCTCAATTTTAATTCTTGGATTCTTCCTACATGTCGGAATCCTTTTTTTTCCCAAACTAATTAACTATAAATGTAGAGACTTATGCAGACTTATGTATGTTTGTGGTAATTAATATAACAGAAAATGTTAGAATAAAAGATAGAATCCTCACTTTATACTGCTCCCAGTTCCTGAAGAAATTGACGGACCCGTCCTGTCTTCTCTGGATGACCGTCCAGCCTCCTTGGCTGTGGCTCTGCTCGCACCAGGCCTGCAGCAGTCGATTGGTGCTCTGCAGGCGGAGCAGGTAGATCCCGCTGGTTGTCTCACCAGAGGTCAGAACGTGCTGGCAGTCCTGCCACGGCCCTGAAGCAGCAGAATGCACCGACTCAACTTTCCCTTTTTTGTGACATTTTTAAAGCGTGTTTGTTTAATTGAACGTTACATAGAACGTTAATGACTTGCAGCCGTGTAGATTAAACCAAACTACTCCATGCAGAGCTGAAAATCATTTCCAGAGTCCAGAGGATCACAGATAAAACACATGTTTATCTGGTTGGAGCGGAGGAATTCCTTCTGCAGCACATGTTTAGCATCACAGTGATAAGACAGGCTAAAGTGGGTAGAGGGAAGAAAACAGTCCAGAATGCAGCAAACTCTAATGTTGAGCATTTTCCCACACTGTGCATGTGGAAATCCACTTTTCATCAATTATTTTTTTTTATTCTCCATGCACGCTGTTATTTTTTTAATATATATATATGATAAAGATGATCACAAAGCAAATTATGTGACTTTATATTAAGAATTAAATTGCACAGATCCTGCAAAATTCGGTTCACGTACATATTCCTGAGGAATTCAATGCTCTGATAGCAGCTGTAAGCTGTTCTTGACTTTGTTTATGTTCTTCTGGAGGGATAAGTCTTCAGCCAGCAGGTCAATGACTCCTTGAGCATCTGCTATTTATCTGAGCTGCTAAATATCTCTGACAGATTGATGCACAGCAACTCACCAAAGGGAAACTAAATCTACCTGGAGATTTTGTGACCGCGAAGCTGATAAAAGGCAGGTCGGTGGGAGGGTTCGAGGTGGTGACGTGTGGGGGACGGACTCCCTCTCGTTTAACGGGTTGGAGTTGGGGGGCACTTTGATCCCGTTGAACATCTTTGGTCATTTCGTTGGCTTCAGAGCTGTAGTTATGATGCACGCTTGATTGGCTTTTCTCTGGTTCGCTCTTTGGCTGCAACAAAAATAATGTAGTGGTTAAATTCTATTAAAAATTTTTATAAAACCCTGAAACGTCAGTGTTTGTTTTACCAAAGAAGACTGGCTGGAGTCCCGACACTGACACTGCTTCTCTAGTCGAGTGATCAACTGGTTCTGAGAGCTCATCATGGATGTTAAGGCTCCATATTTCTTCTCCAATTCCCTGTAGTTGTTGGACATGTCCAGGGCCTATAATGTGCCACATGGACATGAGTTCAAAACTGACTGAGAGGCTGAAACTGCGTTTGGAGGTCTCTCCTCACCTGGGTTGTGGCATTCAGCAGCAGACTCTCCATCCTTTGTTGCTCCAAAGCCTGGTCCTTTTTAAGGATGACTTCATTGAGCAGCTGTGCGTACAGCTGAGCAATGCGGGAGTTCATGTGGTTGCTCTCTCTGCGCAGGTTTCTCACCTCCACAGCCAGAGAGCCTTCTTGCTCCAGTTGGCGCTGCAGCATCTCCAGCTGCTCCTGTTGACGTTTGAGCTCCACCCGCAGCAGGGTCACTTCTGAGCGGTTGGTCACACCTGACTGTGTGTTCAAGCACAAAGCCCCCGTCAGCTTCTGCTGCGGGACAATGAAGGTGTACGAGCAACGGCTGCCCGCTTTTGTGTGTTCGCCTTTGGCCCCTTCCTTCTGTCCTCCGGCTCCCGGCGTGCTCACACAGAGTGTGAGAAACAGAGTCAGACTTATAGTTAGCAGTGGGGCCATGAATCTGCTGAAGAGTCTGTTTGTGGAGAACAGAATTACAATTAAAAACACAAAACTGTACTCGTTTGTAGATTTTAATTCCATTGCGTTTGGTGAAAAAGGTCATTAATGGAGTTTAACGGAACCCAGATGTTTGCAAAAGAACCAGACAGGAGCTTAGCATGTAAACAATGAAGGGAACAGTCAACAGAAACCAGACAGAACCAACACAGAGCACCTCTGCAATCAACAGTGACCCACAATAATGCTCAATGTCTCATGCAATGCTAACAGGTTATTACAAAACATCACTGTGCTTTTGGCATAATGATACTGACAGAATGGTGTAAAAAAAAAAAAACATTCTATTCAAAATTCCCTATAAAATTTAACTCCTGCTATAAATGTCTTAATATTAACCAGAATGGTGCAGGAAATAGTTCATGACTCACCTGAAACTTGTTTGATTTAAGATCAAATCTCCAAAGAATCTTGTAAGAGATTAAACAAGTATTCCAAATTGAAAGCTTTTATTGTGAAGGCTAGACTGAAAGTAGAAATTTCTGTAAAAAAAAAAAAAAAAAAACATTCAGATCTTTCCCAAGAGCTGAGTTTGCTCCTCAGAAGTTGAGTTTCAGTCTCAAGTTCCACAAAGAAAAAGGCAACTAATTACAAACCATCCCGGTGACGCCGCCTCCCAGTGCTTGTTTAACTTAGTGCTCCATGGAGGAATCTGGCTGTCTCCTCCCTGTGCTATCATCACACTGCAGCATGAAAAAGACTCTGATCCACAAATATCGAGGGCTGATGGCACTAATATAGACTACATGCAAAAAATACAGAAACATTTCCACTATTTGATTAAGGTTTATTTTTTAATTCAAAGGTAGAATTTCCTTTTTTTTACCCCACATTGGAGCATTTTAACTTCTCAAGACCCCAAACTCTTGTTTGATGTTGTCTTTTTTTATTATTTATTTTTGACAGAATCCCCGTTAAGCAGAATTAACTACTGTGGTTACATAACCCCAAAATGTGATGTCCACCCACGTAGACGCCAGGTCTTCAGAGATTACCTTTCAAAGCTTAATATTTTAATGCATCATTCTATTAAACTCTCACTGCTGCTGAGTTACTGCCATGTAAAATTATTGTTTTTTTTAATAAGTAAATGTTTATGACCACAACCTCTGAGTTGATACCCTTTTTTTTACTGCATGGTATTCTGTAGCCAGAAAGCATGATACAAGCTTTAAATGTCTTATTTAGTTGCTTAACATAGAACTCTATTAGGACAGACCACTTGCTCAGATCATGCTTCACTTCCTGTACACTGATGCATTTTTTTTTAATTTTCTGAAGAAATTTTCTTTTTTTAAAATCAAGGAAGTTAGGTAAGCAGTTTTACTATGTGTCTGTTATATTTTTAAATTCTGCTTCATTTCTATTTTGATCTGTTTCCAGTTTTTAATTATTACCCTTTTTTAGGTGCAATTTTTTAAAAACTTTTGCTTCCAGGAGTGCTTTTAGGAGGGACTGTTAGTGCTGAAGTAAGCTTCCACTGACATCCCATCATCCCTTTGTTTACTCTCTCTCATGCTAGTTTACAGCCGCTTACAATTCCAAGCTAACATTACCGCTCAAACAAAATTGTCTAGCGTTATTTGAGCTATCCAGACGTTCTGAGTCAAACTCCAGCTTAGATGAAGATGTTAATGTGTCTATTGGTCTGCAGTTGGATCCATCAGAATGGAGTGGAGCTGGGAGATTTTGGCCCTCCATTTCACTTGTTGTGTCACAAAGCACAGTATTTTTCCAACAGCATTTTTTTTATTTGTTACTGATTTAAATCAGATCTGAATAAAGACAAAAGCAGTTTCATCTTAAATTATTTTATATATGTCCTCCATTATGAGAACAATGCTACAAGGAAATGTTAAAAACATCAACAACACAATTATTAAGCCTGGTTCAGGTTCATGCATATTCTCCACGTGCCAACCTTATTTTTCTTTCCAGGGACTCCAGTTTCCTCCCACATTCCAAAAATATGCTTAATGACTCTAAATAGTTCCTTGGTGTGAATGTGAGTGTCTGATTATGTCGTGTGATGGACTGGCTTCCTGTCACCTTCACCCAACAGTAGCAGGGTTGGGCTCCAGCATCCCCATAACCCAGCGATGAAGCAGGTTAATAAAGAGATGAATGGATCATTTTCATTTGAAGCGGTTCATCCCGCAGCGCCACTTCTGCTTACCATGTCTTTTAATGGTGGGATGAAATGATTAAAATCCTTAAACTCAAATTACAGTTTAGAAACTGAAGGTCTCTTATAAGAAACTGGGATAAAAAGGAAAAAAGCATTATAGACACTCATAAAACAAGGGAAAAAAACGTTCTCCCTCTTGTGGTCAAAGGGTGAATTGCTTTTCCAACCTAACGGATAGGAACTACTAAGCGTTGGGCAACCACGGAACATTTACTGTGTGACACACTGTGAGCCAACCATGTGGAGGAGGTCTTCGCATTTCTGTGGAAGTTGATTTTTCTCTTTAGGTATCCTGAAACGAGGAAAAACTAACCAAATGGGTCACGTATATATTATGTATTGTCATTTATTTTGAAATAAAACTGTCGTCGGCGAGTTGAATCATGGGAAAATCAAAGGTAAGTTCTGGGCCTCGCGGCAGAGGGAACATAATGTTAAAATCTTTTAGCCTTAAAAATATTTCTTGCTTTAATTTTTTATGGTTCTAACTCCGTGTATTATTATTTTACTAATTCTGTTTATAAAATAAAATTAGCCTGGAACTATTTTAGCAACGTTAACACTGGAAGTCATTGTTTAAATGAGTTGTGTATTTAAACGTTTTCTCATCTTTTAAATCAGACTAAGAACCAAAAGAAGGCCCGAGTGGAGGCCGACCATGTGGCCGAGGAAGCCTACACAACTGTGCCCCACTCGTTCGTCTTCCACCGGGGTCAGGTGGGGAAAAACGTGGGTCAGCTCATCCAGGACATGCGCACTGTGATGCAGCCGTACACCGCGGAGTCTCTGAAGGTCCGTGTGCAAACACCTGAACCACCACACCATTTATGTCAAGACTATGAGTTTTTATCAAAGTTTAAACATTTTAATTTAATATAAAAACTGCTCTGACATTACATCATTGGTATTTCATTGATTTAGGTTCGCAAGAAGAATGTCCTGAAGGACTTTGTGGCGATGGCGGGCCCTCTGGGAGTAACTCACTTTATGATCTTCAGTAAGAGTGAATCCAGTGTTAATATGGTGAGACCTGAAACTATGGAGTCTAACTTCTGTCTGAGTTCATCTCTGACTCTAATGAAGCATTTCTTGTTTTAACAGCGACTCGCTCGACTTCCCAAAGGTCCCACGCTCAGCTTTAGAGTCCTAAAAGTAAATGCCCCACGTCTTTTATTTAAAAAATTAAAGGTTCAGATGATGATATTTTGTTTAGTGATTGTTTGGTGATGCTTTTTCAAAGTAAACGCACTGATGAGCCCAAACTACTTAAATTATGCACGCGGAAGCATTCCCTCAACCAACTTTAATTGTTTTCTTTCTTTGTTTTTTATAGTATTCTCTAATCAAAGATGTAGTTTCATCTCAGAAGAAGCATCGGATGCACGAGCAGCAGTTCACGCATCATCCACTCATCATCCTCAGCAACTTTGGAGTGGACGGCATGCACATCAAGCTCATGTCCACCATGTTTCAAAACATGTTTCCCTCCATAAATGTTCAAAAGGTGAATAGAGAAGACATATTCTTCTTAATGTTACAGCCTGACAGATGTGATGACAGTATAGTCTTCTGAGCTCTTCTGAAGATTTTTCATCAAAGTAAACGCTTTCTGATTTGTTTGTCAATGAGCTGCTAACTTTAAGGGTCATCCTAAACTGTAGTGAGGATTTTTTTTTTTTTTTGCCTCACAGGTAAATCTCAATAACATCAAACGGTGTGTGCTTTTCACCTACGACCCAACATCCCAGGAAATCCAGTTTCGACATTAGTAAGATTTCTTCACAATTCTTCTGTTTTTATCACAAAACCTTTTAACTTAAATCCTAACTGGGCTCAGATGATGACAGAATTTGACTTGACTGTTCAGTGATGTTTGTCCAAAGTAAACGCACTGATGAGCCTTCTCGCTAAGAAGAAAAGACTTCTGTTTTGGTGTTCGGTGTTGAAAAAGTAATTGTTGTCGACCTGCAGCAGCCTGAAAGTGGTTCCTGTGGGAATGAGCCGCGGGGTGAAGAAGCTGATGCAGGAGAAGTTTCCCAATATGAGCAAGTTTGAGGACATAAGTGAGCTGCTAATCAAGTAAGAACATAAAGTCTTTGTTTCTGTAGGCTTGAGTTTGAGAAGACCTCATATTTTCAATATGTGAGCAGTGAGTAACAATTTTGGGGTTGTTGTGTTTTATTAGGAAGTTTTATTACTTTATGCTATATAAATCGAACTATATTCCTTGTAAATGGCTTCAGTGTGTTGGAACAGTGAATCAAAAAGTTGCAACTAATCGCTGAGATCTTTGTTGTGTTAACACAAAAGTATAACAATCAGAACGTTTACTTTGCCTACATCATACAGAAGACCACTTCAGCCTCATACAGGCTGATTTCTGAAAAGTTTGTCTGACAGTAAACCAGTCTGTAACCTAAAAGAGGTCGGGGACCACTGATCTAAGCCACAAAAAAATTAATCTGCTAGCAATTTAAAAATTGAATAATTCAGAAAAATCTTTTTCTTTTTGCAACAAAAATGATCTTGAATAAATGTTTTTCTCCTCAGAGGAACAAACCTCTCAGAAAGTGAAGCGGAACCAGACGGGGAGGAGAACATAACTGAGCTGCCTCAGGTCTACTCTGGAAGAGGCAACATCGCGTCCCAAAAGAGCGCCGTCCGCTTGACCGAGGTGCGTAAGCCAACGGGAATGTCCCTCTCAAACCACCCAGATGTAAGACGACTGTTGTCCTCTGCAGATCGGCCCCCGCATGACCCTTCAGCTCATCAAGATTCAGGAGGGGATGAGCGACGGGAACGTCCTTTACCATTCCTCCAGTGAGTGTCTACCGTTTCACTTCCACTTGATGACGCTCAGGTGTGCGTGATGACAAAAGCAGTATGAAATCCATGATCTATCTGTCAAAAGTAAACGCTTACTGATACACCAGAGATCAGTTTGTTGATGTCGCTGGTGCAGACGGTTTTTCATCAGCAATGTCGTTTCCCGTCCTCACAGTCTCCAAAACTGAAGAAGAAATTCAGGAGATCCTGAAGAGGAAGGAGGCGCAGCTGAAAGAAAAAGAGGGGAGGCGAAAACAGCAGGAGCAGAATGTTGCTACCAAGAAAGAACAACGAGCAGAGCACAAGTACGTTTGGCTGAAACAAATGTTTTGTTTTTTTTTTCTGGGATGTGAAACAATGTATTTTCTTCTAAAGGAAAAAGAGCCTGGAAGGTATAAAGAGGAAACATTCTGAAGCGGAGAAGGACAGCGAAGTGGAGGATCCAGGAATGGAGGACGGTCAGGCGGCTGACGCCGAATCTGATGATGATGAGGAATACTATAGACAGGCTGTGGGGGAGGAACCCGATGAAGGTATTCACACGTTGTTCTTTCCTAATAATCCCCTTTCCTGATCGATTTTACTTAAACAAAATGTCTTTTTGTTCAGACATGTTCCCACGGGCTAAAAAAAGGAAGCTGCATCCTGGTACGTCCTCCAAAGAGTTCAAATCCCCTAAAAAAAAACGGCCACCTGGACAGCATGGAGACAAACCCGGAAAAGATCCAAAAGGAAAAAGATGGAAGAAGTCCAGAGAGGGGGAAAAGTCGTTTGGACAGAAAAAGAAGCCTACAGGAAAAGCCTTTGGCTTCAAGAAACACGCGGACAGGGACAACAAATTTGGTGGAAAAAAGAAGTTTGATGCCAACAAAAATAAGGACAAATCATTCAAATCCAAACATCCAAAAGGCACGTCGGGGTTTAAGAAGAAGGGCGGAGAGAGGAAGCAAGGCTTCAAACAGAGGAAAGGGAAAGGTTGAATTTCTCTGGTCAATGTGGACTTTGCTGTGTTGCAGTTACAACAGTAGCCTGCAGGTGGCAGTGTTGCATAGTCTAACTGTGCCTTGATTTGGAAAGAGCTGCAACTTGGGAGATTGAAAACAACTGATGCACAAGTTGAACATTTTCCATTTTGTTAATGAACATCACAATTTTTTTTTGTCTTTTTTGTAACTTTCTTCATATTTGTACAAATTGTCAGAACTAAAGCTGAAAATATTAAACATATTTGAGATTCATAATAAATGTGGAAGTGTTCTGTCCTTTTTGTTACTGTTTTTAAAGATTAAATTAAAAAAATAATTTAATAATTCGTTTTTAAAAAAAAAAGGTTTTGAGTTTTCCTCTGTTTAAATTTTTGGGTTTCACAGTACATGGTGTTGAAATTAGACATTTTTTTAATCCAAAGAAAGTACAGCTGTGTTTATTTTCTCAATATATTATCGAAACAAAACATTAAGCAGAGACGTGTGGGATAAAATCATTTAAATGAAATTAATCTGTCCTCAATGAATCCCTGTATTTTTAACTGAGTTTGGGGGAGTGACATTCAAATATTGTCTATAAATGTAGATATTCTTTTGAAGTGATGTCAGAATTAAAAACAAGTTCAAAGTAAAATGATGCAATCTTATTTATAAAGTTCACCCAACGTCTAATAAAGTTTACTGGCAAAAATCTACTGAGCAACTCGCTCAAATATGTTATTTAGTAAACTAAATGTTAGGGTAAATAGTTTCATTTTGCAAGTTAAAATTAAATATTGCTTTCCATGTAATTTACTGATAGTTAAAACTCAAATTACACTATTTTGGTATACTAAACACTCAAACAGGAAGTATAAACTGTTTCAGCATTTCATATTTCGATTGTCTCAATAATAAAGATAAACATCTGTAATTTCATAATTTTCTCTGGATTTAGTGCCAGAAGAGATTACATCTAAAAATATATCTAAAGCAAAGTTAAAAAGTGTCCTATTAGGTTAATGCAAACTTTTATTTCACTTTTGAATCTTCTGTGCAGTCAAATAACTTCTGAGTTAAAGTTGAACAATTGATAGTATTCTAGATTGTGAACTAAATTTAATCTAAAACTGACATATCCTTTGTATATATATAGCCTTTTTTTTTCAGATGGCAGAAGCGGTCGTGTTCCTCTTTAAATTGTGAAATGCGAGTGGGGGTATGAGGAAATGACAGGTTTTCTGTGTCACTTTGTCACCAGATGCAACACTTAAGATGATAATTCTATCTTCAGTTTTTACACAGGAACTCTTTTCGTCGCTCTGGTAAATTCGGTTTGCGGCACATTTTAGGTGAGTAACTATTATTTAGGAAATCTGTAAAGAAATGTGTTTTGACAGTTTTCGAATTAAAAAAAATATGCATCGAAATATCAAATTGTTTTTATATGTTCAAGTAAAATCAGTACCACTGATCACTGTTCATATTCTTTTACAGCCTCTGCACTCTAATTAATCCCCTTAAAAGCAAGATGGGGAACTTCTCTGATTGCGAGAAGTTTCAGATCGGCGTTCTTCCTGCCATGTATGGAGTGGAGTTTATCGTGGCTCTGGTTGGAAATGTGCTGGCCCTGTGGCTGCTGCTCACCAGAGAAAGAAGGAACTGGCACCCAGGTGTGGTCCTGTCCTGTAATCTGGCCATCAGTGACCTGCTGTACGTCCTAACGCTGCCTCTCCTGATTGTTTACTATTCCCTGGAGAAACGCTGGATGTTCGGGAATGCTGCATGTAAGATGGAGAGGTTCCTCTTTATCGTCAACCTTTACGTGAGCGTCTTCTTCATCATGGCCATCAGTGTGAACCGATGCGTGGCCCTCGTTTGGCCTTTCTTTACCCGTTCCTACGTGGAGCCTTTCCACGCCAAGCTGGTCAGCGTCATCATATGGGTTGTCATCACTGTCGTCTCCAGTCCTGTGCTGAAATTTGCATCTGTCTGCCAACATGAAGACAACAACAAAACTCTGTGCGTGTCCTTCTGTGACCACGTTTCCAACAACGCACGGTCTCACTTCATTTACAAGCTATTCCTGGCTGTGTTTGGTTGCCTTGTGCCCTTCCTGGTGACTTTCACTTCTTACTTTCTGGTGATTCGTGTCGTGTGGAAAAATGTCAACATAACAAAGCAAGAAAAGTACAAGGTGGCCCTGTTAGTGTCGTCGGTGATTGTTCTTTATGCCATCTCCTTTGTTCCTTACCACTTTGCTCAGGTCTATCATTTGTATCAAAGGTCACGCTTTCCTCGCCAGCCTGTTTGTTGGGTCTACAACATGTACCAGGTGTCTAAAGGACTGGCAACGCTGAACATGTGCATCCATCCCATCCTCTACATGGCCGTGTTCGACAGTATAGGAGTGTTGTGCTGTGGAAAGAGTTCAGAGGACAGAACGAAGGAATAAGAAACCATTTACATTTTTTACATTTAACTCTTTATTCTTTCTGGCTTTTAACTTCCAGTAGTTTATGATGCATCTCTTAAATTTTTGCCTACGCTTTCATACAGTTTTCTGTCTGTTGTTTATCATTTGAATTATTACGCTTCAGTACAATCAATGTTCCGTTTTTGCACCATAAAAATCAAATTTTATGATTGATGAGTGCTGTTTGGTGGCTTTTGTAACAAGGCATTCTTCTATCTGACTAGAAATGTAAATTATAGATTATCTGCGATAACAGTGTGTATAGTCTTCAATATCTTTGCCTTCTATATATTAACTTTGATATTCACTTGTAATGATGAAGCTGTTTTCTTCCCAGCGTGTCCTATGGATGGAAAATTAGAAAAATATTACTATCTTTTCAAATAAACGTTTTTTCATCTTATGAAGTTGTTTGCAAAATTATTTCATATTTTATTATATTATATTATATTATAAGTTTGTGTGAACATAGAAATTAACCAAAGCTATGATGTCAGAGTTTTACATTGACAAAAGCAGTATGAAATAGAATAGAATAGAATAGAATAGAATAGAATAGAATAGAATAGAATAGAATAGAATAGAATAGAATAGAATAGAATAAAATAGAATAGAATAGAATAGAAATACTTTATTCATCCCAAGCTGGGAAGTTTGGCAGTTGCAGAAAATAAACATTATTTTGCAGAAAATATTGATAAACATTTTTACAGAAGATAAATGAGAAGGAGAACAAGAGGAGAGAGGAGTGCTGGCTACCACAGACTGGTAAGAGATCTCCAGCATTTTGCTGCACACATTGAAGAACCTCAGCTTCCTTAGAAAATAAAGTCTGCTGCAGGCCATCTTGTAGACAGCTATGTTGTTGGTCCTCCAGCTTAGCTTGCTATCAGGGCACACTCAGGTACTTTTACACCTCAATTACCTGAACATCCTTACCCGGGAAGGGGGTGCGGTGCTGTTCCCTTTTTAAGGTGTACAAAGGTTACAAGCTCCGGGAGGCCTTTGTTTATACCTCACATGCTAATAATCTGTTTCCTGTCTTAAAAAAAAAAAAAAAAAAAAAAAAAAGAAAGAAAAGAAAGAAAAGGAAAGGATTATTCTTTATGAAACGTTTATTGTATTTTAGAGCAAAATTACATATTTTTTTCAACGATTTATTTAATTAAAATATATAATTATATGGGAAAATGTCAATATATTGGTGGTGTCAATCAAGATTAATCAAAATCAGAGAGCTACCATTTTCAAACAAAAATGAAAAGATTGTCTTGTCTATTAGAAGCATCTGAGAAATAAATATATATATAAATACATGCACCTAAAAAAAAGTTGATAATCCGATTTGTGTTTTGCATTTTTATTATTATTATTATTATTTTTTTTTTTTTTTTTCCTGTGCCATTATTGTGAAGTTCTAGTCCCGGAAGTGCCCTCCTCTCTCGTCTCGGCGCGTCCTGGTCCTTCTGGGGCTAAGCTAACACGCAGGATGCCGTCGGTGGAATACGACGAGTGAGCGCCTTTAAGATTTCTTCATTTCAGTTTATATGTCATAAGTTTTTTCATGGTTCTGATGTTGAGTATTCTCTCTGTCTTTTAGCTCTAAGCCCAGCTGGGCCGACCAAGTCGAGGAGGAAGTAGATGAAAGTAAGAACGCTGTTAGCATTTGTAGCTAACAGTAACGCTAGTTCAAGGAGGCCGGCTAACCGGCTTCAATTCCACGTGGTTGTCTGGCTTTTTAGATATAACCTAGGGGGAAACATTTTATATACATACACGTAAAATTATTTATTTTTAGGTGAAATTCTTTATAGACAATTCTCAAAAATGGGGGGTTGTTAGCGCAGTTGAATTATCAATAGCATCGATGTGGCTAAAGAAAAATGCTAACAAGCCCCGTTTCCAGATGATGGCTGCGCATAAGTTAATTATAATGCAACGGCATTACTCTAATATTTTAGAACTAATATCCAAATTATTAATGTTTAGCTAAAATTAAATTTGTTTCTCTCCCCTATTTGTTTAGTTTGATGTTTTTCATATGAAACAGTGCATTTGTGTTGAGTCAATTCAATTTATTTGTGATTTACTTTTTTTTAATAATAAAAAAAGATTATTCAAACAGAAATTTGTATTGAAATATTACATGTTCCACACAACACATTATAGGCAATATGTTAATAAAAAAAGACTCGATAGACATTCATCTTGTCCCTTCTACTTGTTAAGCTTTAAATTAAATTATATTATTTTTAACACGCAAACATTTACTTGTACTTGATTGTATTCATAGAACACGTTAGCATTACAGAAATGCATATAGTTGTTACTAAAAGTACAATTACTTACCACAACATAAATAATATATTTTATTTGAGATATGATATTCATCGCATTTTAAGTGATTTATTTTTTAGCTTAGACCCAACAGAAATTTTGAAGTACCACAAATATCTTTTGCATTTTCCCAATTCTCTTGGCTTTATTCATTGTTTTGTGTTTTCTTTGACAGCCACACTACCCTCCCCAAAGGAGACGATTAAAGGAAATATCAAAACCATCACAGAATATAAAATCGACGATGAAGATGGAAAGAAGTATAAGGTAGAAAGCATGTCTACAGTGGCTGACATAATGATCTGCTCAGACTGAGTCATTTCATTTTAATCTCTCTAGATTATACGGACTTTTAAGATTGAGACAAGGAAAGCATCCAAAGCTGTTGCAAGGAGGAAGGTTTGTAGAGTTCTGTCTAAACTGGGATTATGTGGGTGACGGTAGTTACGTAACAGTGACTTAACTAATTTCAGAACTGGAAAAAATTTGGCAACTCTGAGTTTGATGCACCTGGCCCAAATGTTGCCACCACCACTGTCAGTGATGACGTCTTCATGACTTTCATCTCCAGCAAAGAGGTAATAACTTAAAGAAAGTTGGGTTCACACAAAAAATAATTTCTCACACAATTTTTAAGTATTACTCAAATCTAATTTTTCTTTTTGCAGGACTTGAATGCTCAAGATCAAGATGAGGATCCCATGAACAAGCTAAAGGGACAGAAGATTGTGTCTTGCCGTATTTGTAAAGGCGACCATTGGACCACCCGCTGCCCATACAAGGATACCCTGGGCCCCATGCAGAAAGAGCTGGCTGAGCAGCTTGGACTGTCCACGGGGGACAAGGAAAAACCAGCTGGCGCAGGAGGTATCAGTTGTTCTTTATTCTCATAACCAACATCTTGTTTGTTTATCTAAACATCTCACCAATGGTGCCTGCTCCTTCTTACTTTTTTAGCGGAGCCGGAACCTGCTCAGCCTGCCCAAAGCAAGACAGGGAAGTATGTTCCTCCAAGTCTGAGGGATGGAGGCCGGGCGAGAGGGGAGTCCATGCAGCCTAACCGCAGAGGTGAGGCTTCAGGGTGAAAACCACAAATTCAGTGACCAGCAGCAAAACTGTATTCCTTAAAACTGTATGTGATCGCACAGCTGATGACAATGCGACCATTCGTGTGACCAACCTGTCGGAGGACACCCGTGAGACCGACTTACAGGAGCTCTTCAGACCCTTTGGCTCCATCTCGAGGATTTATCTGGCCAAGGATAAGAATACAGGACAGTCCAAGGTTAGATGCCATTTTACAAAACACAAACAGATCAATTATGAAAGCTTTTTCCAACTAACTCAAAATAGGTTACTTTCATGGTTCTTTCTGCAATCACAAATATTAACCTTAACTTATAAAAACTAATGTGCAACTTGGTGAGAGCTGCCTTCTATCAGCATCTGATATTAACATGTCAGACAGTTGATGTATTACACTCATAAGCAAATGACACGCTCCACTTAACTGCATCATTTCCTGCAGGGATTTGCCTTCATCAGTTTCCATCGTCGGGAGGATGCAGCCAGAGCCATTGCTGGCGTCTCAGGATTTGGATATGACCATCTTATTCTTAATGTTGAATGGGCCAAGTAAGTTTATTTTCACATTCAAGTGTTCTGTGGGAAAACAATGTGTTAAATCTTGTGCTGAATATTGTTTAATTCTCTTTGCAGGCCTTCAAACAATTGAGTTCATGAATATTTCCAGGAAGATGCCAGATTCGATTGTGGTAAAATGTGGCTTTTGCTTAAATAAAGAGAATGAATTCAGAGTCATTGTTGCAGTTTTTTTCACTTTTAGACTGATTTCTATTCCATAGATTCATAAAGTCTGTGTGCTTTTGCTGCACCATATAATTTCAACAAACCCACATTTCTTACTCCTAAAGCCAATATCAAAGTTGAATTGTCAATCTCACATTTACTTTGCTCTAATAAATGAATATTGCACTTCTTGGTCAGAAGGAATAAATACCTTAAAGTACAAAAGCACTAATGAAACTAAAGAACCACAAAGGTAGCATTACAATAACTGCAAACCGTGAAACATCTGTTACTGAAAAATTCAAGGACCTGAGAAACTGTCTAAGCTTATTGTAAAAACATTCACATCCCCATTTTATAAACTTGGAAGTACATAGGTCCTTGTTTTAGGTATGGAAAACATGGAGGTGCTTCTATTGAGTTTTTTTTTTTTTTTGGGTTGCCATGCTGTTTCATTTATTCATTTAGTTTAGGCAAAGTATTTTTTTAGTGTCTGAGCCTGAAACCTCAAAAAGATAGAAACAACAAAGGCAATGCTTTTACTTTGAAGGGCTTTAAAGGTTAATTTCAACATTTTAGTTTTAAATGTATACATGTGCATCTCCTTTTCCTGTTTTCTTCCAACCAATGACTAAATATCCCAACTAAATTTCCTTTAATTATACATAGCTGCTCAAAATTAACCAATTCCTAAGTATTAAAGTTGATTAATTTGTAAAAAAAACAAAAAAAAAACCCAGATACAAACTGCCCCATTTTAAAATTTTTATAGCAATTATATTACAGTTGGACATATATTTTTTTAAATAGCTTAAAGCACTTAAAAATGTAAATCCAACAACTGTTATTTTGAATTGTATAAATAAATCTGAGTAAAATGACAATTTACTTCAGTCACAAATACAATTTCATAAGAGCTTTATTTGAATTTTAACATATAAAAACTACATACAATTTGTTGCACAGTAAACATCAAGGAACATGATTAAAAGCACAGTTAAAACACAACATGGGATGGGTACTACATTAAATGTCCATAGTGGTCAATTCACAGGCAGCAAATAGTAAAAAAGAAAATAATCTCCAAACCCAGATTCCGAATTTGTAGATCTTGTTGTGCTCAAACAGGAAATTAACTAATCAGAAACCTCCATCTTCTCTTGTTTGATGACATCTGTAGATGAAACATGTTTTTAATAAATTTCTCTACCTTTTTTTTTTTTTAAGAAAAAAATGAGATAAATTGAGATTAACCCACCTGTTGTTTCCTCTTCCTTCATTCTCTCAATGACACACTTCTTAATCTCCAGCCCAATGGCTCTGGAGAGCGGAGGTGGAACAGCGTTTCCAACCTGAAGAACATGAGCACAAAAAAGATAAATAAAAACAAAAAGCAGCCTTTTTAAAAAATACTAACAGAGTCAACAAAAGGACTTTACCTGTCTGTGCTTGTCCAGGACGTTTCCAAAGAAGCGGTAGGTGTCGGGGAATCCTTGAGAGCGTGCGCATTCCCTGACGCTGACCACTCGGTGCTGCTCCGGGTGCAGAACGCGGCCCTGGAAATCAACGTTAAAAATCAAAGGATGAAGCAGGGAGCTCCAGTGTTTATAATCTTTGAGTAACTGTTATAGTATGTTAAAGATTTTGTGTTTAAGCGTTACCGGCAACACCTCAGGTGTTAAAGCCAAAAAAACAAAGCATCTGCACCTGCTTGCCCATGGGTTCCGGGTTGGTGACAGTGGTGCTGAAAAACCCGTCCCACTCCAGTCTGCCGTAAAGCCCGGCCCAGTGGTTGTGGCGGTTCCCGGTGTGGGGCAGACACCAGGGGATCAGCGTGTTGAACTGCCGGTCTGCAGGATCACAAGGCTTCCCTAAAAACGACACACAAAGCGAGTTAGGGTCGCTCGCGTCATGGAGACGGTTTCAGGACGTCCAACAGAAAAGTGCTGCGTACCTCCTGCACAAGTACAGACGCCTCTGAGGGCGCCGGTGCTGCTGCGGCCATTCTTCTTGTCATGGTGGGTGTAGCGCAGCTTCTTGGTCATGGTGCCGTCTTTGAGGCGAACTTCAATGTTGGGAAGATCTCTCCAATCGGAGCCCGGCGCCAAGGGAATGTGACGCATGCGACCCTCGACTAGAGCACTCATGTCCTAAAATTATGAAAATTTGGTTCATTCAGACATTTTATTCATCATTTAGTTTTTTGGGGGATTTTTTTGAGGATCTGGTAATCTTACTTTGCAGATATGATCCCTGAGGATTGGCTGATACTGTGTGCCTCTGATCTGCCTCTGAAACCAAGACTGAGGTTCTCCGTTGTAGGAAATCTCCAGGCCAGACGCACCATTGCGAATCTCAGGGAGGTCGGACATGCTGTCCCTGACTGTGATGGTTCTGTAGATGCCGCCGTTACCTCTGATGGAAAAACACATCCATCCAATAAGCACTAGAAGTATTTTTCTTTCAGGTGAAGTCGGTGAAGTTAATGGTTTGCTTTACCGGGTCACATTACTGACGTATCTCTTTTCGTCCACGACCACGCTCAGAGAGCAAGCTCTGGGAGCAAACACGTGCAGAGGTTCAGGGTAACGAGGCAGCTTCTCTCCTGGAGCCGCAGCCAGGATGATGGCTCTGCGGCGGGTTTGGGCGACTCCGTACTGACCCGCCTGAGGAGCAGGACAAACGTCACCTCCACAAGAAGAGCTTCACACATGCAGAAGACCCGTAGCAAAAAATCAGTCTCACCTGAAGGACTCCAAATGTACACTGGTAGCCCATTCTCACAAGGCAGCGCAGAGTCAGCTTCAGAACCATGGAGTTCTTGAAGGAAACAAAGTTCCTCACATTCTCCAGCAGGAAGAATTTAGGTCTGTAGTAATCACAGTAACTAGAAGGAAAAATAAAAAATCATTTTTAAAAGTCAATTTAGCTGTAAAACAGCACCAACTTGATAAGACCTCCTTGAAATACCTCAAATAGGAGACCACAAGCGAGTTCTTGAACTTGGAGTAAGTGCGAGAGTTGAAGCGATTCATCCCGCTGAAGCCTTGGCAGGGCGGCCCCCCACACAGCATCTCCACGTCCCCCTTCTGCGGCAGCTTCTGACCCAGAGAGTTCGTCTTCTCCCCCGACATGACCAACTTCAGCAGGACGTTGCAGTCCTCCGTGAAGACCGTGGTGCCGGGGTTGTTGAGCCTGAAGGCCTGAGCTGCAGGCTCCCACATCTCGATGGCCCACAGGGTCTCAGAGATACCTGAAAGCAGCAGATGCACTCTGAGCAATGCCCGACAAAACAAACAACTGTCACACATGAAACCTTTAATTTAACTTGTAAATATTTGACTAAAAGGTCACTGCTTAGAGGACTTCCAAATATTCTGACAATTACCAGCTTGGTGGAAACCCTCGGACAGGCCGCCGCATCCAGAGAAAACATCAAGAGTGCGATATTTGGAAACTTTAGGTATCTGTGGGCCAACGTTGGAGTCCTGCAGCTCCTGTGCAGCCTTCCCTTTGCCCTTTCCTGATGGAACAGAGATCAGGTTTCAGTGATCGGAGAGACGAGTCATTTCTACATGTCAAGATTTCAAACTAACCTTTTCCTTTGCCCTTCCCTTTTCCTTTATGAACTGCAGAGCGGGCGTGATTGGGAGGATCCTCAAAGCTTTTCGACTTTGCATTGTAGGCCTGTGAAAGAAAGAAAAACAAATGAAACATTGGCTCCATCTCAATCCAATGTGTGGCCTTACAGCTCAGACAAGCTGAACGGCCAGTTCTTATAATCTAATTGTACCTCCAGAAAATAGAAGCGGTCTTGTCCACCGCTGGAATAGTCTTGAACCGATTCAATCAGGTCTTCAGCATATTCTATTTGACAGCGGCCCAGAACTTCAGTCAGCGGACCGTCACTTCTTCATCACTCCAGTACAGCTGGTTAATGTCAGCATGGTAACTCGCTTTGACACCTTTGTGAGTGTTTTCTGGCCTGGAGGAGACGACAAAAAATGTTATCTACTCATCTAGTTTTTTAAAATTTTTAATATGTAGATTTTTTTTCAACCTGTAGAACTTGTAAAGAGTCAGTTTGACATCTGCAGTGTCGGATTTCCCGTTGCTACGGCGATGACAGAAGATCTCCTTGATGCGACCGATGCGGAACGGCTCGGGAGCATCCAGGTTTGACCCTTTGATGTAGTCCGACGACTTCCGGTAGTACTCGGGGTACAGATCTTCATCCACATCGTCCTTCCTGTGGGAGCGCTTCACAGGACTAGCAGGCTTCATGCTAAACGCAGAAGAAAGCAGAACGATTCAAGCTTTCTTTTGTTCAACTGGCAATCAATTATTCCCAAATCAATGTGGGAAAAAAAATGCTTAAACACTCCATCTATTTTTTTTTATTTAAATATAAAAAACTGAGGTAAGCATTTGAGCAAATTTCATCCATAAAAGTTCGAAACATGTAAAATACTTACTTGAAGTTAAAGGAGTCTGGAGGCAGATAAACGCCATCTCCAACCCTGAACTGATCTCCTTTGAAGC
The DNA here is from genome assembly GCA_003999625.1 of Oryzias javanicus. Lineage (NCBI taxonomy): Eukaryota > Metazoa > Chordata > Actinopteri > Beloniformes > Adrianichthyidae > Oryzias > Oryzias javanicus. Next base: position 17,413,980 of record CM012444.1, read on the forward strand.
AAGCCAGCGCATACAGAGCTTTTGTGTCGCTGCTTTCGTTGTCCAGAGGTTCAAACGCTTGAGGCACTTCCTGCTCTGCTCTCTCCTTAATGCGAGCACAGCTGCCACAGTACCTGAAGGTGAAAACAAAACATCAGTATCATAAAAAGAAAATCCATTTTGATTTATTTTCCAAAATGAGCACCAGTGACCTGTACTTGCAGTCGTCTGGTTCAGAGGTCTTGGGAGGAGTCTCGAATCGGGCAAACTCTGTGTCATACCAAAACTGGTAGAAAAAACTCTTCCCGTCATCCTCAATCACCTTAAGGTCAATGTCCATGCCCCCCTGAAACATTAAACGTCAAATGTGAACGTTTCTGAAAACGATGGGATTTATCTGGAAACGTTTTAACCCAGCTTACCTCCATGAACCAGTTGTTGGAGGGAGCTTTGTACATAACATTCACTTTTTCATGGACGTAACTGAGCAGCATGTCCTCGCATTCGTCCACGACCACGAGTTCCAGCGGATCCGAGGACTCTCCGAGCGCGGTGTGAATCCCGCGGAGGAACCAGTGAGCGTGGAACGTCTTTCCATGGGAACCCTCCCACATTGAAGTGATCCTGAGAGGGAAAACAAAAACATGACCTCAAGTTACTCCTCCGTAAAGAAAACATTCCTAAAGATCACCTTTTGTTTCTCGTACCTGGCCAGATACAGAGGAACGGATGGATCATCTGACAAAACCGAAACGCAGTCTCCCACTTCCAACACCTCATTGTTCATAGACACTTTCTTGTAGTAGTGTTTCTTCCCCTCAGACTAAAAAGAAACAGATCAGAGTGAATTAGTGGCTTCACATGACAAACTGAAAAAATGGAAAGAGCTAAAAGACATACCAGGACAGGCTCTCCGATCCACTCCAGCTTGCCCTGAGTTTGCCTCTTCTTCTTGGTGTTGGCGTCCCTCTTGGCTTTATCAACCACAACATCTTCTTCCTCAACAATCTCATCATCTTCAGCCTCTTTCACAGCAAGATTTGGGCATCTAAGCATTATAAAAAGGGACAACAGTACCATCAGAGGATTTAACAAAGCTGATTTTTCTGTCCAAAACACAGTCCAACAACAAAATGTTGACGTTTTCCAAGTATGAAGGATTAAAGATGAAAAAAGATAATCATTTCTGAAGCTGTAAATATGGCAAAGTTAAACTGAACCACTGGAACTTTTTTAGCCACAAAAAACATTCAAACTTTATTTGTCATGACTTGAACTGCTCAGACATCCTGACCTTCTCTGTTTGCAGGCTTGCTTGCTTCGACCGCTTCCTCCAAACTTGATCATATCATTGCAGGCCGTACATTTGCCACAATCAGGGGACTGGCAAACCTAAAAAGATTCCAGTTTGTTAGATCTAGAATTCTAAATGTACAATTTAAGACAATTGGAAGACCAAACTCACTTCACAAACGCCACAGCGCTGCCTCTTGAGTGCGCTTTCTTTATCGTTCTGCTCGATCTGGTCAGAGAAGAAAGCATCAAAGATCTGACAGACCAGTTTAGTGGTCGTCGCCTTCGTCGGTCCCTTGCTGTCTTTCTCGATCTTTGTCGGGTGACGGATGGCTTGTCTTCTGGCAGCTCTCCTATTAACAAAAGCGGGCGAGAGTTTAGAGGAGAGGTGGACTCTGGAGCAGCACAGACACCTGAGCGGATGGTGAGGGATGAAACTAAGAAGCTCCTGGCTGTAAACACACCACAGCATCAGGCCATGCAGCAGTACAAGCAAACAAAACTGAAACCAACAGAGTCTGAACATTTGTGAGCGTTTAAAAACCTTTGAAGGACTATGAAAACACTGAAGATGAAAAGATTAAATCTCAATTCTTCTTTAAAATGGAGGATTATTTCTTATAAACTCCAACTATAAAGATATATCAGAAAAAGCAATAAAATTTAAGCATTTTAAGTAAAATTGATAACTTCTAAAATGTGAAAGAGTAAAATAGTTTTTATTTCCTCCAAAAGAAAGCAAACCCTTGCCCTATTCCATTTACCGAAAATCCTAAATAAAACAAATCTAAAATATGGAAAACAATGGCAGTTTGTTCTTGAAGTTATGATTATTATTTGGTTTCATAGTTTAAATTTCTAACCCTATAAGTCAAATGATTCCTTTTTAATGTTTTACCCCAAATTATTCAACCAAAACTTCACAAAAGCAGTCGCACTAAAAGACCACAATATGAATCAAAATAACTAAAAAAGAAAATAACTTGAAACCATGTGTATTTATCTCAGTGGGAATAAGAATCTCTTCAACTTCTACATGTTTGACAGTAACACACCACTGAGTAGAAGAAAGATGCAATCACAGTAAGGCCCACCTACCAGTACAGCAGCGTGCTGCATTAGGAAGTGTTAAAAACATGTTAGAAATCAAGGAGACAAAGACGGAGAAGGAAAAAAATATTTTTACGAAAGAGAATAATGTTTAAAGTTGTATATAATAATAGAAAAAAAAACTTTTAAACCTAAATAGTTATGTTTCCATAAGGGTAAATTGTTATAATCTCAAACTGCTCACCTTTATTGTACTATAGGCTGCAAGTTAAAAGAAGAAATCCTCTAACTTTTATTCAGGTGAACTGATTGTGTCACTTAATTATGAACGTAAAAATTCTAAAATGTATTTACAGGCGTTTCAATATAATAACTCTACCTCTTCCCCAGAGTGACTCCAGCGAGTTTGATGAGGTCTCTCATGCAGGGAGTGACGATGATGGGCTGCTCATCCGAGTCGCCGGCCTCGTCGTAGCTCTCCACCTGTTCCACCACGAACTGGGCGTGACGCAGCAGAGTGTCTTCAGTGAAGCAGTTGAAGTTCAGTCCTGCAGGAGGGACTGTTGTCTGGAAGACGAAAAACAAGATTGTCTTTTAGGATTTGACTTTTGCAAAAAAAAAAAAAAAAGGGAAATCTTTCATGGTGAAACGTCAGAGCGCACCTCGATTTTGTTGAGGAGATCTTCATAAGTCACATCTGGGTTTTTCTGGAGGAATTCCACCACTATTTTGCTCATGTAGATCTTCTCCTGCATCAGTGCGAAAATGGGGGCGTACTCCTCACTGGGCTGCATCAAGATGTAATCCGCAAAAGCTGCACAAAAAGGTTTACATTAGTGTGCAAACACTGAAAATGTTTTAAGTGAAAACTATTTTGTTACCTGTAGTGAAACCAATTAGAGCTTTTTCTCCTCCGTCAAAACCCGTGATCCACCAGGCGTTGATCGGTCCGAGCTTCTTAGCAGGAACTCCACCTGAGACAAAGAGATTATTTTTCATCAAAAGAAAAAAGTTGAAGTAACAATAAAATAAAAAGTATTAAGTATTAGTGTTTGACATGAAACATTTCCTACCATCCAAGCAAGGATTGTCATCATAGATGGGTTTAACGGCACAGCTGAAGTAAAGCTCCACGTTCTTCTCAATCAGTCCGGAATCAAACGGACACAGATGGCCGCGCTTATCATACACGCTGGAAGGGAAAAAAATCATGCTATTAGCCATGCAAAATGTTGGTAGAAAAACAATTAACGTTCAAACACCTTTATTAGGTCAACACCATTTAACAAGAAGAGTAATACGCCCCCTAGCTGCAGGGGGTAATATTTCAACAGAGAAAACTTGGTAACACAAAATACTAAGTTCTACAGAAAGAAAAATATGGTGGTAAAAATGAAGAGAAAAAAAATTAAATTGTATACCTGAAATTAGTGATTCTGTGTTGTGGCAGATCATCGTAGCTCTCAAACCCGTCCTCATTCGAGTCGAACAGGGACAGACGCTCATCTGTTAACATCTCAGGTTCGTCGAGCTGATAAAGGTAAAGAAAACCGATCAGGAAAAATAACATTTTTTTCCCAATTCATGAGCTGGAAATTCTTACAGCATTATCAGGATCTCCTTGGAAGAACTTCAGGTCTGAGTCGTCCAAAAATTGTCTGCAATCTTGACATTTAGGGGGTGGTGTCTAAAAAAAGACAACAAATAAATAAATCAAGTTAAGACAGTTTGCTTTGTGGAAAAACAAAAACAGCAGTTCTTTGTATTGAATACCTTTGCAACAGATACAGGCTTTGCTGTGTCATTCTTATTATCTTCTGCAGCAGGACTACAGTAGGAGAAGAGTATGTTAGTTTACCCGACATAAAGGTCAACACAAGATGATCAGCAAAAACTAGTTACTTTTCATCAGACTCCACTTTGAGGCGCTTCTTCTCTTGACACTAAAATGCAACAAAAATAAAAAACTCAATTATAACAGACAATGAAGTCCACACCAACTGCAGACATTGATGCATTACCTCATCAGCATCCTCCTCTTTCTTCACTTCATCTTTTCCATTGACAGTTTCTTCGGCCATTTCATCAGACTTGCGCTTCTGACTGCAAAATAAAAAATTATACATTTAGATAATTCCACTTTTTTAATATGTATTTGAGCTTCCAATAAAAAAAAAACTTAAACTCACACTTTGGAGAACATTGACAGGATGGTTGGCTGTTTTCCACTATTCCTGGTGACTCTGGCACTTGCAGGAGATTCTAGAAACAAATGTGTAAATAGTTATTCAAATAATGCAATTTTTTAAGATCCATGACTTCATTATAAAAGGAAACACCGACTTTTTGAATTCCCATTGGACTTGACCCTGCGTCCAGCCTTCCCTTTGGAAGCAGGCGGTGATTTGACATCATCTGCACCCATAGCTTCTTCCTCCAGCTCGTCTTCGTGAGAGCCATTCGAGAAGCCATTTGTTTTTCCAACTTGAGCGTCATCATCAAGGTGAAGTTCTTTTCCCAACAAGGCCTTAACTTTTGATATGTAGACCTCCTAAAAAAAAAAAAAAAAAAAAAAAAAAAAGAAGACGTAAGCAAGCGCCCAAGCAACAGACGTAATAATTATATTGACATAGGAGGCTGTAAACAACCTTTGAGATCTCAGAACTTTTCATCTCTTTTTCAAGACTGGTCAACTGGGTCTGGGCATCATCATGCAGAAAGTCCTGGACCAACTTCAGCTTCTCTTTGACTTGATCCTGAAATAGAAAAATGCATTGTTCGGTTTTCAGATCAAAACAATCATCTTAAAGTAAAACTTAAAAAGTTATGCCATGACAGTTGAAAAAGACAACTTATCTTGTTAAGAGAAATTGCATTAATTACTTGGTGAAGATATGAGTATTTTTCAATCAATTTTATGCCACATGATATGTTTTAGTGCTATTAATCGTCTTGTTTATGCATTATTCTTCCTATGATTGTTAAAAATAAACAAAAACCCATTTAGATGAACTACATGAAGAGCTTGTACCTCCTCTGAAGATCCGTCCTCCTCCAGCATCTGCAGCCTGTAAACAAATTGCCCGTCTTTGAATTAGAAGCTGCAAGTTACAGGGCGCCAATTTCATAGAGCTGCATGTATTGTCTGTCACACCGCGCTAATAGAAAAAAGGGGAAAAAACGTGGGTATCAGGACTTCCTAACTGGCGCCAAATGTCATGTCGCTCCATGCACAGTGAAGCTAATGCTGTTAGCGGGCTAGTAGGAGAGGAAAACTACTTAAAATCCCATTAATGGTCGAATGGCATATGCTACCGCTAGCTGCAGCTGCTAGTACAAACCGAGGGTAACGAGCTCGTTACGCCAAACCCACACAGGTAAACTCTAAGGGAGTTAACATGAGTGACAAATGCGTTGTTGTAGATTTGAGAGGGAAAGGAACCGCTAGCTTCATCCACACAGAACATCATTTCAAGACTCGGTATATGTACCTTTTTCTGACATCGTCTGGCAAAGACAGGGACGTCCTGGATGGCATCGTAACTGCAAACTAAAAAAATAAAACCGCTAAAACAAACTTTTACTCCGCCGTCATCAAACACAAAGCAGACCCGCCGGTAACGACTGCCGCGTGCTGTCTCCTTACGTGAGTGCTATAAGCAATTCGGGCGCGCGGGCCGTCTTTTCGCGCGGAAACCCGGGTGTTGTGGACTGTACCACCTGAACAATTTATGGGTAACGCGTCATGCAAAGGACTAATCAATGTTTCTTCTGAATACATTGTAGTTCACTGTAAATCCATTAGCCAACCATATAAACGTAAAAGACTGCTCAAAGAACTCATATATGATCAAAATATGGTAGTATTACATATCGGTGAGTAAACAGATATATTGGTCAACCCCCACTCTTTCGCACAAATGTGTAGGTTAAATGTCAAAGCGGAAGCGACATGAAATGTTTACTAGTGTTTACATTGAGTTCCGGGTTGGGAAAAAACTAATCACTTTTGTGTTTGCTTCTTTGAAATAAAAAAGCTCTTTAATAGGTATTTTCAGCATCTATGTCACAATTGTTTAACGTAATTGTATAAAGAAATAACGGCCAAGCGATCAATGGGTCAAACTCAAAACCCCAGTTCCAATCCCTATTAAATATTTGAATATTATGACAATTTATAAATCAAACTATAACTTTAAAAAACGAATTCATATACCAAATTGTCACGATTTTCCCCATTGTTCTTTTTCCCCTGATGTTCTTTTACCCTAACTTTTTAGAAATGTTTTGACAAACCTACACACCAAATTTTACCTCAGACATTTCATGTTACAAACCTCTGGCATTAATAGTTTTGCTGTTGTTACTTATAAATGAACCTCATAAAAATAATGATTAAAAAAATAATAATAAAGTCCCTTGATCCATGGCTTATGGCTCACTTCCAGCTTTCAACGGAATTTCAAAAATAATATTTCTATTCGGTCCATAGACTTATAATATTTCACTGTATATTGATTATACAGACACTAATTCGGTCCTTCGGGCCTTCTTGGGGGTCCGTGTTGTGACCTCTAAAAGTTTGAAATTGTATTTGAATAAAATAGAAGAAAACTATAAACAAATATGCAAAACATTAGTTTTCTTCTTTACCAACAACTGACATTTGGGACAAGCAAGAGGTTGTAAAAAGGTTAAACAAAAGTGAAATGAAACCATTTTCTTAACTTCATAAAATCTATTAGCACTTACACTCTAAAACCAACACAGGCTGAATGTCCATGTATTTTTTTAAAATAATGAAACATTGTCGAGAACATGAACAGATCTGATGTCTTCAGAAAAAAAGACTTAATTTGCCACGTTTGTGAAGTTCTTAAACTGTGACATTGACTACTGAAACAATGATACTGGCTGTGAGTTAATTAGGTACTTATAGCTGAGTTGAACTTAAAACCAAAAGTTTATTTCCATAAATGTCTTTTGTGTTTCCAAGTAATACTTTCAAAGATTATTGCTTTTACTTCATATTTGATTTGCACCAAAGGAAAATATACGGTGAGGCAAAAAACGCATTTAATCAGCAACGCCAAGTCCGCAACTATGAGAGACGAAATAAGAAAGAAAAAAAAGAGAGAGAGAGAAATCACATGATCTGATTTGTAAATATTTTATTTGTAAATCATGGACGAAAATAAATACTTAATTAATAACAAAAGTTAATCTCAATACTTGTTATACACCCTCTGTTGGTAATGACAGCAGTCAAACTTTTTCTGTAATTCTTTACAAGGTTTTTAAAAGCTTTTGCTGGTATTTTGGTTCATTCCTCCATGCAGATCTCCTCTAGAGCAGTGATGTTTTGGTGCTGTCATTGGGCAACACAGACTTTCCCCTCCCTCCAGATTTTCCATGGGGTTGAGATCTGGAGACTAGCTAGGTCATTCCAGAACCTTGAAATGCTTCTTACAAAGCCCCTCCTTCGATACCCGGGCAGTGTGTTTGGGATCTCAGTCATGCTGAAATACCAGCCACGTCTCATTTTTAATTCCCTTGCTGATGGAAGGTGTTTTCACTCAAAATCTGACGATACATGGCCCCATTCATTCTTTCTTTTACACGGATCATTCGTCCGGGTCCCTTTTACAAGTGTGACTGTTTGATGTTGTGGACAGGTGTCTTAAATAAATAAAATGTTCAAACATGTGCCATTAATACAGGTAACAAGTGGAGGACAGAGGATCTTTTTACAGGACAAGTTATATAGAGCCAGAAATCTTGCTTGTTTTGGGTTATTTGCCATCATGGTTTGCAAATAAATTCTTTAAAAATCAGACAATGTGATTTTCCGTTTTTTCTCCCCATATTGTCTCTGATAGTTGGGGTATACCTGATAAAAATCACAGGCCACTCTCGTCTTTTTATGTAGGAGAATTCTCATAATTAGTGACTGACTAGATACTTTTTTCCCCAACTTTGCTTAAAAGAAACGTCTGTTTTGCAGTTTCGCCACAAGATGGCGATGTTACACAGGTAATTTTATATGACCCCTAATTGTTTTTACAAATAAAATGTTTTAAAACAATAATAGCCTTTTTTCAATAGTATAGTACTCATGGGCTACATTAGGGTTTAAATTAGTTAGATATTGCACTAAAAATCTGACCTTACATTAAATAAACAAAATAAGTTATTTTTTGGGGCGTGTTGGTCCAAAATCTTCTTTAAGTATTATTATGATTTTTTTTAATTCCATGACTCAGAGTTTGATATCCTGTTCTGATGAAGCAATATTAGATTCTCATGTCTGAGTAAAAAAGAAAATAAAAATGTCTCTGTCATTGGGGGAAAAAACAATTGGGAAAACTTGGAAAATTAAAGGGTTGATTTCACAAAATGTAAACGTCACATAAATTGCAAAATGGAGAGAAACTTCTCTCAATAAGCTGTTGAAATGTTGGAGTACTTTTATTCAAACATTTCCAGGTGTGATGCTGAAAATGGCACAAGATGTTAAGAATAAATGCACATTTGAATTTCATTTTTATCATATATGATACATTTCTAATCTAAAATGTTTAAGGTGCATTACTGGTTTTATTTTTCTGTAAATATTTTTGTTGATATAACTTGCAGCTTTCTGGTCCTGATGTAATATCCTGCTGGGCAATGGAAAGACTTGGCAGACTTCCCGACAGCAGAGCCTCCTGGGACGGATTCAGTCAATGTTCCCACCCAGGAATTCTGGACGTCTGACAGGAAACAGCCCCAACTCTCCCAAGGCCACCATAAGTCAGCCTCTGCCCCCTCCGCCCCAAGCATCCCCCTCACCAAAAGCCCCTCCAGGGGTGTTTTGCTCTGCTTCTCCCAGACAACTATCAAACGAATAGACATAATTCTTTGCCACACCCATTTTCTGGCCTCCCCATCTTCTTCCCAGCTTCCCATCATTGCCTCGTCTTGCTTTAGCCTTTAAGCAACTAAATAATTTTATTAGGCAACAGCGGAATGATTAATGCCCACGCAGTATTTGCACGAACAATTTCAGCCTTTTATGTTGGAGCAAAGGTTTTTCTGACCTTGTCAGAGCATGTTTGGATTTTATGTTGCATTGAAATACTTTGAAGATGAAGGAAAAAAAAAAAAAGCAGAACATCTCTGGACCTGCAGAGAAATTTGAGAATTGCCAGAAATGACAGGCAGCTCAAAATGAAAGTCATGCACACACAAACACAGTTTTCGTAATTCATTTATTTTATAAAACTGGAATGCAATGAACAAAAAGTTTATGTACCTACATTAGTGTTTTAGTTTGTACCAGTTTAACACAGGCAGCGTGCTACACGACACACAAAGCTATTGCACACAACACATCTCTGAAGTCATACATAGTATACACAAACAAACATACATACATAGTTGTCCATGTTTTAATAAAGCCATGGTCAGGTTTGAATGAAGTCATCGGTACATTGAAACATTTTACCACCTGATAGGAGAAAAACTAGGGAAAAGATAACATCATTGAAGCTGCCAAAGTGCTTTTCACCAATTTCTACTTGGACACAACAGTCACTATAAAGAGGACTGTCAGAGAGAACAGTTTTATTTTTGTCTAAAGGAAAAAGGTCCTTGTAACCTTGAACAACAGGAACCGGACAACTAAAAAAAAAAAAAAGACTTCCTAAAGTTAGAGGAAGCTGCATGTCAAAGGATGAAGATGAAACTGACCTCCTACAAGAGTAAATCCCTCACATGCTTTCAAAATTGGAGGTAAGCAAAATCGGAAAACATGCTTTTATCCCCTCAGTTTGACAATAACGAACTAAGGGATGCCAACTACCTATTCTTGTCATTGATGCAATGAGGCCACACAGTGAGAGGGATCTAACCGGCTCACTCTTTTCTCACCAACGATTTAGGAACTCTGACCATTAATACTGTCATAGTGGAGCACACGCCCCAAACACTTCATACATACATTCAGCCTTAATCCCAAAGAGAAGGACTCAAACAGAAGTTGGCACGCCGCTGTTCCGAGTTGCTAAAAAAAACACTGTCAGGTGTCAAAGTGGCCGAAGGGTTTCAGTAAAATTCAGCAAATGCCAGCACACTCAAGGAAATGTGAGTTCTGATTTGGCCTTCCTCAACGGAAATTGTTCAGATACAAAAGACAACAGTAAAAGCAAGAGGGACAGATTATGAGGCGCAACGATGAAAGGGGTGTTAGTGGTGGAAGCTGGAGCTGGAGTATATATTTATTATTAGAATTTCATGCATTAAATGTAAGCAGATTATGTACTTTTGTTGAAGTTTAACAAATTGGTTAAGGAAGATTATATATGGTATACATAGAGGTTTTTTTTGTCACTAAATGTCTTTAGAATGGTGGTGAGCTCACTGATGCTGCAGGAATGAGTGAATCTATAGGCCTTATGTGGAGAGAATGATGAGGGTCTGCTTTTAAAAGTGCAATTTTGGTATTTTTTAAAGAAAAGTGTTTTAAAAAAAACTCCCCAACATAACATTTAGCTCAGCTTTTCTGTCTTTCAGTTTCTGGCTTTCAGTAGGATTTTGTGTGTTTACCAAAAAAAAAAACAAAAAACAAAACAAACAAAAAAAAAAACCGAGTAACCACATATATAAAAATGTTTGCTCCTTATATAAAAGTACCTAGTAAATGTTGTTTTTTTCACATTTCTTAACCCACACAACTGGCTCCCTCTTGAAACACTGTGTTTTAACACAAATCTTTTTGTTCAAATTAAAACCTTCTTGGGAAGCCGCTCAGTTATGATTGTATTATGAAGGACAACATCCATCTGGGAATGACGTCCCTGCAGACAGACGCCTTAGCCTCCCAGACATTTCGAGTCACATGACCTGCTCTCCGTCAACTTTTTCCGTATGAACACAGCTTCTACCGTGCGAGCCTCTGGCATGTGCATGAACGAAACTCCTCTGTCGTGGGGCATCAGACACAGGTTGTACAGTCTTGTATGATGGGAACCATCTGATGTTCGTGTTTGTTTGTACAGTGTTCCAGAGAGCTGGAGCTCTTTAGGGGGATCAGGCAGCGTTCAGATGGACGCCCGCTTTGCAGCACCCCCCAGCAGCACAACAACCGCAGGAACTCTCTCCTCATGTCCTTGCTGCGCAGCGTGTAGATCACCGGGTTGAGGGCTGAGTTCAGGGTGGCAATGCCGAAAAAGATTTTGGCGTTGTTTAGGATGGAGCAGACTTGTATACTGCAGGAGGAATCCAAGAGGAGGATGGTAAACGCAGGCAGCCAGCACACGATGAAGACTCCCAGCACTATTGTGACTGTTTTCAGGAGGGAGTATGCTTGCATGTTCGTTGTTTCCTGGTTGCTGGAGCGTACAATCAAGTAGATCCTCACGTAGAGAATGAGAATGGAGAGCAGTATGAGGCTGAAAACGGTCACGACAAAGACAATGTATTTCTTGGAGTAGAGTGGCAGCACGGTCGAGCAATCTCCGAGGTCGAAGATACAGTTCCAGCCCAGGATGGGAAGTCCCCCGAGCAGGATGGAGGTGACCCAGCATGCTCCTATCAGCAGGAACATGCGGCATGTTTTGTTGGATCCATAGACTTTAACCTTTGTGATTGCAACGTAGCGCTCTATAGCTATGGCCAACAAGCTGAAGACTGAAGCAGCCAGAGCTATGAAGGCCGTGCCTTCCCTGATGAACCACTGCACTGGGAACAGCGTGTACGTCCGTGACCCTGACAGGAATATATTGGCTATGTAGGCAGAGCCTGCCAGCAGATCAGAGAATGCCAGGTTTCCGATGAAGAAAAACATGGCAGAGTGGAACTTTTTGTTGCGCCACACAGCCATCAGAACCAAGAGATTCTCAAAGATGATGATGGTGCAGATGACCAGGATGACAATACTGAGAGAGTCGGGCTGGGCAGGTTCTAATTCCTTTTTAGCTATTTCATCTGCAGTCATGTTCTTGGCATGAGCATAGTGTAAACGTATGAGACTCTTGTTGTAGTACTGGGAGTACTTGCTCTGCATGGTGACAGGATGGCAGAGCACAGGGGCACTATGGGAAAGACTCATTAAAACTTCAGTTCCAGAGTCTCTATATCATAAATTCTGCCAGGAAACAGCCGGAGGGTAGGATGTCAGTCCTACAGTCACGTCTCAGGAGTGTTGAGTGGGTCACCTGTGAACAGAGAGAATGAATGTGTTATACTAGTTCTATGATTGAAATAAGCTGTGACAAAGCAAACAGACATTATTGGAGAAGGAACGCAGTGTCTAATGTCAAAACCTGCAGCAATGGTTTAAAAAATATTTGTTAAAAAAATCTGCCGCTTGCATAAGTTACATGACAGAACTGTGCAGACATGCTACGCCTAAAAGGAAAACAACGATGTTTTCACAAAACTATAAATAAGCAAAGAGATAAGTTTGCTTCATTTAGAAATAAAAAAGAACACGAAGAACTTTTTTTTATAGCAAACCTGTGCAAAGAAGTCATCTTCGAGTAAAAGACTTAATGTCCTCAGAGACTGGAAGTACCCAGACAAAGGACGGCCCTCATAGTCCGAACGGGACATTCCACCAACCCTGTCCGAGCACTCGGCTGTCAACGCGCCGCATTGTTGCAGGGAGTGAACCATTCCACTTCACTGAGCTACTTCTTTAAACTGCAGCATAGCTGGTGGATCAGCCAGACCTCTTCGTCCTGACCTGCCCAACCACCCACTTCCAGCCTCCTGAGAAAAGCTAACAGCAAATCAAACAGACACCTGAGGAGGAGAAAAGTGGGGGCTTCTCTCAGTTATAGGGAAAAAAAAGCTTGTTAAGACTTGATTGTGGTGTACAGTAGCATCACAGGCTGACAAGCCTAAACAGAAAGCATTAACTTCAGAGATACTTCTGGTAAAATCAGACTAGTGAGAAAAACTGTTTTATGCAAACAAGTTTTATATGTAGATTAGCAGAAGAAAAAACAGGCTTTCTTCCCGCCTGGTTTCATATTACTCTTTAAAGTGAACTAAAGTGGACTGGAGCGTCACCACTGAGCACAAAAGAAAGTTTGAGACCCTGGAAATCTAATTAGAGACGGAGCCGGTGTCTTAAACCTGTCAAAAGTAACTGGATCCCCTCACCGCTCCTGAGGTAATTCAACGCTGATGCTTCCACTGCCTGTTTTTTTTTTTTTTTTTTTATTCTTAAGCTGGACAGCTGCAACAAACCCTGAAAATCAAGTGAAAACTGAGCTTCTTTGCTGATCTGTTGTGCTAGAGTCAAACCCCGAGAGACCGAAAAGCGAAAAAAGGAAACGAGACATAGACAGGGAGCATGCATGTGGAACGGCATCTGGACACAAAGGCAAGAGTCTGAGACCTGACTGGGATGAGCATACACGCACAAATCTTACGCAAGCAGAGAAATCTGTTTTTAACAACACAGCTAGTGCTACTTCCAGGCTGTGCATGCAGCTGCAACAAGACTGCCAGTTAGTTAGAGCTTCCTCTAACAGGAACAACTAACTGCAGTCTGCTTCACTGTGAGCTCTCTGGCCCTCACAATCCTCCACTGGGCGGATGTAACCGCATCATGGCAGAAATGTAGTTACAGTCGAGCACTTCTTTATTGAACCACCATCTCAGGAGGTCTGTCCATCCCTTTTTCTTTCCATTATCGGAAGAGTTGAGACTGACCACTCACACCAGCTGTGCCTGGGTAATTACATTATTTAACAATATGGACACATAATGATTTTATGCATGGAGTAAACTCTCCGTCTCCTGTCAGCTAAAATAGATTTCCCTCATCCTGGCTTTTCTTTTTTTTTTTTTCTTTTTCTGGACATCTCTCTTCCCATCTGCTGTTTAGACAACTGCAGATCCTCCTATCACGAGTCATCTGTTGTCAAGGGATTTGGCTCCTTGTTCCAAACCTGACAGGCTGGTTTGCCGACAGTGCCGACTCGAAGGAGCCCAGCCCTTCTTCTACCTGCCATGTGCTATTCAGATGCTGCCACACTGATTGGCCAAGCGCGGCGCAGACTTGCTCCAACACAAACCCCCGCCTCTTTTGTTCAACTTGTGCCCTGGATTCGACCCAGACACCTCTGTCACACTGTCACAAAAGACACGCCGACACACAGTCAAAAATGTTGTCATGCACTGACAATCAATGGTTGCTTTGTTAACCAGCATCAAAATATGAAGGAATTTAAAAGTTTGATGAATTATGAAGATACCTAGAAAAGTTGAATTACCTGTGATAATGATAGTGTGAATGATTTTTGCTGAATCTGGTTACTGAAAATGCTGAAGCAATTTCCTCCAATTTCTGTAGGGATTTGCTGAAAATCCAAAAGCTATATGCAAAATGCAAAATTCGTTAACAGACTTGAAATTTTGTTAAAGAACCATGAAAGACCGCTGAAGTTGGCCTAAATTTCTAAAAAAAATAGTAAGTTTGTTTATAAATCCTCAATACATTCCAATTTTGCAAAAGCATGTTGCTTAAATATGAGCTAAACTCTAAATTAGATTTAAAAAATACTTATACAACAGCTAATTGCCAAATTCTTACAAAATCACTGAAAACAACAGTTTCAAAGTGAACAATGTTTTTGAAGAATTTGAAAATTTTCTCATTCAATTCAAATGAGGCATGTTTTGCTCAATATTTAAAAACTATGAGGCTAACGAATACCAAAAGTACAAGCTGTAATGTCCTGAACATTTTGATACCAAGATTGCTGAAATTGCTGAGAGTGTGAGTTTTTAAGTGCTGAAAATCTACTTTCTCTAGGAGAATCACTATCGTGTGAATGCCTACTAAGTATTCACACAATCAACATGTTTCCCTTCAACTCACAAATTTAGAAGACATATAGCATGACAAAAAGCCATAAATGTGGCTTTAAGGTAGAAAGCTACGCTCCTGTGGTTTCTTGTGCACTGCAATATGGGTGAAAGTGCAGCCGTTTCATAAATAAACAGCTCAATATCCTGTCAGGATTTCACAGCAAATCTTAAAACTAGTTTGTGTTTGTGACGATAGAAGTTCATGTAAACGGGACAGTGGAAGCAAGGTGACAGAAAGTGACACAACATCGGAACAGGATATGCTATCAAAAGTCACCGAGCTGTCGCATGTGCAGCTCTTCTTTTATACAGGCACGTACTTGGCGGTCCATATTTTAGCGAGGTGATGTGGCCAGACATCACACTTTAGTTAGCTCAGCTTTTTTCAAACCACACAAGCAAAAGACAAAAAAAAAAAACCCAAAACAATTCGTGCTTATCACCACGGCACATGCATTTGTGCATTGATATTACGTG
The DNA here is from genome assembly GCA_003999625.1 of Oryzias javanicus. Classification (NCBI taxonomy): domain Eukaryota; kingdom Metazoa; phylum Chordata; class Actinopteri; order Beloniformes; family Adrianichthyidae; genus Oryzias; species Oryzias javanicus. The sequence goes on from CM012444.1 coordinate 17,429,643, forward strand.
CAGCTTATGAAAATTTGGTTTTACAAAAGGCATCAGGTGTTTCCCTAAACCTGATAAGCACTAATTAGAAAACGTCTGTTTACCAGGTTTCCACGCCCACTTGCAACCTGTAATCCACCACTGAAACCCCTATCTACTTTCTCTAGGGGGGAAAGTTCCTGAAAGAACTAGGTTTTGAAGCAGCTGCTACACTCAGAAATGCACGTATGGAAGCCCACAAATGTCACTCACACTCTCAAACAGTTGTTGAAGATAAGACGTCCAGACAGTTAACATTGGTGTGTAATCTTGTTGGCATTCAAATGAATTCTTCTTTGGCAGTGTTGAACTGTTCTGGGACAGTTTGTGGTCAAACACATCCTGTGACATATTCTCCAGTTTGACCCTTTTTTTTCCTCCCTGCACAAAAGCTGCTGTAATGACAACAAACAGGTACAATCCAGTTTTTTTTTTTTTTTTTTGCTTCTTCCTGTCACGCTTACACGTCGAAGCTGGATGCAAAAGGTACAATCGTATTAGATGCTAATGTTCACACAGGATCTTTATTTTTTGCTCTTCTAAATTTATTGAGGTTTGATGGCTTCCTGTGTTCTTTACATTTTTATTTCAACGGTATTAGTCTCCATTTCTGTTGCTACGATTTTCACCTATCAGCTCAATGCATCAGCAAACCGAAGGTTTATCTAATCTTGGAGAATGATATGTCAACAGAAAGATAGATTTGTGCACACCTGCCTTACTCCCGTGTCCTGTCAAGGACCCAACACTTTATCAGTCAAACCAAGAATATTTCAGCTTTAAAAAATATTGAACCAAGTGCTGCATAGAAAGCTATGCAAAATTGTCACAAAATCCTCATGCCTGAACATACGAGACTCAGAGGAGACTTTGCAACTGTTTTAACCACAGAGTTTGCCACAGAAATATCTCTAAAGGAAATGGATTTAAAAAAAAAAAAAAACATGTATGCACAATCGTCCCTGCAGATATTCTCTTGAGTTCTCAAGCTTTAGATTTTTGAGACGCAGTCACACAAAATTCCATCGTGACGTTTGCATGATGCAATTTTACAAACAATTAAAAAAAAATTAAAAAGAGATGCAGAGAGTATCTGCAGCTGTTACTCACTACAAGCAGAAATACAGTCCGTTCACATCTTTCATCCTTGAAGAATTAATATACTGAGCCCTTTTGTCTGTGGTTGGTTTTACATAAGCAATGGTATTGATTTTTTAGGCAATTTCTAGAAATAAACAATCATGTTTCGATTATTAGTGTGACTATTTGTGTTGCTGCTGTCCCGGCTCTGAACCCTGCCTTGTTACTGGGAAAGTGTTTTCCAAAAGGTTGCACAAAACCGGAACAATTTTCCTTTTTCCATGACTGACTATCTCTAAGCATCGGATTTATCTCTGTACATGCTTCACTGCAGATAAGCACACGGATAAAACTGTACCTACAACTGGTGACAAAAAGCAGAACGATCAAAAAATACATGTTATCCCTGACGTAAAAAGTTATGTATTTAAAAGGGGAAATGTTTAAGAAAAAATTCAAACTTTGTGGTGACACAACTTCAAAAGAGTATTTTTAAGCATATTGAATTTAGGCGTAAAAATCCTATTACAAAACCCTATAAAGGTCAAAATAGTAACAACTAAATAAAGATAAGTTATAGCAGCGATTTCAAAGAAAGAGATGGAAGAGTTAAAATTCTCGTTTTGCAAATCAGATTAAAATAAGTAAACTTTAGAGAAAGTGTTATGATGAGATTTGCTGCTACAATCAAAGCAGAACAGGTTGACTGTTGTGATCTGTTCAGTTTAGGAAAGAACTCCAATGACACCACAGCAGATTTCAGTCATTAAAAAAAAGAAGCTAAATAAACTAATTTAGACAAACTTAGATCTAGATTTTCAGAAATGCATATAAAACATACCTGCATCGTGATAACAAAGCAAACAACAAGGCACTTCCTTTTTGTCGTCATTGAATACTTCCTTCTAGTGTCTAATTTTACCTTAAAATGGCAAACTGTGGCCTGCCTTTGTCTATTATGCACACCCAGGCGTCACTGAAACTCTGCATAATCTGCAAGACATGAGGAGAGTGGGTGTCCCCAATACATGGGGTTTCGTCACATAATTAGGGATTACCCTTTTGCTCGTCAAACAGTTTGACAGTTTGGGCACAGTCTCCTTCTGAGGGATCCAATCTGTCAGTGCAATTCTGTCTGGAACACAAACGGCCGTTGTTACTTTTTATAATATTAATGTGAGTTTTTTATGGATTTGGTTCTCTCAGTTCCTCACCGAAAATGTCAAAGTTGTAACTTTGTGGTGTTTTTTCTTTTTTTTCTTTTTTTTTTTGAAAGCAGCTGTTTGTTCACTGGAGTGCCAGTGGAACAGAAAAACAAAGAGCGTGAAAAAGAAGGGCATCACGCAGCCTCAGGAACCATAACCCCCTTTTCCCTCCTCTCCGACCCCCTCTTTTCTATGCCTTACCCAGCAGGAGGAGGAGGAGGAGGAAGAGGTCTCCGAAGGTGGCGCCTGAGAGGCAATTACTGTAATACATTCACCCTTAGACCATTCCTGTCAGCTTAAGTCTTGTCTCCAAATTAAGGCTTTATTTTATTGCTGTGTTTTCCTTATTTCCATTTCAAGCCGACTTTTAAGGCGACATCATTTTCTCATTCACACGCCCTTTTTGCTTCAAATTATTTAAACTCGCCGCACAGATCTAAAGACAAGCCCGCAAAGAGGTGATTAAAGTCACATCAAGACGGACTTATTTAGCACACATCTGGAGCAGACATGTTCTTACAGCCCCTGTTAAACACTCTGAATGTTGTGCAATCAGCTCTATTCATTGGAGATCTACGATTTGCAACAAATTCTTCTGAGGTTTTACGTGAAGTTACTAATTAAACCACAGCATATTAACGCATCAGTTGTTTCCACATTAGCTCAGCAAACAGGATGTTGACCGGCCAAAAAAGACTGATAATGTTTAAAAAATTGGTCGCACCGGTAGTTGCATCAGTTAGTGAAGTCAAGATAAACCTCAATCTGCATGATACTTTTAACCACGTAATGTTCTTAGCAAAAATGTTTGATCCACATGGCGTCAGATGTGCACACTATCAGATCATGTCTGCAGACTCAAAGGATTCAGAACAGACGGTCAAATTTGTTTTAGATGGTTGAGTCAGGTTTCAGCTGCAGAAATAAAGAGGTTTCACTCTTTTTTAGCTTTCCTTTGTCTTGCCTCTCTGTTTCTTTTCTAATCTGCCACCTAAACTTGAACTCCACCCCTTCTCATGTTCTCGCACTTCTTTAAGAAATAGAGGGAAAAGCGTGAGAGAAACAGTGATTAGCTGTTGTTCCGCAAGGCTGGGAACAACAAGCATCATAATGTAAAGCAGGGGTGTCAAACTCAACAAGGGGTCAAAATCCAAAACACAACTTATGTCATGGGCCTAACAGGATAAATGTTTATTACAATATTTATTACAATAAATATAATAATAATTTATTTACAATAAAAGTAGAATAACTTATATACAACTCCATCAAATACTTAACTTTTTAACCTAATTATGAACTAGATATATAGCATTACCTGCGATAATGCTAGTGTGAAAGCAGTAAGCTGAATTTGGTTGCTGAAGATGCTAGTGCTAATAGCTGAAAATGCTGAAATTGATGGCTAAATCACTGAAGCTAATAGCTGAAAATGCTGAAGTTGAAAGCTAGCTAAAAAATAGCTAGGCTTCAAAATAGCCAAAAAAACATTAAGAAAAAAAGGCTAAATTAGCCAAAACAGCTAGCATGTCGCTTAAGTATTAGCTAAACTCTAAAATAGCCTAAAAAATCTTCATAAATGCCAAAATAGTAAAAAAAACAAAAAAAAAACAAGCAGAATTTCCATTTTTTAAACATTAAAACCGTAACTTTTTAACATAGTTATGAATAATGAAAATTGAGCATTATTATTCCAGAATAAATCGACTAAAACCTTAGATAATTTTCAATATTTACCCTCCATAAAAATGTATTTTGTCAAAATTATAGAAGCTAAAAATAATCACAAGATAACATCAGACCATTAGCAGTAAAATAAAATGATCTGGAGGGCTGGATAGAATTACTCCGATCCGACGCCCGGGTCTTGACTATAAAGTAAAAACAGCTTTGTTAGTGGTTGGAGCACAAACATTTGTGGAACTGAAATGACAAGAAGTCAATAAAAAAGAAAAAATAAGTTGACCACTTAACATTGCATCACAAAAATACCTCGTACCCCCTTAAAAATAACGGTGGAGCTCTCCATCTCGTCTTTCCTCTGCGCCTGTTATAGGAAAATAAATTCCTCTGACTCTTCTGGCAAAACCCTGATCTATTAAACATAGATCTGCCTGGTTGCCTAGAGAGGGAACATTGTTGTGTCCACAAACCCCACAATTGCACCCCACTATTTTAAGCAATTTAAAACGTTTTTTCCCCCTTCTGCCTCAAATAGCCCAGTTTATTTCTAGAACCAAACCTTTGAATAAAAGTCTGCCCCAATAGATTCATATATGATTCATAAATGGATGAATCTGTGCAAACACAATAGGATTTTTTTTTGGAGATATTTGGATTAAAAAAAAAAGAAAAAAGGAGTTTTTCAGTGGAAACAAAGAAAGCGCTTGACCTCAGCTGCATAAAACGGACGTCTTTTTGTTCTTGTCAGTTACTTAAACAACATCAATTCTTCTCAATTGTCCCGATCCAAGAGAGCTGTCTGACCTTCATGGTGATCTCGCGTGTGGCCGCATCCACGATGTCTGTAAGACTTTGGCTGATGGCTTAATAGCCGTCTCTAAAAGAAACATGTCATCATAGTTTGGAATTTAATTTAATGCGCACGGTCTTTGGACCAAAAGAGCTTATGAGGTTGAGAGATTAAGTAAACTAATGGCAAAAAGTTTCAGCAGGCTCTCACTGGCACAAGACTCAAGTACGAGGCAATTCTAGAAAAAAAGGGACTCTGGCAAGCTTCGGGGTCTAAGGGAAGGGGGTGTTGAAGTAATCCTGCTGTGTTTTCCAGCTGCACAAACAAAGCTGACTGTAACTCCCAAAAAGGGAGGACAAAAGAGGAAGAGGAGGAGGTCTCTGAAACGGCAGCATCTTCATGTGTACCTGCTCCAGAATTGTTAAGTGTGAGCTCTGAAAATGAGCAGAAATCAGGAAACCACAACATGACCACACTGATTAAGCCTGCTGTTAGAACAGACAGTATGATGCTGTTCCCATCCAGGTCATAAATCACTGCACAACCTAAACAGAGGTTGCAAAGTGCTGCAGAATCCATCCAAAGCCACAGCTGTAACCAGAAACCCCCCATTCACTCTATTTGTCATTGTCTCTGTGAGATGCGTAGTGTTTGGGCCTACATAAAAAAAATGACTTTTAATGCAAAGCTTTTTTTTTTTTTTTTGCATTATTTCCAGATGGAAGTTTTTGTGCTGCATGGCCCAAGCTTGAAATGTGAGAGACTTATCCTCACGCCAGGAAGCTTTGGGGAATCCTGGCATGCTGCTACAAGCATCAGTGCCTGGTCATGGGGGGTCTGATGGCTTGTCCAATCCCCTCAAGTAGAAAGGGATTGAAACACCAGACATAGTGGAATCTCTTCTGGGCTTCCAACAAAGAAAAACACTTTTTTTTTTCTTCACATCATAGAAATATCTGCTAAAATAATCAGAGCAAGCAAAATTAGTGAATAAAAACATTCACCTGCAAACAAACTTGTTTTTAAAGCTGTTTTTATGAAATGACGAACACATTTATACCTCTGATCAGACACTCCCAAGTCTTGGCTCTGAATGGGAGGCTACATGCTGTCATCTGTGTGTTGTGACTTGCACTTCAGCAGCTTGAGAACAGAAGGCATTTATTTTTCTCCAGCTGCCACACCCAAGGAAAGTGTTTTTCTGCAGAGGGGAGTACCAGCTAGAACTCAAAGCTTGCAGAACCCACTTTCCATGTGCTCCTCTCTGCTTGCATTTATCGACCTGTGTGTGGTTTCAGGTTAAAGACGGGCCGCCTCCAGCAGGTCACTCTGGTTGAATAGAGCAAGCACGAAGGAAACTTGTCTCCCTCCTTCTCTGGAAAAGCTAAAAAAGAAAAACTTGTTGTTGCTTCTGATAAGCAGACCGCTCCCAGGCTTAAGCCCGAAACGTGAGCATCCTTTGGGGATCGACAACCCCCGCCCACGATCTGTTCCTGCCTTCAACCCCTCGGTGACCCGTTCCACTGAAAAAGCCCCACAAATCCAGTTCCCACCGCTGGAAAACCATTAATTTATTTACCCATCCATTCTCTTGTACGTCTATTTATTTATGCAGTTCATCTGTTTGTCTGCATCTCTCACGCTGCAGCCCCCATTGAGTGGGGCTCCGATTACAGCAGTCTGCTTATAAAGAACACACAGCCTGAACTCTGGTCGAATGTAAAAGTCCTCAATGGATATTGCAAATGTTAGTACGGTTTCCTTGTCTGTGATTGGCTGTGGGCTTCTGGAGCCGCAAAGCACTCACAGCGCCCTCAGGCTTCTCTTGCCAAGATGGTAAAGAGGAGAAACCTGACAGCAGTCTGGCTCGGCGGGGTGACGGGTGCTGTTCAGATCCACTGAACCATGTGACCACATGAAGCAAACACTGATGGACAGGTGGAGGCATAGCACCCCACAACCAGCTGGTCACACTGAGATCCAAAGGAGCATGACCAAAACTAACCCAGTGGCTCTTGCACAACACCAGTATCAATAGATCTGTTGACAGGTCCTTCAACACTCGATAGTCCTGTCCTAACACCACTGACCACACTTCCTTTCAACCCCCCTGCACCTCTGATGTTATCACAGTTTGGATGTTTGCTGGCTTTCATATTGCAGGCTTTGGAGCACCTTTTTCTGTACGCCACCTTTTTATCTACTGTGCAGACGGACGACCAGCACATGGATGAAGGATGAGGGCTTTTATCAGGCCACTAAACATCAGTTCCTCTTTCTTATCAACTTATCACACAAGATTCTCCCAGGATGCCTACTGCCCTGCCAACACCTCTGCATCCTCCAGGATTTATCTCTCCAGAACCAAAGAGACTCCTTTTAGCTTGTTGACTCAACTTCAAACTTCCTTCTGCTTTACAATGCAGCCCACCAACAGAAGCAGTTTATCATGAAAATGTATATGCAAATACAAATCCTGTGTTCGCTCCATTTGAATTTCGGGTAACAAACTTTCTTTTTTTTCCTGTTTGGTCAGAGGAGCGCATGCAGTGGCAACCCCCTGAGATTAACTCCTGTACACGGGGGATAATGGGGCTTTTGTCTTATTAATACATCCTTTCACTACAATGCCTTCTTTAGAGGGACGGATGAACAAGCCCCAACAAAATCGGAGGGGTCAAGCCGAGATTGAGGAAGGGAGGGGGGGCACAGCAGGCTGCGCAACGGCTCCAAAGAGCTGAAGGCCCCTGCGCACATCCCCACTTATGATACAGCAAACTGCTCCGCCTACCCCTGAATACTGGTTACCCTCAGTGTTAATATTTAACACAATTTCGGTTATTCAGTAAAAGACGCGCAGAACGCATCCAAACATTGACTGCAGGAGTGAGCAGGGAGGTGTTAGTCATGGCTGCGTGGGGCAATCATGGTGTCACGGTAGCTCCATTCAATGAGTCACTGCAGAAGTCAACAAAAATTTCCCTTTTATCAAATTTTTTATCAGAAACGGAACCACGTGGAGATCCGTTTAATTGCGCCCAAAAAATGAACACTTTCAAGAGAAAAACTGAGTCAATATTATAATGTTATCACAGACACGTTGGATAAAGTGCTTAAACTTACCCCATGAGAGATATAGTCGTCTACAGATGTCGCATCGACCAGAATCCGCGTCCAGGTGCCATCACCAGCGTCCAAAAGGGATGCGTAAAACCGTCAGTGCCGTCCTTTAGTCAGTGTCCCCGAGGAAACAATGACAACCTAAACTTCATCTGTGAGTCTAGACTCGTCTAGTCTGTTGAATCCATACCGGTGCCAGCAAAAAAGCATGCAGAGTTCCCCCAAAAGCCCAGCCTGACCCACAACTTTAACCAATGGAGAAGTGAGACAAAACCCGACCAAGTTTTGTAAAAAGTTGACACTTTCTCTTTTGTTGCCTCCAATCCAGGGGTCCGTTTTGATTGTCTTCTCGCTCAACAGCAGCAGTAGCCGTTGAGTGCGTCGGAGGCGCGCGCTCACAATAGGCTGCGCTCTGTGCGCACACCCACACACTGGAGAGAGAGGGAGAGAGGGAGGGAGAGCGAGAGACAGCGTGGAACCGTCATGTGGCCATGAAAATCGCGCATTTCACACTCGAACTGTATAGCCTGAAAAAATTGGGCAGGAATGTGGATAGCAATTCATATGGAAAATACTGTTAAAGGCTATTTTTGACCCTTTTTTCTCCGCTTTGGAGCACACAAATGAAGTCCAGATGTTTCACCTCCACTTCCCTTCACTGGAAGAGTTGATTCAAATGTAACTGTGTAAACATTTGACATTTCCTCTTTTTTTTTTGTTTGATTTGCTCAACCGACTCCAGTCCAGTATGCACCTTTCAAGGTGCAAAAGAAGGGTGAAGTCAGAGCTTGTTAATCATCAGAGTTGTGTCTATAAGCGGGCAGGTGCTGGCTGGGTAAAAAGAGCCTCTGTGCTACCCCAGAGGAGGTAGTAATGTCTTTACAGTCATTATCCTGAAAGCCCAATCCATCCCATGTGGCCATGACATCATCTATGTGATAATGTTCTCAAAGCTTCAGCTCAGACCAAAAGCTTCAGCAGTAGTAATCTGAAAAAGTGAAGCATTCAGATTTTTTTAATTTAAAACTATATTTTAAAAATGTGAAAGATTGTAGAAAAATAAAAAAACATTTTCTGATGTCTTGAAAAAACACAAGCTAAGACAGGAAACAGGTGACACTTTTCGAGTCACTCATAGGCTCATATTTGGTCAGTGCCACTATTATGAAAGACAGAATCATAACTCCTTTTTGGGAAGTAAAGGGGCCACAGCAGAGGAAGGTCTACAAACAGTTTTAACGTTGAGTCAAAAAAAAAGACAGTGATTACAGAATAAACTCTAATTATCCACCAAACAGAATCAGTGAGTGAATGGATCTTTATTTATTCACCCCTGTCAGGGTGCAAAAGTGCTTTATAATAGATATAAAAAGAGTATTTTAAATTGAGCAAATTAAGGAAAAGCAAATCACAAAGCTAACTGCTGAGTGTTATCCACCGTTCTAAAAAGAAAGTCTTTAGTTGACGTTTAAAGCTATTATTGAAGCTATTTTTCCATAGTTGGTATTGAAAAAAACGGTTTGCAGCCATGTGGAAACATCTCTTCCTTTGCAAAGAACATCTTGTGACCACATTTGGCTTTCGACACTTCTGCTAAAATAGTGGAAAGTGCATCCTCTTTGAAGTCGGAGGTGAATCCTTAACCTGTCTGTGGAAGGGATGACTTTATAGAGTGCAGCGGGGTCCATTACGGGACGCTTTTAGGGGCACTGCTGGATCCTTCAGTGAGACTTTAGGGGAGGGGTCAAGAGCCCTGACCTCACTTCCTGTCAGTGCTCCTCACAAGCATTCCATTGTCTGTGAGAATGTGCACAGGCTCGGGGGACTCCACACATCTGGCAGCTGTTATTAGCAACCCCCTGCACACACCCCATCCACTGTTTTTTTGTGTAGATTGAACAAAAACTGCACTGATTGATGAACTTCTGGTGGGAACTTCTGCTTTTTACGCTGCTACTAATCCCAACGTGGGTGTCTGTCTGTTGTTCTGCTCTCGGATTAAACAATCCACAAAACCTTGCAAAAAGTTTCCCGCACAGATGAATTCTGCACATGCTGCAAACATCTCCTGCAGTCTGAAAGACCCTTCAGAGGGGCAGTGGTCACTTGACCTACATTTGAACTTGAGAGAACGTGACAATAGGAAAGTATAAACCTCTGAGATGAGCTGTGTCAGACAACGTGCACAAAACAAGACGGAGCACTATTTATATAAGTCATCTATCCTTGCTCAAAGAGCAAAAGACCCCCAAGGCAAACACATCCGCCTGTATGTACGCTCCTCTTAGACGGCAAATCTAATTCTTAAGCTAAATCTAATTGTTCTCAGGGTCTTTGCTCTCTGAGGCGGGGACTTTCCATTCCATGTTTACCTTCTTTTCTACAATATATAAACTAGTGCACCACTGTAAGAAATTAATTGAAAAAATCCTTTTGGTTCTAACAAGTCACTTTTGTTTTCAGTAATAGTTGTGAGTCACAGATATGCGTTTGTGTGTGCTAACCTATCCAGACATGAAGAAAAAAAAAATGTAGACTGGTTCAACAACTAATTCAAAACTCAAAAAGTGAAGCTGCAGAGACAGCGCTGCTGTGACTTCCTCCTTCTCAATAAAAAGAATCCCAGACATCAAAAAGGGTTTGGGGCAAGACTTCCTCTCTCTTGAGAACTTGATGTACGGCTGGCTTCACAGCCCAAGATGACTGTGTGCAGGGATGAATAAAGTGTCTGCACTTTAGAAGCTCTTCTTGCACATTATGAACGTTTTCATTTAAAAGCTGACTAATCACTTGTGTGTTGTGCGGCTCCCAGCTCGAGGGTCATTCGGACAGACTTCCATTGGCAGCCAAGGTTTGATCTCTTCTACCAACAACCGAGGCGTCTGGAGTCAAAGCAGCTTATCTGCTTCTGCACTCTAAACACTGGGCTTAAATTCAGGCTGGACCGCATGTCTCTGTTGCTCCAAGTTTACATGAAATCCATCCATCTTTTACTAACTTCCATCGCTTATCCCAAAACCTCTTCTATTCTGGCTTGGAGGAACTTGATCTGTTTGCAGTGCATGGAAAACGTAGATTCAGGTCACTTATAGCTGATAATAACTTAAAAAAAAAGAAAATATTAAATTCAGTATCTCATTCTATGATAACTGTGGCTCCATAAAAAGTACTTATGTGTATGAAGAATATACTTTAGAGATTTATAATCTCAGTCTGGCAGTTTATCAATGTTCCACCCATCTGGTGACACGCATAAGTGTAAACTTATCTTATTGTTCCCAAAAAAACATAAAAAGAAGATTGTTCTTCTGGTCCAGTTTTGTGTGTCTTTGTGTTCTAGATATCAGGCACAACCAGTATTGAATGTCTTGTTCTTTTTATCAGATTAATTCAAGATATATGTGTGTTAGCAGATAGCAACACATTTGTGGTGGTGGGGGTTTTTCATGAGTTTTGTGGATTCCTAAAGATTAGTGCTGTGTTTACAGAGCTTCCGTGAAGTACCCTTAAGAAAACCACCAAGCAGTCATCATTATAGCAATTTTCATCACTTTTCTAATTTACTGCTTGCGTTTCTGTAGTTTAGCAATACCAGAAGTGATGTAACTCCAGTCAGTTCTGTGGTGAAACTGTCGTTTAGAAGTTGAGGTTCAGCATTCTTTTCTGAGATGCAGAAGCAGCAAAGAAATGAAACATTCAGCAAGGGGCGCAGATATGATCGCGGACCTTAAATCGTCAGTTTGAGTCTGTTTGTTGAGCAAAGACCAGATGGCAGCCATCAACGTTTCCCCTTAAGTTGACAGACTCCAACGTCTGGTGTTTTTATTTGCACTAATATAGAAACTGAAAGTTAAAAGAGTTAGCGTGTGTGAGATCTGCAGTAGTGAGGGGAAAATACAGGTAAAGCGATAGAATCATATTGCCACATCTGCAATAGTTGAACATCTCCTGTGTGTTTTTTTCTGATGTTGGACGTAAAATAATGACTCCTGCTTCTTAAGGTCCCCCTCTGATCATCTTTTGATCTTTTGTAAAGTGGTCTTTTAACATGATTGTGCCAAAAAAAAATTCTGGAGCAGTTTCCTTAGAGTGGCAACAGTTATTTGGAATTTCACCTCTGAGTTGTGGGCAGAACTATTACCACAGAGTAAACTCAGCCCCGATTCCTATCATTTATGTGTTTAAACCCTCTCCAGCTATCTTACAGACCCTCACAACCCCAACCCTAACATTACCAGTGCAAAAAAAAAAAAATTGCGAGCGATATTGGAGTTATCCAGCCAGACAGCCAATCAGACAACAAAAATAAAGGTGAATATAGATCGAATTGTCTGCAAGTGGAAGCATCAGAATGGAGGGCACCTATGTCATCGCTACATGCTTTTCCCAACTGTTTTTTTTTGGTCTCCTTCTGATTCCAAACAATCTGAAAAAAGAAATTTTAATGTAATTTATGTCCTCCATCAAGAAAAAATAGATGCCACAAGAACACGTTAAAAAACACCAAAAAAACACATTTTTTTATTGAAGTGGGTCTTTGAAGTGTGACAGAAAGCATGTGCACAGCTGTTCTAGAGCAGTTACTCATCAGAAGATAATATGCTGTTAGTTTTTCCTCCTTTTGCAAACTCAAGAAAAAGAAGGCTTTCTTCTTCTTCTGAAGTAAGCAGAAAGCTTTTTGCAGACGCTGTCAGAAGAAGGCTTTCTTCTTATGAAATCTGCAGAAGGCTTTCTGCAAATGAAAAAAATGTGGACATCAAGAGGTGATGAAGTAGCACAACAAATGAGTCAAAAAGGAAACAGACTCAAGATGAATGTCTCTACTGGCAGAGTAGGGAAGGAAGTGAAGTCAAGCTGTAAACATGAGTTTTGCATTAAGCCGTTTGAATGCAGAGCAGCTTAGACATTAAAGTTTGATTTTATTTTTGTGCCTTCGGCTGCGAGGATTTGTTCACAAAAGGGTACGACTTCTGACACAAGATTTTTCTTCCCTAAACAAAGCTGGAACTTGATAGCTGGAGTCCTCGTCAGAGGCCATCAGATAAAAGGGATCAGTGTCCAACCATTACCCTAATCCCAACGATTTCAAACATGACCTCTACAGCCAAAGTTAAAAGCAAACAATTGCAGAACTGGGTTGCTAAAGTTGTAAAGTGTACACTTATCATAAAAAAAGTACAAAGAATGGAAGTAGACATGGCAGGGCATCAGCAGGGGTTGGGATCTAACAGTGACCTGATAAAGCCTGAAGCACTTTTGTCGTTAAACCTGACGATGAACACTAAGCAGGTCCAGACAGACAAATAGGCTTAAAGGGGTGCGGCAAACATTTAATAAAAAGTTACAAAAATGTTTAAATAAATCAACAAATTCATATGTGGAAGTTTTGGCCTGAGAAAAAGACTTTATCTTCTAATTTATGTAGATATTGTCCCACTAATGGATCCACAATTGATGTCAAACCTAAATAAACATAAAAAGAGGAGAGCCACATAAATTCTGTGACTTTAAATCACTTGTGAGCCCTCATCTTTATTGGCTGCACAGTGTTGCCTCCCTCGTGGTCAAGCGCCACACGTCACCTCAGAATTGGTGCTTTGATCACACTGCACACATTCTTCCCATCGTCCTCTCACCTCCCTCCCTAGTGTTTATTATTGACTGCAGCTGAAGCACCCCCCAGTTCCTCAGACCTCACTCCTTACAGGTCAAGCTGACAAATTCCCAAACCTTTAAGCTTTGTTTTGCTTAAAGTCCCACTCCGCTCATGTCTTGACCGGTTTTTAAAGAGTTCCCAGTGCTCTTTTAATTATAAAAACAAAAAACGTGTGTTGTTTTCTTGGACATAGTTTCTGCAGAGCGGCAGTAGTTGATAGGAAATTCATTTGAGTGGCACATGGCAAGCCCACCCCCATTTCCTATCACCCATGTGTTTACAGGCCTTCATAGCCGAAACCTAACATTACTCAAATGGTCAGCAATATTGGAGACATCCAGCTGTACAGTGTTGAGCCAGATACCAGCGTACTGGGATCTCTTTGTCTGCAAGTGGATGCATCAGTGTATCAGTGTATGCCTTTGTTGGTGGTGCAGTATAATTCACATGTTTTTCCTTCTCTCCGACTCCCCTGTGGGAGACCGGGAGAGATTGCAGTTTCCGGGAGACTTGTTGGTGATCCTGACGAAGCCCCGCCCATCTGGATGAAGCCCCGTCACCATCCGTCACCATCCTGCATCTCTGAGTGGGAGTGATTCCTGGTGGGTCGTCTGTCCTCCTGCTCCTGGTCGTGGTCTGCAGTTCTGCCTCATCTGGACTATGGACTTAATCATCACTTGTCCCTCAGCTCTATATGAATGAACTCAGCTCTATATGAATGAACTCTACTCATATATGCAGTTTTAGCAGCTAACTTTTCTTTAACCGTTCTGGTATCGCCTGTCCGTCCTGGGATGGGATCTCTCCCTCATGTGGGAATCCCTAAGGTTCTTCTTCTTTTTTTTCCTGACTCAGGTTTTTTTTTAGGAGTTTTTCCTTACCGCGAGGGAGGGTCTAAGGACAGGGATGACCTGTTCTTTATAGTCTGTTTAGTTTTTACCTATTGTGCATATTTTATGACTCCATCTGTGCATCTGTAAAAACTGCAGGCATGAAGCCCAATGAGGCAAATTGAATTTGTGATATTGGGCTATATAAATAAAATTGAATTGAATTGAATTGAATTGAATCAGAATAAAGCAAAGTAAGGAATTTTTGGCCTGCCAACTTTATAGCTCCTACGTCATTGCTGCAAGCTATTTTGCACATTTTAATCTGTGAAAAAATATTTAAAGGGGCCCTACCACTTTTTGAGGTTTTAAATGCATTTTACTGTTCATTCTTCAATGTAAAGAACACCAAAGAGGCAATTTGATCCTTTCCTGCATGTAAGAGTAATCCTCTAAAAACCTGCGCTGTCTGCAGCAGCCCCTCCCATACCCACGAAAAGGAGCGGTTGGAAACATGCTGACGTAAGATCGATGCTAAAAGATGCCTTCAGGAAGAGTCTACTCAGACCACTCCGCCCCCAGCGTAACACAACCCTCAATTTCTCCACTGAGTTGGTGATGATCAGCAAAAAAACTTTCCTTTTAGATGCAGAATACTGTATATCTTCCAGTTGTGTCCTGTCCTTAAGAAATTCCAGCTCAAACAGGTATTTGTTATTTTAGTCGCATCACTCCTTTAAGTCTTAAGAAAATTATGGTTTGGCCCCTTTAAATTCAATATTAAGATCAATTTTCTTTATTTATTTAATCTATCATGAAAAGAACACCAACAGCACAATTGTCATCAGAGTGGG
The DNA here is from genome assembly GCA_003999625.1 of Oryzias javanicus. Taxonomy (NCBI): domain Eukaryota; kingdom Metazoa; phylum Chordata; class Actinopteri; order Beloniformes; family Adrianichthyidae; genus Oryzias; species Oryzias javanicus. Next base: position 17,444,879 of record CM012444.1, read on the forward strand.
TCTTTAATTTCATCAGGCATCCACTTTTACGTGAACTTAGGTTAGTTTTTTTATCTTTTAAAAACTTTCCTTTTTTTGTAATTTCAGATCTGTGAGGATGAGAAGAGAGTCTGAACAACACCATGGTAACATTAACACCTTTTTTTAAAGTGACTTTGTATAAAAGTAAGCAGAAGGAAGTTGATTTAAGTGAACCACTCAACAAGCTGCATATGTGATACTACAAAAAGCATCCAGCAAAACAACAAGACCGTTTATTTCCTCCCAAAAACAAAAGGGGCCTTTAACAGTTTAGCACGCATGGTTGCTAGCATAGGAAGTTCTCAGTTTTCAACTTTTTTTAACCTTTACCTTGACCTTTAAGTGTCTTTTAGGCACATACATTAATTTGTCAAAACAAAGACTCCTCGTAAAGTAAATTTCATCTCAATTTTAATGAAAGTGCATCATTTTAGTTGTGTCAGTTTATTGCAGTGACTTTTGTTGGGTAACGGGGATGAGGAAAGCGAAAAAGGAAAATTACAGCATTGCCAACGGGGCAGTAAAACAACTTTCCTCTTAAGTGTGTGATGACTTTGACGATGTCACAGAATCCGTAATGGAAATCTTAGTTACTGATTCAGCTGAGATGTTAATCAACTTATCCACATAAAGAAGCTACTGCTGCAGAAGCACAATTGAAACCAAAGTGAAGGATAATTAAATGTTGCACAGACTTGCTCAAGAACCCTTCCCACATGCAGCACAATGTGTCATCACTAACTAATAAGTGGGAGCAAAGCCGCCTATCACTTTTTCCCTGCGGATGAGCCACGATGACTGAAGAATGACATCTTCTGCCCCACTTCTCCCGAAAAAAAAAAAAATATGGGAAGTGCTATCAGTGGATCCATCAGCCTGGCATGAATACATCTGGAAGTGAAGTTTTCCACAGAGAAATGACTGAAGAACTCATGCTGCTGCTTGTCTGACTGGGTGGTGAATTACCCTGAAGTTCTCTAAGTCAACACAGTGAACAGCAAACTGCTGCTTAATTACCTTACGCAAATGCAAATCAGATGATAGTCATCCTGCTAGAACACACATTAGTCATTATGTCCTCCAGCTGTTGCTGGAAACACTGAGGAGTAGAACGTCAGTGAGAATTCTAATCGTAAAATATAGAATTTGGAAACAATAGTGCTACCGCAGTGAATGCTCCATAAAGCTGAAGAAATGTCTCTGCTGGATAACAAAAACTAGATTCTGGTTTTAATTAGGAGTTCACATGAACTATTTTGTGACTTGCTGCAATCCCTTTAACCTAAAACATATTGAAAAACTTTTTATTTTATTTTTAATACTCATTCAGATCCAAAAAATGTCTTTGATATTGGATGCAAAAATAGACTAATTGGAGGGAGAGAAAAAAATACATTTCTTTGGCTAACAATCTGTATGCAAGCATATTCTTTGGAAAAAGTTGCATACTTAGACAAGATATATAGCATTACCTGCGATAATGCAATTGTATCTTGCTGTAAGATGAATGTGGCCACTGAAGATGCTAGAGTTAGCTGAAAATGCTGAAACTGATAGCAAAAGTTGCTCAAGCTAATAGCTGAATCGCTTAACCTGATAGCTTGCAAAAATATTAGGTAAATGCTAAAATAACAAAAAAAAAAAACCTGGAAAAAATGTCTAATTCTGCCAAAACAGCTGGCATAATGCTAAAATATTAGATAAATGTCAAACTTGACTAAACAACTTAAAAAAGTCAAATTTTGACCAAAAAAGCTAGCACAATGCTAACATATTAGCTTAACTTCAAGTTGGCCAGAAAAAAAACTGGGAAAAAGTCTAAATTAGCCAAAAACAGCTAGCATTTTGCTAAATTAGGGATTAAATTCCAAATTACCCTTAAAATACCCAATGGTTACAGAATATTTATAAGTTTGAATTGTGTCTCTAGCTGAAAGTGTGCAGAAGTTCACAAGTTTCAAAGTTCACAAAGTTTTTGAAGAATTTGAGCAATTTTTCATTTGATTTCTTACTATTTATAAAAATGTAAAGTTTATGGATTACAAAAGTACAACCAGTAATTTTCTTAATGAGCTGAACATTTTGTTATAAAGATTGTTCAAATTACTTAAAGTGTGACTGAGTTCTTACGTGCTGAAAAACGAACGGGAAAGGATGCTTTTAAAGCATTCACACAACAACTATCTTTGGGTGGTATAATGTTTTGAGTGATGATTAACAAATATGTTGCAGAATTTGTTAAAATCATAATCAAATTAGCAGGAGAACTTCATATATAAATCAAAAAGCGTCAGCTACTGCTTTTTTAACTTGAACTGTTGCTGTCAGATGAAATAACAGTATTAATTTCCTTTCTTCAAAAGTGTTACTTTTGTTTAGTTGTCTTTAGCCAAGAGTCTGAGAATTTCCATCAGACTACAAAGCTCCCATGTAGTCTTTCTGTGAGAGCAGCTCGTAAAACAGACAAAATGTTCATTAGTACCCCCGCCTGAATCCCTCTGAGGTACATCTATTTTACAGCTCTCATAGAGGGCTTTGGATCACTCAGACCCCCCAAAAAACAACCCCAGTTTCCAGGAAAAGATTTTTGCAAACTTTCAGCTTCCATAAATCAAAGTTTCCCTCCCCAGCCACCCCCCACAGTGCACAGAAGAGGCAACATCATCCCCTTTCCTTTCCTCGACCCCCGAGTCTCCACCCACCCCTTTCACAATGTTTTAATGCAGCCAAATTTAGAAGACGAGAACTTCCTCACCATCACCGCAAGCTCTAAAGATCTCTGTCCCACTTTGAGCTTCTGACAGTGTGCTCCATCTTTACGGCCTCGTCAGTGACACTGCGGTGGCGTCAAAGTCAAGCGTCTTCAATCGGCCTTCCTGCCTTACCTACCTGCTGGTGACTGTGCATGCGCCTGTGTTGTTGTTTGGCTTTTATGGCCTGCAATTCACAGCAGCGGTGCCAGTCAAAGCTGACTGACTCTACTTTATGATGGTGATTTTATAGTGCAAACAACAGCAAAAAGAGGTGGCCTAAAAATAGAAACTTGAGAAGACAATCACTCGGAGGGAGTAAAATTATCTGCCAATGCAGCTTTTTTTTTTTTGCTTGTCAAGAATTTTTAAAATGAGCTATCTAAGAAACAAAAAAATTCAAACAATGAGTTAAGAAGCTAAAACAAACAAATCTTAAAATTGAATGATAGAAAGTCCAATAATAAGTATTTGTTAGCTAGTTTTAAGGAAATGGTTTGTATATATTACATTCTTAAGTACTTAGTGAGTGAAAACTAGTGTAATATGTGGAAATAAGACATTTTAGAATAAAATGTGAACAAAATGAGAATACAATCTGGAACAAGTTTGACTTTTTTAACAGATCATAAAATCTAGAACTAGCATTTATTCTTAGAACAGGTGAAACATTTGAATGCCAGTCTAACTTAGACTTATCAGACTTTAAATAAAATCCTTAAAATTGAATTAAAAATGACAGAGCGATTTGAGCTTTTTTGAGTCTTCAATCAAGTTAATCTATTGTCAAGAGTATGGAGAGAAATGATTTTGCATAGGATTTGATGCAGCAGCCGCCAAGTGATGCCAAACGTAGAAATGGACTAGCAGAGCTATGTTGCTATTGTTTCCACAAGGCGGCTGGCTAGCGTTCACTGAGTGGCTGCCTGAGGTAGCGAGCCGGCTTACTAAGTGCCCACTGAAGCCAACAGCGTAGCGAGCTAGCTCTCCCGGCCCTTCCTAGCTGCTAAGCTGTCCACTAAGCAACTGGCTAGCAGTTGGCTAGCGACTGGCTAGCGTCCACCGATCAGTTGCCTAGCAAAGCAAGCTGGCCTACTCAGTGCCCACATAAGCCAATAGCCAATTCCATACGACCTCCATCATCAGAAAAATGCCATAAGAACAAGTTGAAACACCATTTTTTAAAACACAATTTTCATTGGAGCCGGTCTTTAAATCTTTGCAAGTATCGACTAGTTTGCAGAGCAGAAGCAAAGAAACACACAAACTTTAAGCTTGTATTGTTAAGATACCACAAGTCTGCAAACAATCTATTGAGAAAATGTGGTCAGATAGGGAAAAATCTGTAGCACCATTATTTTTTTTATTGGTGAAATGTTTATTTATTTTTTTTGTTGACTGAACTGGAATCATGCCTAAAGGAGTTTGTGACTAGTCATGGAGCCAAACCCGTGAAGCTGACGGGCCTGTCTCTGCACGCCCATTCGATGCAGGTGAGCTGATTAATTCGCAAGGTTCAGCTGCTTCTGTGAAAAACATCAATCATATGTTTGAGTTCTGAACGCTATGGCTAAAGGCTGTGACGGGAATTTTTGGCGCAATTCCCAAGACTGAAAAATATACAGAGAACATCCGTAAACAGCTCGGAGGAATGGTTTGGACTTTGCTCCAAAGGGGTGAGAAGCAATGAGGGAAGGCAGAAACAGGGCTGGGACACAAGAGCAACAGGCTGAGGCAAAGCAGCTGATGTTCTCTCCGAGGCGTTCCAGTTGGGAGGAGCAACATCAGTCTGCCTCGGCCCTCCTCTGGGACCCCTTTGCCTGTACAAACAAACCGACCCCAGGCCTCTGGTGTAATGGGAACCAGACCTGCTCGAAGACCAGATCTCCTCTTTCCCCTTTCCCTCCTCTTTCTCCCCGTCCATTCCTCCATTGACTCACACTCCAACTGAAGGACGCACTTCAATTATCCCAAACAGACCTGAAAATATTCTGCTTTCTTTCCCTGGGTTTTCCCACACAGCCACAGAACACGAAGTTCCATGTTTCTACATCAGCGCTGACCTTCTTGACCCTCAGGCTGCAAGACTCCAGTGACCTGCACTTATCTGCACATGCTTTCTCTATCACTCCTCCTCTTTCCTTCAATACATACATCACACGTTCACACAAAGCTCTCTGTTCTCCCACTCCATTAATGGCCACATTTTTCATTCGCCGCTCAGATGCACGGACCTCTTTGTCCTTTTGACAAATTGCCGTTTCTCAAATGGGAGGCAGGTACAGTTCGGTAAATAATTAAATGTGTCCGCCTGTGTGAGAAAATGTAGTCTTGTCATTGTGGTTATCTCCCGGTTGTTGAATGAACGCAGCACATCTCCAGCTACAAAGTCTGAATGTTCTCATTGTTAGAGTTCAGAGTTTATCAGTGAATGTCCTCCCAGTCTCGGTGCTGTCTTTATCTGAATGTTCTGTTTCACCAAAGTATGAATATTGGCTCAGACTCAGCCGGAGAGCAGAAAAGGCTCTTAAAACACAAGACGCCTCCACATTGACGGCACAAATGAAGCAGAGAGGCCTGATTGTGATATGACCTGGTGACAGCAGGCCCCACAGCCATGTGGTGCTGTTTAAAATGCTTGACTTTATCACTGCATTCTTCTTCCTGAATGATAAGTCAGTGATAAAAATACATGTTAATGTTTCCTTCTACTGAATCTTCTCCCTTCTCTGCACAGCTTTAGTGTTTGCACACAAAAAAGACTACTTGAGCGCACGATTTGTTAAAATCAGTAAACGGGTCACTGACGCTAAGTGCCTGAAAGGACGGCAGATTCATCCACCAGAAAGAATTCCCAAAGACTGAAGATGACTGTTCAGATCTGGCTCCCTCCCACACATCTGGGTACAAACCCGCCAATGTTCCCTTTGGCTAAAATCTGTGATAAACGGAGCTTAGCTGATCCCCCAGTTCACAGTCATTTCACAGCAACACACACCCTCCACCCCCTGAATAAGAGTGTTGCCCAGTCTTGTGAGCCTGTCATGGGTTTTCTGAATTTCTAATTTTCCATGAAGCTGTGACAAGATTTTTTGCAGATTGTTCCATTTTTACCATGTGAGCAAAGAGTGGCAAAACAAGTCTATGGAAGTGCTTTTCTGCACTGTCAGCACAAGGCTACCATAAAACCTGTTGCAACTCATTCACTGCCAGCTCCTTCGAAGAGTTGTACACAGCATGCAACACACATTCACAAGCGTGCAGAGCAGTCTGCAGCCAGTGTTTGTCAGAGTGCATTTGTGAGCTTGTGTAATTGTATGACAGCACTCCAGGACAAATTCAGTCGATGGTTTATTGATCTCATCTTTGCCTCCCAGTTTTGATGGACACAATAGACCCGTAGACGAATAACAACAAAATTATTTCCATTTTTTAGGGTTTTCACAATGATTTTGTTCATGCATCGTCGTGTTGTCAAGACTGTTATGCAACTATCTGTTTTACAACTACGTCCTTTGGACTTGCAACACAACCACAGAGATGTTGCATGTTTACAGTGACAAACATTGGTGGGTGTGTCCAGACAGGCGTTGACTTTGCGTTGGTTTATATCTCAGCTTATGACATTTGTTATGAAAATAGAACACAAGCAGGAAGAGGCTGACACGCGGTCAAGGTCACTTACCCACTTTAGGGGAAAGAACACTGATCAGTTATCTTTCAAATCAATGGTTATTCCCCCGGGCAGGCCAACAGATGCAGAAACAAAGCTGTCTTTGTTTGGTAATGACAGCCACATTTTTGACCTTTAATGCTTTTCCACGGACTTTCGTCAGTTGGTCAAGAACTCCTTCCCCCTCTGTCCTTTCTTTTCTAATCTGGTCTCTTCCTCCATATTGTTCCACATCACTGCCATTCGGAGCAGGGGAAGCAGGGACACCTGGATTTAGTTATTCTTTCGCTACAATAAAAAGTCTACGTGATGACAACGATTGTGCGGCAACACTCCAACAGTGAGAAACAACCGAGTGGGGTGACTCCACACCCCCGTGGTCCCACTGCTCTCTCTTGTCCTGAATCAACCACGCAGAGATGTGTGGAATCGCTCTCACAGGAGGAACTTGAACCCTTAGACTTCCTGCCCGCTGATGAGGTCAGTGGTCTCAGCAGGAGCGTCTGTGAAAAAGCCTGCTCAGTAACAGCCAATGAAGGAGGGAGGGAGAGAGGGAATGGAAGAAAAGCAGGTAGATGACAGGTTGATGTGGGGGAGGAGAAGATTCATCAGAGCCTGAAGCTGTTGGTGGCACATAACATATGCGCTCTTTGTGTACTTAAAGGAAGAAATTGGGTCAACATTAAAAAAAAAAAAAAAACTCTTCCTAAACTCTTAGGACCCATTGTGTTTTTTCCATGTTCTAGAATTGTGCTCATGATAGGACATTTATAAAATAATTTAAAATTAAAACTGTGTTTCAGAGTATTTCTTTATTCTAATGTGATGGATCAGGGGCAGAGGAAGAGTTTGTGACACTATGACTGCCATGGGCGGGTCAAAGTTTCCATTCTCTGCTCCAATACTTCCAAAAAAATAGGTCCATTATAACGTCCACATTTTTTCGTCTGAGCTGCTGCAGCTCTGATTTTGCTCAATATTTTTTGCCATGCTAATGTTAGCCTGGGCTTGTGAAGGGTCTATAAGCTAGCGATAGCTAATGTAAACAAACGGCTGATCACGATCCAGTGGCAAATTTTTAATGGGCCCCTGTGGTACTTCAGAAAATATGTCTTCAAAACAACACAGCTTTTTGGTTTATGCTAAAAACAGCATATAAGCTAGCGGGAGAGAGTGTAAACAAAAGGCTGATGAGAAAATTAGCCAAGAACAACCTCGATCAGCACCACAATCCAGTGGCAAGTTTCTAATGAATTCTGTGCTGCAGAAAATATGTCCTGTAAAACAGCACAAGCTTGTTGATTTACAGCATAAACATAATTAAAAGGCCACAGGGAATGTTTTGAAAACATAAAAAAGTATATTTGGAGTGACACATTTGGTCCACTTAAAGTGAACTCGAGTTCGTTTCCCTCGATAATCCGGAACAAAATTTCAGTCTGAATACGTGCAAGCAGACCCTGGTCTTGGACCAGGAACCACTCTCTGACCCATCTTTGAGGTGGTCTTGATTTATTTCCAGGGTTCACTCTGAAATTCCCATGTTTGAACGTGGCGCATGCTGGAACCGGAACAACTGAACCAAAACGGTCATTGGCGTCAGAATGCAGACCAAGCGCAAGATTCGGGACAAAGGATTATCCCAGTCAGAATACAAAAGCTCTGGATTTCATTAATATCTGTAGACAGCATTGCACAGGCCTAAAAGTTGATTGTTTGTGGGGGTTCGTCTCCACATGTGTGAATTCACACAAAAATCTGGGCTTAATTTGCTAAAAAAAAAACAAAAAACTTTGCAACACCCCGAGGCTGGCCATGTTAAAGCCGAGAAAAATGAGGCTTTTAACAAACCACATGATTGTTTCTTTTGGGCTTTGCAGATGTTTTACTGTCACAATGAAGTATTTTCTCACAAAAGAGTCTAAATTGTGGGATCACATGCTGCCCTCCTGACAGCTTGCCCGCGTCCTGTTGTCTCCCAGTCAATGTCGGCGCACTATCAGCTCAGTCAGAGCGTCTCTCCTTTGTTGCCAGAGGAGGTCAAGTTGCTCTGAGGTTGATCCTGAAGCAGCAAGCCCGGAGCGACACGAGGGGAGCACCTGGCACCCCGTATAGGTAAGTAAGGGTTAGAGGAAGGAAGGGAGGGGCAGGATGGTGATCTTACATACAAAGCCATCTTGTTTTAGACTGTGCTCAGATGGAGTTGCTCTGTTGCCAAAAAGTTCAGAGCGCTACATCCTGCCGCCCCAGTGAAAGAGCCAGTCTTCAAACAGATGCCGAACAAAGAACCATACAAGACTGTTCGTGAGCGTGCTTCCAGCACACGAGCAAAGACAACACTCCATATCCTTCTCTTGCTCCTAGCTTCTTAAATCTGCCAGTGCCACCTTCACTTATGTGTTAGGATTAATAAACATTCCCAGTTTTCTTTTTTTTTTTTTTTTTTGGTCAGACTCTCACAGCTTGGTCAGAAGGGACACACATGCACTCCCACTCCCCCCATCATCATTCCCCTGCGCTTCACCCGCCGGCAACAACAAAATAATGATTTCCAGATGTTAGGATACAGCACACTCCACCAAACCTTGGAAGCCAGTGCCCCTCTCTTGGTGTTAATGGTGCCCAAGAGGCCTTTGAAGGGAGGAAGGGGGGGGTATGTCTCCAGGACCTTTTAAACTCCACTCCTTTCCCGTTCACAGGGTAATCGCTGATGTATTTTTATTGATCAGTGGGGTTTCGAATGCTTTCAGGAGAACGGGTGTGGTTTAACAAACCGGACAAAAGTCCTCTACAGCTGTGCAGGTGATTGGTGGTGATAAATACGATCAGGTTTCATCCTTTACTTGGGCCTTTAAGTGTTCTCTGTCAGCTGCCCCTCATCAAAAATATTACAGATTTGCCCTTTTCTTGGTTCAACTCGTAAAAAACTATGGCCAAACTTTAAAGTTTGAGTGCTCCTCCATATTTTCTACCCTTTCTCCAGAACCTGTGTCACAGGCTGAGATTTATTTGTCCTCAAATGTTCTGAGCAAAAAATAAATAAATATATTTAAACTATTAAGGCCCTTTTTTGCTCCTGGGCTCTAAAACTTCCCCAGACTCAGTGGACAGCAAGTGTCCCTGAAGGAATGCTTTTATAAATGATGTTGTAAATCCAGCACTGGAGCCAATCCAGATGTTTGAAACTTTTTTCTCATCTGTTTACAGTCCCATGCTATGGAGATTTTTTGTGATGCTCCTTTTGACCAAAAGCAACCGCAGCAGATAGTTTCAAAAATACGGCTTTGAGGTGCTTTGGCTTGCGTGATTTCCTTGCTCTGACAACAACCAGAGATGGCACAATGTACTGGCTGAAGGGTCAACCCCATTGGGGCAGCAATTCAGTCCCGACTACAACCAAAAAGAGAAGCGGGAGAGCTGAAGGAAAAAAAAAAAAAAAACTCCAGCTCTGTGAGAAAGTGTCCATCTGCAACACATGCTGGAAAAGACCCAAAACAAACAGGTTAAAATTAAACCGCAGCCATTCTGTGTTTAAAATCCCTACAAACAGAGGATTACCATGTCACCACTTCAAATGTGGGAGAAATCATCAGTTTTGTGGTTGATCCCACCATAATACAGCTGTTAATCTGTGTAGCATCAGTCTGAGACACAGCTGGATGTCATTCCATGCCGAATGATAGGAAATAAAACTGAAATTTGGCATAAAACTACAATTATTCAAGTTCCCTAAAATATATTTTCATCTAACCACATGACAGTTTGTATGATAAAAATACAGGCTGACCAGAATTACTCATCAGTTTCGGTGTGGCAATAACAGCAGAATTTCAAATATTTTCACCCTGAGAGCTTGGTTTCTGTCTCGTCCAATTGGTGGTAGATAGAATGTTTTTAATGGATTTTTGAAAAATCTCAACAATTTTCCCACTGGTGGAAAAAAAAATTAAAATATTAAAAATGTTAAAGCTTAGTTATATCTTGCAACTGTATTTGAGTTTCAGGAATGACAAAAACAACAAAAAAAAAACTCTTTTAATACTTGATTTTTTATATAAAAGAGATTTAGCTTTACTAATTTTTATCACGTCAGATATTTATATCTCAAGTGAAGTTTTTTTTTTTCTTCAAGTTTTTATTGAGAAAACAAAAAATAAATGTCTTTCAAATAAAGAAAAGCTGGAAAGTATTGGGTTTTATTGCAGGAAAGATGAAGGGGACTCAGAAAAGTCTTAATAGGAGGGAGTGTCTTAAACGCACATTAAAGTAACAAGTTCAAACACTCAGAAAAGGCTGGTTTTATTTGTCACTAAAACTATTGAATTCCAATATTTTTTTTTCACTACAGAATTCCCCCTTTTTCAAGCCAGTTTGCAGTAACTGTTAATTGGACTGGAGCTCAGTTATGACCTCAGAGTGCGTGCATGGGGTTGCTGTGGTTGTCACTGCTGTGCTTTTCAAAACACATTTGATCTCCAACTTTTTCCCTTTTTTTTAAGGAAACAGTTCCCCTTTCTCCACTGGTACAGAAAGCCAAGTTGGTCCCATGAGTTTGTGCTCGGCCAGAACACTGCACTTCTGGTAACTGTTGACTCCATCAGTATTGAGGTTCTGTGTGATGCTGCCATCTATTGGTGACTCAGTCTAATCTGAATGCAGTGTTGGTTAAAAAATAGTAGTTTATTGATCACAAGAGAACATTTCACAGATGAGACATTTGAAAAGAAGACTTATGGAGAATATGTTGAATCGCCTTTGATCCTAAAGATGGGCTGTGTGTAATATGTAGCAGAATCTGTAGTTTATTTAACCCACAAAATTAAAAAAAAATAAAACAAAAGCACACCTAACGTCTTCCTTCATCACTTGAAACTGACTAACAGATGTTGAGGGGAGGATCTCATGCAAAAGGCCTTGAAGACCTCTCTCTGGATCAGTTCTGCTCAGATGACATTAGTAGCTTGTGCAGATCAGAGGTTTTCATTTCCCAGAAAGCATGACATCATTTTCAACAATCTCCCCAAACAGTGCAGCTGTTGTGCAAAATCCAGCTTTCTTTTTTTTTTCTTTTTTTTTTTTTCTGTGTCAAGATTTAGGTCTGTTGAGAATCCAGAAATTAATAATCTTTTTCATTAATAAGCGCACATTAAACTGTATGAAGTTTTTTTTCCAAGCACTTAGTCTGACCCTGTCAAGAAGATGCAAAACATTCCCGTATGGCAGTGAAGTCTAGCTTTATGTTATAGAGAAATGATCCTCTCCAGGGGGGAATTAGCATGGATTGTTTTGTTCTGCAAGAAGGAAAGAGTGGCTCAGAAATTAAAAGCCAAAAGGAAGATTTAGAGAGGTAGAGGCTTCAAAGATTCATCAAACCTTGCATGGAAAATGTGCTTTTATTTTTAACGGGGTCCAAAAAGCACCAAGCTAATGAACTGGATGTACAGCCAATTTACTTTAGTGCTAACAATCATTCTTCAACATGCAACTAACTTTACACATCCTTCTTTTGTTTCCAACACCTATAGTCATTGTTCACGGTTAAGTAGCCAGTTCCTGCTTATTTTATCTGCTCACTTCTCATCCTTTTCTTTGATTTAGTTGCACCACATTTAGCATTTTTCTCCTCATGGTGTTGCTATTTTTGTTAATTAGCCAGTATTCAGAATTTGAGTTTTTAAGACAACAAAATTAAAAAAACAAATTTTTATTATGCATTCAACAGATGTTTACTTCCTCCTTGAGACAAGTCATATAAACAGCAAACATGGATAAAAAGTGTTATTTACCTTTGTTAGGTCACATTTATGAATTAACTTAAGAAACTAACAAGAAATCAAGTAGGTTGAATGGGGAAAAAATACAAATAAGGCAAAGTATTTCACAACAATTGATTTATGAGTGTTGCACATGTTCTTCTTATATTTGCGGCATGCATATAGAGTTGTCCTTTTCACTTCTTTTTTTTCTTCTGACCATAATCTGAAATAATGAAACCATCTTAAATGTTTCTAACACCTATTTTTTGGATGACATTAATGTCAGACATTTGCTGCAACAGCATCACATACTCACTTCAGGATTGTTGGTTCTCTAGGTTGAGTAGATGTTTGCACACCAGCATTCTCATCCAGAATTCTCCTGATGGTAGCTCCAGAAGCTGGTGTTCTGGCGCTCATTTCTTGGGCATTAATATTCATATTTCTTTACTTGTTATCTGTTAGGTTTGTTCTGGTCCTGATGCTGGCAGCAGATGGACTGGTGCTGATGATGGCTGCCGACAGGCTGCTCATCTTTATTTTGGTAATAATTGTTGTTTAACTTCATCCTCTTCTTCAAGGTCTCTGTCATTTTCAGAAATGTGACTTCTTCCTCAACATCATCATCAGAAGCTTCTCCAAAATCAAGATAATTTTTTGATCATCTTCGTCAGTTGTGATAAAGAACTATAATGTCAAAGCCATATTTGTAGCTTTACATCTCTAATCTGTAGATGCCAAAAGATCAGAGAAAACAAAGTTTGGTTCCCACATGACAAAGGGTAAAATGTGAGGGAACATACGAGTAGGAAGAACAGAAGACAGAGTGAAGAGACACTGGACCTTCATTGTTCACTAACTTTTTTTAGCCTTTGTTCCTCTAAACCCAAACAGCCTAAATGTAATCTAAATGTGAAGGGTAGATGGTATGGGATCATTGAAAATGTGATTTTGAATTATTTTTTTTCACAGAATATGAATCAAAGCTTATGAATTTCAAGTTGAAAATACATATTTTGGTTTCATATTTTTTTAAGGAAGGCTGAAAATGGGGCAAGCCAAAAAAAGCTTATAAAAATACACAATATCATCAAAAGTATTGGCACACTCATCCAAATGATCAGAATCTGGTATCCTAATCCCTTGACCTGGTTACAGGTGTATAAAATGAAGCACTCAGGAATGCAGACTATTTTTACAAACATTTGTGAAAGAATGGGCCGCTCTCAAGAGCTCAGAGAATTCCAGTGTGGAAGGGTCATATAATGACAACTGTGCAACAAATCTAGTTGTGAAATTTCCTAAATATTCTACAGTCAACTGTCGTCTCTATCATAACCAAATGAAGGTTTGGAAACAACAGCAACTCAACCACTTAGTGGTCGGCCATGTAAGCTGACTGAAAGGGGTCTGCAGATGCTGAAGCACATAGTGCAAAGAGGTCACTGACTTTCTGCTACAGAGCTCCAAACTTCATGTGAACTTAACCCAAATACAGAACGCAGAGAGCGCCATGGAATGGGTTTCCATGGCTGAGAAGCTCAATCCCTGCCACACATCACAAAGTGCAATTCAAATCGCCAGATACAGTGGTGTTAAGCGTCCAGTCACTGGACTCTACAGCAATGGTCCTGACCTGAACCCCATAGAACACCTTTAAGATGAATTAGAGCAGAGACTGAGAGCCAGGCCTTCCCCACCAACATCAGTATGTGACCTGACCAATGTGCTTTTGGAAGAATGGATTTCCAAAAACACACTCCTCAACTTTGTGGACAGTCTTCCCAGAAGAGTTGAAGCTGTAAAAGCTGCAAAATCAACATCATATTGAACTCTATTGAACTCTACTGCTATGGGTTCATATGAGTCAAGGCTGGTGAGCGAATACTATTAGTAATATAGTGTACTTTACTTTTGTCAGTACAACATTTTTGTGTCAAAGTTAGGTTTATCCATTACTTTAGTTTGTTAATAATTAAATAAAGGTGCAAGATAAGGTTTTGAGGAGTTTCAGCTTGGCTGAGAAAAAAAAGATCAACAAACACAATGTTAAACCAAGAAAATAGTTGAAATTTTCTTAAGTTAAAGACAGCCAGAGGATAACAAACAATGACAGTCAAGTTCTTTAACTGATTTTAGGATATGCAAAACTTTTCAAACTTTTTCCATTTTGCTCTCAGGAAGTGAAAGCTCCGCATGACAACTGGAATTCAGACTAACTTGACTTCCGCTATCCAATTTCATTTCTCTGTCTTAAAAATGGCTTTTTCCTGACAAGAATTGGGCAACTTCTTTAGAGAAAATGGGGGGGGAAAAAATCATGTTTTCTTGCTGTTTTAAAAGAATTTAAGTGGTGTATTTCAAAGTTAAGCGTTTGCTTTAGCCATCAGCCCACGAATACTGTAAATCAATACAGGATGAGCTACAGCCACTGTATTCATCTCCCTTTACAGTCTGAAAGGTCAGATCAGATCTGTGGGCTGTCAATGAGACACCTTCACCACAACTATTCTCTTCCTCTTTATAAAGTCTCAGAAGACAGTTTTCCCATGATTGCTGTAACCTCATGTTATTTTTATTAAAGGCATTTCTGTTCTTGTTAAATTAATTCGCTTGAAGGAAAGCTTTTTCTTCAAAATGAATGGTGGAGTCACCAGTGTCTCATATTTTTCTGCACCATTTGTGTTTATGTGTTTTTCCTTGGATCCTTGCATTCTTGAGCATTCATATAGTTGTTAATAAATGCTTCATTTTCCACTATCCCATAATAATTTTCATACTCATCATCTCTGATGGGCGTGAACAACATGGAAATGGCTTGTCGGTGTCTGTATGCTACCTTTAGCATCTTATTTTACAAAAGCTATACTTTGTGATCAACTTCAGATCTTAAATCGTTACAAAAAATAAGAAACGACTGAGTATGTAAAAAAGAAGACCTCTTCTAAAATTATTTTTCAGCCTGGATGCACTCATCCTCAATAGAAGCTCTCAGCCTGCACAATAGTGAAGCTTACTGTGGTTTGATAAAAAAAAAAGAAAGTACAAATTTCATGTCGAATTCTATGTGGAATTGACTGGACAAAGCTATCACTATCCTCTTGGTTCAAAATGGATGTTGATTTCAAAGTATTCAAAGTAAAGCAGTCTGCTGGATTTTCTCTGTTTTCTTCATCTCAGCGATTGTGATTCTGTCATGGTTTCTGGGAATTCTAGGAATGCTTCCAAAGAACAGCTGAGTGAAAGCAGATGTAATGAGTTGGAAAACATCTTTCCCAAATATATGAGCCAAAACTCAAGAAATTATCCTTCTTTATTTTTAATCTCCTGGGAAATTGGTAATGAAATTGATATTTATGTTACATTTTTATTGCAGTGTGAGTTCTGCAGAACTGGCAAGTAAGAAAAAATATGTTCTAAAGAAATGTGATCGGAACTTTTATTCTTCTTTTATTTTTCTTTTTACAAATAAGTTTCTTCAGAACAGTTACACACTTTGTACACGAGAAACTGAAAGAATACTGCTGAGATTGTCCAGGCCTCTTACAATGACATTTAGAAAAGATAAAGAGGATAGCAGGAAAAGACAGAAAGAATGTGGACACAGAAGGACCCCTGTTTTATCCATGAATTTTTCATGATCATGTTACAGCCAGCTCAATCTTCAGCATGCATGCGGCCTACATGCTGGGAGTCTTTCGCTTTCACAAATGAAGTATCAAGGCTCCAAAGCTGAGTTTTATTTGACACTACTAGATCAGCCTATCAATCATTCCATGAGTCATTTATTTCTGCGTTCGCACTCTGAAATCTAATGGAGCGTTTGTCCCTGTCCTCTCCTTGATCTTGTTTTTACAGCATTTTCCTCTGTGTTGCAGGAAAGAGTCCCATTGTACTTTTTAACTCACATGGAGACATCCTTTTTTTGACAGTCATGTGAGGACAAATATTTCATGAATCTGCCTTTTTTTTTTTTAAAGCTTTTTCTTATCTGTTTCAGAAGCTTCCCCGAAATGCAAGACCACCGGAGAAAACATGACTCACTCACATGATTCTTTTTCCCTAGAAGCTTCCGATCTTTGACTTCAGCTCTTTCACTTTCTTTTTATAGATCCTGGGGATTTCTGCTTTTGTGTCACTTCTTTTTGTAGGGACAGGAAATGGGTGTTCACATATACAAATAACATATAAGTAACATACACTTGTTTTCTCAAGAAATCAAAAAATCCTGAATCAGAATTAATTTTTGTAATGATAATCCTTTAAAATGAGAGTGATTATACTAGAGGTTACGGCGGCCACAAATAATTTTTTTAGTAGTTAACTATTTAATCAATAACTTTCTTAAGATATCAAAAACATCCAAAAACAGAATTCATTCTTTCTAATTCAAAGATATTTATTTTAGTGTTTAAGATATATGCTAACTAAAAATAAAGACAATTAAGATGATAGTTTAGAAAACCTTTAGTGAATCATGCAGCTATTTTCCTTCATTTGTTTCTGGCATTAAAACAAGCCTTAAATCAAATGAGGTGGCCAACACTAACTAAAATATTGATAATAACTCTTATTGATAATATATTTACAAATAACATAGAAAACATTCATATGAGTGGACTTATGATTTGTGACAAAACTGATCATTTGCCAGTTTTTACTCTGAAATCAATGTTAAAAAAAGACAATAATTTAAAAATCCATCTATAAAAGGTTAAGAAATGAAAAAGCAATGAATTCTCTTAATAATGATTTATCCAGACAAAACTGGAGCTCTGTGTACAGAGAGAAAGATGTGAACGCTGCTTATAAATGTTTTTTAAGAAATATTTATTTCACTATATAACAAGAATTGTCCAATTTATCAATTTTTGAACAAATTTGCCAAATATCCTTGGTTAACTACTGGTCTACAAAATGCTTGTAAAAAGAAAAATAACCTTTATAAAAAATTCTTAAAACAAAGATCGAGAGAAAATGAACAGAGATACAAATCCTACAAAAATGAACTGACTGAAATAACATGGCAAAGTAAAAAGGTGTACTAAAATAATCTACTGAATGAAAATAAAAACAATGTAAAGCAAGTTTGGGAAATATTCAACACAATCATAAAAAAGGGACAAAAAAACTAACATACACAGACTACTTTACAGATGAGACGGGTCAAGCCTATTCTATTAATGAAGCAGCAAACGGTCTTAAGAACTATTTTGTAAACGTGGGTCCAGAGTTGGCGCCAGAAATTCCAGAGTGTAAAAGCAGCAAAGAAAATATTCCATCCATCGCAAGAATCCCTCACTCGATCTTTCTTTCTGATGTGAATGAAAATGAGCTGATATCAACAGTTAATAAATTCAAGAGTAAAAACTCAGCAGATTGTCATGACATAGATATGACAGTGGTGAAAAAGTATACATAAGGTACATATGTAACTTATCATTACAAACCAGGAGATTTCCAAACCAAATGAAAATCACAAAAGTTATTCCTATCCATAAGAGTTGAGACAAACACCTGTTTACAAACTATAGACCTATTTCTCTCCTTCCACAATTCTCAAAAATTCTGGAAAAGATATTCAATGATAAATTAGCTAAATTCATTGATAAATATAACATAATAAATGAAAGCCAACATGGTTTCAGAGAAAACAGATCAACCTCAATGACTATCATTGAGGCTGTAGAGGAAATCACAAACGCTCTGGATAAAAAGAAATCTGCAGCTGGAATCTTCATTGACTTAAAAAAAGAATTTGACACTCTCAATCATGACATCCTACTGAACAAACTGGAAGTGTACGGGCTCAGAGGAGTAGCGCTAAGTTGGGTCAAAAGCTATTTAACAGGAAGAAAACAATTTGTCAAGATTTATGAATTTACATCAGAGGCCAAAGGGATAAGTTGTGGTGTCCAGCTAGAATCTATTCTAGCTGGGCCCGCTGCTGTTCAATATTTACATCAATGATACATTCAGTGTTTCAAAACTTTTAAAACTCATTTTATTTGCCGATGACATAAATATTTGACATATACTTTAATTAATAATCACAAAAAAATGAATGCACCAAATGTGACAAAAGTGTGTTTTGTTTTTTGTTGTTCTATTTTCTAATCAATACATTTCATAATTTCTGTTATGAGTTTGAAATAATTATGTGTTTTGTCCTTTATTTTTCAATCTATGCTTGAAATAAACCAATCAATCAAAATATGACACAAGTGCATTTTAATACATTTGCCCTCTGTTTGTGCTAATGTTAGTTTAGCTTGCCAAAACAGCGATCCCTCTTCAGGATTATCACACTTAGTCACAATATGCTTCCTCTTCAAGTGCTCATGCATTGCTGTAGCGCTGCCATGGAACACAAATTCTGCCTTGTATAAAATGCATTGTGTACCCTTGTCTTTTATTTATTTTATGTTTCCCACTCCCAAGCAGCATTTGCATGTCGTTATGGTACACAAGTCTTCCTATAACTTCCTGTGACATCACTACTGACACACTACTGCACATGCATGTTAAAGACAACAAAAGCAGATGCGTCATTAGAAAGTGTGCAAAAAACGACTAGTCGACATATCAGTAGTTACAATATAGTCATGACTGATCGACTAATCATGGCCGCCCTACTCCAGATTACTTTGAAGTGGCCATGTGGTAGCATTTGAGTGCAGATGATGCTAATGGTCTGTGAACAGTTTACAACACTTGTGTTTTCCCTTTTTTGTTTTCACTGAATGACCGGAAAGCCCCCACAGAAAGCGATAACTGCTTTTGAAGACAGAAGAAAAGTGAAACGTGCTTCACTCCTAACTCAGTGCTGTTTATCAGGAGCTGTGACTCTTTTACTCTAGACACTATGATTCTGGGAAACACAGCTCTACTTTGGAGATTAGAGTTTGGTATGCAGCTAATGTATAAACATTCCCAAGTTGGGGGTGTAGAATGGTACAAGCCAATTCTTTATTGTGAATCCAATAACCTCTGATCCCCCTGGATTAAAGTCAACATTCTCCCATTTCCTACTCAACAACAAACACATTATACTGGCTCATCATTGGTGCAGATCACAGGAGCTCAGGGAGGATGTAATTACCCTGCATGCTTTTCACCCCCTTGAAAAAAGTTGTTGCTTTACGATTTTGTGTTTGTTGCTCAAGACTGCCTTCCCAGAAACAGAAGATAACAATAATGCGACACCAGTTTGCAAAATTCTCTCATCAGAGCATGGGGCGGGTTGATTCCCCAGATGATTTCTCCTGGAAAATCCCACTCTTGAAATTTGAAACAGCTGAAACAAGATGGGCTTGTGAAAGAGAAAGTGAGGGGGGAAAAGCCAACCAGGAGTCATTGCCGATGGTTCAACGGAAACATGAGTCAAACATGCTTCAATCTCATGATGTAGTCTTGATAAAGTTCAAGCCTGACAGCAGTGATTAAAACGTGAAAATATAGCCTTGCAGAGATAGATGGTGGTGTGTGGGCGTGAATGAGCTGGTCGTCTTTGGATGTGTGGGCCTTTTGCAGACTACCGGAGCATAGAAAAAGAGCTTCCATTCTGCAGTGACTTTACAAAAGATTTTAACAGGTGCTTTCTGATAGTTTCTATTCAACCCATGAATCTGTATGATCAAATAATGATTTGTTCAATTATCTAAGACTATCCATCTCAAAGGAATAACTCTTTTAAAACTCCTGAAGGTAAAAACATATAAGAGCTGCATAACATATCTTCATCCATAGCTCTATTTTTGTCTAAAATGATATTATTTATTCTTGTTATGACCTGTTTGTGGCAAATGCAAGCATCTCTATTTGTTTTATTAGTGGCCAATAAATGTAGCATTGTGACAAGACAAGAAACAAAAAGGGGAATCTAAATCTGGTTGTCAAAGTCACGTTAAGTATAGTTGATCTTGTTGTTGAATGGTGCCCTGACATCTGCTGGCCTAAATCTAAGTCCTGAAAATGAGTCAACTCTGCCTCTCATTTAAATTCAGGTCAGGTTGCATGAGCTATTTATTTATTCCCAAAATGTACCAGTGCTCAAGCATAAGAAATTCTCTGTGGGTGTTACTGGATCAGAACTGGTTTTAAAAAGTTAACCAATGAATCTTCATAGATTTTTTGGGACCATCAATCTGTCTAGAGACTAAAAATGGAAAATATGTTATTTATTACAGCTGTAATAAATAGCAGATTTGCATTTTTAAATGTTATATTAATATGTTTTCCCTGTCTTAAAAAACAAACAATAATAATCAAAATCAATCCAAGCCTTTAGAATTAAGCACAAATATGCACAAAGAGTAGAAAAATGCAGCAGTTTGAGACCGCCTTACTAATGAATGCCACGATTCAACCCCGTCCTACGAGCCCCCCCTCGTCTCCCCGTTTACACACCAACTGTGTGGTATCTGTGTAAAAGAGCCTGAGTGCTGACTCTGTTCCTCTATCTCTCTCCTCTGCAAGCCAGTCTCTGATTCATACCGAAGAGAGACGGATCCTCTCAACACAAAGGAAGAGGGAGCTGGATCGAACCACAGGGGACACTGCTCAAATCAGAGGAGAACGCGAATCCAATGAGTGACAGGATACTGATTGTTCAACTCTTTGCAGGGCTCATTCTCATTATGGCAGGTAGGCTTTCTTTATTTCAGCTAAAATCATGTAGAAAGAAGGGCTTATGATGTAAACCATGTGACTTAATGAGCTGAGGTTAAAAAAGTTTTGCTTGTTTGTGGAAGTGTCTGTAAGCTATGACATTCACATAAACACAAAATAGTAGAATCTAATTTTAGTGGGGCTTTTGAAGTCTCCAATCTTATCATCCATTTAGATTGTCAGAGTTAAGCTAAATGAGACGTTCAACACTAAGTAGAAGGGTCTGATCTCATCACATTTATCTCCACTTTAGATCTACTCACCACTTTAAATAACAGGCAGTACATACACAAGGGTGAAGTACAGGGTGTTTGTGTCTGTAGTTTCACCGTCAGTTAATAGCTAAAATATTTTACAAATGTTTATAGATTGCAAGAATATCACACTTTATTTAAGGTTTCAATTTATTTATTTTGTTTTGAAGAACAACATTTCAAAGTTAAATTCCCACAATAGTTTCATAAAATTCTGTTTAAAACTGTTGGCTGTGACAGAAAAATACATTTTGACTTAAAGAGACCCCCTCAGAAACTCATCATTCTAAACTTTTCTGCTGCCTTTGACACAACTATCACTTCCCTTCCTGTGAAAGTCATGACGGATGATCAACTATAATCCTGTAACCTTGTTGGTTTCAAGGTTCATGTTGCTTCACAAGCTTTCACTCTGGCTTATTTAACTTTATCTTCCATCTGTAACAGAGTGAAAACTGGACAAATCAAACAAAGCTCAAAGACAGTAACTTGAACCACAATTTAAATGTAATTGACAGAAAAGTTATCCAAACATTCTAGACCTCTACTTAGTTTATGGGCACACAAATCTCTTTTTTCCTTAACTTCAATGTGTGGATTTTTCATTTGATTTTTAAATGCTGCTTCAAAGCACTGTAAATGTAAGATATCAGAATTTGGAAATATCTCTTTACGTCTTTTATTTACAATGTACACCAAGTGATTAAGAAAGGGTAAAAAAAATAACAAAAATATAAAGATAACTGGATTTTCCAATATAAATGACAAAATGTTGCTGCTATATTGCAACCCTTGATGTCTGAATTTATTTCTATCTATGAAAAAATATATATATGTGAATATGTATATCACTAATGTAGATGCTCAATTTCAGTAATTTTGGGGCCAAAGTGGTATGATGTAAATTTACATCAAAAGGTGTCACGGGGTTATAGACCTATTTTCGTCATTTTCATCAAAATTATTGAACCGACCAAATAAATAATACAAAAAAATCCAAATGTTTCTATCCTCTTTTAAAAAACACACACTGTTGACATAAAGCTTAAAGTTTTTTTTAGAACTGATTATTTGATGTTTTAAAAATTTATGACCGAGTGTGCATCCTAAATAGTTGTAATGAGTGACAATAAATGCTGATATTTGCAAAATTGAATATTTAACTATGTATGTTTACATCTTCATCGGTTACTCTTATTTAAGGCTGGAATTATAGAATCCACATAGACAGCTGTTTGACAGGGGAAATGATCATCTCATTCAGTGGTGTCAAACTCAATCGCACAAGGGGCCAAAATGCAAAACACACTTTAGGTCACGGGCCGAACAGGATAAACATTTATTGAACACACTAAAACTAAATTTTTAAAACTTTAAAACCATAACCTTTTAACATAATTATAAACTAGATAAATGTAGTAATGCTATTTTTGCTGTGACCTGAATTTGGCCGCTGAAGATGCTAGTGATAATAGCTGAAGATGCTGAAATTGATAGCTTAAAACACTGAAGCTGATAGCTGAAAATGCTAAGGTTAATATCCGAAAATGCTGAAGCTGGTATTAATTTGTAAATGAAAAAACTTTGAAAAAAAAAGTTAAAAAAAAAAAAAAAAAAGTGGGTTTGCCAAAACAACTAGCATGTAGCTGAAATATAAGCTAAACTCCAAAATAGCCAAAAAAATCTTAGTGAACGCCAAGATAGTTGACAGAATATACATTTTTAAAACTTTGTAACATAACTATGAATAACAAAAAGGCAGCAATATTATTCCAGAATAAATCAACTTAAACCTTAAATAATTTTCAGTATTTTACTCTCCTTAAACGTGTTTTGTCAAAATGATTCAAGTTAAATATAAGCACAAGATAACATTGGAACATTAATAACAATAAAATAAAATGACCTGGAGGGTCAGATATAACTACGAGGATGACTGGATCAGGCCTCTGGGTTTTGACTTTGACATGTGATCTAAATGACGCCTCTCTGTGTTCCAGGTAAAACAACATCCTGTCACATTGAATTGAGTCCCTCGACCGTTGTGGTGAAATATGGAGACCGAGTTTCAGTCAACTGCTCTACATCGCTGAGTAACATTACAGGAATGGGCTTGGAGTCTCCAGTTGAAGGAACAGGAGCAGAGAATACCACTCATTTGATATGGACGGTAGACAGCCTCACAGAATGGGATATCGAGCCCCTTTGCTATGTAGTAGCTCCAGATGGAAATGACTGTACTAAAAAAATACAAGTTATTGTTTACTGTAAGTTTCCATTATTTTCTTAGTCCTTGCTCTTCTTTTTTTCAGTAACTTACATGATGTGTTTAAGAATCTTTCCTTCTTTAGCCTTCCCAGAAAACATCAGCATCAGCTCCAGCAGCTTGAACAGTGTGATGACAGAAGGGGAGACACATAACTTCACATGTGAAATCCCCAACATTGCTCCAGTTCGGAAACTGACTGTACGGTGGTACAAAGACGACAAACTCGTCCATGAAAACGAGCTGAACAGCCCCAGCAAGAAACCCACAAATCAGTCATCGTTTTATGTATTTTTCCCGAGAAGACAAGACAACAGAGCCACATTCAGATGCGAGGCGTTTATGGACTTAGGGCCAGATGGGCCACAGTTAAATCTATCGTCACAAGATTATAGCATTGAAGTTTTATGTGAGTATTACGTTTTACTATATGGTTGCATGAATAACCTAAATCACAAGTTATAACATTTTTTTTCTTTGGCATAAGGTGTCATTTAACACTTTCCCCTCTTTTGTTTAGTTGGACCGGATATTGATTGTTCAGGTCTGATCGTGCAGGAAGGGGAAACTTTAGAAGGGAAATGCCTTGTGGCTGGAAACCCCATGCCAGAGGTTGAGTGGCTGAAAAATGGACTTCCTACAAACTTAAGCATCCCTCTAGGAAGAAATGATACTGGAATATATACAGTTAAAGCTGAAGGACGGTTTGAAGTCACTAAAACCATCCAGATTTCAGTGTTTTGTGAGTATTAAGCATTTTTTTAATAGTCAAGTAATATTTGAATTGAATCTGCTCGGAGACAAATATGTTTATATGTTTGTGGTAAAAGGGTTGTTTATGCTAATTTTCATAATTCATAATAATTTTTTTTTTTAATATATATTGTTAGACGGTCCAGAGAAGACTTGTCAGAGCACGTTAACTATACCAGAGCACACTCCTCGCATATCATGCACTGGAGGCTCTCCCCAGCCTTTGGAGATCTGGTACAAAGATGATGTGGAGGTGAAGCTACCAAAAAACCTTACGAGGAGAGATGCAGGCCAATACTTCATCAGATCGTTCAACAATGTGTCAAGCATTAACTTCACAGTGAATGTGATTGTTTTATGTAAGTCATAAAATCAGATTTCAAGAAGTTTTAAGTCGTGCTACCATGAATTAACATCTTTTTCTGCTGTCTTCAGACCCACCAACTGATATTGTCGAGCTTGAAAATGCTGAAGTCCAATTTGGAGACACTTTGGACCTGAAGTGCTCTTCAATGGGTGGCCCACAACCAGATTACTCCTGGACTTATTACCAAATGGCCAATGTGATGGAGAAAAAACAAGATGGAGTTTCTCATTTGATAGTCAAGAACGCTACTGGATTAAACATGGGCTCTTACACGTGCCATGCTGGGAACCAAGAAGGAAATGTCTCCAAAACTGTTAGGGTCACTGTGAAAGGTAAGCTTGGTGTAATACATGATCTTAATCTAGGTCTCTACAGCCTGAGACGCTCCAGCCTTTTAATAAAAAAAAACAAATTTTTATCAGAATTCAAGGCATATCTTGAGGAAAAAAAAAAATTATGTAAGTCAAACTACACAAATGAAACAATATCTCTCTGCAAGGAACCCTACCATACCCGTAAAGCCTCTGATTTGTGGGTGGAGCTGTTTGCACGGTGTAAGTGTAAGGAGGATAGTATTATTCTTGATCTGGAGGTGTGTAGAGACAGAGGACTCGGGACACCTGCCCTCAATACCCTCTAATGAGACGGTGTGTTCAGGGGCCCTCTGAATTTAAATATTCCAATAAATAAAAACATGTTCACCCTGTTACATAAATTTGACCCTACTTTCCAACATCCTTCTGTTTACATCCTCTCCTGCTAACTCACACCTCCAACCCAATACCTGTGCAACAAAAAAAGTGAGCAATGTTAGAGCTAGCCATACATTTCTTTGCCAGATACCAGCTCAGGAGAGGAAAACAAAGACGTTCATGGATCTGTTTGTCTGCAAGTGGATGCACACGCTGATTGTAGCACCAATATTACTGCTACAGGCTTTTTAAATTGAATAATTAGATAATGTTATTGCCTTTTTCCAAAGACATTTTTTCGTCTTATCGTGATTCAAAACTATTTAATTAAGGAAAAACTTAGAAATACAATTTAAAGACTCGTATTTTTTTTTTTTTTTTTTTAAGAAAAAGGAAACCTATTAACAACACCAACATGATAGCCTTTCAAAATAAAATATGCACATGTTGGCAGGTTACTGAAAGAAAAAAAAAAGAATATTTTGACGTTTTGTTTCTTGTTCCTGTTTTTGATACAACAGAATGATTACAAATGCAGGAGTGATGTTTTTAAGGTGGTAGTTTCCTTTTTTTCCGTCTCGTCGACTGTAGCTTGTTGCTCAGCTGCTGCATTTTCTACATGTGTTGGTCTGAGGGGGGAGGGGGGAGGTGGGCAAACGTGCGCGTGCCAGAGTTGTGAGGGGAGGGCCGGTTTCCTCCGCCGCGCGGTGATGAAGTCCTGGGAGCTGCTGGAACGGTAGCGCTAGCTTAGCTTCGCTTCCTCCCGAAAAGTCAACAGAGGGAGGTGAAGCAGACGAAGGTTTAGAGCTGCCCGGACACATTTTCTATTTTATTTTATTTTATTTTTAAATTCTAATGGAGGACTTCAGCTGCCGTCGCTTACTTTATATCCTTCTGACTGTAGAGCTCCTGTCGCTTTCTAACGGTTCTGAGTCGAGTAAGTTCTGCGTCTCTTTGAAATCTCTTCTCCTTTGAGTCTCCTTAAGTTTAAAAATAGTCGTTGTTGAGCTGAGGGAACTTTTAAGGCCTTCAAAGCAACTCAAAGATGTTAAAGTTTAGCCATAAATGATGTGTTTGTGTCTTATAAATACACTGTTTTCACTAGTCATCCAGTGACTTATTAAACAGTTGGCTGATAATTAAACCTTAACTTAATAACTTTAATATGACGCATTTTTCTCAGCTGTGAGTAATCCAGCTTAAAGAATGGTGAACAACAAGTGCAGACTCCCCTAAAGGGAGGAGGATATCCTTCCTGACCCTTTTCCTGGAAACTCCATAGAAACTATTATGCTCCAGATCTCAGCTTTTTAATGCTATACCTATGATTGCTTTTTTTCAATATTAATGAGATTGTGATAAATGTTGACTCCTCCTTTTTTACTCCCACAGGTGCAAAGCAAGAATGTCCTATTCAAATAATTCCAGACACCATGGTGTTGCAATACCAAAGCTGGGCGCAGCAGGCAGCATGCATACCAATGTCAACTGAATCCTCAAATGTGAAGAAAATCTACTGGAAAGCCAATCACAGACGCACAAACGGCACAGAGTGGACTCCAGACACAGAGGACGACTGGGACCCCCATCCTGTTTGTCATGGGGTCTTTAATGGAATAGGGGAGTGTCACAAACCTTTGCACTACACACTGTACAGTAAGTATACTCGTAACAACTTTCTTCTTAACTTTTTTGGCTTCTTTTTGTTCTTTACTCATATTTTTGGCAACATTTCCTCCTTAGAAACACCAGATTTTGTTTCGATCAGCTCTGTGGAGGATGCTGGTTCTGCATATGAGGGCATGGAGCTGAGTGGAATCTGGTCTGTTTATAAGAGAGGAACTTCATAACAAGTTTCATATTTCCAGGGCATACAAAACTATTGGTATGAGAGCTTTCCTCAAATGTTCTCATTTTAAAAAAAAAGTTGTTTTATAGTCGCTTGTTAAAATTCTACTACGATCATCTTTTGATCTATTTATTATGATTTTGATTTCTTTTTATTATGATTTATTATTATATTATTTGCTGTTTTAGCCCAAATAAAAGCCTGAGTCGTATATTAGGACCTAGTTTCTGCAGAGCGTCAGTTGTTCATCAGAAATTTGCCTCTGAGTTGTGGGCAGGACTGTTGGTGCAGAGCAAACCTGTGCCCTTCCTATCATCCATCAGTTTACATGCCCTCCCGCTAGCTTACAGCTCCTCACAATCCCAACCTAACATTACCAGAGCAACAAAAATTGAATGGAGCATCTTGCCATAGTAGCTTACACGCTTTTTGAAAACAAAATTATTTTGTCTCCTCCAGATTCACAATAATTTGAATACTTACGTAGAAATGCAATTTTAAGTTTTTAACATGTATGTGTGGCATTTTTCTTATGAAAGAGAACAAATGTGATCAGAAATCGTTTAATTTTTGCATTTTTGAGTAAATTGCTGTCAAACAAACTGTCGCAGACATCAAACTCATACTGGATGCGGATCAGGGGCGGGGCTGCTCAGCACCAAAAGCCACTACCTCTCGGATGAGATTTTGGAAACAGAGGTTTCAGATCAACGTGAAAATTTGATTTTAAAGACATTTAGGTTGTGGAATTTTGATTAAGAACTTCATAATCAAAACACTACTGGGAATGTTTTTTATTAACAAAAAAAAATACTTATGGGGTGCTTTAACTGTAAAAACTATATATATTTCCCTTTATTGCAGAAAAGTTACAAAATCGAACAAATGTCTCTTTTAAAAAGCTTAGTTTTATCCTATTTGACTTGCAGACTTGATGGGCGAAAACAACACAAGATGCAGCAAAAGTGAGGTGAGATCTCCAGTTAATGTGTCGTGCACCACAAACATCACTCTGAAGAGGACTCACAATGATGTCAACATCCGATGTGAGGCCCGGCTGAACCTGCCCCCCGCTGGAGGACACCCTCCACCCAGCGTGTTCTCCGACTCGTTAAACATCTCCGTCTGCTGTGAGAATTTAAGCAATTCTGTCGCTACTCACTGAGCATTCTTAACTGCTGACACTGCCTCCTCTATCTGTTTATTTTAACAGATAAACCTGAGATAAATACCACCAAGCTCGCAGACACGGTCCCACTCATCACAGGTTATGATGAAGACCTTGTTTGTGAGGCGGATGGCAGGCAACCTTTAAGTATTAGCTGGAGCTACATGTCAGCCAGCGGACCCAAGAACTCGTTCAACAAAACTCTGCGTGTGTCTGCAGCAGGTTACTACAACTGCACTGTTAGTAATCCATGCGGTTCAACCACGCACATGGTCAAGGTCATCTTTAAAGGTAAAATATGCTGACTGGGGATATGCTTGTCTTTTATATTAGATCCCAGACGTCAGATTTATGGCTAAATTAAGACTATTTGTCAGTAAGAATTGCTTTCTAAGCAGTCATATAATCTACATATTTTGCTTATTTTTGAGGAAAAAAAAAGTATATTTATGCTCATTTGAACAGTTTACTGTTTTCTTAAAAACAAGGCATATTTTCAGTTTTATATGTATTTATTGCCTTTTTGCGTTGTTCTTCTCACAGAGGACTACCTTCCTCTCATCGCTGGATTTGTGGCTCTCACAGTGATAATCATCTCCATCATTTTCGTCTTCATTTACTCCATCTACTACAAGAACACCAAGATGCGCCGCTACAGCCTTAAAAACCCCAAACTCAGCACCCACCATGGGAATGTGGCTCACAATGGCTGGGACACGCAGTTCCCCATGACCAAACTGTCCTAACGGCGACGAGGAACTGAGCTGAACTGTTTACCATCAGAACCGAGAACACCACAAGCACAGAGGGCTCCCACTGAATGATCCTCTACAACTCCATCATGTTATCACCTATATTTTAAATATTATTCACATGGTTACACATGACTCAGGATGTAAACTTTAGTTCTCACTGGATTTAAGCTTTGTGCACTGGAAGAAAGAATGAAGGACTTGAAATGTGGCAGTTTTTATACAATCAATGGCTGCAAAGGGAATTGAAAAGAATATTTGTAATTTTGTGTGTTTAAAGTGTTATGTTGCAGTTTTACAAACTGCTCACAGTTTATATTGTTTAATATGTATGATGCAAACCTTTATCACTTGGTATTTGTTAAAATATGGAAATTGAAGCACTGTTGCTGATGCGCTGAATTGAAGGAGCTCATTGTATGAAGTTGCCTCATCCTCTCTGTGCCATCCCCCCTTTGAGCGTTGTGCCACACCCCCGGCTTTTGTGAAAGATTTCCTTTTTTTTCATAAGTGACTGCAGGCATTGTAGCTTCAACTGTATGAGAACGTGTGTGTATGCAAATTAGACTTTATACTGAATACTTTATATTTATTTGTAAGAAACAGCAATAAGTGAAGCTGTATTTTTTTGACTGCACACAGGTGTGTAAATCTTACAGAATATTGTAAGAATTTGTAAATACTGCTGTAAAAATGAGACTTTGTTCAACAGTATTTTGGTATTTAAAACATTTTAAATCTCAAGTGTTCTTTATTGTGTCATCAGAAAACATCAACAGAACTTTTAAAATTTCTGAAATAACTGAATTGGTGGCTTACCTCTAGAGAGAGATTTATTAATATCTTTTATTTATTTACTTCACTGTCAGACCATTTTCACCCCCTAACCAGCATAAAGTAGTTGGTTAATTCACCCCCCAAAAAAAATAAAAATTGTAAAGCTTTGAAAGCCTGAACAGCAAAGATTGCATTGAGAAAAAAGAAAAAAAGAAATCACATTAAAACGGATTGTCAACATAGAGACAATCAAAACAAACTTTGTTTGGACAATCAACCCTGCACCATCTAAATGTATTATATTACTTTTATTTTTCATATTTTCTTTAAAACAATTGGGTAGCGGAATAATATTTATTAAAATGACAAAACTTTGAAAACATAATTTATTCATCTAAGATGAAGAAAATCAAAAGGCTGGGGAATAAGTAACTTCATTCAATTGCTACATTTATTTACTGCAAAGTTAATAAATCAAAGTATATTTTTTGTGTCCAGTAAAAAAAATTCTTAATGGTTAGAAGCATCAATATTAAAAAAAAATATTTTATGATTTTATCTCATGATTCAATTTGCTGAAAATCTACCTCTTTCATACTTTTGTTTGAAAGAAATGAAAGACACCCCCCCCCCCCCCCCCCCCCCACAGACAGTATAATAAAAGCTCTTCCTTATACAGTCAATGGTCCGCCCTGTAAATAACGAGAAAGCATTTAAGTTCAGTCGAAAGTCCTCGTGGGGGCGCTGTTGTAGCCGTAAAACTCTTAAAATCGCCGTGTGACAGATTAAAAAAAAAAAATCCCCAATCGTTTGTTAAAGAAAGGGCGGGTCTCAACGCAAAACATTTTCCCGAGTCGTACTTAAATGCAACATCCCACCTGAGTTCCTCGACGCTGAAGCAGAGAAAAACCTATCCGCCCTTTTCGTTCGAGATTGCCGAGCTTTAACTCTTGTTTGCTCCCTCTTTCAAAGTGAAAGCATGTGGAAACTCCTCGTCTTTCTCCTCTTAACTTTCCAAACAGGTAGGTCATATTTGCTTTCGTTTGCAATTGAGGGATTCTACGGAAGTCAAACAATTCCTTCAAAATAAACGTTCGAATTAGTTATTATGAAGTTAAATGACTATTACTTCTTTTATTTTGACATTTGATGAGTCAAAAATAAAAAGGAGTCAAGTTTCGACAGCTTTAATGACTTGTTTTTTCCCCCCTTAAATGGATAGCATATCATCTGACATAAACATTGTTGCCTCTACAGTGCTTTTCTAGTTTAAGTGTTTTGTTTTTTTTTTTTTTTTTTTTTTTTTTTTTCACTTTTTAACCTTTGGACTGATAGACTTTCCATTAGAGAACTCTGTTACACATTATAACTCAAGCATTTACTCTGTTTTACATGCCCAGCATTTTTATTAACCGGACTAACACATATTATCTAAAAAATCAAGTATTTTCTTCCTTATAACTTAGGAAAAGATGTCATATGCATTTTATCTTTTTAAATCAACAACTTATCTTTACATCTTAGCTTAGTACATTGCTAAAAACTTGTATTTCTTGAAAAATAAGGTATTTTACTGTAGATTGAGCATCTTTTTTTGTAAAAATATAGTCTCTTGAGAACCAACTTGTTCATTTAAGTCAAATCTAGTGGGGGTATAACGATTAATCAACTTAATCAATGAATCAATTAATTATCCTACAATTCCATCACATTGACCTGTCTGAAGAAAGTTATTAATCAAATCGACCTACAAAATTGCTTTAAAAGGAAATAAATCGAGGAAATAAATCGATCACAACTTGAATGTGATGAAATAATCAAAGATTTTTTTTCTTTTTTTTTATGCAATCAAAGAGTTTTATATTATGTAATATGCAGTAATGATTACTGATAAGATTACAATCACAATGGCATTAATTTTCCTTTCTTGATCCTAAATATGTAGCAATGATTCATTTAATTATGTGTTTCTAATGATAATCAATGATTATTGCATATTGTGTAAATCATTAATGTTTAATGAAAATATACAAGAATTCTTTCAGAGAATGATCATTAAGTACTCTAATGTTACTTGAAAACTTGATTTCAATGTGTTATTATTTTTCTGCATAGACATGACATTGACATTGTATTATGATGATAATCAGTGAGTTTTTACATATCAGTTACACGATGTATGATTGATGTTACTGTTTACTGAAATAATGTTTTACGAGATTAATCAATAATCAGCAAGCACTTTACTTTACTATTGGGAATGTATTGCGAAAGAAAAAAAAAATAAAAAACAACCGGAAGACATAATTATGCAGAACAGTTAAATTAAGTAATCAAGTAGGGGTGGGATTATATAAGTTCGCTTCTTCCCACTCCTTTTCAAGCAGTCAATCAAACTCTACTGACTTTAGTTAATAATCATAAAGAATGAATGAACCAAATGTGACATAAGTGTATTTTATTTTTGTTTGTTTTCTATTTTCTAATCAATGCATCTTATTGTTTCTGTAATGAGTTTGAAATAATTGTGTGTTTTGTCCTGTATTTTTCAATCTATGCTTGAAATAAACCAATCAATCAATCAAACATTGATATTTGAAAACACCATTTGAGAAATGGTAGGTTTATTTTATATCGTAAAAATGACCAAGTGCCATTGCAGCAGACAACACGCATGTGAAGGTTGCACAAAATTATTATGACATTATTACATCCCAATGTGTGGAAACATTTTGAATTATGCAAAGACGTGTCACCATACAGTGAGTTACAACAATCCACTCAGCAAATTCAATCGGGTTGATTTAACTCAGTTAATTTCAACACTTATGAGGTTATTCTTATTCTTTAAAACATGTAGCATTATCCTTTTTCCCTGCCATTGCTTATCAAAAGGTATACAAAAGGTATACAATAATACAATATGCACGAAAGTGTTCATTAAAGAGCAATGTGTTGACAGCACAAGAAAAAAAAAAAAAAGCCTGATCTTCATGCATTAAAATGCTGCAAAGGGTCGTAAAATTATGGAGTCTCGAAAGAGCCAAAAAGAAATAAATATATACACCATTAAATAAATAAATAAATGTGGCATTAAATAAATAAATGTGGCAATAAATAAATAAATGTGGCAATAAATAAATAAATGTTGAAATAAATAAATAAATGTTGAAATAAATGTGGCATTAAAATATAGAAAAGCACAATAAAAAAGATAACAAATATACTCTTTTCATTAAATAAATAAATAAAAAAAAAAAATAAATCTTTATAATAAATGTTGTATTATAAAATTATAAATAAATTCGATCCGCCATTAAATAAATAAATTATGCCATTAATCATCGGGAACTAGCCCATTCATAAATGTGGCTTAAATATTATATAAAAAAATGTGTATATCTTTCGTATTTATTCATATATGTCCCAGTACATTTAAGAGCCCATTGAATAAATAAATATTAAATAAAAATAATAATTTAATAATATCACTTAATTTTATAAATTTCACTGTCAATAAATCCATGTTGAAATATATTCCCGCATTATAAATAAATTAAGTTTTCATTGATAAATAAATATTCATAATAAATATGTTGCATATAAATAAATTTTAATAAATGTATTTTGTGCATTCTTGTGTTTTAAATTTTGGATTAAAAAATTATAAGCACATTAAATTTAAAACACATATATGTTCATTTCATTTTACCTTGTTCAAAAAAAATTGATTGATTAAATATAAATAAATTTAAATAAATAAAGCAATTAAAAAAAAAAAAAAAAAAAAAAGTCATTTTTAAATTTCAATTAAAATATATTTATTTAATATTTCATTGATTTTTCATTTTACATTTCATGAAAACAGGAAGTCGACACACCATGAAATGTCAAACTGTCAGATTCTCTCGTCAAACTCAGTGGGCGGGGCCTAACTCTCGTGTCTCTGCTCTGTTGATCTGGCCTGGTGCAAAGTTTTTGTCTGAGTCCTCACTCACATACACGCTGCAAACATTGTTTTGGTGAATCAAAGACTTTTGTTCGGGTCACCAAATCAAAACGTGTTCTCTGTCCTCTTCATGCATTCTCACTAACCACCAGCTACCGACGGGGAAGCGCGTCACCCCCAATCCACTCTGGACGCGGAAGCGCGCGAAGCGGAGTCCGCTCCGCTCTTCTGCTGGAACTTTTTTTGTTTTTTTGCCATCATGGGTGAAAATTAAATAATCTAAAGACATTAACCCGTGTTTCTGCTAAGAAGAACCGCTCTCTGCTGCTGATTTACACCCAAAACCCCGCCTACCCGCTCTGTCGGCCCACTGGATCTGTGTCCGGGCGCGTGTGCGTCCCTGTTTTGGTGTGTGTGTGTGCGCGCACGCGCTCACAGGTGTGTGTGTGTGTAAAAAGTCTCTCTGTGCGCGCGCACAGAGACACACAAACCGACAGACATGCAGACACGCAGATCAACGTGGGCAGACTCCGGTGCGGGTGAAGAGTTTCGGGAGTTAAAAAAACGTCAGGAAGACAGAGAGCTGCTCCTCTTAGCAAAAAAACAGTGTAATAATTATGAAACACACACAACACAGACTGACACGAGCGCGCACAGATCAACGTAGTGAGCAGACTCTGGAGCGGGGCTGCTGGTTTTGGGGAGAAAAAAAGACGCAGAGACCAGCACTCACACACACCTGCGAGCGGGACAGGGACGCACACGCGCCCGCACACAGATCCAGTGAGCCGACCAAGCGGGTGGGCGGGGCTTTGGGTGTAAATCAGCAGCAGATAGCGGTTCTTCTTAGCAGGAAACACGGGTTAATGTCTTTAGATTATTAAATCATCACCCATGATGGCAAAAAACAAACAAAGTTCTAGCAGAAGAGCGGAGTGGACTCCGCTTCGCGGCGCTTCCGCGTCCAGAGTGAATTGGGGGTGACGCGCTCCCCGTCCCGGTAGCTGGTGGTTCTGACGCTTGATTCAATCAGATCCGCCAGCTCCTCTCATTTTTGACCGAGCCTGCTCCGTCCGGGTCGGTCCCGCTTCGGCTGCGGGTCTGCGGTTGCGCTTCCAGTTTCCACGAGGACGGACTTTAACCATGCGTCGATAAGCGATGAGTCGGGAATGAGAATGCATGAAGTGGACGGAGAAAACATTTTGATTTGGTGACCCGAACAAAAGTTCTTTGTTTCACTAAAACAATGTTTGCAGCGTGTATGTGAGTGAGGACTCAGACAAAAACTTTGCACCAGGCCAGATCAACAGAGCAGAGACACGAGAGTTAGACCCCGCCCACTGAGTTTGACGAGAGAATCTGACAGTTTGCATTTTCACGGCGTGTCCACTTCCTGTTTCATGAAATGTATAATGAAATCATGAAATAAATAAATATATTATGAAATGTTAAAAATGGCTTTTAATGGCTATTTTAATATTTTAATGCCACATTTATTTCAACATTTATTTATTTATTTCAACATTTATTTATTTATTTCAACATTTATTTATTTATTTCAACATTTATTTATTTATTTCAATTTGGCTCTTTTGACCCACAAGGGACAATGAAATAAATAAATATGTCATGAAATACTTAAATCTGCTCTTTTAATTTTAATGCCACATTTATTTAAACATTTATTTATTTATTGCAACATTTATTTATTTATTGCAACATTTATTTATTTAATGCAACATTTATTTATTTATTTCATATTAAATATATTTATTTCAATGTGGCTCTTTTAACCTACAAGGGACAATGAAATAAATAAATACGTCATGAAATACTTAAATGTGCTCTTTTAATATTTTAATGCCACATTTATTTCAACATTTATTTATTTATTTCAACATTTATTTATTTATTGCCACATTTATTTATTTAATGCCACATTTATTTATTTATTTCATATTAAATATATTTATTTCAATGTGGCTCTTTTGACCCACACTGGGCAATGAAATAAATAAATATGTCATGAAATACTTAAATGTGCTCTTTTAATATTTTAATGCCACATTTATTTCAACATTTATTTATTTATTTCAACATTTATTTATTTATTGCCACATTTATTTATTTAATGCCACATTTATTTATTTATTTAATGGTGTATATATTTATTTCTTTTTGGCTCTTTCGAGACTCCATATAAAATCTGGTAAATCGTGGGATGTCCCAGTACATAGAAATAGACCAAAGTGGTATTGAGCACTATACCGTTTTAGCCAATTTGTAGACATTTGAAGATAAATTCAAATCTATCATCTGACATGGCAAATTTCCTCTTTCTAGTAATCAAATTGCTTTTAAAGGGCCCAATTCCTATCTTTTAAAAATATAGTTTTTTATAGTAAAAAGCTATTTTATGTTGGTGTTCTTTTATGAAAGATTTAGAGAGTCTTGAAAATTTTTACAGACTTTTTGTTTTTTTGATTTGCACTTGATTATCTTGCAAGAAACACAAGGAATGAAAAAAAAGAAAAAAAAATTAGGACCCAGGTATTATCTCTGAGTAACATTTGTTAAATCTTTGGCTGAAGATTCAGTCCTTGATCAATTTTTGGTCAGTGAGTCCGATCGTTCAAAATAAACCAATAGCAACTATAAATCACATCATCAACCACAAAGTACGACAGGATTTTTTTTAAAAGAGAGAGAAAAAAAGCAAAAACATTTCAACATAAGCAGAAATGCATCCATATTTAGTTTAGATTCGGTCCAAAGTTCATTAATAAATCTTGTTTTGTCCAGGCAGTACAAAAATATTCTTGTGAGAAAAAGTAAAAAGAAAGAGAAAATAAATACAGTAAAAGTGTATAACTACAGTCATGGCCAGAAGTTTGAGAATGTCACAACTATTAATTTTTCCAAAGTCTGCAGTTTTATGAAAATGTATAGATACTCCAGAATGTTATGAGGAGTGATCCGCTCACATGCAACTATTTGCCTAGTCCCTATTTGCCTTGAAAATGAACTTTATCAGTGAAACCACATTTCCACTGCATTCTAGCTTTGCCACAAAAAGACTTCTGATAATTGTGAAATGCGTCTAATTGTATGTCATCACACTATAGAAACATCTGGCAAACAACTAAAAATCCAGAGGGAACAGACCTTATGGAAATGTAATTTTTTTGCATTTTCAAAACTTTTGGCCATGACTGTATACATATCCATAAATATGTACATGGATGGATGGATGGATGGATGGCTTTAATAATCCCTTAAATTTGGTCATCTGCTGACAATCATAAAACCATACACACATAAATGCACAAAAAAACAATAGAAGTCTTCCTTTAAAAAATTAAAGGATGAAAAAAAAAAATTAAAGGAATAAATAAGTTAAATATCCATGGATTAAATAGATAGATAAATAGGTTGGGCGGGGCTCAGCCATCTCCATGTTATTGCTTTTTTTACATGCCACCAGAAGTAGCTGAAGGAGTTTCATCTCAGACTTGCATTCCATGAAAAAATCAAAACCCAAATATTAAACCTAAAAAGAAAAGGGGAATTGGAGTATCAAACACATCACTCAGGTATTCAGAGATTAATCTTCAAGTTCAGTCTTATTGACTGCCCCAGTGTTTTTATGAATAAATCAAGAAGAAGTGGTGAGACAGCACAGCCCCGTCTACAGCAACATTCGAAGCTAAATGTCTCAGATAAATTTCTATTGATCTTAAAACGGGACGTGGGTTTATCATTTAGGGCCTGAATGATTTTGATAAATTTTTCCTGGAAACCAAATTTATCCAACACTTAGTGTAAAAATGTCCATCTAAGTGAATTAATAGCCTTTTCAGCATCTAAACTAACTAGTATTGATTGAGTCAGAGTTGTCTGTATATAATTTAAGATGTACAGTATTCTTCTGATTTTATCAGTTGTTTTTTCATTTTGAATAAGAACATTTTGATCTAAATTAAGAAGATTAAAACTATTTTGCCCAATCTCTGTGCTAGAATAGAGGTGAACAGTTTATAGTCTTCATTGATGACACTGATTGGTCTATCATTCCCACATTCCTCCTGTCTGTCTTTCCCCTCTTTTGGAATGAGGGGAGGGGGAGGTTGGTGTTTCTCCATTCTGAATAAAATTGTTAAAGTCCCCCCATAATTTTTTTGTTTTTAACATGTATGTGTGGCATTTTTTTTATGAAAGACATTCATTGACATTCTCCCATTATTTCCATTTTAGTTTTGCTTGAAGTTCCACGGGTTTCTTTAAATATGAGGCAATAGATATTAATTTGCCTCTCATTGCTGCTTTCAGAGAGTCCCATAGGATAATTGGGGAAACTTCATCTGTTTCATTTATTTCTAAAAATTCTTTTGATATCCTCCTCTATTTTAAACACAATCATGGAGTTGTTGAATTGGTCTGCATTTTGTTTCCTCAATGTGTGTTTTTTGCTTTTTTTTTCTTTCATGGGCAGTTGAGTGAACAAGGAGACAGGATTATGATCAGATAAATCCCTGGTTAGAATGCTGCATTCCTTTATCTTACATTTATCCA
Source organism: Oryzias javanicus (assembly GCA_003999625.1). NCBI lineage: Eukaryota > Metazoa > Chordata > Actinopteri > Beloniformes > Adrianichthyidae > Oryzias > Oryzias javanicus. The sequence continues at coordinate 17,483,148 of CM012444.1, forward strand.
TTCTAAATATAAAGAAATAATCCAACCTGGCATAAACTTTAAAAGATACAATTATCTTCATTTATAAATTACCCCAAATTCTTCCATCACTTTTTTTTATTGAATTAATCTGATTGGTTGGGTTGGAGGAGTCCATATTGGGATTAAAATTAAACCCCCCCCACAAATAACAGATGTGACATAATTGATATAATAATTAAAAATCGTTACACCCGTTGTATGTAATTTTTTTTTTGTATTTAAAGCATCTCCTGTTCTCTGACATCAAATTTCATGTGTTCCATCTAGGATCCAGTGAGAGTCCTTGTAAAGTTGTGATCAGCCCCCAACAGAGTGTAGTTCAGTTTGGAGACCCCTTCACAGCCACCTGCAATGCCTCAGGCAGTGACATTCAGGGAATGGGTTGGGAGTCTCCATATTTTGGCACACCATTTATAAATGGTATTTCTTCTTTGCCACTTCAAATTGACAAAGTGGAAGTTTGGAAAATTGATTCAATGTGCTATGCCGCTCCCTCTGATGGTGACCAGTGTGTAACAAACCTAAAAGTCACCGTTTACAGTGAGTAACTTTCAGTGGATTTTCCCTGCACAGTGTTTGAAATCAATCCAGTCAAAAAAAAAAATGTTATCTTTTATTTTTTCTTCTTTTGCAGAAACTCCAGATCGTGTGTCCATATCCCAGTCCCTTGATGAAATTGGCCTCATGAGGGAGGGTCAAACATATGAAATAGAGTGTTCGATTTTGAATGTTGCACCAGTTAAATACCTCTCTGTGATTTGGTACATTGGAAGTGTATCGGTTTTTGAAGAACATTTTAAGGGTTCAGATGACGGTCCAATCAATGTGTCGCCTGTCCTCAAAATGACGGCCAATAGAAGCCATGATGAAAGTGAGATCTGGTGCACTGCTAAGCTCAACTTGCAGACAGAGGGTGATCCTCCTTCAAGAGAATCAGTTCCGCATCGGTTGAACGTCCTCTGTGAGTTTTAAAAGCTTCTTTTTTTCTCATCTAAAAATGTGTTTGAGTCCACCTCTTCTGGTTTCACTTTTCTCACTTTCATTTTTTAGACACACCCGTTTGCTCTGAGCCTGCGAACGAGACGCTAGAAATTCCTGCAAGTGAGAATGTAACGTTGAACTGCAGCGCCAAAGGGAATCCGAAGCCATCGTACAGCTGGCATTACCCTCCTAACGTGCCAAACACAGCCATAAACGGAGACCACAGCATCCAAACTCTGTCCTTTGCTTTTCCGGGGGTCTACACTTGTAATGCCTCAAACTCCCAGGGCACAACCGTCAAATATTTCACTCTCGTTGAAGCCAAAGGTAAGACATCTAATCTCCATTAATTATATTTATTGAGTCCTCTTGTGCATATTCGTCCCGTGCATGGATGGGTTTTCTCCGTCTTCCTCCCATGATCCAAAAACCGTTAACGTGATAATTCCAGTAGATTCTGAAGGAGAAAAGAGCCGCTTTTCTCCTTCAGAATCTACTGGATCTGCGATTGAAAAGTTACAGAAAGTTAAAGATTTTGTGTTTATGCATCAATGGCGACACTTCAGGTTTACAGGTGACAAAAACTCAGGGGTAAGCAACTCCAGGTCGCATCCCTGCATGTTTCCAACATATCTTATTCTAGCATGTTCCAATTGGCAGGACACACTTGAAACAGGTAATCAGTTACCAGTAGGATTTGGATATTTAGAAATCATGCAGACACTACAGCCCTCGAGGGCTGGAGTTGCCTATCCATGCAATAAGTTGTGACCCCATGACCCTAAAAGTGATGAAGACTGTTTGTAGAATGGATGGATTAGTGTTTTTGTTGATAGATGTCCATGTTGTGAACATTAACGATTAATCAAAAAGAATTAACGCAATAACATTTATTAATGCAAATTAATGACACGTCTTTTTTTTCTTTGAGTAATACGACAGACATCAAAGTATTTAGAGTTCTGCTTATCCTACTGTTAATGTGCTTTGTACACACAATTTAAAAATTTCAGACATTAAAAATGAAGAGCAAATTTTCTTTCCGGACTTTTTTTTTATATTTTCATATAAGATTTACCTGGTAGAATATTTTGATGCATTGTGATTAATCACAGCACAGCTCAAGGTTTTTTTTCCATTAGGGAGAGGGACAAACTAAAAAAGTCATCTGTAGTTACCGTATTTTCACGACCATAGGGCGCACTGGGTAATAAGGCGCAGTTTGAGTTTTTGGTGCTTTTTCTGTATTTAACAAATACATAAGGCGCTCTTGACTATAAGCCGCGGGCATGGTAGAACTAAGGTTGGTCTGAAGTTTGATTCCAAGCAGAAACAGTTCTGATTTACGCGGCTCTCCCGAAACCGAAAGAAGCTGCTGCAAACGGAGCAGCAGTTCATTAAAGGTCTATTGGTCTTTGGACATGTCAATCATTTCTACTTTGTAAGTACTGTGAAGTTTTAGCCAATCCCTTTACTTGTCCTGCCATAGTGGCAGGCTCATATAAAAACATTGTTCAGGCGAGCAACAGCGCGTGCTGCGTAGCGCTTGAAAGTCTGACTTCATTTCACAGCAGGTCAGAGTTCCACAGGTGCTGCATCACATCAGCCAATCAGGAACTCAACCCTCAGCACGGCTGTTTTCAGTGACCCGATCGGAATTAAAGAAGTACAATACAATCCATTCCGACTTTCTTTGTCCTGTTGCAGGGCAGCGGCTCTGTCTGCAGACAGCCTCCCTTCAGCGGGGTTTGCTCGCTTCACACGCCAGAGGGGAGAGAGAGAGAGGTGCTGCAGGGAGCGGGCAGCGCGGGCAACCTGCTTAACTGTCCTGATCTGTGATGTTTGATCTATTTTGTTATAAATAAAAAAAAACGTCCCTTATGCTCCTCGTCTCGGGTTGATTCGGGACAGCCTTCATCCCAGTCACAGAAACAGCTAAAGCCCCCCCCCGGTCCCGGCCAGACTCATGATTAGCGAGTAAGAATGAGGAGGGAGCAATAGTGGTTATAAGAACGAGCGGGACGGGCCGCTGCACGCGGCAGAGGAGTCGCAAACTCAGCGCCTCATGGTGGAAAAAAAGCGCGATTAATGTTTTCCTATTTCTGTTATATTACGGTGGTTGGAACTGCCGAAAACCAACGAATCGGTGCTCCCTGCTGGTGCACGCGCTCAGCCGACAGACGGTCGGCGGACCACGGGTCCGGGTCCGCCGCCCGCCGACGAGAGGGTCTGCTGCTGCGGCGGCGGGTGGGCTACACACGCAAACACGGAGTGCACTTTCTCCCCTGTTTTCCGCAGTGAGGAAGTGAAGGTTTCCTCGCGCACTCCTCCACCTGCTCCACTGACAGGTGAAAGCATGCACGAGGCAGAGCGACCACAAGCAAAAAGATTCGAGCTGTGTCTGCAAGTACCGATCCATATGCAGACAGAACCGTGCTTTTAATGTAACATAACATGGTTTGTGAGACCGGTAACAGCAGTAACCGGTCCAAACGCCGCACTAAAAGAAAATTGTGGGGAAAATAAATATGGACACAGGCACTTTAAAAAAAAAACAATGATCATATAAAATTAACTGGCTGAAAGTTCACAGGTTGCCTCAATAATAACAAATTATCTGACATAAAATGTAAAATTAATGAGAACTAATTTGAACAATGGGATTTTTTTATTTCTGCTTGTGGGGAGAAGCGAGGAAGCACGAACACGTGCAGACACGCGCTCCTCGCTCCGTCCCACACTTCACCATTCAACGTTCTTATGTAATCCGCCTTACAAAAAAAACAATACAATAGGCGCACCACTCTATAAGGCATGCCGCACATTTTGGACAAAATTTTAGACTTTTAGGTTCGCCTTATGGTCGTGAAAATACGGTAAAAGGATTCTGCCCTGCTTGTGTGTTTATTTTGTTTTTACTTGTCTTATTGTTTTACTGTTTTACTTTAAATAGTTGTATTCTTTTGCTTGTTTTTACTGTTTCTTCATTTATGTTTACTAACTAACTTTAGTTTCCATCTTTTACAGGAGATCAAACAACCATTGCAATCCTGTTGGGAGTATTTTTGACCCTCTTAGTGCTGCTAGGAGTTGGCGGTGCATTTTTCCTGACGTCTCACGGGAAGTTCTCCTTCAGAAACTGTCCTCCAAGAAGGTCTTCCGTTATATGAGGAGGATTTAGGGTTTTGAAAATTCTGTTTCAGGATTCTGAGATGTTGCGAAAATGTTTCTGAACCTCAAATGACAACATTTGTCCTGCATGCTCTCTGTGTGTCTTTAAAAACTTTACTAGCATAAGAACTGATAACTTACCAATGGAGCAACTTGACAATTTGAGCTTTAAAGTAGAACCATGATCCCTCTACTTTGTGGTATTTTTTGAGGGAGATCTCCTCGTGTTTTTTACTTTCTGTTTCTATCTCTACCAGTGGAATCACGTTGTAGATGTATGACTAACACACAACATTCTCTGTTTTTCGACATCTTATCTCATTCTCTGACAGGATTTTCAACTTGTTGCCAGGGTCAGAGATAAGAGAGACTTTTCCAAGCCCAGATTCAGTTGAATTCTGAGTCACAAGTTCCTTATTAAGGTGGAGTCTAGTTCTGAAGTTACTTCTTTAGGTTACTAAACAGTTTTACAAATGAGATGGCACAGGTATAACACAGATGCTTCTACTTTAATAAAAAAAACGGCCTCTCTTCTTTCCAGTTGCTGCTTAAACAACACATATTATGCATTTTTAGAGTTTAAAACACTATTTTAATGTTTTTTCTTGTATTTGCACAAATCCTCAACCTTAACTTAAGTCATAGCAAAAAGTACATCTGTATGTGTGTTTAAATTATTGCAAATATTTGTGGTATTTAGTAGTGTTTAAATTGCACATATGGCTTTTTTTATGGTTATTTCTCATGGTTTTTTAAATCCAAAGTATTGCCAAAGTAAGCTTTTGCTGTCAGGCCTGAAGGTAATCTTGTTACATCTTATTCTGTGTTTTGGAAATGTTATCAGTCAATATTATATCTTGAATGCTTTTTATCATGTTTTAAAATGTTGCCCTGTTTTAAAGCTGAAAATGATTATTTTTTGTGAAGCACTTTGGTATGCTGTGAGGAGTTGTAAAGTGTTATATTCATTTATTAATTCATTCAAATGTTACAGATTAAGAATTTGCCAATAATTTAGACCACATTTTCAATGCCTTCTTCTAAAATACTTTTATTGGTAAAACTTAAAAAATACAACCAGGAACATAATAATTTTAACTAAAAAAATCAATTCTGAGGGAATTTTTTCTAAAATGTTGTTCACAAATCTGGCTAAATGTGAGATAGTGAGCACTTCTGCTTTGCTGAGATAATCCATCCCACCTCACAGGTGTGCCATATCAAAGTGCTGATCTGACATCATGATTAGTGCACAGGTGTGCCTTAGACTGTCTATAATAAAATAATAATAAATAAAAACTAAAACTAAATAAAATCTTAATAAAATTATATATATATATTTATATATATGTATATTATTTAGAATTTCTTTCATTTTTACTCTTGAAAAGTCATTCAACTTTGAAAAGTGTTGCCCCAATTAAAAATATTCATTTTGTCACTGTTTTAGGAGTTTGGTCCACGATACCTACAGCAGGTTCTTTTTTTTCAGGTAGTTTTGAATAGAAATGTATTTGAAAGGCACATTTGATGTGAATAAAGCTTTTTAGTGTCTACATACAAAGCTGTAACCAAAGGAAAACATACATCTGGTGTCAAAGATGGGAAATTTCTCCAAAAATTCAAGTTGGACGTCCATTCTTTAGGCACCAAGTGTGGAAGCTTGAACCCAAATTTTTCTGAAGCCATTTTGAACCCAGATCTGCTCACAAAACTTGACCTGAGTGGCTTGGTTCATCAGCTGTGTTTTATACTCATAACTACTGTGAAACAGCAACTGCGTGTAATGATGATGATTTTTATTATCTTTACTGTGTATATATTAAGAATTACATTTTTGCAATAACCATTTTCTATTTTAAATCTGTATTCATTGTTACACTTTAGCACTGTTAAATAAACTCTGCTCTGGCACACCAAACATGCTTAATATTTTTTTAACAAATAGAATTGTTTATTTTAAATGTCTACATGACATTTAAAATAAAGCTTTAAGTTAAAGCTTTTACTATATGGTTCTAGCGAAACTTGAAGCATTTTTAGGCTGCATGCAGCATAATCTTTAGGTTTAGATTTGCAGCTCTCCCCCCTTGTACATTCCATTGTCATCCACATTTGCACATCATAAACACTCACCTGAGCACAGGTGACAGATCACCTTCGCACTAATAGTATGTATGACAAAATGAAAGGCTTTATTTGTATTGGTTTGTATGATTAAGTGAGTGTGAGCTGCAGTTATTTTGTCTGGTTTAAATGTGGAGACTATTTTGGTCAACAGGTATGTGTTACTACTGAGTGCGTGTGTAGACAGGCCCCGCCCATTCTAGTTTGCTATTTAGACCTGGTTGTTTTACGATGTTGATTCCCTCTGCTGCCATCTTCTTTTTTTCTCTAATCCCCCCCCTCCAACCTCTCTCTTCTTCTTTTCTGTCCGGTCCAACCAAAAAAAAATATATATATATATATACAAACTGATCAATCTATTGAGTATAAACCCACCTCTGTTTACAGGTTAACAGGGGTGGGTTTATATTCAATAAAATCTGCCCAACACAAGAGTCTCTCAGCCCGTATCTGTTTGCTCAACTGTTGGACAGGACAAGATTAAAAAAAAAAAAAAAAGAAGGCTAAAAGAAGGCTCCCACTGAATGATCCCATACGACTCTAATCATGTTATCACCTATATTTTAAATATTTTTCATATGGTTACACAGTAAAGATGTCCTGACTCAGGATGTAAACTTTAGTTCTCACTGGATTTAAGCTTTGTGCACTGGAAGGAAGAATGAAGGACTTGAAATGTGGCCGTTTTTATACAATCGATGGCTGCAAAGGGAATTGAAAAGAATATTTGTAATTTTGTGTGTTTAAAGTGTTATGTTGCAGTTTTACAAACTGCTCACAGTTTATATTGTTTAATATGTATAATGCAAACCTTTATCAATTGGTATTTGTTAAAATATGGAAATTGAAGCACTGTTGCTGATGCGCTGAATTGAAGGAGCTCATTGTATGAAGTTGCCTCATCCTCTCTGTGCCATCCCCCCTTTGAGCGTTGTGCCACACCCCCGGCTTTTGTGAAAGATTCCTTTTTTTTCATAAGTGACTGCAGGCATTGTAGCTTCAACTGTATGAGAACGTGTGTGTATGCAAATTAGACTTTATACTGAATACTTTATATTTATTTGTAAGAAACAGCAATAATTGAAGCTGTATTTTTTTTTACAGCACACAGGTGTGTAAATCTTACAGAATATTGTAAGAATGTGTAAATACTGCTGTAAAAATGAGACTTTGTTCAACAATATTTTGGTATTTAAAACATTTTAAATCTGAAGTGTTCTTTATTGTGTCATCAGAAAATGTTGCCTTTATTTCATTTATTTTCAGCTTTTATTGTTTATTTACTTCAAGTAGCTGTTTATTTCGCTCACACCAAAAAAAAAAAAAAAAAAAAAAAAATAAAACTTTGAAAGCTCGAACAGCCAAGAGAAAATACATTATTCACAATAAAACGGATTGTCAGCAGAGACAATCACAACAAAGAAAAAACTTTGATTGGAAAAGCAACTCATCTAAATGTATCATTTTATTTATTTATTTCATATTTTGCTTTGAAACAATTGGGGGAAGGAAACAAAGATTTATTCAAAGTCAAAACTTTCAAAACAGTGATTTATTCATCTGAGATAAAGAAAATCAAAAAGCTGGGGAACAAGTTACTTCATTCAATTGCTACATTTATTTATTGAAAAGTTATTAAAAAAATCAAAACACCACTAAAATGCTAAATGGTTTGGAGCATCAAAATAAACAAATTTTATAATTTTTATCACAACATTAAAGTAGCATAAAATGTGTGTGTGGGGGTGTGTGTGTGTATTTTTGCCTCTACCCTGTAAATAATATTCAGTCAAGAGTCCTCGTGGGGGCGCTGTTGTGACCATTAACAACTCAATGTTTAAGACATAAAAAAATCCCCTCTATCAACTTTCGCTTGTAAAAGAAAAAGGTGTGTCTCAGAGTCAAATATATTTCCGAGCCGTACTTGAATGCAGCATCTCACCTGGGGCCCGTTTCAAGAAGCAGGTTCAACAAATGGACTCCATGGATTCAAAATTCGTGAAATTGAGTTCTCGGTTTCAGAACAGATGAAAAGAGTTTATTTGTGGTGTTTTATTTATGTCAAAACGATTCAATCAACTTAAAGTTTTTGGAGCCAGAATCAGGTGCGTGTGTTGCGACCATTGCAAGCCCCGATCAATGGAGCAAAGACAGCATTATTCACCATGTCAAGGGGAACAAACACTTTTAGAGTTTCGTACTGCCAGCAACGGAAATTGATGAGTTCGTTTAAGCATATGCTGACTACAAGCACATTTTCCGCAAGAAAAGCAACACAGCTGCTGCACTGCTAAAACAGAGAGAAAAGCTGCAGAGTTAATGCACACGTCTACATTTGAAATATTTAAATTCAGGATAAGAACTAAATAATGTCAGGATGTTCATTTTGTCACTTGTTAAGTAAGGAATGGTCTTTGATCTGTTAATAATTTTGCCAATAATCTCCGTAATTCCAAACTTCAGAACCGACTCCACAACCAACCTGTGCAGAAACCTGAGAAGCTTTCTCCAGAACTGATCAAAGAAAGGAGAAACCAAATCAGCTTCAGATATTTGTTATTGCTAAAAACCTTTATCGTGATCTACAAACCTTATTTTTTACCTTTTCATTTTGCACATTATAATTAGTCTTGTGCATTGTGGTTGTTGTGGTTTGTGTTGTTTCACTTTAAAGGTTGAATTGTAAATAATTGTTTTTTTTTTATTTTATAATGCAGTTTATGTGGGAGGAAAATATAATAACATATTTTACATCAGTTATTCATTTTTTGCATGAGTTTTATTAATAAGTAAAATAAAACAGCAAAACGACCTAAAGAGCTAAAAGATCGATATGGCTTTAAGATCCCTGTGAGGAGCTGCAGTTCTCCAACGTCTCAAAAGAACATCGAAAGGATCAGGATTCCTTATTCAGTGGTTTACTTTTTGGACTGTTTTAGATTCATTTTCTTTGTGAAAATTACAGAAAGAGATTGTTAAAATATGGTTTTGTGTCGCTTTCTGTAAAAACACAAATTAGACAAATGTTTTGATTGTGTCAATTTTTCTGATGGTTTACAAACCAATCAACCAACTCACAAGAAAAAGTTTGGGAACCCCTGGTCCACAGGATCCTCTAATGGACATGCTGTTTTGGTTTCTGCGTGGTGGAAAAGTGCAGTCTCTAATGTGAATGTTCTCAAAATGTTAAGGAGGAAGTAATATCCTTCACTTTAAGAAGGGGAGCAGAGGGCAGAGAACTCTAAGTTTCCTGAACCTGCTCCAGACGAGCTTACGTTCACAGACTCAGTTGCCATATAGTGACTGATTCTTAGTTCAGCTTAACCCGCTTCTTGAAATGGGTTTGGTTATATCCGTTTCTGAAACCGGAAATTGGGAGTTCACGACCTTAGCATTTCAACAAAATTTGCTTCTTGAAACTGGCCTCTGAGTTCCTCGACGGTGAAACAGAAAAACACATCTCTGCGCTTTTCCTTCGAGATTGCCAAGATTTAATTCTTGTTTGTTCTCTCTTTCAAAGAGAAAGCATGTGGAAACTCATTGTGTTCATCTTCTTAACCTTCCAAACAGGTAGGTGATATTTGCTTTCATTTACAACTGAGGGATTCTACAGAAGTCTAATAACTCCTTCAAAATTAAAGTTTGAACTAATAATTAAATTTTATCCTTTGGACTGATGGTTCTGTGAAGAACTTTGTTACACATGGCTACACATGATAACCGTTGATGATATACCGTTTTAGCCAATTTGTAGTTTGGACATTTGAAGATAAATTCAAATGTAGCATCTGACAGAAAATTTCCACCCTTCAAGTTATTGAATTGTTTAAGGTCCAGATTCATTTATTTTAAAGCTATAATTTTGACGTTGGTGTTCTTTTACCAAAAATTTTGAAAGACTTTGTTTGTTTGAGTTGCACCTTATTATCGTGCAAGAATCACAAAGAATCACAAGCATCACAAGTAAAGACATTGTTGCAATACTAATCAACATAAGCAGAAATCTAAAATATAACATTCGATCTTCACCTCACTTCCTGAGGCAAAGGAGGTCCGGTCCACCCCTTTCCTTAGAAGGTTTAAGAGTGGAGTATTTTTTCGTCTTTGCCACATAAATCTAGAAATCAATTTATCCCACTCCCTGAATTGGTTTTCACTCAACTCTAAAGGCAAATTTCTAAATAGGTAAAATGTTACGGCTAGAGTTCGAGAACCCAAATGCATAGCAGGCTTGGAAGCAGAAGGATGAATCAGACTCATTTAATGTTGTTTTTTTAACAAATAAATCACCATTGTTGATGGGGAAATAAGGGGAAAGCTGGTTAAAGAAAAAACACAGAATAACATGACAAAGAAAACCTAGAAACTTCATAAAATGCTCCAACACAGAGAGATGAACCAAGAGAACTAAAATAGGCAAACAACTAAATGATCTGATAGGGTGTCGCTGTGAACTCCTCCAACAGGAAGCAAAGGAAGTGGGTGTGGCAGCAAAGAGGAGCCACAGAAGACTGCACAAAACAGAACAGAGAAAAAGGAACTAAACACATAGACCATGTCATAAAGTAATATGGGTAGTATGTTCATTTTTATTATACCTACTCTAGAACCAAGGCTCAAGGATACTAGCTCAAAATGTGCGCGACAGAGTTCAGAAAGGTCTTTGGTTAAGTGTATTCACAGATATTTTATTTTTCATTTTCCCAATTTAACTCAAATTTTGTTTGTAAAGTTAGAGGGGCTGTATAATTAAGGGTCATCACCTGAGTCCTAAGATTAGAAAATATCTTGTACAAGAAATAATTTCCTTTTGCCTTTCCGGGGATTAGGGGCGGGGCTGTTCAGCTCAGGTCCAAAAGCCACGCCCCCTCAGAGAGGATTTTGGAAAAAGAAGCTTCAGATCAAAATGAAAAATGTCTTTTGAAGACATTTAGGTTGTGGAATTTTGGTTAATGACTTCATCATCATAATTAAAACACTATTGGGAACGTTTTTTTTTTTTTTAATTAAAAAAAAACTGTCATGGGGGAATTTTAATCTCTTCATTAGAAGACGGACTAACTTTTCATTCATACGACGATACCACTCGGCATTAACCCTTCCGCTCTCCTTAGCTTGTTTACATTAAAAGTGGGGTCATCTGGACACCACAGGACAGTGCGCTGAACTTTTTTTTTTCACCGATTTTCGAGTTTCACTAATGTCCATGACAGACGTAAAAACCTGTCCCACTTCGTCCACATTTGTCATGGAAGAAATCGCATAACAATATGTGGTTGGAGCCATCTGGACCCCAAGGAGAGCGGAAGGGTTAAACTCATCTGGACCAGCTCCTTTTCCTGGTTTTAGCTTTTATTTACTCCTCTAAAACTTGTTGTATTAAATTCACATTTTGAATATCTGATACTGAAGGTAGATTCAGTGAGTTGAGAAAACTACGAGTAATAATTTCATCGCTAGCATTAGGTTGTGAATACAACTCTCTAAAAAATGCCTTAAAAACTTCCTGAATTCTTTTCTGTGGTTTCCAAGATATTTGTTTTATCTTGAAAACCACTTAATAATTGTATTTAACCTTATTAATTGTACTTTCCTGCTGTTGCAGTTTATATGCAAGATATTAAGCTGATTTTCCTTGTATTTTTCTTAATTTCTTGTTTTATACTGGGGAATTGGATTATTGACATTCTCCCGTACTTTCTCCCTTAGTTTCTTTAAATATGAGGCAATAGATATTAATTTGCTTCACATTGCTGCTTTCAGAGAGTCCCATAAGATAATTGGGGAAACTTCATCTGTTTCATTTATTTCTAAAAGTTATTTTAATATCCTCCTTTATTTTAGACGCAATCCTAGAGTCATTGAGTAGCTTTGACTTTAGCTTCCACAATGCGTTTTGTTTTATGTCATGGGCAGTTGAATGGACAAGGAGATGGGATTGTGATCAGATAAATCCCTGGTTAGAATGCAGCATTCTTTGATCTTAAATTTATCCATCTTAAATATATATAAATAGTCCAACCTGGTATTAACTTTAAAATATGCTGAGTAATGTGTAAAATCTTTGGTAGTTGGATACAATTCTCTCCATATATCAATTACCCCCAATTCTTCCATAAATTTTCTATTTATTGGATTAATTTGATTAGTTGAGTTGGAGGAGTCAATTTTGAGACCATTAACATCCCCTACCCTCACCCCCCCCCCCCCCCCCACACACACACACACATAAATAACAGATGTGACCTAATTGATATAATTGTAAATCGTTACACCCGTTATATGTAATTTTTTTTGTATTCAAAGCATCTGCTGTTCTCTGACATCAAATTTCATGTGTTCCATCTAGGATCCAGTGAGAGTCCTTGTAAAGTTGTGATCAGCCCCCAACAGAGTGTAGTTAAGTTTGGAGACCCCTTCACAGCCACCTGCAATGCCTCAGGCAGTGACATTCAGGGAATGGGTTGGGAGTCTCCATATTTTGGCACATCATTTATAAATGATATTTCTTCTTTGCCACTTAAAATTGACAAAGTGGAAGTTTGGAAAATTGATTCAATGTGCTATGCCGCTCCCTCTGATGGCGAGCAGTGTGTAACAAACCTAAAAGTCACCGTTTACAGTGAGTAACTTTCAGTGGATTTTCCCTGCACAGTATTTGAAATCAATCCAGTCAAAGAAATGTTTTATGTTTTATTTTTCCTTTTTTTGCAGAAACTCCAGATAGTGTGTCCATATCCGAGTCCCTTGATGAAATTGGCCTCATGAGGGAGGGTCAAACATATGAAATAAAGTGTTCTATTTTAAATGTTGCACCAGTTAAATACCTCTCTGTGATTTGGTACATTGGAAGTGTATCGGTTTTTGAAGAACATTTTAAGGGTTCAGATGACGGTCCAATCAATGTGTCGTCTGTCCTCAAAATGACGGCCAATAGAAGCCATGATGAAAGTGAGATCTGGTGCACTGCTAAGCTCAACTTGCAGACAGAGGGTGATCCTCCTTCAAGAGAATCAGCTCCGCATCGGTTGAGTGTCCTCTGTGAGTTTTAAAAGCTTCTTTTTTTCTCATCTAAAAATGTGTTTGAGTTCTCCTCTTCTGGTTTCACTTTTCTCACTTTCATTTTTTAGACACACCCGTTTGCTCTGAGCCTGGGAATGAGACGCTAGAAATTCCTGCAAGGAAGAATGTAATGTTGAACTGCAGCGCCAAAGGGAATCCGAAGCCATCGTACAGCTGGCATTACCCTCCTAACGTGCCAAACACAGCCATAAACGGAGACCACAGCATCCAAACTCTGTCCTTTGCTTTTCCGGGGGTCTACACTTGTAATGCCTCAAACTCCCAGGGCACAACCGTCAAATATTTCACTCTTGTTGGAGATGCAGGTAAGACATCTAATCTTCATTAATTGTTTTTATTGAGTCCTCTTGTGCATATTCGTCCCGTGCATGGATGGGTTTTCTCCGTCTTCCTCCCATGATCCAAAAACACGCTTCATAGGTAAACCCTTTAACACCCGAGCTCCAGTGTTTATGTTCTCTGATTTACTGGAACTTTTCAACCGTTAACCTGATAATTCCAGTAGATTCTGAAGGAGAAAAGAGCTGCATTTCTCCTTCAGAATCTACTGGATCTACAATTGAAAAGTTACAGAAAGTTAAAGATTTTGTGTTTATGCATCAATGGCGACACCTCAGGTTAACGGGTGACAAAAGCTCAGGGATAGGCAACTCCAGGTCGCATCTCTATGGCAAGCCGATTCATCATTTAATAGATATACTTGATATCATGCTGTTTAAGCCCGACTAGTAATGCCAAAAGCGCAACCAGTTCCCTAGTGGAACATGTCTTGGCTTACTAGTTAACTAGTAATGTCTAAAAATGTGCACTAGTTCACGAGTGGACCATATTTTTGCTTACTAGTTAACTAGTGACACTTTCAAAAGGCCACTAGTGAACTAGTGCACATTTATAGACATTACTAGTTAACTAGTAAGCCAAAACATGTTCCACTAGTGAACTAGTTGTGCTTTTGGCATTACTAGTCGGGCTTAAAACAGCGTGATATCAAGGATATCTATTAAATGATGAATCGGCTTGCCATACAACCCTGCATGTTTTCCAACATTCCTTTATTCTAGCATGTTCCAATTGACAGGACACACTTGAAACAGGTAATCAGTTACCAGTAGGATTTGGATATTTAGAAATCATGCAGACACTGCAGCCCTCGAGAGCTGGAGTTGCCTATCCCTGCAATAAGTTGTGACCAGGTATGAATGTGTGTGAACTTGTTTGGCAACAGGTGTACCCCACCTTTCCTAACAGTAAACAGGATCCCATGACCCTAAAAGTGATGAAGAATGTTTGGAGAATGGATGGATTGGTGTTTTTGTTGATAAATGTCCATGTTTTTTTTTGTTTTTTTTTTCCAGCTGTGAACATTAACGATTAATCAAAAATAATTAATACAATAACATTTATTAATGCAAATTAATGACACGTCTTTTTTTCTTTGAGTAATACGACAGACATCAAAGTATTTTGAGCTCTGTTCATCCTACTGTTAATGTGCTTTGTACACACAATTAAAAAATTTCAGACATTAAAAATGAAGAACAAATTTTCTCTCCAGACTTTTTTGTTATATTGTCATATAAGATTTACCTGGTAGAATATTTTGATGCATTGTGATTAATCACAGCACAGCTCCAGTTTTTTTCTCCATTGGGGAGAGGGACAAACTAAAAAAGTAATCTGTAGTTGAAAGGACTCTGCCATGCTTGTGTGTTTATTTTGTTTTTACTTGTGTTATTATTTTACAGTTTTACTTTAAATAGTTGTATTCTCGTGCTTGTTGTCTTTACTGTTTTTTCATTTATGTTAACTAACTAATGTTATAACTTGAGTTTCCATCTTTTACAGGAGATCGAACAACCATTGGAATCCTGTTGGGAGTTTTTGTGCCCCTCTTACTGCTGCTAGTTGGCGTCTAGCGAGAGGTTTTCCTTCAGAAACTTTCCTCCAGAAAGTTCTTCCGTCATATGAGGAGGATTTAAGGTTTTGAAAATTCTGTTTCAGGATTCTGAGATGTTGCAAAAATGATTCTGAACCTCAAATGACAACGTTTGTCCTGCATGCTCTCTGTGTGTCTTTAAAAACTTTACTAGCATAAGAACTGATAATTTACCAATGGAGCAACTTGACAATTTGAGCTTTAAAGTACAACCATGAGCCCTCTACTTTGTGGTATTTTTTTAGGGAGATCTCATGTTTTTTACTTTCTGTTTCTATCTCTACACTTGAAAAGTCATTCAACTTAAAAAGTGCCCCAATTAATGTTGTATATTTGGAGAATAAACAAGTTTTTTCCAATACTTGACAGCTTTAGGAGTTTGAACCACACTCTCCCTTTTTTAGACGTCCTTTCTTGAAGTACCAAGTGCTTTAAACCAATTTTCTCTGAAGCCATTTTAAATCCTGATCTGCTCACAAAACTTGATCTCAGTGACATGGTTCGTGATCTGTGTTTTAAATAGGAATTTTTAAATATACATATATAATTTTTTCAAGCAGCATTGTTTTTGCTCACAACTACTGTAGAACAACAACTGCATGTAATGATGGCAATGATTTTATTGGTGTTGTATTTGTATCATCTTTACTGTGTAAATATTAACAATTACATCTTTGCAATAGCTATTTTCTATTTTACATCTGTATGCATTGTTACACTTTAAAAAAACTCTGCATTGGTATCCCACACTTGCTTAATTTTTCTTTGAAAAATGTACATTTTGAACTATATATTTTAAGGCGTATAACCTTTTTTTTCACTTTATTTCTTTTTGTGTTGCTGATGCCCCTAAGCTGAATACTGATTAAGGTAAAGTCAAACTAGTCAGTGTTTTCCTGCTGCCCTTTGTCAACCTGTTGGGCCTCTTTTTCTGTCTCTTTGAGGCCATCCAGTGCTGAGACTTCCATACTAATTAGTTCTGAGCTAAGTCAATGTAAAGGAAGTCTACAGAAGTGTTATCCTCCCTGCAATAGACAACACAAAGGTTTTCCTGAAATCTTTTAAGTTCTGTCGCTATCATTACCCAAAAGTAGGCCAACGGTTTGTTTATGCTCTGCCTGTGTTGCCATAACAACCTGGCAGAGTACATGCGGCTGAATGAGTCATTGACTGAAAAGATAAAGCGTTTACTATAGATATGGTTCTAGGGAAACTTGAAGCTGCACGCAGCACAATCTTTAGGCTGAGATTTGCAGTTGCCTTCTTCATAAATACACAAGAAGGCATTTGTAACTTGAGATCTCTTGGACTGCAGTTTCAGTTCGGGTTGTTATGCTGTGTAACATTCTGGTCACAGTGCAGGTCTTACAAGCTTGAGCGTAGGGGCCAGAAGCAGCAGGACACAAGCATGCAAGACATGGGAAAATAACCTAACTGCAGGAAATGACATGATTTTGCACGAAAATTATCCATTATTTAACCGTACTACAGCTTTTATGATGAAAGTATGTATGGGTTTATGTCCACAATTGAAGAGGTTTACAAAAAAGAAAACCACAAGAAAGAGTTAAGATTTTACTTGATGCCACTAAAAAATGAACTATCATTATTGGAGATCTGTTGAAGTTTTTGAAGCCCTTCGTTTCCGGTTTTAGGACAAAGCGTTTTTTTATTTGTCAATCAGCTGTTACATTTCCCTCTTTTTCTCCCCTTCCCCCCCTCCCATCCCTGAAGTCAGCTGGGAAAGGGCTTTGTGTTGGTCCAGCATAGTTCCCTGCAGAGTTGCCGAGGTTGTTCAAGAAGGAATTTCTCTGTCTCTCGACGAATCCACAAAAAAAAAAAGAAAAAAAAAACATGGGAAATAACGTCCTTACGTGGATTTTGGTTATTTGCATGGTTTCCTCAGGTAAGCCATAAAATGATGCTCCTATATTCATGTCATTTTTTAGGAGGGGAAAGTGTTCTTGAAAAAGCTTTATGTCTTCAAAGGAAAAGAAAATGAGAGTTTAATTTCAACATTTTGGAATATAAGTTGAATAGTTTACACTCAAAATGACTTTTTGACATGTTGTTGAAACAGGGTTACATAATAGATTCTGATTTTCCCGATTTTCATGTTCTGATGTGATCACGCCAGCGGCTGTTTTGATGATAACTGTTGCTGTGTGTGACAGCTTCAGGTGAAGGATGCTCCCTAGTCCTCAAGCCTTCCAGGGTTGTGGTGGGCTTTGGGGAGTCGGTCTCAGTCAGCTGTGAAGCTACACGACCGGTTCATGTGCTGGGCTGGGAATCTGTCATCGGCGCCTCATACACACATGAAAACCGCTCCGTCCAGTGGAAGGTGGACAGCCTTATAGATTGGATTGAGGAACCTATATGCTACGGGGTGTTTTTCACTGCTCCACGACAGTGTGAGGAGAAGCTCAACCTGGTTCTCTTTAGTAAGTTCAGCCTCGCTTCAAATAAATGTTATTAAACTGACGTGTTTGCCTGACAGGATGTCTGTGTTAATGCAGAAACTCCAGACAGAGTCTCCATCAGGCACATGAACCACAGCGGCCCCATGGTGGAAGGGAAAGAGTACGAGCTGCTCTGTGAGGTTCAGAATATTGCTCCTGTTCAGTATCTCACCCTGAGGTGGTACAGAGGGCAGACAGAGGTTTATACCCACTCGTTTGTTGACTCACCGTCTTCCTCACCCGCCCAAGTCTCGTCCACCCTCGTAATCACTCCAACAAAAAGCGAAAATGAAGCGGAGTATAAGTGTGTAGCAGAGCTGGAGCTCGGACCTGAGGGGCCACAGCCACCTCCTTCTGTAACCTCAGAGCCTCTCATTGCATCTGTGCACTGTGAGTTATGAACCTTGCACCTTCCTAAAGCACGTCGACTCACATTTCACACATTACCGTTCTTCTTTTTCTCTCTAGTTCCTCCAACAATCCTCAGTCCTGAAACAGAAGTTTTGAACTTAACTATGGGTAATGAAATCACCCTAAACTGCACAGCCACAGGAAACCCTGCACCTGTTTACACGTGGCAATCCTTGCATCCCATGCAGGAGAAGATGATGGATGAAGCTGTGGTTACCTCTTCTTCACTTCTCCCAGGAACCTACACCTGCACTGCCTCAAATCTACTGGATCAGAAAAGCAAGCAGTTCATTGTCAAAGCAAAAACCAAAGGTAAAGAGGCATTTAATATGAAATGATGTACAAATTATCGCTCAAAATTCTGATTTGTTTTTGCTCAGGTATCTGAGGCAAACTACCTTGCATGAGGGTCAGAAGACTACATCCGGCGTACAGAAAGCAAAGCTCTGAGAAGATTTTACTGTTGTTTTCAACACGGAAAAGATGCAACCTTTACAATTCAGTGGATATTTATGGAACGTTAGATTTCACAGGCAAGACCACATTAAAAAAAATGTTTTGGGTAATTTTATTTTTAATGTGTTAGATACAGTTTTAGAATTGTAATTCTTTTTATTCCGATGTGATTTTCTTGATCCATTTTATGTGTTGGTTTGTGTTCTTGACTAACAAAATAGAGTTATGGTAAATAACAAAAAAGAATAAATGAAAAAAATTCTGTGGTTGCCATTGTACATATGAACTGTTTCTTAATTTTCTTATCTTTATCAATAAAATAAAAATGTAAAAAAGTGGGCATTTTCTTTCATCGTGTGCTTTTTTTCAAAATAAACAAAGCATAAACTTCAAATATCTGACATATAAATATTTTTAAAAGGATTAAAAGTTATGGCAAAAAGCTTGCATGTAAATATGTCTTTGGCCACATGATGTCGCTGTTGAGCGAAGTAATTGGTTAACAGCACACCACGTGATTAAAACAATCCCTTGAATGCGGAAGTAGCTCCTTTTCCAGTAGCGGTCAGTCGACCTGCATGTAAAACCTCACTGGTAGGTATAACTTTAAAAGCAATGCCAACCAAACTTTACCCAAAGCGTGGAGATTCAAGTTTTGCACTTTTTTAATCCTACCATATTTTCCTAAAGATATGCCACAGAAAGATCCGTGTCAAAAGCAAGCATGTGCCATTCAAACGTGTTTACAAGGTACTCTGACGCTGTTGTTGTTGCGACCTTCTAATGCAAATCTTGAAAAAAAAAAAAAAAAAATCTGAACAATTTGTTTTTTCTCATCTTTCAGCTAACAAATATATGGAAACTAAATGCGAGGATGTGATCCGAGAAATGCAGCGGTGCTGTGCAGCGCAAGCTGGAAACTCCGTCTGCTGCTCCGGTTTCAAAAACTCCAAACTGACAGAGAACAAGAGCAAAAACAGCTGACACCACATGATGACGCTCATTTAACGGGAATAAAAAAGGAAAAGAAATCTAGCCAGTCTTCTTTACTCTGTTAGGTTTAACTTGACTTATAGCTCTGATGTTCAAATGGGTGTACTGACCAAATGAGTTGTGAGGGTTATATTAACATGTATTATTTTACTGGCTGTATAATAATTACTGTATATTTTGATCGGTATACAGTCAATTGCGATATGTCTTATGATTGCGACACCTGGGGATAAAAAAATGGAAAAATATACAAACTGATTTTTTTTAAAAACTCTTATAATTGTTCTGTATTTTTAGGGGAACGGTAAAACTAAATTATAATTTATCAATCTGGACCACACATCTATATAGGAAAAATCAATAAACAGAGTTTGAAAATGTGATCATTTGTAACTTCATGTTGTCAATAGAAGCATATTGCATTTAATCTAAACAAAAAACGGGTAATTTATTTATTTTTTTTTTATCAATGTTTTTTCTAATGTTTACTTTAATTAAAACGATATAAATCGTTCTGTGATTTTTTTTTTTTAAGGATAAAAAATAAGAATGCCATGAAACTTTTCAAATGTTTGTCAATTTACCTGGACTAATTTCATTTTTCATAACTCTTTAATTTATGGCAAATATTTGTTGGGGTTGTTTATGTATGGATGCCTTCCAATTTAATTTAAATTTCCGAGTACAGTTAGACATTTTTCCTTTTTTCATTTTTATTTATATATTATAAAATTCTATTTTATGTTGTTAATTTGGTTTATGTTATGAATGTTTTTTCTTCTTCTCTTTTACTAATGCTTAAATTGTACTAATTTTGGTTTATATGTTTACATATATAAATTCATGTTTTGCAATATCTACAATTTACTGTCAATAATAATTATTTAAAAAGTTAATTTTTTTATTTGGTTTCTGACGTTTACGTTACAACCAGAACGTACACTACGTGCCTCACGTATGACGTAAGCGGAAGTTCTGAAGAGAATTTCTTCTAGAACTCTGTAGCAGCTTCTCGTTAGCTCTTGTTTGGGTGTAACGAGTCATTTATCACGAGTAAATTTGGATTACAGTAACAGAGCACTAACACGCAGTTCTAAAAGGTTCAAGTGTTCATATTTATTGGATCGATTTTTTAGCTTGCGTGATTTAAACGTAAACTTCATCGACTTCAAGTCGAAGCTAGCGCTGCTTGCTGCAGGATGTCCAGGATAGATTACAGCGTTTGGGACCACATTGAGGTATCGGATGATGAAGATGATACCCACCCAAATATTGACACTCCCAGCCTCTTCAGATGGAGACACCAGGTAAATATAAAATCTTTTAAGAAAAACACTTAAAAGACCCATATTTTTAAATCAGCTTTTGCTTATTTCTGATTGTGATTTCCCAACGTATGCCATTCTAATTTCCTAAACTGGATTCCCTCTTAGATTGAACCCACAATCATCAATAGAGTTGACGAAAGGGCTGATGAATACTTGAAATTGTTTACCAGTGTTCACGCATGTGTGATTTTTTTTTCTCTCTCTCTCTTAGGCACGTGTGGAGCGAATGGAAGAATTCCAGAAGAAAGGTGAAGACCTAAAAAAGGCACTCACCGAATGTCGCCGTAAACTCACAGATATCCAGAAAAAGATCCAGGACCTGAACCTGGAGTCCGATGGTGCCAAAACAGAGCTGACCAAATACCAGGCCGATGAGAAGAAACTGAAAAAAGAGGAGCGGGACTGGGAGAAAAAGCTGGATGAATTCAACCGAGAGGAGAAGAAGATGCCGTGGAATGTGGACACACTCAGCAAGGATGGGTTCAGCAAGGTGACTTAAAATCAAACCTACAGATAGAAGGAAACCTGTGGTTTTCTAGCAAGATGTTGGAAAATCCAATGAATCTCAAACAATTCTTTTAATTCACATTCTCTAAAGTAATAATTTTCTAAAATAAAAAATATTCTGTTTGTCATAACATGTATTTTTTTCCAATAGAGCATAGTTAACAAAAAACCTGAAACTTCTGAAGAGACTGAAGAAGAAAAGGAGCAAAAACACAAAACATTTGTTGAAAAAAACGAGAAGCAGATTAAACATTTTGGTAAGCCTCAGTGACTTCCAAAAGTAATTCTATTGCTTTTTCCCTTCTTTAAAAAATATTAAAGTCCATTCTTATTTACTTGTAGGCATGTTGCGACGATGGGACGACAGCCAAAAGTATCTCTCTGACAATCCACATCTTGTATGTGAAGAAACCGCTAACTATCTTGTCATCATGTGCATCGACCTGGAAGTCGAAGAGGTAAAGAATCAAATATTTTTATTCTTGTTTTTGTCTTCCTCATATGTTCTCTTCAAAATGTTTTTCATCTGCGTATGTGTTTATTGTAATTTTATTCTTATTATTAAAGCTTTGCTTTCCAATTTGCAGAAACATGCACTGATGGAGCAAGTGGCCCATCAGACCATCGTCATGCAGTTCATTCTTGAGTTGGCGAAAAGCCTCAAAGTGGACCCCCGTGGTTGCTTCCGTCAGTTTTTTGCGAAGATTAAAGTAAGCCGACGTATTCATTTTTGAGTTTAATTTCCTCAATTAGTCTTTGATTCTTGGATGAAACTGATAAAAACTTCTTGAAACTTTTTTTCTTTTTGATCAAAAGTTTTTGTAAAATTTTCTGATTGTTGTAGTAGTATTTCTGGTTTGGAAAGTCCGCATTTGTCTTGGTTTCCCAACAGACAGCAGATCAGCAATATCAAGATGCTTTTAACGACGAGCTTGAGGCGTTTAAAGAAAGGGTGAAGGGAAGAGCAAAGATTCGCATAGAAAAAGCCCTGAAAGAATATGAGGAAGAAGAGCGACAGAAGAGGCTGGGGCCCGGAGGCCTGGATCCAGTTGAAGTGTATGAGTCACTGCCAGCTGTAAGTGCTTTCTAAAAAAGAAAAGAAAAATGGCACTTTTGTCAATCTCTCTCAGAGTTTGAAATGGCTCACATAGTTTGTCTTCAATTACAGGAAATGCAGAAATGCTTTGATGAGAAGGACATTAGTATGTTACAAGAAGTCATCAGCAAAATGGATCCCACTGTAAGTTATTCACTTTTGTATGGAGACATTTTAGGCATTTTTGTCTTCAAGAAATCCCAGTTAACATGCAACTTTTTTCACATGTTTTAGGAGGCCAAACTTCATATGAAACGGTGCATTGACTCAGGCCTGTGGGTCCCCAACTCGAAATCCGACGATGGGGAAGACAAGGAGGAAGAAGGGATCTACGAAGAGGTGAAGCAGGAGCCGCAAGAAACCAAGGAGTGACCACAGTGAATCTTCCTTGTTTGTGATTGTATTCACTCACTGTATCCCGGTCTCATTACATGTAAAACAGCTGGCCAATAAACACAACAATTTCTCTAAACTTTTTGAGTACAAATTTAAAATATAAATGTCACATGTTTAAAAAAAAATTTCTCCCCCTTTTTTTGGAAAACAAACTGTGTGTTTGTTCATCACCCAAGATTAATCTTTTTCCTTCATTTGTTTTTTTATTTGTTGGCTTGTTGCATAGTTTCAAGCTAAATAACACAGCATTGTCAAAATTTTTGGTCGCAGATATTTTATGTAACATTTTGTACGTTCACCCTGAAGTTCTGTTTTTTTGGGGGGGGGTTTTGTATTATTTTACTATTTCCTCCACATCTTTTTAATTATTCAAGTAACAAGAGAACACTGACTTGGACTCTATTGATTATTCAAAATATAAATTTGAAGGATGGAAAAAAAGCTGGTTAATTGGTTTTAAGGAAAACAGTGATAGGTGTTACTGTCAGTATTTAGGCCAACAATAGTTACTCGAGCTCTGTTGTTTCTTAATTTAATTGTGCCCAAAGATCTAGCTTTGGCTTCTTGCTCAATGGTAATCTAAAGAGTGAAAAACCCAAATAGTGGCCTGTGTGAGATGATGTAAAATTAATGTTTTTTTAGGGATTCTCTACCCTCACTTTGCTTGTGCTTCAAATGAAAAAGTACTTTGACATTTGCATGTCATGGCTTACATTTTTAAGTAAAGAAAATGAGGGAAAACTGCTTTTTTCATAGGGAAAAAATAAAAGCAACTTTTAAAAACTGAACATTGTAGTTTTTTTCAAATTATTTTTTCTTTTTTGTAAGGATAGACAACTATAGAACCATAAACATTTGAAAATGGGTGCCTGTCGGAAAGAATTATATAAATATATTTCTACTGCCCCAGGAGCATTTCACTCTATAACAATGCATAGTTGCATGATTTGAGTATAAACACTCTAAATAGAACAATGTTTTTTTTCTTTTGTAGATTTTGTTTACGTTTTTACAAAAATTCTAGTATTACATCAGATGCTAAAAAAAATCACCTGTGCAAAAAATAGGAGGAATATTTATTTTGCTTTTATTCACAATGCAAAACTTTATTTTCTTAAAAAATTGAATGCAGTTTGAACAAGTTGACTGTCAAAAGGAATATTCTTAATTTTTTACTTTAAACATTGACAAGGTTTTCACTTAGCTTTTGCTTGATTTTAAAATAAGTAATATTACTTTATGATTTATCAATCCATTTAATCTAGATTGCCTAATCTGCATGCTAATGTTAAATGTACTTTAAAAGCAGCATCGTGTTTGGATCAGATTTGACTTGATGTAAAGGGTACATTAAATTTCCATTTAGCCAATGCTGATCCTCTGTTTTTAAATATAAATGTTTAACTTTTGTTAAATATAAAAATGTAGTGATCTTCCAAATGTATCAGTAACTGCAGGTAGTCTGCTACAGTCTTGTTATTCATCTTTTTTTATGTCAAGTAGATAGCTTATATATACATTTTTAAGTCAACATAACAACTCTAGCTGCCAAGTCTTTGCGTACATTAGTTTTCTTCAACTTTTTAGGCAAATCTTAATAGTAAATACGTTTTAGACAAGATTTTAGGCTTTTTAAACTTCCCCATCCATCTTCTCAAAACTGTTTTATTTCCCTTTGGGGTCACGGGGGGTTGCTGGAGCCTATCCCAACTTCTTTTGTGGGAAGGGATAATCAGGATGCCAGTCTGTCGCAGGGCCACACAAGCACAATTTAGTGTCTTCAGTAAATGTATGTTCTTTTCTTTTATTATTCTAACAGCTTTCTTTAGATTCTCTCTTGTTCAACCTGTATTTTGAAGGTTGCTATGCTGTGCTGAAATTTTTTTCATCACTCTTCATGTTATCTGGTGGAAACGGCTGAAAATATTTCATGTCTGCGAAGAGAAGTTACTGTTGACTGTTTAACCTAATCTTTGAGATTGATTTTTTCCTGTAACCTAGGCAACCAAATTTATAATAAATGGGGAGTCTGTGCACACTTGCATTCACAACAGTGAAGGAGAAAAAAAAACATTTGCGAGAAATTTCAGTTTAGATTGTGTCTGCTTTCATTCTAAAAGAAATTTGTCTTTGCAAAAATTACTTTAACACACGGGAAGAACATGGAAATTCCACACAGAAAAGTCCAGGTGGGGAATTGGAACAACTACTTTCTCACTGTGAGGCAGGAGTGCTAACCACCACACCACCTTGTAGCCAAATATGGAAAAATAGTAAAAACACACTTCATATTTACAAAATAAAATGAAACTTACAGCGTGGTCCTTTACCATCCATGTTTATTCTCACGTATTAAATCTGCAAAATGGTAAAAAAAGGGAAAAGAGAATTAATAACAAAATGTGCTTTAATTTCAAATGGTCATAGAAAATTAGAAAAAGTTGATTTGAGAGGGTAAGCCAAACAATATCTTAAAAAAAGTAATAAAATGAATTCTGTTTTTGAGCTTAGTTTTGAAAAGTTTTTGATTCTTTTTTTTTTTTTTTTTTTAAATCAAAGACATATTAAAAAAAATATATTGTAAAGACTCCCTTGAGTGCTTTCCATAGGTGCCTTTTAGAGCATGTGCAAAACTGTTCAAACCTGTTTATTTACCTGCTTTATCCTGGTGGAGTCATGTTGTAAAAATTAAGTGCAAAAAAGAAAAAAAGTTAATGAGTCCCACTTGAATAAACAAATCTTCATGTGACATTTTAATAATTACAAAAAATATAAACAAATAAACTTACCATTTTACAAATCAGCTTTTCCTAAAACACAACGTTAAAATCAATATAAATCTTTTTTTTTTTTTCTCTACAAAAAAAGACTAATTTATGTTTTTAAAGACATTGACACAAATAGGGTGACGCATGTGCTTAAAGCAGTAAACAGGCGTCTCGACATATCCAATATGGCGTCCAACTTTGCGTATGCAACGAGCTAGCATGGCAACTCTGGCTCATTGGAGGGCGGGAGCTGTGACGTCAGGAGAGAGAAGCTGGCGCTTCCCGTCGTTGGGTTTTTACTTCACGAGAATCCGAGGCAGTGGGCGTCAAAGGGGAATTATGCTCGCTGACATTTAGCCTTCAGTTCACAGCGCTGCCTTCTATTTTTTAAAAGGTTCGTTTTTGAGAAATAAACTCGACGTTAAATGGTGAGTTACTTTCTTTAAATTATACGACTCGCTTTGCTAAAGTACCCGGATACGTCCGTAGTTCATGTTTATATGCAGTTTCCTTGTTTAATGTTTCGAAAATACTTTAGTTTATGGATTATGTGTGAATGGTTTGTGTTTCAGACAGCACATTTTATACATTTAT
Source organism: Oryzias javanicus (assembly GCA_003999625.1). Lineage (NCBI taxonomy): Eukaryota > Metazoa > Chordata > Actinopteri > Beloniformes > Adrianichthyidae > Oryzias > Oryzias javanicus. Next base: position 17,509,475 of record CM012444.1, read on the forward strand.
ATCTAAAATATACATATGGGTCAGGTTTAGGTTGTACGGGCACTATAACCGTGTGTACATAAACAAGTTTTTTTTTTTTTTATTCGATCCCGGAAGGCCTTCCACACAAACATGCTCACCTGTGTCGCACATTCTGTAATTATGTACATGTATATATTTTTTCTTTTGAATTTTAAAATGATTATTATATTTTTAATTTGACTGGCAAAGCATAATATTTAAAAAAAAAAAAGAATAAAAAAAAAGAAGAAGATTTAATTTATTCATATTTTATTTTGTGTCACGTTTTTTTTTTTTTTTTTTCCTCCAGCCAATACAGCTGAGTCACAACCCTCAAGTGTGCAGCCCAACATGTTGAGGAGAAGGTGGTTGAAGTTCTTCAAGCCGGAAACTCTTCCTGGCCCCAGTGAGGCTCCTCAGACTCCAGGCATCCATGTCTACCTGTTCTGGAGCAGAGATGGCGAAGCTCATCTGTCCCACACAGATGGAGACGTCACAGCGGAGGAGCTTTGCATCAGGGCTGCAGAGGTTGTAGGTGAGACTGGATGCAAGTTGAAAACAAAACAGGGTCTAATCTCTCTCATTTGTTGAGTCTGTGTAACTCATTGTTTGTCCCGCAGGTATAAACCCGCTTTGTCATGCGTTATTTGCATTATATAACCCACAAACACGCTATTGGTACAGTCCGAACCACATTTTCAGCCCAGAAGAAAACTGCAGCTTGGTGCTTCAGTACTGCATGAGGTTGGTTTGGAATCTGTTTATGCTATTGCACTTCAAACAGAGCGATCCACTCATTCAAAAAATGGGTTTTCTTGGGTTTAGGTTCTACTTTCGGAATTGGCATGGACTAAACGAAAAGGCGCCTCTGGTGTCCCGCCACACTTTGAAAAGTGGTACAAATCAGAAAGGTTCCACTCTGCTTGATATCACATCTTTGGAGTACTTATTTTCTCAGGTAGGCTGTGTTTTTATGAGTTTACTAACTTTTGTAGAGCTTGCATTTAATTTGCATCCTTTTATCAGGCTAAACATGAATTTGTAAACGAAGTGGTTGAAATGAAAGAAGTCCAGAGCGAGGAAGAAAGAAGTCGTTTTAAAAACGAGAGCCTGGGAATGGCGGTACTTCACCTGTCACACCTTGCAATACAGACAAACTCTACTTTACCAGAAGTAGCTGGAAAAGTCAGGTAATAACAATCAAATAAGCCATTATTTTAACTCTTGTGTTGTATTTTTCACAATGGGAGAGAAAAATGCAAAAAATTGATCAGTTAGTCTTTTTTACAAATAACTTCTCTAATTTGACATCTTGTTTCAGCTTTCTCCAGTGCATTCCAAGATCGTTTGCCAAAAACATCTCCAATGACAACTTCCTCACTAAAATGAGGATCCGGCTGGTGTTTGCCCAATTTGTGCGCACCTTCCAGCAGCACACAGTAGACAGCCGACAGGTGACCACCCAGGAGATCATGTACAAGTACATTTCTACTCTGGAACAACTGGCTCCACGATTTGGTTCAGAGACTTTCCAAGTGACTAGCCTGAAGCTGAGGGAGGATGGCGATGGGAGCGGCTCCTACTCGAGCACGGTTCATGGAAATGGTCTCTCAAAGGAAAACTTGAGCCCTCTCGTCACTCACGAAGTTATGGTGTCTGGTACTGAGGGGGTTCAGTGGAGGAAGTTGCAGATTCAGAGGGTTAGTCAAAGACATTTTTTGTGGTTCTTATTGTTTTTATTGTGGAATGTTTTTTATTTGTATATTTTGTTTTTAATCTAGGCTCAGGAGAATTCCTACCTCCGAAACGACTATTTGAACTACAAGAAAGTAAAACAGCTGAAGGCTAACACTCCCGATACATGGACCCTATTCTCTGATTTTCCTGATATTACCCACATCGCCATTTCTGAGGCTAATGTGTACATTAGCACTCTGGATAACCGCTGCATGGTGAGAGTTCCTGTCTATTTAAAAGCCTAATCTAACTGTAGCAAATCTAAAGTGCTTGTGATGCATCAATCTGTCATTAATATTTATTGTTTGAATTATTTATTTCCTGGATGCGTTCAAGCAGTAAACTTTATTCTTATTTGTGTGATTAAAGGTGGTGTTTTGCCCTAAGCAGGCTGTTAAGTTTAAAGTGTTTGTAGGTGGGAGCTCAGATTGTAAGCTTGTTGTGTTTGTGTTTATGCATGTAGGTGGTACAGATGAACTCCAGCCAGGAGGCCCGTTCCTTCGTCTCTCTTCTCGATGGATACTACCGACTGACTGCAGACGCCCACCACTATCTTTGTCGCGAAGTGGCTCCCCCAAGGGTAATTCTGAGTGAAGCAAATCTGCTGCACGGACCCATGCAGTGAGTTTCTTTTTTGCATCATCCATGCATTAAGGCATAAAAAGGTTCAGAGGAGCGGTTATATCATTACCGTGTTCTTCCAGTGAGGAGTTTGTGCTCCACAAGCTGAAAAAGGATGCAGCAGAGGAGGGAGCGTTCCTCATTCGCTGGAGTGCAATCGACTATCACAGCATCATTCTCGCAGTGCTAAAAAGAAATGAGGTAACTCGACACCCACGCATCTCTTTTGGGAATGTTTGCACTTAAGTTTCAGACGCTCACTTATGTTTTGTGCTCACAGAACGGTTCGCCGCCGAGCCACAAGCAGTTCCGCATCCAGCAGAAGGGTTCGGTGTTTTGCATGGAGGGCTGGAACAGAGAGTTCTCCAGCGTGAAGGAGTTCATAGATAACCTCAAAACATTTGTCCTAAAGTCTGGCTCTGACAGCTTTATGGTCAAAAAGTGCCTTTTGCCAAAACAAGCAGGTTTGTAGTCGACTTTATTCCTTGAATATGAAGCTGCGTTCACATCGAATGTGATTTGGGGGCTTCCAATTTCCAAAGACAAGATGAGATCAGAGGTCATGTGAAGCGATTTTAGCGTCAGGTGTGGCGCGTCTGCCTGGCAGCAGCGCATTTGGAGTTTTAAAGTCAAAAATATGAACATCAGCAAAGAAAATGCATCGTATCAACTGAACAGAGACTCAGCAGGTGGAGTCCAACACCAACGTGTAGGAGAATCTGATACCTCTACTCCTACATTTTTTATTATTTTTTTCTTTGAGATAACGGTCAAAATATTGCCTAATTTTATTCTTGTTTTTATTTCTGCCTTGCTTGGACTGATGCGGGACAGTAAATCATCAAACTGGGCCACAGAGAGGGACAGAAGTGTTGCTGAAAGCAACTGTCATATAGTAGATGGTGAACGCCACAGTACCGGGACAGTCTCTGAATGATCGAATGACCCCAGAGATGAACACTGGATAACCAGTGCTTATTTAAATACCTTTAAAACAAATAAACAGGATTTTTCATGTAAATAAGATGTACAGTCAATGCTTCAATGTAGTGATGAGTTAAAACTTTGGGCAGGAGCTCCACCCACACATCCAGTTTATGGACAGATTTTTTGTAAAATAGCAAATTTGATGCATTGATGGGAATGCAGCATTACATGAGGCGTTCCTTACTCCAATACTTAAACGTTTGTTTTTGTGCTCCTCTTGTTTGTAGAGATCTCCAACCTTCTGGTAAAAAGGCACAGTGATGAGCTCGACCCCGTCTCTGAGTCCTTTTCGCAGAAGCTGACCAAGCTACGCTTTAACCGCATCAAGGAGAAAAACATCACTCCGGTCGTCATTTTCACCTGGTAGCTCAGTTTTCACAAAAGCTGTCAGCTCTGAAACTGACTGTTTTGGTGTGTTTTGTTTGCAGGAAGTGCATTTGGGTCGAGGCACAAGAACTAATATCTACTCTGGGCGGCTGCTTGTGGGAGGGGAAGATGACGGGGACGACATTGAGTTCAACAACAACTCCTCCAAGCAAAAAGGCATTCGGGTGGTCCTCAAGATCTTGGATCGAAGCCACGAAGACATTGCTCTTGTAAGTAGCGTAACGTTACAGAAAATCCCCCAAAAAGATCACTTTCTGCGTTCCATACCTTCACAATCACTGTTCAATCTCTGTCTCAGGCATTTTTTGAAACGGCAAGTCTCATGAGCAAAGTGTCCCACAGTCACCTGGTGTTCGTACACGGCGTGTCCGTCAAAGAATCTGAAAGTGAGAGCAAACACTGTTGAACAAACACCTGCACTCCTAATTCCAGTGGCCTCTTTCTTTATACTTCTCTGTCGCTTTTGTCTGCTGCTTTATTGTTCCCATGACAACTACTGCTTAAACCACAGTTACTTTTATTGTGGCTTTAGATTTCTCACAGTGACTCCTGCTTTCACAGACATCATGGTGGAGGAGTTTGTGGAGTTTGGACCTTTGGATGTCTTTCTTCGCAAAAGAAAGGCGTCCGTGAATGCTCAATGGAAGTTCATGGTGTCAATACAACTCGCCAGTGCCCTCAGTTACCTTGTAAGTTCAGCCACTTATATTTATTTTAAGAGTCAGTACATATTAAGCATTATATCAGTCTCTTAATATTTAGCAGCAGTCCAATATAAAGTAAATATTTTAGCAAAGTTAAATAATGTGTTGATTTTTGTTTGAGCAGCTGTTGTCGGTCTTTAGGATATCTGTATGCCTTTCAAGATAAGTGCTGCGAATTATTTTTATCATCATCTATACAGGAGGAAGTCTGAAGATAAAAAAATCTTAAAGATTAAGTTTTGCAACAACCCTTTCAAAAAATACAGATTGTCCATCTTAAAAAGTTTTGTAAATGTGTGAAAAGATCCTCAACAAATAAATCAACAACATTGAAAGATGTAATAATCCTCCATTTTCCAACTTGTCAACATTTGTGTTGCTTTGTTTTGTAGGAGGCTAAACAGCTGGTTCATGGCAATGTCTGTGCCAAGAACATTCTAGTGGCAAGACGTGGCCTTGAGGTCGGTACTACTCCTTTCATCAAGCTGAGCGATCCTGGAATTTCCCTAAATGCCCTCACACGAGAAGGTCCGTACCTGCAGCTTAATGTGCACGTTTTCTGTTATAGCTTAGCTACACAGAACATTTTCTCAGCTTTCAGTGGATGCTTGAACTTCAATTATGTTTGATATAAAAAACAGGAAGCTTAAAGCATAGCCACTTCCTGTTACCTGTTTCCTCTTGTCTTTCTGATTGCTTCCTGTGTGTCAGATTAAACACGCTGAAGATCACGTAACAAAAAGCAGGTCCATTTTAAAGAAGTATTTTTATTAACTTTAACATTTTAAAATGAAACTGCAAACAGGTATGTTTTTACACTCCAGAGCGTTTGGACCGCATCCCATGGATTGCCCCTGAGTGTGTGGACACCAGCGCACCCATCGGTCACACTGCTGACCAGTGGAGCTTTGGCATTACGCTGCTGGAAATCTGCAACAATGGGGATGTTCCCATGAGTGGCTCTACATTGCCTGAAGTAAGTCCATGTTAGAGGCTCCACTCGCATTTGCATCCAAGAACCATGTTGCTTAAGCATGTGTTTGTGACCAGAGATGGTTCTGTTGTCGCCTGAACAGAAAGAGCTCTTCTATCAGGAAAAGCAACACCTTACTGAACCATCCTCAGAAGAGCTGGCCCGGTTCATCAACATGTGTTTGACCTATGAGCCCGAGCAGAGACCTTCGTTCCGCACTGTCCTCAGAGAACTTACTGAAATGATGATGAAAAGTCAGCCTTTTCTTAAGGGTAAAGAATCTGTCAACAAGAAGGGTATTCATAAAGACAAAGTGGTTTTTAGTTTTATGTTTAACATGTCTGTTTGAATACGAAATTTGTCTTGTTAACTCACTGTCAAAAATACGTCACAGTCATATACATCGAGTCCTGAAACATCAATTGCTGCACACGCTCACTGAGTTTTGTGTAATACACTAAAATAAAATGGAACAATTTTATAAGTTATTGATCCCATAACAGGAAAATGATCTTGATAGCCATTAGCTGTGTTGAAAATGGCATAAAATGGATCAAAATACAGTGACATCCGGCTGCACTTTGTGGTTACTTGGCGATAGCATCTGATTGTACAAACATTGCTCCAGCAGAATGGTAGAAAACAGCCCAAAAAGGAGTACCAGACATAGCATTCCACTCATTAACAAAAACAAAAAAGCTGACTCAGAGCTTAAGTAGGCTAAGTGACAGCCGACCGTTGCTGCAGTAAAAAAACAAAAACAAACCCAACAATTTAAAAAAAAAAAAAAAAAAAAAAAACTGTCGGATAAGGATACCAACTTTCTTCTTTGTCCTTCTTTTTCTTTTTAATTATCATCATGGTTGGTTACCAGTTTGCCTTCTTTAGCACAGAGTTAGCTTAGCTGTTTTCCATCGATTTTCTTAACCCGCTATATACCTTTTGGGGTCATGGTGCTGCCAGAGCCTGCCCCAGCTACTAATGGGCAAATGTGGGGTAGACCTGGACAGACAACAGAACGGCAGCAGCAGAGAGATGTTTTTTTTTTTTTTTTTCTTTCATCATTCTCTTATTAAGATCTATTTTTTTTTCACCACTTCCGAGTCCGATGCATTGTTTATCTGATCAGCTGTTGTCACCAAAATGTAGCAGGACATCGCTAGTAAAATCGTTCTTTTTTTTTTTTTTTTTTTTTTTTTTTAAAGCAGAGCCATAGTATCGAGATAATTTCCCTGCCAGGAAATCAATGAGATTCTAAAAAGTTAAATTCTATAAATGAGGCTCAATATGCCTGTAACTTATTTTTGACAGTTTGTTAACGGAGAGAATTTTGTAACAAACAAGAGTCATATGCAAAACAAAGACAAATCGTATTCAAAACAGACATGTTAAATGTAAAACTAAATGTTGTATTCATATTTTATTTATTTGTGCACCACTTTATCTTTATGAATACGTTTCCTATTGACAGTTATTTTACCCCATACATTTTTTCAAATTTTGCAGTTTTTTAACCATCTTGGTACTTGTCATAACCAGATCTCTGTTGAATAACCCCACAGATATTGACATACTTTACTCTGGAAGTCTCTCGCCACCGATTCCAAGCACTTACCAGAAACGGTACCTGAAAAAGATCATGGACTTAGGAGAGGTCAGTTCTGACACCACGTCGGTTCATCTCTGTGCCAGTAGTTTTAACCAAAAAATGCGTAACCCCAATGTGCAATTTTTCAGTTAAGCCAAGCCTGTTTGACTTTGAGGTTCAAATTAAGAAGAGACACTAAACCAGTTTTACACAGAAATAGCACAATAAGGTTCCAATAGGTCAAATCTGTTATTAGGCTGCTCATATATAGTGTACATGCTATTAGGACATCTAGAACATTTCATGATCACATATTGCTCTACCATGACTTAAAGTCATATTTGTGCCTGTTTCCCGTGTGTGTGTTCTATCACCAGGGTCATTTTGGAAAAGTGACTCTCTACAAGTATGACCCAACAAATGATGATACAGGAGAGCTTGTGGCAGTGAAGGTCTTGAAACAGGATGACGGCTGTATGGCTGAAGACTTGATGAAAGAGATTGAAGTCCTGAAGTCCCTTGATCACACAAATATTGTGAGGTATAAGGGCTGTTGCACTGACCCGGGTGAGTCATCAGCTGTTGATGTTTGATTATATGTGAAGCTTTACTTCCTCAGTAGCTGTGTTTTTTTTTTTTTTTTTGACAGCAGACCCAGAAAACAGGCTGTGATCTGAATGTAAGATGAATCTCTTGTTTCTTGACAGGAAGGAAAGAGGTACAGCTGATAATGGAGTACCTTCCAATGGGAAGCCTGCGAGATTACCTTCCCAAAACGAAAGTGTCTGTGTGCCAGTGTCTTATGTACGCTCAGCAGATCTGTCAGGTGAGTTTAGACGATTGAGTATTTAGTGCTGAACTGCAGTTTTCTTTTTGCTTTGTAGCCTCAATTCAACAAGAGCACTACCATTCATTTGCAGATGAAAGACAGCAGACATGCCATTGTTTTTCCAACAAATTTGAGTGCATCGTAAAACTAGAAAATAATTCATCAAAGAGGAATCATTTGGTCTGCTGTGAATTTTTATTTCGACTGAATCATTCTGTTATATTAGCATTACTTTTCTTTCTCTATGAGTGACCTCAAAAACTAATTTTAGCAAAAAAAAAAAAAAAAACAGAAGTTGTGTAAAATATAGTAAAGAGGCTGAAAATGAACAGCATTTTAAATGTCTGTGTCAGAATACAGACATCTTTATGCTCCATGAAAACAGATGAGGTTGTTGGGAGAGTCGCTTGCTTTGCAGGTTTCTTACAAACTATTGCTGCACAATCTGGAGCTCGTGGCGTTAAATCATTCTTATTGCACCTCAAATCTGCTCACAAAACTTTATAGTGAAATATTTTTTCAAGGCTATTTTCCAAAGTAAGCAGAACCCCTAAATCAACCTCTCTGGATTTTATTCTCTTCCTAACTGCTTCTTTCACCAATCTGTGCCAAAATATAAAAAGCACGCTTTTTAAATTCATCCTTTCTATCTGTTTTAAAGGGAATGGATTACTTGCACTCCAAACGCTACGTGCATCGAGATTTAGCTGCCCGCAACATTTTGGTCGAAAACAACAGCTTGGTCAAGATTGGAGACTTTGGCTTGACAAAATACATCCCCGAAGGGGACATCTACTACCGGATTCGAGAAGGCGGGGACAGTCCAGTATTCTGGTGAGTTTGAAGTTACCCAACATTTTTTTTTAATTATTTGTGGTGAGGCTTAAATTGTGTGTTTTTTGTATGTTGTAGGTATGCCATTGAGTGCTTGAAAGACAATAAGTTCTCTTTTGCCTCGGATGTTTGGTCCTTCGGTGTAACACTGTACGAGATCTTGACCCGCTGTGACAACCGTCAGAGCCCACCAACAGTATGTCGTGGCTTCATAAGAAGTTTGAATCTGTGCATGAGGCAGCTAAAATATTCAATCGCTGCTTGTGTTTCTCATTTTGCCTCTCTGTCAGAAATTCTACGAAATGATGGGTAAAGCCCAAGAACCGATGACAGCAATGGCAATCGTAGACCTGCTGATGAAAAACATAAGGTTGCCTTGCCCCAGAGAATGCCCTCATGAGGTAACACTGCATATCGTTAATGATTGTAAACGCTCAATCGGCTTTGGTCATAATCTCGTGTTCTGGTCAACAGGTTCGGCTGTTGATGGAGCAGTGTTGGGTTGAAGATCAAGTAAAGCGGCCCTCGTTCGAAAACCTGATCGTAAGATTCGAGGCGATCCGCAGAACCTACGACTGGCAGTTTACCTCCAACTTTTCCATGTCTGAGATTTGCTGAATGAACATCTGCATTATTCACAAGAAAATGCCAACAATCCATTTCCAAAAGTACACTTTCTGCTTCATTTTTAAACAGAAATGGAGTTGTGGATGATTAATTACAGAAGCACACTCCTGTATCTTAATACGGTTATCTTAGGAGCTAAAACTGGAAACCCTAATATATATGTTCTATGTTTTTTTCTGTTGATTTTTATAATGTCTCCTGGATTTAATTTTCAGGGAAAAGCTCAAGCTTGGAAGCATTAGGGTATATTTTGTTAAAAAATATATATAGATTTCCTTATATAACACATGTATGTATACAGATTTTAGAAATACAGGGAGCTTTCTTTTAAATATATGTACATGTTGCATGCTTTTTGTAAATATATGAATTAATAAATGTTATCAACTCCCCTTTTTATCTTCATATTACTTAGATTAGCATCACTTGCTGACTGTGCCCATTCTGCTTTTGTCAAAACATCACTAACAGTTGAATGATTAGATTCAACTTTCTACAATTTGTCTCATTAGACATCCTATACCTATCATTGTTCCCGTAGCTGTGGCTATGCAAGTGATTGGACAACCTGAGTAAAAATTTATGAGTCATGGAAATGTCATTCTACAACAAAGTTTAAACACTAAAAATATACCTTCTGGAGTAATTCAGTACGCTTTGTATGGTAATTAGATGATCTATAAATATAAATGCTTGCAGAGTAACAATGATCGCTGCTTTGTGTCTGGTCATGGTTTCCAAATGGGACATATCGGTCTTGCAAAATTGCAACAAATTGCAATTATGTCCAAATTCAACATGCTATATCACAGGCATACATTGTAGACTGAAGTGCACAGGAACTCAGGTTAATTTGACTAAAGTCATAGTTGATTCCAATTAACTAGTAGTTCAGATAAATATTTGCATCTGTTTTTAATAGGAATGAAAGCACAATATTAAGCAAATTAAAAATATATAAAAGTTGTGCAAGACTCAACAGGAGTAAAAGATGGATGGGTGGATGAGTGGACCAACAAGTGTACGGAACTAATACACAGCTGGTCTTCCATTGTGAAATCATGAACTATAAAATAATTCCTGAGATTATCCAATGATGAAAATAATTTGGGCATGGCTACACCCCTTCCCTAGTCTGGACCTGGACTATGTGGCCCTCTAGAGGCAGCAACACTGAAGCCAAAAAGGTCAGTTTTACTGAAAGGCCAACTTTGTTGTCAAATGAGTCAACTAATCTATTAATATAAGATTATAATTTTATGGTAAAAACAATTTTGAAAGTAAAAGGATAAAGTAACCAGATTCTAAATAAAGTATCGTCAGCTTTTTGGGGGTCTACAAAAATGACTACGTTTACAAATGTTTACATTTATTGGTAATAATTGAGAATTTATGACAAGGATTGGAGAAAAGTGACAGACTTTAAAAAATAATTGATTAAACTATCCAAACGTGAAGCTAAACACCTGTCAGGGATTTGTGGTTCGTTGGGTTTAGCGCATGTGGCATTTTGCAGTTTAAGCAAGGACCAGCGGTGGCCCCGCCTCCCTCCCAGAGTGCGTCGTCGTCATGGAGAATGCGTCCCCCTCCCGTCCAATGAGAAGCCGCGCCGGGGCCATGTGTGTATTGTTTAAACTGCTCAAATCGGAGTGAGTTTTCGGGGTGACAAAAACTTCCACCACAGAGCGTGATGGCGGCTGCCGTGTCTGTTAGCACAGCTGGCAAGGAGGAGAGCACAGACACTGGGCTCAGTTTCACCTTTCGTCCAACTACCGAGAATTATGACCTCGCTCTGGATCAGGACGACTTTATGACCGAGGATCGGCGGTATTCCGAATCCGTGCCCGAAGAGGAGGACGGGGCACCGGGCCGCGAGTGTCAGCGGAGGGTCGAGGAGGACTTGACAACATTGAGCACCGAAGAGATTGAGAGTCGCCTGGAGAGAACTCGTCGAGAGTTTTACAACCGGAGGAAGATAATTATCAAAAATTTACCCTCCGACATTTCTAATCAGGTCAGATTAACAGCCGCTGGTGAATTAGACATTGAATTGTTCAGTTATTGTTCGATAAAGTAGTTTTATTAGCTTTAGCTTAGCTCCAACATGATTGTCACGCTAGTTGTAGCCTGCTAGCCATATTCGCTGTTATTTATTTAATGTTTTGTAGTAATTTTAAATAACTCAGTTAATTACAACAATTTCTTCAAATAATAATAATGATCCACATATAGTATTATTTGAAAAATGTATTTATTTCGTTAAGAGTAATTTGGGTGAGATGTCAGGTGGTCAGAACTGTATAGTTTACAATGGCCATCTGTGTCCTGCGTGACCTGCCACCCCGGCCTTTATGGAATCAGCACAAAAACGCTTCGTTTCCTAACTTTGTCAATTATTTTATTCATAATTTAAAATATTCAATTTTTTAGTATAGTCTTTCTCCTAAACAGAAAAAGTGTTGTGTATGGTTTATTTTATAATAAAAATTATTATTATTTACGAACTTCATTCAGTGGGTGACGATAGGCCTGCGGGCGATACCATTGTCACAAACGTGGGGGGTGTAACGCTAGTTCGAGATGCGAGTTGCCATACAACAAAAGATGGAAGGTGGAGACAAAACGTTTCAGAACATGCTAGAGAGCATCACCATTCGGTTGTGAATAGGCTGAAGCAGTGTGAAACAATTTCTCCTGCAACAATGTTCCAGGTGTCCGAATCTAATTCTCCCACATTTTCCATTATTGGAAAAATCCTAAAGCTAACTTGGTGGCAAAAAACCAAGTTATTTAAATGACCTAAAAAGGCATATTCTAATCTAAATCCCACAACTAAGGCTGTTTGTCATGTACTTTTACTGTTTTTAATTTACATTTTAAAGGTTTTTGCTGCTGTTGTTCTCTCCAGGAGGTCCATGAGCTGTTGGGGAACTATGATTTAAAGTACTGCTTTGTTGACAAATACAAGGGAACAGGTTGGTTTATTTGATTATTTGTTTTACTCCTTTTTTGTTTACTTCGTTGAATGGCTGGCAACAAAATGTATCTGTAAGTATCAGATACAGAAAATATTTACAAGTGATGGATATATATAAAAGGTTATGCTGCATTTATTTAAAAAAAAAAAAGAGGCTAGTATTACTCTTTTCTTTTTTTTTTTTTTCGTGTGCATTCTTGTTCTTTTTTGGCTCATTTTAGTCAGCTGACGTTGACAGAACAATGTCTTTATGAAAAATAAAAGATTGTTTTTCGATAAATATAGGAAAGACTGGAAATCTATTTTGATGTCAAAGCAAAGGCTGGTCATCATTTTTCCCCATGATGTTTGCAGTCTTTTACATTATGTCTATATGACTTAGTGACGCTGAGCTGTGAAGACGCCTCAAGCTCTTCTTTCATTTTGACAATTTGTATTACTGAGAATGAAGTTTTACTGACACAAAAAGCATGTTTCCTGACACGGTTCCACCAGCCTGTCATTTGTTGGACATGTTTGGGGGGGACTCTTAATGTAAAGTGTTGGCAACAAAACTTGTTTGACGTATTCTGTGTAGAAGTTTTGACATGTGACCCTACTCAAATCACGACAACTTTCCTCTCTTTTCCTCCTCTGTGCTCCCCAGCGTTTGTAACGTTACTCAATGGGGACCAGGCTCAGTGCGCCATCAAGGAGTTCCACCAACACATGCTACGGGACAGGGAGATCTCTGTGCAGCTCCAGCCAACTGATGCCCTACTGTGCATTGCCAACTTACCTCAAGTCTTTACACAGCAGCAGTTTGAGGAATTGGTACGACCATTTGGCAACTTGGAGCGCTGTTTTCTAGTGTACAGTGCCACCACGGGGCACTCTAAAGGCTACGGCTTCGTAGAGTACATGAAGAAGGACTCCGCTGCCAGGGCCAAGTCCGAACTCTTAGGAAAGCAGCTGGGCTCTCGTATGCTGTACGTCCACTGGACCGAGGTGGGCACGCTCACCTACCCCCTGCTGCATTCCAAGTGTCTGTGTGTGGACCGTCTGCCTGCGAGCCTGCTGACAGCCCAGGACCTCCGCAGTGCCCTGGCTGATACCCACGCTCCTGTTTTCTGCCAGGTCAGATTTATCACTGCCAAACACGCTTTCACGCAGGAATTAATGACCTAAGGGTAACTAATTATCTTGATTACAGTTGACACAAAGAAGAATCAATACATTGTTAACACAACATTCACCATTAGCAGTCTGCCTCTTATCTTTGTTGGTTTGCCGGGTTGATTTATGCCACATCAGCTCTTTGAATGCTTCGTTGGACCCAGACATTTGTGAAGTTACTTTTTTTAACAATGGTTCACATATTTTTTTATTTAAAAAATACAGGTTTATGTGAAATGACTCTTAGTGTGGTGACTCCAAGTTTCTATAGTCGTGGCTAAAGCAGGTTTCTATGGCGATGACCAGCTGACTCCCCCAGGTGGTGTCATTCAACTGGCTTTTCTGGAATGAGAGGCGAGCAGGGTGCCTCTTTAGCATGACGGACACAATTGTTGTCTTCTGTTGCCAGCAAATACAGCTAAGGACAGTTTTTTTTATTCCCCAAAACTAGTGTGCAGGTTTTAACAAGATGAGCGGCTTCCTTTTGAAATTTGCAAATGACAAACGATTATTATAATAAGTGTATGTAAAGCTCACATCTTAACCACCATTAGCTTTAAATAAACGACGATGAAGATGATATTTTAAACCTTTTAATGAATTGTGCAGCCTCTGTCCTTCATTAGTTTCTGGTATTAAAACAAGATTAACCCTTTAATGCCTGTTGTCGCGAATATGTAACAAGCCACTTCAGCTCCATAAATATTTATATAGTCTACTAAAGGCAAAAACACAAGTAGTTTTTTTTTTTTTTTTTATATAAAAGTAAATAAATCCAGGCATTAAAGGGCTAAATCAAATGAGGTTGGCATCTGAAACAAGGAATCTTTTTTCACAAAAGATAAAGTTTTGATCTCACCAACAAATATAAAAAATTGCATTCTTTGGTGCTGAATACTCACAACTTTGTTCGACTTTACTGCACTCTGACTCCATATAACATAAACTAATGACTGTTCCACTATTAAATTAGTCTTCAACTATTTTGATAGTCAATGGTCATTTCAGCCCTGGTTTGAAATATTGTGAACTTTTGCTTTTAAATCCCAAGTCACAAACATGTGTTTTGTTTGTCTCTTGGGATATTTATTGGAAGAAAAATTGAGAATAATTTGACATGGGCTTTTATATTTGAAAAGATTTATCCTTATATACTTGGCACAAAAGTTTCCAAGCTGGACATTTTCATAATAAAATTTTAATAATTTAACTACTTCAGTGTGCCTGCGACAGACCGGCGACCTGTCCAGAATGAACCCTGCCTTCGCCCATCAATAGCCGGGTTAGGCTCCAGCACCCCCGCGACCCCGAAAAGGATAAAGCGGTTAAGAAGATAAATGATTGAATGAACTACTTCAGTGTTTTGTTTTTTTTTTTAATCTAAAAAAAAAAAAAAAAAAGCATTTTCAATACATATTTCAAGCTATCTTTCAGTTTGACAGTCATGTTTCATTAGAAAAAGACCTGCAACAAAATGACATGTTCACTGATGTGGAAAAACAACTCCTTCTTTTATCTAGAGATTTTTCTTTTTTTTTTGTATTTTTAGTAAATGCAGGCTTCCATATTTGGCTTGTTTCATATGTGAATTCTAATTACTGTATTTTTGTTTTCCTCCTAGTTGGCTCAGGGACAAGACGGAAGTTTCCGGCGTTTTGCTGTGTTGGAGTTCACCACTGCAGAGATGGCTGAGGAAGCACAGCGACTCACAGATGGCAGGCTGCTGGGCGGGACGCACATCAGGGTGTCCTTCTGTGCCCCGGGCCCTCCTGGAAGAAGCATGCTGGCAGCTCTGATCGCTGCACAAACCATGGTATTACTGTAAAATCAATATGCTGCATAGGCCTGTTGTTGTTCTGGCGCTGATTTGTTCAGTCGCTCTCTTCCTCTAAGGCTGTAAACCGAGGAAAAGGTCTCCTTCCTGATCCCACGGCCTTACAGATCTTGTCGGGTCTCAATAACCCCGCCACACTCAAGATGCTGTTCAACCCTCTGCTGCAAGGAAACAAACAAGGCAACGATCCCTCTGCTGCTTCCATTTAATGAATCAATTCTACATTTGCTTCAGTCATGGGTTGTTTATTTTATCTGTTTGTTTTTTCCCTTTGTGTGTGCAGGCTTACTAGGGGCAGCCCCCGCGATGCCACTGCTGGCGAACCCAGCTCTGTCAGCTGCCCTGCTTCAGCTGCTCCTTCAGAACCAGGCCAAGGCCCAGCAGGTACTTCTGCACCCCAGCCCCTTGCTCTGACACGCTTCCTCCTGCTGCTCCCTCATCCAGCTTTTGATTCTCCCACTCACACTTGCTTTCTTCCCGCCCTGGTTTTTGTCCCTCTGTGCCATTAGCAAGCCTTTCTGGGGAGTCATCTTCTGTGGGCTCAGGTGCTGCACATTAAAGAAAACCCTTGAGTGCTGTGCGTGTGAGTGATGAGGGTGTTCAGTGTTTGGCTATCAAGCGTGTGAAGTGAGGGGTGAAGCTAGATGGATTCCCAGTCCTTTTATGTCGGTGCTAGAGTACAGATTTACCTGGGTTAGCGAGCTCTCGCTGGAAAAGTGAGCAGTTTTTATGACTCCATGTGTGGGGTGCACTTCGAGTGGTGTTGAGTGATGCAGTAGGTGTGCTTCTCGATTTTATGCTCGAGCTGTCAATCCCTGCTCTGTGAGGACATAATTTATCGTGTGGTGAGAAAACATCAACTCTAATTATTTTTATTTGAAGTGCTACTTTTCTTGTTTTTTCTCTTTTATAAATATTTTGTTAATGAGTGACCCCCCCGTGATCCACCTCTCTTTCCCCTGACCATCAGGCCGGACTCATTGGGGAGAATCCTCTGGCTGCTCTGCCCGTCCAGCAGGGACTCCATCTGCTAGGAGACCTCCCTCAAGGTCAGGCATCAGGCGCTTTCAGCCAAAAGCTCCTTAAGCCACTAATGACTTTTTTTTACCTTTTAGATCTGATAATAAACATCTGCACCCCTCTGTGCCTGCTAACCAAACATTGCACTCCCTTCAGGAAATGTTCTGTCCCCTCATGTAGGGAGTAATAACTTATGGCTCTGCGTTATTTGGAGTCTTTATGTTCACTGACGACCCGTTCACATCAGCTGGATTTATTTTGCGTTTCCATCACTTTTATGGGTTTAGGCGGTGGGGTGCCAGGGCTGGGTCTCCAGACAGATGCTCGGCCTCAAGTGAGACAAATGCCACCGAGCAGAAGCATGTCACTCGAGGATTCCCCGACATCAGCGTGCGGCTTCCCCCAGACTTCCCCTCCCACGCAACCAGGCATTTCCATGCCCCTCATGGGCAGCATGGTGGGGGCAGATGGCCTCGCACCACAAGGGGTACGACTCCAAATGGTTTCTGAGAACAATTTCAGCTACTTACATCTTCAAATGTGCACAAAAATGTACTACTTCTGTTTTTTTTTTTTTTTCTTTTTTAGGTTGTGAGCGATCCTTTGAAAGACGTTAATCTTCACCAGAGTGCTTATCTCCATGTCGGCAACGGGTTTGCCTCTGGTAATTCTTGTTTTTATAATGCTGGATCAACTAAAACTGTCGTCTGAGATGGAGAGTTCACGTCTTTATATTATTCCACTTTAGGTGCGAGCTGCAGACCTCACCCTTACAGGAAGAGGCTGGGTAACGTTTCTAACCAGCACATGCATCACAGCATGCAGCCAAGCTATAATTTGCGTTACCAGGATTCCTACAGCCCTGATTACTCTTCAATACATCAGGTAAAGGGAAACATGAGCTTTATCTACCTGAAGACCCACTCTGATTCTCTTTTGATCTATTTCAGAAGCATGATTATGCCAAAATTATCCAGAAAAAGGGTAGTTTTCATAGAAATTTGTCTCTGGGTTGTGAGAAACCCCGCCCCTCTTCCCCTCCTTGTTGCTGAGCTCTCTCCCTCTAGCTTACTGCTCCTCACAATCCTGATGTAACATTACTGGTGCAACGAAACTGTAGCTGTCCAGCAGTTCAGAGCCAAATGAAAGTTTGGACGAGGAAAATGGATGTACATGGATCTATTTGTCTACAAGTGGATGCGTCAGAATTAGGGATGTAAAAATATGCGTTTAAAAAATCAATCGGGCAGTGAGAGTAACCTCAGTATCTGTTTGGGGTGTAAAAAAATAGATGCGAATCGAAAATTGATCAAGAAACTCCAGTATTGTTTGAAAACCACAAATATGAACTAGATTATGTTGGTCACAAGCTATAAAATCAATCAAGACGTTCATAATCGATTTCTGGCAAACTTCACTGTCTCTTTCTGTTTATTTTTCTACCTTCTTGGGCTTTTTATGTACATGGGATGCAAACAGCATTTTTGTTTTGGTTTTTTTGTTTTGCGTGTTCCTGATACACAACAATTTCAGTAAAGAAATCCCCTCGAGTGCAATTTTGAGCTTAATTTTCTTCGTACAAATCCTCCATCATAAAAGTCGATGGAGGTTAAAAACGCCAAAGACACAACTTTCCTTGGAGTGGAATGTAATTTTGTGACACAAATGCAGCTTTATTACGCATGCTGACCTGCATATTGTTGCCCTGCTTGTGGTCCACAAGATGTGATGTGGTCTGATGCCCATCTGGTGCTTCTCCTCAGGATCCTTTAGCCCACTTGTACGAACAGCAGGAGAACCTTGATGCTGGAGCCTTGGCAGGATTCAGCCAGCAGGTACTGTGAAGTCTGCTATTTTAAGCTGGTCTATTGTCAATGAATGAAATGCTTACTTCCTTTTTATGAACTCACTTTTGAACTTGCAGCTCTCCTATCAACCTGGCTACGAGCGCTTTCCTCACTACGCTCATCCTTCCAGTCCACCCATGTCTTCTTATTTCAGCTCAGGACCAGAGGCTTCCAGTAACGGCAGCCTCCCTTCTTCCCATCTGAACAGAGTGCGTCACAACTCTGATCTTATTTCAAACTGAAAAACAAAATAGTCAGAAAATGAAATTATTTCACAACAGCTTTAGTTGAAGTATTATGAGTCAGTGGGCTTGTTTTGTTTCAGGCTGTTGGAACGCCTCCTGTGAGCCACGACGACTATCCCCCGGGTTTGGGCAATCCTGCAAAGGTAATTAAGAATCTTTCCGAGCTTCATTTAGTGCTCTGTAATTGCACTCACTAAAAGAAAATGGAAAAAAAAAAAACATCTTTCAAGCTTTTTCTTTGTGAATCTAGACTCCCATTGGAAGCCACAAGCGTGTGTTCTCCAGGCTCATCCCGTCACCAGAACCAAGCCCTGAGGGCGGTTACGTGGGACAGCACTCCCAGGGCCTCGGCGGTCACTACGCAGACTCTTACCTGAAGCGTAAACGTATATTCTGAGCAGACATTCGGCGCAGGTACCTCTTCCGAGAGACTTGGCAGTCTGGTAGTCTTCTGTGAACTCAGTGAGTGACCCCTGGAGGGCGCCGAGGAGTGAACCCAAAGATGTCTGAACCCATGTTTATCCCTACGGCAACTCTGTGGATTCTTTTCTTTGCTTCCCCCAAGCAAGTCTGTTCATTTTATTTTATTGGGTTTTGTAAATTAACATTTTACCTTTCTTTTTTTAATTTTTGCTTTTAATTTTTTCAGTTAAACTTGTACAGTGAAAAACATTAGTCTTTTTTTCCCCCTCTTTTGTTCTGTTTTTTGTGGCATATCTGCAAAAATTCTGGCCAGTTTACAACACTTTATTTTAATTTTATGCATCTCACTAAAGGGATAGTGTCCACATGTTCAGACAATATTGTCAAAACCAGCTTTATTTCAGAGGATTTTTTTTCTTTTTAAAAGGACTCTTCAAATTTATGTAAAAAAGTTCTGTATTTTGTTTGCAATTGTGTTTTGTGTCCTGTTTTTTTTTTTTTTTTTTGGTTTTTTGCCATCACAAGGTTGTATAGTTTTTGCTGTTTTTACCTTTTTTTTTTTTTTTTTTTTTTAAATTCAGGTATTTGATTAGTGCTTGCCATGCAGTGTTCAGACCCTGAGGGGGAAGCTGCATGTTCACCATTGTGAGGTGACGCTTTTCTGTTTGATCATTCTGGGACGTTCTCTGAAGCCCTAATATATGCACGTTGTCTTTTGATCCACAACCTCCAACCTGTTTGACAGAGTCTGTCATCTGCACGGGGTGTCGGGCGACGCACTCAGAGGCACAGACCGCGACTCTCATCCGTTTTTCCACTGTAAACGACGACATCTCCAATATCCTCATTTGTCAAATCTTCTCTATGGAGTTCTGTTTTTCGGCAGAACATCTTTGAATGTCTAAAAGAATTTATAAAAGGAGGAAAAAACAAAAAAATACTGACGCTGCACCTCATTAACAGGTCTGAATTGGTGCCGGCAGGTGAGTGTACAGCTGCTGGAATAATGGATGCAGTCTTTGTTTGAGCTTTTTCTAGTAATGCTGGGAGCCGTGTCTGTGTGGGGACACACTAATGGAAGCTAGTGGCAGGTGATTGTTCAGTCACGTGATTGTCCACATTTTTCTTTTTCCATTTTTTTTTTTAATCTATGGTTGACAGTTTGATTGTGAAAACTCATTACCTCTGACTTCTGCTAAAAATGCAGCTACACTTGAGCCTTAACAGTGTTCTCTGTGATCATCCTGCCCTGTGTTGGCCTCTATCATTTAATATTTCTGTTTTTTTGCTGTGTAAATAGTTTCACTTGATCATTTTTTGGAGTCTTAACGCTTATGTTTTCTTTAATTCTACCTGCCTCTGGTCTGGTATTTTTGAATGATGTTTGCTGCTAATTGTAATTTTTTTTTTTTTTTGCTCCCCCATGTATGTTCAAGGCTGATGTGTTGAAGAGTGGCATCACAGCGGACTGTTCATGTTGTGTATGGACCAAGAGATGCAGCTGTCTCGTATGCTCATAATTCAGTTTGACTGATTGGATTTTTGACTGCTTTGCTCTCATCCTCTGTACCGCCATGATTGTCTCTGTGTGTGTGACGTGTGCAAGTAAATGTTATTTAAACATTCATCGTTTTGTGAACTCATTCAACTAAAAACAACTTCACAAATGATCAAAAACGTAAAACTTTTAGTCACAAGAACAAATTTGTTGACAAAAAGTTTCAAATGAACTTAATTGCAGTCCAAAAAGAATCTTATTTTTACATCCCTTTATTTTATGACGTAAAAAAAATAAAAGCGGAAACGGGGCTCGTCTCGGTTCGTGATCCATCAAAGTTTTATTTTGGTAATCCGGGTTGACACATTTTTATTTGGGCATGATTAGAAGTGTAATAAACCAAAGTGCCTGTTCTTAATCAGCGGTGATTGCCTCCAGTCAGTGGGTGTTTTGCCTTATTGGTTCAGTAACCAACCATAAGACTGATGTTCTCACACCCCAGCAGGCAGATTTGGCAAAACAAAAGTTGTGTTGCTAGTAAATCTTCCTGGAAGCAAAAACTGATGGCTAAATGTCCTCTGTTGTCCTACATGGCTAAGGAGGCTTAAACAGAGCTAATGACATTTCACGATGCGCATACTGAAACCCTTAATAATTGATAATCAAATCAGTCTCTGTCTCTGCTGAGGTGCCTCTGCCCATGTTTTTCCGGCACATGTTATAACAGGTTTCATCTGCTCTTGGGAGCCGTGAATGTGACCTGAATGAATGTTAAGCAGGTTTCTGCAAGGAAGATAATTGGTTCTCCCTTTGTGGATTATATATTTTTTTCATTAGTAAACTCGGTCAATCAACAGCAGGTCGCTAAAAACGCGAAAGCGTCTAGATTCAAATGTGGCAGGCTCAGGAGAGACTTCAAGCTTTGATTAGACCGCCTGATGGCTTCCAAATTAAAACAAAGAGCAGGCTGTAAATGCCAGTCAGCCATTAGTATCATAATGCTCTGAAAGAAGTGGCTGACCAGATGAGCTGTCAGTGAGTAAACATGAAAAGCACACAGGTCAACACTTTGGCTATTAGCCCAAGAAAATCAAAGAAAGAATTGATAGAAAGTGTTTCTTCAAATTGTACCAAAATCGTCAACTCACTGTCCACCTTATTAGGCACAGATGTCCGACGGCTCGATAATCCAAATTTCTAATCAGCCAATCACAGGGCAGCAGCTCAATGCCTTTAAGCATGACATGGTCAAGATCTGCTGCAGTTCAACCAGAGCATCAGAATACAGAGGAAAGGTGGTTGAAGTGACTTTAGGAGACAAGCTGGTCTGACTATTTCAGAAACTGCTGATCTACTGGGATTTTCACGCACAGCCATCTCTAGGGTTTACAGAGAATGCTCAGAAAAAGAAAGAATATCCAGTGGGCTGCAGTCCTGGTGATGTCAAAGGAGAATGGCCAGACTGGGTCCAGCTGATAGAAAGGCAACAGTAACTCAAATAACCACTGATTACAACTGAGGTCTGCAGAAGAGCCAGACAACCAGTTCTCCCAGGCTCACCAAAAGTGAACAATAAAAGATTGGAAAAATGTCTGATCCGATGAGTCTTGATTTCTGTCGCGAATTCCAAATGGTGGGGTCAGAATTTAGCATCAACAACATGAAAGCATGGATCCATCCTGCCTTGTATCAACAGTTCCGACTGCAGGTGGGGGTGTTATGGTATGGGGGATATTTTCTTGGCACAATTTGGGCTCCTCACCCCGGGCACCCATGTCAAGCGTTACAACTCAGGTGTGACACAGGAGTGGTCTAGCTTTCGGCAGATGACTCCCTTTGGCTACGGCATGGCTACTGCCGACCTGAGCAAAACATCGAACTCACATAGGTTTACGTGATAACTTGCCATTTATAACAACTTCACAAAGAGTGCTGCGACTCAGCTCTGGTGTCCGGCAAAAGTTTGAAGGCAACAAAACAGATTCGGAGCGGTCAGAAGGCAGAGGTCAGATGTGATTGTATGCAGTGGAGGCTCTTCTTTTTTTCTCCACTTTTGCAGCCACTTTATCTAATAAAGTGGCTGGAATAGCCTTAGGTATGCTTGATAGTATAAGAATTATCTGCTTTCATCACACAATTCTGTTTATTATATTTAAAATATCATTAAAGTCTACGTGAAAATAAAGCTATCAATAGAACCATTTTCTTTAGAAGTCACGATTTGCATCTCATAAATGTGAAAAAGTCAGTAATTCCTCAAATGACGCTATAATGTTCTCACGACACAGCCTGCAAGGAGGCTGGACGGTGGGCCGCGAGGCAGCACTTATCCTTCAGTCTGAAGAGCTCGGAGTCAAGAGGTGGATCTCCTCTTCTCCGCATCTATCAGTCTGAAAGGCTTTGATCAGACGTGTTTTTCTCTGGAACAAATGAACAACAAGGAGTGAGGATTTTCCCCCGGTGCACAGAACCTTATAAAACTCCTCGGTTTGGATCGATGTTTCTCAGAGGAGTGGGAGTGACTTCATGTTTGGGTCTGTTATGATATGGGACAAAAGAGAGCAATACTTCTGTTTTTAGTGTTCTTCTGTGACGATGGAAATGAGGACATTAAGAAGGAATTTTTTTTCAAACCTCCTGCTGTATTAGGACATTTGTCTCAGCTGCAGACTTAAAAAAAAAAAAAAATAAATCTGTTATATATTTATTTTTAAAGCTTCTGGCACCCTTGAATTGTGTTTCTTATACCTGCAGCTTGTCTACGCGAGTTCTCAGAGGGATCCGGCGCTGCTCAGTGGACGCTGTGTCAGACACATTTAGATTTCTGCCTTTCATTTTTCCACCCACACAGTTACCCTGCACAGTTGCTGGTGAATGCTGCTGAAACCTGTGATTTCTTCTTCCCAAATACATGGCGGGGAAGGAGGCAGAGCTCTGAGGAGAAATCACTGCAGCATCATTTATCAGAAACATAAAACCGCCGGAATCGATGTTTCCCTGGGCTTTGCGTCTGTTTCAGAAAACATAAATGTAACTGCCTTTCACCTTATGGGTACTTTATGAAGACAAATTCACATATTTAGAGATGTAAAACACTATAATCCACATGCAAGACGTGCATTCGCATGTGCAACAAGGAATTACAGCTTTATTTCAGTGTACTAGCATTAAAGTGCACACCACAAGAGCTGTTTATAGTGAGATTAGTCATAGAAACAGCCCACTCCCCCCAGTGACAAACAGTCTATAAAACAGAAACATCTCTGCAGACTCTTCTGCATTTCCCTGAATGCAGCAGAGGAAGAGAACCCCCCAGTTTTGCTGCTAACACATCCCAACAAGATTAGATTATGTGGGGGGGATTTACTCCAAGCCCATTTTCCTCCCCTTTTCACTGACAAAAAACTCCGACATTGCCCCTCTTTTTATTTCCTCCCAGTCCACTCAAAAGTTGGACAATCTGTGTCGCAGTAGGGCTTGAAAATTGGATAACCGCTTATTGTTATGGAAAAGAAACGCAGCATCCTGATAAAGAGTTAGTCTGGAAATAACACACTTGACTAGAAAGCAACTCATAAACAAAATGCTTTTTTCTCTGGGGAGCTCTGCTCATTTAGATGCACGTTAAACTGTTCGAGTCATGAATATTCATTAAACATCCGTTTGTTCCGGGACAGAACCGGCCTCATATAAACTTTAAGTTCCCTTAACCAGTCTCGTTAAAATCTGTACGAGAGGCTTACTTTTCATCTTAAAAGCTTTCCTCATTCCTATTTTGTTTTTCCTACTTCATTGTTCGCCATCTGGCTTCTGTTGACATTGTTTAACATCAAAAACCACTTGCATTTCGCTTTCAGCTGATTCTATGAAACAGCTTTTACCACAAAAATATGGAGATTTGGCTCCTAATCTATCCATGTAAATTGAAGAAAAGCATCATATTAGTAAAAAGGAATATGATTCAGTCAGTAAAGCTAAGAAGCTAAACCGTGCATTACCACCTTATTATTGAAAGCTCAAAAGGACATTTAAGGAGGTGCTGTGAAGAAACATGTCTTTGAGGTCAGTCTGACACTCATCCATTACGGCTTCACAATCCATTAAAGTTAGTGGGAGCTCTGAGATTGTCTTATTATAAACATTTCAACGTCTCACTGGTTTTCAGCCAAGAGAAGCCCTTATCCACACATTGACTTCTCTTTCTCATCTATACACAACCAGTTACATGACAATTACAAAGAAAAAAAAACAGGTTCCCTCAAATTTTTTATTTGTGTGTACAAATTTGTTTTTTGTGCAAAGGAATTAGTATTTTGTGTTCACAAATTAATACATTTTTTTAAACAAATTAATACTTTGTGGCCACAAATTAATATTCAGTGGACACAAATTAGTAGTAGGGATAAATTTACCAAAAAATATTCATTTGTGCCCATAAATAGGCTAATTTGTTCCCACAAAATATTAATTTGTGCACACAAAATGATATGTTTTGTCCACAGTAATCTAATTCATGCTCACTAAATTTCAATTTGTGCCCACAAAGTGCTAATTTGTTCACACAAAATACTAACTTGTGCCCACAGTTGCCTATTTGTGTCCACAAAATACTCTTTTGCACCAGGAAAAAACATATATGTGGCCTCAAAATATTAATTTGTGCCCATGCTAAATGCAAATGCAAATTTGTTCACACAAATATAGATTTTTTTTTCCCTAAAAAGATTTTTTGTGGTCGCAATATACTTATCTGTTCCACCAAATGCGAACTTGTGTTCACAAAATACTAAATGTCCCCAAAAACCTTTTTCGTGGCTACAAAATGCTAATTTGTGCCCAAAACTATTAATTTTTGCCCACAGAATACAAATTTGTGGCCACAAAATACTAACTTGTGCCCATAATTGCTCTTTTGTATCCACAAAATACTGATCAATGCCCACAAAATTCTAATTTGTTCACACAAAATACAGATTTTTGTCCACAAGATGCTAATGTGTAGCCACAAAATACTAATTTGTACCCAAAAATGTATTAGTGGCCACAAAATACCGACTTGTGCTTACTAATTTGCCCGCACCATATACTAATTAGTGCATACAATTGCTATTTGTGGCCACAACATACTAATTCCAGGTCAGAAAATACTAATTTATGGTCACAAAATATATACTTGTATGGTAATAATATATTTGTGCTAAATTAACTGCATTTGTCATCTATATTATGTATTTTAATTTAATAATGATTAATTTTTGTATCCAGGACTCCATACAATTAGCTGCAGTTCAAGATGTCATAAAAATAAAAGAATGTTGTGTTAGCTTCTCTGCTCCTTAAAAAATTATACATACTGTATATGTTATTTAGGTCACCTAATTTGAAGGAAACTAGAGAAAACAGTGAATTCCTTTCCATCTCAACCCCCCCAACAGAATTCTAGCACGTTGCATTTGCTTTTCATCACACCGTCGTGAGCAAACATTTGTTGCTAGACATTGCTCACTGTTGGAGAAGAGAAGCTGATTATTATTTTATGGCCCACCACTGGCAGAGGGTAGATCCATATTCCAGCATTTCTGAATGCCCAGTGAGTTCTCAAAGGCCAGAGACCAAACCGGCCTCATCTCTGCTGGACACAGATCTCCAGCATCTTTTGTTAATGGCTCCCAGCTTTGCGAAGAAACCTTCCCTGGAGCTCAGTTTAAGCTAATTTGTCCGTAAAAAGCATGCTTGATCTTGTTCCTTTCTCCTACCAACTGACATTAAAATCCAAACAGGAAGCACACAGAAGCCTAGTGGCTGCCCAACCATCTCTTTCATGTGGACTGACTAAGTAAGACTGCTTGGCATTTCAATTATTCCTCACAATATGAATGTATAACGGGGGAAGCCATTTGGTGGGGTTGGTCATAATAAATCAGATGTTTGCTAAATGAAGTACACGGCTGACTCAGACAAGAGAAGCACGCAGAGCAGCACTCCATTCTGACTGAGTTTCCTCATCTCCTCTACCCCTTCCCATCTACTCCTTTTTTTTTACACAAAAAACCTTGAAATGTGCTAATGATTTGGCGCCGATCTGTTTTCATGCCATCAGGGGGTACTTCAGTCTCTTTGAATGGCATTTTGTAATCCACTGTTAGCTTTAATACTGCAGCTAGTGTTCCTGAAGCATCTCCAAATTTACCCCAAAAGAGCAAAACCTAACCAAAAAAACGTGTCACGTTCACCATCTTTTGCAAGCTTCAAATTATTTTAGGTTTATTTTTTGGTGAAGGTTTGGACACAAGATACTTAAATGTTCCTTTTTATTTGTTCAAGGTAAACTGTTGCAGCTGAACTTAAGAGTTTTTGTGGGCTGTGAATCAATGTTGCCTCAAAATGTTCCGCACAGAATGCCTAAATATTTATGTTGCGCTAAAAGTCTTTGTAAAAGGATAATCTGTAATCCTTATTTTCTCTCATACGTGCTCAACTTTTTCTCAAAATTTCCTATTTTGCTTATTAAAAAATGAAAAAGAGACATTTTCAAGTACTGTTTGAGTCACTGCAAGGACTACAACTGTTAACCTTCCTTCAAGGATCTGACTGTCCTTCAGCAGCAGCGTTTTAGAATGCAGCCAATTTTTTATTTAGTTTTGGCCGTATTTCTTAACAAATAAAAACGTAAATGAAATTAAATTAGGATGAGCAGCCACATAAAAAAATAAAATACATCATTTTGTATGCTGGCCTTGAGTCTGAAACAAAACATTCCAGCATTTTTGCAAAAAATAAGTGATTTAAAAAAGAAACTCTGAGCTCAGAGGGTTTTAAATGATGTGAAAACCAGAAGTTTGTAGAGAAATATGATAAAATAAAATCTTCTCTGAGTGTAAACCCTACCTTATAAATTTTACCTTCGTATTTCCTTCTGAGTTAATAATTCAGCACAAGGCTGTGTGCGTTTGACCTGGCAATCACACAAGTACATAAATATCAGAGGAGTCTGATAGTCAAAATAAATTAGCATCAGGCAACAACAGGCCCTAAACTGCTTGGCATTCTTGCTTTCTATATTTAAACATTTCAAAAAAAAAAAAACAACCTTAAGAAAATGAGTTCAGCCGGGCTTTTTTGAGCCTGTCGTGGCCTTCAAAGACACTAAAGAAATTCTTTTCCGTTCCTCTAGGCTCATTTGTGTGGCTCTGCAGGCTGGCAAAAGTGCAAAACAACACATTTTTTCGGACTAATTTAAAAGTTTTATGGAAAACAGATAACGATGAGGTTCAGGGTCATTTTTTTTCTTAAAAAAAGCTAAGACAATGCTCCTTCCTAGGACTGGTTTGGTCAAACAGATTCACTGTGGTGCAATCCAATGAACCAAATCAGTCCTGACAAAGCCCAAGAGTCAGGTAATAATTGAAAGGTGATACTTTTCACACAAGATGACCTGAACATCTGCTCAAACGCCTTTAATCAACTTCACCGAATCTTCCTGTTTCATTTTCTCTGTGCCACATGTTCCTGTCTGTTTACCTGCTGTTTATTGGCTTGAAGCTTCATATCATGAAACACAGCAATATGTCATCATATATAACACACAAATTAGATATGGATAGTTTTTCTCTTTTTTTTTGAAAGCACAGAAAGAGCAGAAAAATAATGGCTTAATTTAGACCAGGGCAGAGAAGAAAAAAGAGAGAAACAGCTCCTTAGAGTGTCATTCTATTTCCACAGCCTGTAATTACAGTATAGCTCGAAACCAGGCTAGACATCTCCAACCCAGTCAGGCTGTTTCTTATGGCCATAACCTTCTTTTTATTTATTTATTTTTTGTTACCAAGATTTTAATTTATTGTGTATGAAATAAAACTTTTGCTTTCAGGAGGATGGTATTTTTGAGCATTGTTTATCCATGCTGCTCAGCTGAAAGGACTTTAAAATATGTTTTACAAATATGCAATAAAGCTTATATTCAGTTTTTTTTTTCCCCTGCAATCAACTTCACTGAGCTGAAGGCCAATATTATAGACCATTAACGTGTTTGGTAAGCTTTTAAATTAATGTGCTAAATGCTAAACAGCCTCCTGTAGTTTGATGGATTTATTGCCGTTGGAAGAAACAGAAATATTAGCAGATTGTAATGTTATAAATGAGCCTCAGTTGTGTGTGGAAGGAAAACTCACAACCACAACAGTTGGGACTTCTTCATCATTTTGATAATCGGTATTGTCATCCGGCGCTCTGGGGTGACGGGGCTTTCTTAAGTCATTAGTTGGAGGAAGAGTGAGGTTATTTGGGGGTGTTCTCTTGTCTTTACTAGTACTAAATCATGCTACAGCTAAGTTTTATGATATTGCACAGATTAATGGTTCCACAAATGTATGCTCTTTCAAACGTACAATCCCATGGAAATTCGTCACAATAAAACAGACGTTTTCCTCTTTCAGTGCAAATTTTGGACTATAAATCTCTGCTGAACAAGATCATCACTTCATTTACTTTTAGGGTCACAGGGTTGTTAGAGCCCATCTCCGCTACTTTTGGAAAAAGGCGGGACACGTCCTGAACAGGTCTTCAGTCCCTTGTAATTGAATTCAATTGAATTCAGTTTTATGAATGTAGCCCAATATTATAACATGGTTGTCTTAACCGGCTTCACACCGGCTAATTGTCCAAAAACATAAAATTACTCATAAAATATAAACTATTGCTGATTACTAAACTAAACCAACTGCACTTAATAGACCCATCAACTCTGTAGAGGAAAAACTCCTAAAACAATTCTGGGGAAGGAGGGATCCTCTCCCAGGACGGACAGGCGATGTACCAGGACTGTTGAAGAAGAATTAGCTTATCTAACTCTGCAACTACATGTTTGAATAGTGCAGCAGATGGACTTCATCCACATGGATCTGGAACAGCCGGGAGCATGAGACAAGCCAGAGGCGAGGTCCACAGACAGGAACACAGACAAAGCACCTAAAATCTGGATTCTCTCCTGCTCCCCTGGAGGGGAGTGGGAAAGAAGGACAACACATGAATTGCACTGCACCAAACAGAGGCATGGAGAACTAAATGAAAAATAAATGATAAAGAATACTGGAGTAGATAGAAATTTAGAATAATTGAATTAATTTAAAATTGCAGGAGGAAGCTGTAGGGCTCTGAGAAAACCTCCTGCGCGCATGGGGAGAGCATGCAAACTCCACACAGAGAGATACAGCCACTCTCCACACTGCGGCCCTTTCAGATTACTGTGGGACATTTTAAACAGAAAAAGTCAGATCATTTTTGGAGCTGGTTTGGCTCATATTTGCTCTACTTTTGACTCATTTTATTCTCTGTTCTCCAATGACTTTTGCAATTTCATATTTTTATTACATCATTGATTAACATAGCATATTTTTGTTTGATGATTACAAGTAACTGGATATATTTATAGGCGCTGAAGGGGGGGTAAGGGTTTACTAAGGAGACACTTAAATTAACCTCTTAAGACCCAGTGACCACACTTGTGGCCGTCACATTTTGGGTTATATTACCACAATAATTAACTACATGTCTAGAGGGTTAGCTCAAATATTAGCACAGGTCTTCAAAAGTTAAAGCAAAACAGACATGAATGTTTGTGCTCTATTAAAGTCTGTTCTTTGCTGTCACTGAGTCTAAAAAAATAATGAAAAGCAGAAGGTTTTGTCACATTTTCTTTAAAACCAGCTTCTTGTCTTTTCCACATTGAGGGTTTCAGGTAAACCATTTATTGATTGTTTTTCTTTAGCTAATTTAAAAAAAAATCTGATTTGAGTCTGCTTTTGCTTGCTTTCTTTATAAAGATTTGCTTTGTGAGACCTAAATAAAGCAGGATTATGTTAGGGAAATCTTTTATTGGAATTTTTTAGCATGCATATTTTATGAAAGTCATCTGGTATGCCTTTTGCTCCTCTGTGACCGTGTCCTTTCCTCTGTTTGAACGTGCCAGCATGGAGGCACCACCTTTTGGGGACATTTGGGAGAATGCTTTCAGCTGACTCCAAGGAAAAGGTGGACTTTCAGGAAATTCTTACTGACACTGCCTCCCCAGTGAGGCTTGTCTCCTGCTAAAGTACAGGCTACTGCACATCAAGCGCTGCAGCTGTGGGCAGAACATTAGCAAAGCACGACTCTCCACTTTCTATGGTTATACAGGTTCACATTTTATCATCATTACTTCCCAGTATGAGTCCCCTTGTGTAAATCAACTTCCTCAAATTTGTCAGTCCAGAAACTGTCTTCTAGTAATAATCTGCCAGAACCAGCACTTATTTCACTGACAGCTTTGCTCCTGTGAGAATTCACACTTCTGGCAGAGGAAAAGGAGGTTAACAGTGCATCCACACATCTTCCTATTTATTTCATTTTTTAGCATCTTTTCTGCCGGAGGGTCACCAGTGGCAACAAGCAGAGCAACCCAGATGTCCCATTTTCTGCCCTTCTTTGGAAATCTGAAGGCTCTTCAAGGCTGAAGCTGGATGATGAATCCAGCAAACATCCTCCCCGAGAAAAGATACGTGAGAGCGCACGGCCGTGTCTTGATTCCCAAATCCTCACTCTCTTCTCAGGTGCTTCAGACATTGGAAAATTGTAAAAGTTATCAGGTGGTTTTATTTTCTGGAGGTAATTCGGGAAATGAACAGTGAAGTCTGGACAAAAAAATGTGATCAAAAGTGGCTGCAGAAGGTCAAAAAGAAGCAATTAATACACAACATTCACATCAATTCAAATTCAGTTTCTTTTCAATGAAAAGCACATTTTAATTCACTCTGGTAAAAGTACGCCTGTGAGTATGATTCATGAATAATTTCAGGAAAGACTGTAAATAAATGCAAATGAGGTAAGTTTGCATGATTGTATTCATTTATTAAAATAGATGGAAGAGAAGCATAAAGGGTCCAATTAGCATAAGGAAGAATTTAGATTAAAATTGTATTACTTAATCATGTTTCTTAGTTAATGAAAAATGTTTTCTCAAGTGTAATGAAATAAAATGAACACAGACTGTTGATGAGCTTTTGTGTCCAAATATTTGAATTTATCTAAGATCAAATGGGTTTTAAGTTGTATTTAAAGGATGTGGAATGAGGCATTTAAGGTCACAAGGGATGAAGCTTTGATGCAAATTCAATAAGGAAGATCTACCTCATCTTCAGGTGGATTGCTGATTCTTCACTCCACACATCACTCATCAATTAGTCCTCACTCTGAGCCAATTGCTAAAGTGCTCACTTTCTTACAATCAAATTCCTTTAAGTTCTGTTTATCCACATTTCAGACATTTTGCCAGCCCACCTCCGCCCTGTTCTCCTCCTTGATTTTGGCGTGGTCTGGTCAAAACCACCATCAGCGTCTGGTCTCTCAAAGTCATCAAAGCATTCACTAATATACTTTCCATCAAACTCACTTTGACAGGTTACCAAGATGACACGACAATTTTATATAAAATACAATTTTTAACTTTATATAAAATGTTACTTTTAAGTATTATGTGGAGTGGGATTGGGGGTGGGGCACCTGTCAAAATGAGTTTGATGGAAAGTATATTCTCTTTCATGCAAGATGTCTCAAGAGCCCAACCGCCAAAGACTATGTATACTACCTATTCATGCTCAGCTCCTGTTTCATAAATCTTTCAATCACACTTTCAAGATCTTTCCTTATTGAAATCATGTAGAAAATCCACAGAATAAATGCAAAAGAATATGAAATGCCAATTTTACAGGCCATCAAGGAGCGACTTTGACATGGAGAGATCTGAATCACCTCAGACTGAATAAAGCCAAGAGGACGGCTATGAAAAGCCTGAAATCCCCAAAGTTCCAACAAGTGTCACACAACTCAGTTTGAGGCCAAGTTTTTTATTTATTTTTTCAGAAAAGTAATTACACAGAGGAAGTTCAAGGGCACCAATGACTTTGACCAGAGGCACAACTTGACCACATTTTTTATTTAAAACTCAAGTTTTCCCACTTAAAATGTGTATTTCTTGCTCAATCTATGATTTATTTCTGTCTAATTAATTGGATTAAGAAAAATTCCAGATGGGTCACGACAGACTGGAATTATACAAAACTAAAACTTTAAAGCCTGCATGTGTCTTTGAAAATAGACCAAAAAATGCCTCAAAGTTTAATAATCAATAAACAATTGATTTTTTGTGTATGTGTTTTTTTTAATACAATGAAAAGACACATGAAACAAAGTCAAGCTTTTGTTTCAAAGCAGCTACTGTCCTGAAATTGATCAAACTAACATCAAAATCGATATTTTGGGCTTTATTACATAAAAGTGGGGAGACAGCAGACATGCAGACACTTTTAGTGAATTACGTGCAGAATGATACAGTGCAAGGCTTTGAATTGTTTAAAAATAGCAGCGGAAACAATAATAGGGACACTTTCAACGCTGACACACACAGAACCCAGTAATTAAAAGTGAAAGATGAATTTGCATCACTTCAGACGCGCAAAGATGAGGCAAACCGGAGATTGAAAACGAGAGAAAAAAGTCTCAGAAACAGATTATTAGTCAGTTTTAACTTCTGATTCTTGTAAAATCAAGAAGAATGAAAGAATTACAAGTTTCATTAATCAAATGACCGATTTGTTGCTTTGTCTTTTGGTGAAGGAAATGCGCAGTGCGAGCGCATGGGGCAAATCATAATGGATGAGCGCATAAGAGGAACAACCACCCATCCACCACGGAGAGAGGGAGAAGAGAGGAAGAGGGAGAGGGAGAGCGCGCTGAGATGAAGCCAATGTTTGTCGTCGAACTCCTGCAAATATGAAGACGAGGAGATAATGGCCCGGACTGAGCAGGAAAGCTGCACCTCCTCAAATATCAAATTGTCTCCGGATTTTGGACCATCTTGACTGAAACTGCGGGGAGCCAGGAGTTCAAGAATCGTTTCATTTTTATTTTTTTGTATTTTTTTAGGGGGGGATTTTAGATTTGCTCAAGAAAGATAGCTGAATTTCACATCTCATTAGAAGGATGGGATCGATCATCTCCATGGAGGGATTACTGGAGACCTGTGCGCCATGGGCGCGCGCAGAGACGCAGTAGCTCTGCATGAGCCGTGATGGACTGAGGAGTTTTATGGAAACTGCTTGGAGATTTCATCTTAACTGGGAGACAGAAGGACAGCAATAACATCCCGCAGAGAGGAGCCAGCACCAGTGGGGGCTTTTTTCCTCGCGTGTTTGCAAAAAGTGGCTAATAAAAAGCAATAAATTCTACTAAAACAAATACTGTCGTCTGCTTGTGCGCCATGGGCGATGAGGCGTCAAACTTCAGGAGAAGCAGCAGGACCGGTGCCTTTTTACCCAAACCCCGGACTGCTGAGGAGAGAGCGTGGATTCTGGGATGAACAGAATCGGATCCACAATAATGAGATTAATAATTTTCTGAAAACTTGTCAGGCTATCACTGTGACAGTTTCGATGTTATTCAGAGAGCAACATATAGAGTTTGATTTAAGACCAAGTGGAAAAGAGGGACATGAAACC
The DNA here is from genome assembly GCA_003999625.1 of Oryzias javanicus. Taxonomy (NCBI): domain Eukaryota; kingdom Metazoa; phylum Chordata; class Actinopteri; order Beloniformes; family Adrianichthyidae; genus Oryzias; species Oryzias javanicus. Next base: position 17,543,290 of record CM012444.1, read on the forward strand.
GTTTTTTGTGTTTAAAATAAACGAATACAGCCATAATATTTAAGTTATAAAGGGATCTTAACTTTTTTATTTTATTTTTTATTTTTGGCACAATGATGGAACCACCACCATGCTCGAAGAAAAGTCTTTCCCTGTCGCTCCCGGTTCCCCGGGAAGGACAAGCGACTCTAAAACCTCCGCAGCATCTGTGGAGGCAACCCCGGACCCCGATCAAAATCAAACACCGGGGGTACTCCGACACCGACCGGCACCACCACCGGCACATGGAGCGCTCCGACGCCATGGATACGAGCGACCGACCGGGACTGAAAAAGTCCCGAATGTCCTGGCCGTCCTCCTTCCACGGGACCACCAACACATCCATCGGAAACTGTGTCGGGAATAAACGGTAGGCGACGGAGCCGTGCGCATCCCAAAAATCCCAATAATAGCCGATGACAGCCCACGAGGCGTACGCGTAAACGGGGGAGGGGTGGAGGCATTTTAATGAGTGCGAATTAACGCAGTGCGCCTTAAGGGTTAACTGATATGTTGAGCTTTCCATCGGGAGGCGGGACGCGTGGGTTTGTCGGTGCGTTATGCGTCTTTGGACAGACTGTATTATGTGTGAGGAGCAGCCCACCCACTCGAAACGCAGAAGCAGCATCTGCAAATAACAATTTTAAGAGCGTCCACAGGTTAGACTACATATGGTCCATGAGTAACGCGCGCTGCAGTTCTTTTAATGGCACTTAAGGTCCGGTGGGTGCGTGCGCTCATGCGTGCAAGACGATGGCACAACGCGCGCTCTGGGCATCCACAGTGGGGTGGATTTGGAATCTAAAAACTAAAAGTAGACAACAGGATCTTACTGACCTCTGACCCCATAGGTGGGTTGCAGGTACAAAATAATTATATATATATATTAATGATGCAGCATTACCTGGACCTGTGTCACACACTTTCAGACAGTGTCTAATAAGCTCACAGGGCTGCTCTCTGATCCGATGTGACAGTAAAATATTCATTGCATGAGAGAAAAAGAGAGGGAAGATGCCATCCAACACTGTGGAATTATGGTACATTTTAGACCTGCAAGCAAACAATTCTATCAGCTTTAAAGTCAGACTGCAAGAGGCTTGGTAACTGGGCAGATTAGACTCAAGTCTTTTCATAAAGTGACTCATGGAAGGACACAATTTTTTATTTTCAACCAGGGATGCAACCATTTTCTGCTAATCTGCTTCTTCCCAGTGAAGGAAAACAGTATAGTTTCATTATCCAGCAGCCTGTTCAGAATGAGTTACAGTGAGGCTTGCAGTGGATGTGACTCACTCTGTGGATATTGTCTGACGGAGAGATGGTCAAGGCCTTCTCTGTGTTTTCTTCCATGTGCAGCATCTTACAGCCCACCTCTAATGAATCTGAAATCCCCACATGTTCACAGATGTACATAGGAGGACTTTTCTACAAATTCCATCTTCAGAAGACATTTGCTTTTGTTTTCTTTTTAGCTTTTTAGTGAGAGGGGTTTTCTGTCTGATTTGCATTTTAGACCCCAGGTCACAGGTTGAGGTGAGCCAAACTTCGGGGCATCAGGACCAGCTCTGCTGTTCTTTTTTTTTTTTTCTGTGGGAGGCAAGGGAAGTAGATAATTTGATTCCAACAAGCTCAGTTCTGAGGGCAGACTAAGCCGGCTCCAGCTGTGTGTGAGTGAACCTCAGCACAGCGGCGAAGAAATGTGTGTGATCTGTGGGTGTTTGAGCACCATGCTGGTCAAGAAGACAGGTGCGTGCAGGAACTGCTGGATAAACATTGTGAGGCAAGATTAGTTCCTTAAATGCATTTACACACTGTGTATGTGTGTAAAAGTAGGGGAAGTCTGGACTTTAACCTATACGGTTCACTGCATGTCCTAGATTTTAACATTTTATTTTAACCCTTTAACAACTGAGGTATCGCTGGTGACGCTTAAACACAAAATCATAAACATACTATAACTTTTTAACCGTTAACAGGATCAACAAATTATGTTGATCGTGTTAATTGAAAAATATTACAGTAAATCATAGAACATAAACACTGGAGCTGCGCTGTTAAAGGGGCCATACCATGATTTTGTTAAGACTTTCAGAGTAAAAAATATCCGTATATATGATCAAATATTACCTTTGAAACACACAAAAAAAATATTTATGAAATATGAGTCATTTTTGTGGACCGTTTTAAAACCCGGAAGCAAAACGTCTTGATGCTCCGCCTTTCGCTCTTTGTCGGTTTGATGAAATCGACACTAAGCCAGCTCAGCTTAGTTTGGCTTTAGTTTGATTGTAGAAATGGCGCCGGCTCTAAGATTTCGTCTCTTGGCCGATCCACTTTGATACATGCCAAGGTTATCAAAACAGTCATCCGTGAAGTGGCCATGACAGACAAAGAGTTGCTGGCAGGTCTGTCGTGCGCTGTCTCTTCTGTGCTAGCTCTTCTTTTGGAAGTTTAAGCAAACACCTAAATCTTTCTAAATTACGTACTAGATAAGATACAAGTGGGTGTGAGTTGGTTGTAGTCTGGGAGCGGAGCTTGCAGTACAGTTTTTTTTCCTGGACGGGGGCGATTTACATCGTGCTGATGTCATCACGATAGGACTCGCTCCTTTTTGTGGGTATGGGGGGGCTGCTGCAGACAGCACATGTTTTCAGAGGATTACTCTTAAATGCATGAATGGATCAAAATACTGCTTTGGGGTTATTTAAATAGAGTAATAATGTATTTAAAACCTCCAAAAGTAGAATTTTCATAGTAAGGGCTGATATCAGTCGGAGATCAGGCTGTTATTATTTTTCCTCTCACATTTGACAGTAAATTCCACTTGGCTGATTATTTCCAGCTTTGAGGGGATGCTTCATTTCTGCTCGCTTTTCAACAAGCTTCATGAACATCTGTGTTGATGCAGCAGCTCTGTACTTTTAGCTCAAGGCAAACTTGCAATGATTCTGGTCCGTGAAGGGCAGCCCAATGCGTTTTTCTCTCTGAGTGTGTTTGTTTCACTGCAGTGCGTGAAAATGATTCACACTTTTGAGCAAAAATGACAAATAATCTCTTTTTTTTAGTTTTTTTTTTTCCTGCTTTGCATAGTAATGAATTATACATATTTGGTTGGGTAGACTGAGTACATTTTTAGGGGAATGGGAAAAATAATTGGTCTTTGATCGGTGGAGAACTGACCGACCCAGAGCACGACCCTTGTGTCATCCAAACCCACGATGGGTCACTCACTGAGAAGATGACCAAGACCTTATCTAGAAGTTCAAAAGATCAATCATCTGGAGAGTTGATGGGAAAATAGTTTCAGACCGGGTTCAAAGAGAAACACACTCAGCTGTGCGGCTGCAGCTGAAACCCTTACAAGCAAATGACTCCCAGAGTCAAGAATATAGTCCTCTCTGTCCTTTTTTTTTTTTTTTTTTTTTTTTTTTAGGAGAATTGCTGTGTGCAGCTGTTTTCACTTGTCTATTTTTGTGCCTATATTATATCCTGCAAAATGGAAGTCTTGGTGGCAATCAACAACCCCCATGGGTGTCATTCTGCCTCCTCCTCTCATCCCCGATGTCTTTTGTTCAACTGTCATGCCACCGCTTTTGTCAAAGGACATTAAATATGAGCGTATCAGTCATCAGGTCTCATGCCCATTGCACCCTGGGAAGCTTCATCACCGACATGAACCGCTGACATTGAAGAAGAAGAAGAAGAATCAACTCGTCCCACAAAATCTGTTGCTATGGTTACTTGTTTTGTGCTTTTGTAGATGTCATTTATCGACACCTACCCAAAAAAAAAAAAAAAAAAAAGGCCAAGCTAGCGTGCACTACTTTTCGGGTTTGAATGTAAAGTGTGTCAGTATGGAGCAGATCCCTGTGGAAAGACGTCATGACTCCTGTGCCTGTGACGGCGAAAAGAAATTGAATATTTTTGCACCTTTTTCCTGAAGAAGTGTTGCCTTCAGATAGTTCAACAACAGCACAGACCTGCTTTCTCCATGTTCAGTCATCTGCAACCACTTCAAACCAAAGCCCTGCTCGCCTTCGCACAACCACTTAATGCATTCTCAGACACTTTTTTTTCCCCCCACAAGCCAGAGATCCTAAGCTGGAGATGCTCTTTTTTTCATTACGGCTGATCCCCTGCCACAACAATTTAGCTCATAATGTGTTGTACCTTCAACTAATTACTTAATAAGCTGCATTTTCGTGGCGATGATACGTCTACATTTCGATAAATGAATAAAAAACTGTCCCGTACCTCCAAAGGTATCCAGGAATATTCCCAATTAAAGTGTTTGGAGCTCTGAGTAATGGACCTCTTATCTCATTTGTATGGTGGAGCCATCTGTTTAGGCTACAGATTGTGCTCCTCTGTGGAAACATCACTCTTCCTCTTTACTCTAAGCGCTAATTAGTATCTGGAGGCATCTCGTGTGCTGGAACGCTGCTCGCTGTTGGCTGGCTCAGATAGTTCCCAGGTAAAAATCTCAGGATGCTTTTTTAGTGATGTCTCCAGCAGGTGAGTGCTGGAGGGCAGTCTGAGGTGTGTTTCATCTCCTCCCAACACTTCGCCTGACTCCGGGCTCCGATAATTAGCCAGATTGCTGCTAACCACGTTTTTGCACATTCTTCTTGCTTGAAATGAAAACTGTGGCAGCTTTGTTTTGGAATTAGTTTCACGCCGAATCTTCCTAAAAAAAGATAGGCTGGCCGTTCTTTTTTCGTGCTTTAACACGTTATAGGATGGGCAGAGATCCCGGCAAAAGGAACACGCCACAAATTACAGCTCTCTCCACGTTTGATGCAGCTCGACTGCCATCATGATCATATTATCACCTTTATTGAACTTTCTGTCACAGTTTCTTATGCATCCGTCGCTTCTGATTCCAAATGCTGGGCATTATCACATCATATTGCTTGCCTTGGCCTTTAGTCCATTCATATGAGCGTCTTTGATTGCTGCCTGTCTCTTTTTGATCCTCTCCTGGGCGTGCCTCCTTTCACCCTCGGTGAAAATGGGAAGTATTGATTCCATCTCTATTTCCGTTCTCGCCTTTGTCTCACCATTGTGTGGCCCGTCTCGCTGTTTCCCCGCAGCTTCCAAGATTCTCTCCGATAGCCTTGTTCTTGCTTATTGAGCACGCTATCGTGAATCTATCATTTTTATCCAACTCACCCTCTCCCATCCGTTGTCATCATCGGCGTCCTGCAGAGCTCCTTCCCCCCGGAAGCCAAATCTGAATCTCAAACATTTACACTCCAGCAGAGCACTAAAATGTCAACCTTTGACCTTTTACAAGTTAGGAAATTCTTCTTTCTTGAAGCTTCAAAAACTTCTGCAGCATAACAAATACTGTCCTCGCATGGCAGGAAATCCACTGCTGTTAAGTTCAAACAGCCCCACGCATTAAAAAGAGGTTTGTTTGAAGAGAAAAATGTTGGTTGGCAGATCAAAAAACCACCACCTCTTATAAAAAAAAAAAAAAAAAGCATCTTTTGAATTTCAAATCACCTTACATTTATGATTTCCCGTGACGCTGAACGTAAAGCTCTTTAGCAGCAGTGTTGGTAATTTATTCCACAGGCCCGTGGCGGCTGTGAGTAACTGACAGGGAAAATCTTTTGAGTGCAATCAAACTGCCCACTTCAAACTGAGAAGGTCTTCATCGCTGAGAGTTGGGTTTGGACTCGAATGTCAAATGTGTGCAGCGCTTCAGAAAACTCAAAAAAAAAAAAAAAAAAAAAGGAGCTGTGTTGGTGAGGTTTACTTTTGCTGCAGGTCAAGCCACAGTTTTGATGTTGTGGCACACCGTGACACCAAAAACACCTTCCAAAGCAGCGCTTGAGGTTTTTGAATGACTGAGACTGACAAGCCTCTGTCAGCTGTGTGAGTGAGGAGGAACAAAAGGCGCTCACCTGTCGAGCAGACGGTTGTGGAGTAACAGACTCCAAGAAAAAAAAAAGAAAAAACGATTGAAGGCATGTACCTGGAGACCACTCTCTGTGCCGGAAGACCGCTTCCTTACTCCACTGTCTGCTGATTCCCACTGAAGGTCTCGCTGTCTGTGGTCGCTTCTCCTGCCATAAAAATTGCTGGCTCTGTGTCATTTTTTACAGGAAGAAAGTCTGTCCTGTTTGGAGTAAGAGGACAGATGGCGTTATTAAAATTCTGCCACGTCGCTGACGTGAGCGGTGGCCCAGACCCAAACTTTTGATGAGATCCCTTCACTATTTTTATTGTCAGAGTGGGCAGGAAATAAAGGACGAGATAGTTTTTCTGCTTTTTTTGATCTGATTCAACATAATGAAAGGGATGTTGTTTTAGCTCAACTGGAAAAAATGCTTATCTAGAAATATCTGCATAAAGGCTGCCAAGATATTTCACTATGATTTTGATGATGTTGGAATTTAGTAGCAAAAAAGGATAAAGATCATGCAGAAATCTATTCTATATTTTTTAAAACACAGAAAAGAATACTTTAATTATTATCTAATTGTATTAGAATTATTAATAATATATAAAACATTTGTTTTACTTGAGAATAAGTTGCTTCTTAATACTTTTTATCTCATAGTAAAGAAATTAAAAATTTTTTTACAGTTTTGCAAGTCTCTGCAAGCCATCAAACTTTTCTTTTAGAGTTTTTTCTTGTTTTTTAAATTTCAGGCAGCCGAGGACACGCTGACATTTCACGTCCGTGCCAATAGAGGTCGACCAAATTGATTTCTGCATCTTCAGTGTTTGTTGCTCCTGGAAGATTAACTGAAAGGTTAAGGCTGCTTTAGAATACACCTAATATGTGATCAATATAAGACTGCAGACATCAGATATTATTATGGTATTCATGAGATATTCATTTACTCAAAGTTTTTAGCTAGTGGAATTTATTAAATAAATAATAATCTAAAAAAAAATGGATGTGGTCACAATAAAAAATGCTCATGCAGGCAGATGTAATGATGATAAATTGATATTTTTCTGTGCTTCCATTAAAAAAAAACATAAATTAAACACATTTTTACATTTATTTTCTCATTTAAAGGAGTTTAGGGACATTGTTACAATTTAGATCAATAGGAAACATCGACATTTATTTTATTAACCTTTCGTTTCCCATGCAGCAGGATTGGCTTCCGCTCCTCAGAGTCTCAGGCACGTCTGGGTCTCAGTCTGAGGTCTTTACAGGAATATTTCTACAAAGTGAATACATTAAATCTGTTATTTCTTTATTTTCTTCACTGATGAACAATTCATTAAATAAGTCGTGTTTGTTTGGAGTATTTTTAGCAACAATAAATCCTTCAGAAACATTGAAAGGAATAAAAACGAAGCAGATTAAGAGGTTTTTAATGTTAATCAGCCCCAAAAATTCCCATTTTCAATCAAATTGCAGGCATTCTTTTTTAATTAAAAGGGGATTTCTTCCCACCTGGATGCACATTACAGTGTGCAGACAATAGCGGGGCATATGCTTCTCCTGTAAGGCGGGTCACAGCCATTTCTCTTTGTCACTACACATATAACACCTGCAACCTGTGCTGCTGCAACAGGATTTACATGAAGACCTGAGAATTTTTCATAATGCATGAAGCTGCTGATGATTTATAGCTGGCTGGGGCTGCCTGCTTCAGGGCTCGCACGCACCATTTTCCCCCGCGAGGAAGCCACTGCTGCAGGACCTGACCTCTCCTACGTCAAGTGTGAGCTTCATAACCCATCCAACCATGTCTTGTAGGCCATGTTCATGTTCACACATTAAGGAGCCACTCTCAAGCTGAGAAAAAAACAGAGAGCTCGAGGGTTCAGGGTGGTATTTTTGTGTGATGCTCCTTTCAAGTTTGAGTTTTTGACATTTCGGAGATCACTCGTTTAAGGTTAAGTGCCGCCCTTCGGTGGCGTTCCTCATTACAGAGTTCACCTTAACTGGATGGATTTTTCGAAAGATGCTGATGAAAAATGTATTTCACCCCTCCAGCTAAGGCAGTGTAATTACAGTAAGAGCGGAATGGCCTTAGGCTTCTCTGTTTGTGCATTTTAGAGATTTAAGAGCTCATTGTGTGTGCAAGGTTAACTCAACAGAGATCAGAGTGTTCTCTTTTTTCATCCAGAGGAGGAATCCCTCCTCTGTTTTTATTTTTTGTTGATGCTTTCTCCAAAAGAGAAGGTCTGCCTAATCCTTCATATGCTTACAGTAGCATGGTCCAAGGGCAAAGACAGGAGGTGAGATAAAGTTGACGACAGCCTCGGAGAATTCGTATCTTAATTGCATTGGAGGGGTTTAACGGGCCCTGTAAATGATGCTGGCTATAACAGGTGGAACCACAGCAGCTGAATCTACAGACAGACGCCGCAAAAGGGAGAAGTGGAGAACCTGAAAGTGTGCAGAGAGCAGGCGAAGAGGGCTTTTGTCTTCAGGGATGAGTGACAATTGTGTATTTTGTCACATCAGATTCATAGCCCTGTCTGTGGTTGGTCGTGTCCTTTGCCACTCATGGCCTCAGTTGTGCACATCACTGATGCTGCTGTGTACATGAATGCCAGCCTTCCTTTTTCTCAGGCTGCTATAAATAGGAAGAGAGAAGCCCCGGGCTCTTGGAGTAATGAGATTAAACCAAACCAGCTTCAGCTCACACTGTTTTATTGAGCTTCATCTCAGTTTCTGTTCCATATTTCAATATATATAAGCATGATATTGAGAGCGGTTGATGCTGCGGCTGGGCTGAGCCCATGGAGGAGCATTCGGTTAAGCATCAGTATGCGGTGTGTGTTTGAAAATGTGCAACGGTATCACAAGTGAGCGATAATGTGAAAGACTTGTGTGTAATGTCCTCGTTTTGCACCCTGCAGGGCATGGCACGTCTCCTGTGGAAGCATTCATCATGATGGTAAAGAGTTTGTCACCATTACTCTGTATTGTCGTGACGCCTCAGCGGCTGACTCAAAATTAAATCTCCTCTTTGCTTTATGACTTCTTCAGAACCTCCCCTGTTTGATGCAGGAGGAACAATAGTCCGATGCGGTGCATGAGGGTTTGTGCGTGGCTTTTGTCCAATCCTGATCTGTGACAGGCGGAGAGCCACCCTGGCACTGTTACTGTGCATTCTGTGTGCGAGCATGTGTTTGTGTGGATGCATTTGTGAGACGGACAGCGTCTGGGGACATGCAGAGTGGGAGACATGCATTCTGTTTGGACATACTGTAGATTCTCACAGCCCATATTTCCCAGTTCTGGTGTTTTCAGATGGCCCTCTAAGACTTGGATTTTTTTCATTTTTTTTATTCTGTTACAGCACTCAGGGTCCATTAACCAATCATAATTTCTTCCTCCATTCTCTTTTCATCAGTTAAGAAGTATTTGGCTCCACAGGTTCACTTGCTTCTCTGCTAATAAACAAGCTGCGTTTCACTTATCGGCGCTCAGCATTGTCACGCTGCACTTCCATCAAAGAAGAGCACGCACAAAGTGTGCATGGGCCGAGAGTCGGCAGGAGTCAATCAATGCTCCTCTGCATTCAGAACACAGATAAATACAATCACACACACGACTGCAAACATCCGTCTCCGACAGCTTTCAATTTCCTTTGGGTTTTCAAGAGCAGTGTGAAGGCAGCAGCCGCCGCCGCCGCCACCGCCGCCGCTGCTGAGATTTAAAGAGCAGAGCGTAAAGTGGACACGACTGTTGTTCAGGTTTTGGCTCTGTACTGTGACAGATTAAAGGCAAACAGATAGTGAGCGTTCAAGCCACAGTGGTGAGGAGCTGGGGGAAAATTGAGTGCAAACACTATGAATCAGGGGGGAGACTCGTCGGAAATCACAGTGGCCATGAACAAATCTAAAGGTAAAAGGACAGACAAGATGGTAGCAAACAGCATAACATCGAAGTGACAGACTAATTGACTCATCAGATGAAGCGTGCAGCGAGGCAATGACCCTGAGGCACTTTTGCCACAAATAGCCCCCCACTGCTAAGCTTTTCTCCCTCATGATATCTCACTGTTAGCTTGAATCAACATATTCATTTTCTTACTTTGGTCTCAATAACAAAGTTTTCCCAACTACGATTATTATTGTTATTATAGTTGCAGAGTTAAGTTTCTTTTTACTTCATTTTCTTTTAATAATTTTGTTAACGCTGATCATCATTTCTTCTATTTCCAAAGACTCCCCAGTGATTTTTAAATATGATTACATTTTTGGCTAAACTTATATTGTTTTCCAAGACATAGTTTCTGTAGTAGCTCATTAGTCCTTCATGTTGTGGAGAGAATTGTTAGGGCAGAGTAAGCCCATCCCCATTTCCCATCATCCATCTCCTTTCACACTCTCCCACTATCTCACAGCTCCCCACAACCCTAACATAACATTTCCACTGCAACAAAAAAGTCCAAGAGAACCTGGTGGCAGACAAAATGGTGGATGAAAAATCATTAGCCAGAAGCTGACCACAAGATTTCAGAGTTGTAGCTACTCTTATTAAAACTATTAAATGTGAATAAACTGTTTAGTGCTCAGGATTAGCTTAAAATGTATCAAAAAGAGAGTAAATGCGTTATTAGTTTTAAAATCAATATTAAAAAAAGAGTCCACATTTGTAAAATTGTTGAAACTTTCACATTAGAGCTTTAGCTCCAGAACAGTGTTTAGATTTGACCGCAGTTGGCTTCAATCCTTTATGCCATCCACGTGAATTAGCTTATTAGCTTAACTAGCTAATTAGCAGGAATATAACACTTTATTTTTGTAATGTGTTGCATATTGCTGAAAAGTCCTTTCGTCAGGAGTCAGCGCTCTGTCTCCTCCACTGGTCACCAGCAGAAGCAGTCTCCAGAGTACTGTTGCACTTCATCTCCCAGCAGCCCCAGCCCAAGTTCCTGGATGCTGCTCAGCTGTCTCCAGTCTGACAATCATCCCCTGCTTCTGAAGAAACACACAGAGCCTCACTTAGTGAGAAGTATTGTTTTGTGCCCCCTTGCATTACCGAGCGTTCCTACCTGGACCTGATCTTATGTTTCTGACCTGCTTTATCTCTGTTTGCCTGCAGACTGCTCTAAACCTCGCCTGGGTCCCTGGACCCCTTTTCTCATCAGATCAGATTCGTGTTAATCGTGTAAAGAGTTAGGTTATGTCAAGAGGATTGTAATTCTGACAGGACACTCAGGTGTTAAACATAACTGTTTTGGTCCACTTCTTATATTAGTGTTTTGTAACCAAAATGAAATATTTTTCAACCAAAACATGTGTCGTGAGCAGTGGCGAGGGAGGGCGGTTTGATATTCTGGTTCTCGACTTCCCTCCTGCTAATGATTTTCAGCTGCCTTCTTGTCTGCCACCACGTCCTCTCAAAATGGTGAGCAATATTGGAATTATCCAGCTGGACAGTTTTGAGCCAGCTCAGAGGAGGAAAATTAAGACATACATGGATCTAGTCGTCTGCAGGTGCGCACATCGGAATGGTCTGAACCAGGAGCTTTTGGCCTACTGATTGAAGGATCTACATCAGTGCTTCAAACTTTTGAACAGCCCCTAATTTACAATTTGAATTGAAAAAAATATTCAGTAGCACAATTTTAGTCTCAAATTTCTTTATAAATGTCCTTCATCATAAGAAAAACGGGACAAGTTAAAATAAAAAAAAAACCTGGATTTTCATTGGAATTGGTCTTTAAGGTCTTTGCTAAAACAGAAACATTGCTTTGCATCCCTTTCTGGTTTGGATTTGAAATGATTTCTCTAAGCATTTGGTATTTGGATTGTATTTTTTTAAAGGTTGTCTAAAACTAAGCTCTCCAGAGAACAAATCCTTCAAAGTTTTTGTGATCCTTTGACATTTCCTGCAGCACGTTCACACAGAAACTTTTGGCCTTCACTATAAACTCCCCTGTGAGCTGAAATGAGCTTTTTCTACACCACTGAACACAGAAAAGACTTCAGAACTGAAAACAGAGTTTAAGCAACTGTTCTTGGATCTCACGCCGCATTCAAAGTAAAAATGGAAAAATTCTTGTTGGGATCGACAGTTTCTCAGTTTAAAATCAACAATTTTTTCAGATTGAAAAGAGAAGATGTTAAAGACTCGCTCCGATCATGTCTTTATCTGTTTTAAAGGGTTTTTTAAATTATGGTTAAGCGTCTTTTTTTTTTTTGGACAAAATAATATTGACATTAATAAAAGCCATTTTTCAGGACATAGTTTCTGCAGAATGGCAGTAGTACATTAGAAATTTGCCAGTTTTTTTTGTTTCCATTGAAAAAAATTCAGAAACCAAAAGTGTTATTCATAAACCAAAAATAATTTTTAAAATAAATTATAAATAATTCTGGAAAAAGGAACTATAGAAGAAACCAGGGACATGGGACAACACTGATTGGATAGTGACATTTGTCCATCATTTCAGTAGCAGATTATCTGCCATTACAGTTTTTCTCTATCGATTTAGTGCATTGCTCATAACAGAATTAAACTTCTACAGTTAGTGCGACCTCAACAACATTTAGTAAGTTGTGCACAACTTAGTGGCAGTTTCCTGTCATATCCTTTTGCACAAAAAGCAATTGATGAAGTACTAATCTCTACAAATTAATCTCTTTCTACTTGCTTTTGATCATTATTCATCTGTTTTATCATGTCTGTCAAAATGATCTAAACCTCTTCAGATTGTTTGTCATAGTTTATACAACAAATAATCATAATTTCAGTGATTGTATCTTTGTGCACAAACTTGTTGAACGTTGTCAAACATTTTGTACATCCATTTTAAATGTAATTGTCATTGTGTTTCCATAAAAGTTTGCATACATTATTTTAAGGAAAACCTCATTTTTGAACTATTAGTTGCAACCAAAATCATCATTGGTTGACGTAAGCTTCCAGCACTGCTGCAGGCAGGGATTTGCAGAACATGACAGGATGTTTGTGGAGTATCTTCCTCTACTCTCCATTTCTGAATCCCATTGAGAGGTTTTTCTCTTCCTTGACATGGAAGATATGATCAGCGTCCACATACCCAAATGACCTGCTAGGGGCCATGAATGCAGCTGGTGATGACATCTCAGCAGAGTTCTGTTGATGGTGGGTTCAGTTCTCAAGACGATTTTTTCCGTGGTCCTTTAATAGAGCTGATACTCGCTGTGATGTAGATAAAAAGTGTCCAGACTGACGGGACCATCTAGTTGTTCAAGACTGATTTGCAGCACTGTCTGTTTGACAGTATTTTCAGTTTCAAAAACTACTTCAGTGCTGAACCAAAGCGAGTTTGTTGGGATTTTTTTTTCTTTCTATTTGTACAATGTTGTGAACGGTTCAAGTGTAAAGCTTTTTTTTAACTGAATTCTAGTTTTCAAAATTCCATGTGTGATATAAACTGTAGTGCTGTCTTTACATTACGTACAATTGGGAAGCACTTCCACAGTACTGTCTCAATGAAAACCTTTTGACTTGATCGTTGAATAAGCTGGAGTTACGGCTTGATATTTTGACTGACACTTCCATTTTGAGCTCCGGACTTGCATTTTGAGAAAGTGACTCACTTTTGCAGGTTATCTACCATGTTTTGCAGTTTGCACTAACTGTTTTCAATTCAATGTTATTTATATAGCCCAATATCACAAAAAAAAGTACCTCATTGAGCTTCATGCCAGTAATTTTACAATTTTAGCAGTGGTGCAAACTTTAATACAGTTGTGAGAAATGCACTAAATCGATTGAGAAAAATTGTAAGCAATATTATAAAATTATAGAGCCTTGAAATCTTTTTTGTTTTCTGAAACAATTCTTTTTATTTTGTTTAATTTATTTTGGAATTGTGCTTTGGTTTCTGGAATTTATTTTTATTTCTAAAATTTAATGTTCTTTCATGAAATATTTACTTTTTTTAATTGTCATTGGGATTTTTAGTAATATGTTTTTGCTTTGAATAATTTGTTGGTGTGATTTGTACTTCAGGGCCACCATAGTTATCATTTTGTGATAGCTTGGTGGAGTACAAATCACCCTGGGTATTACATTGCTTTGCAATAAAATTCACCCTTGTAGGCTTTACTTAACAAATCCACACAGATTTAATAATCCTAGGATGATCAAGAAGCCATTTTCCTTCTTGTCAAAACACTGATGGAACTTTAAATCTCTTCTAGAAAATATTTCTGAAAACCAGCTTTAATAAGAATCCCACCTGAGGTTCAGTCAATGAAATCTGTTTCGCTGTTACACAAAGACTCTCGGTCTTTTCCTGTTCTCAGCAGAAACGTCAGCGAAAACGTCTGACAAGTCTTACCTCAAGCCTACTTCATCTCTCCACAATGCACGGCCAATCTCAAGTAGTGAATCTAAAAACAGGGTGCATTGTGACATTCATGTTTAATTCAAAAGCAGCAGTGAACAAGGTAACGGAGATGCCGGCATGCCCTTAGATTGTTAATGTTGTAATTGAAGAGAAACGGATAAAATTACTGCAACAGCTGTGGCAAACTAACGGTGACCTTGTCCAGAGGATCCCTTCAGGCGGATTTGGTGTCGTGACGTCTAGTTCAAGGTTTGGGATGTTTGGTTAAAACTTTTTTTTTTTAAGCTGCACACAAACTTCCCAACATCTAACAGGGAACAGAAAAGGCTCTGATGAACAAAGCGGAGGATTCAGCAGCCTGAGAAGAACGACTTTCGCAGGTTAGATGAGAACAGAGCCGGTTGAGAACTGGTAACAGTTAACATGCTTGCACACCGGCATCAAACGCTCATCTCTCTGCTCTGGAGAAGGCAGAAAGAAGGAGAGATTTCTTTTGACTGTTTTATAAAAACGCGCCGTTGCTTTTAGCTCTCCCACAGGGCGGAACTACGAAGGACAATGTGCAAAACAAAGAAGCGGGAAGCAGTTCATTGATGTGCTCACTTTTTGTTCAGCAACACCACAAATGCATTAAAGTCTAACTCAGAGCAACAACAAGCGAAATGGAAAGACTCACAACGTTCAAATCCACCATGAGTGATTTCATCTGAATTTTCTGGTTTGTTTGTTTATTTGTCTTGCTTTTTGTCACACAGTGTAAGAAGTCAGCCATTTTTATTTATTTTGGCTTAGATAGATAGATAGATAGATAGATAGATAGATAGATAGATAGATAGATAGATAGATAGATAGATAGATAGATAGATAGATAGATAGATAGATAGATAGATAGATAGATAGATAGATAGATAGATAGATAGATAGATAGATAGATAGATAGATAGATAGATAGATAGATAGATAGATAGATAGATAGATAGATAGATAGATAGATAGATAGATAGATAGATAGATAGATAGATAGATGAAAAGATGGAGATGAAAACGGTGAGATGGTGAGGAGAAACAGGGCCACAGTGACATAAAGGTAGAACTGGATGACTCATACTTCTCTCTTTCTCTTCTTTTCTTCATCTCTCTCGCGTCTGGATGAAATAAAAGAGGCCCAGCAGCCCCAGCCTGCAGAGAGGGAGTTACGGGTGATGTGTTAAAAATACTACCTCCTGTGTTGAACTGAAGGAGGCGGGCAAGATGGGGTCTTATGAGTACCAAAAAAAAAAAATGGAAAAAATGCCAGGGCTTTCACTACCTTTAAGACCTTTTTTTTTTTTTTTTTTTTTGCTTTTGTCGCCCTGTCATTAATAATCATTTCTGTGCCACCGTTTGCTCTAATCGGGATGGGATTTGCAAGAGCAGCCCTCCACTTTTTGGGGATCCTTTCAATTGTTCGTTATAGTAAATTCCTGCAACACGCAGCTTTAATCCGTGGAAACGCCCTGATTCTCCCCATCAGACCCCTTCTGTTTGACTTTCCTCCTCGAGAAACTCCATTAAGCATCAAAAGCAAATCAATATCACACCATCGCTCCCGCTGCTTTGGACCGGTTATTCTCCTGTCAAGGAGTTTGTCTCTAAGCTCCTCATTTATCTGAAAGTGACTGGCAGCAAACTATATGGGACACCAGCTGAATACATCTCTCCATCTGTCATCTCTCAAGATGGTTCCCTAAATCAGCTGATCCATCTGTTTAGGCCCAGTTTCCACAACAGCAGAGGAGAGGAGAAGTGGAGTGCAGCTCCTGTAAAACAATCCTACAAGGTGCTCCAGCTGAACGCTGCTCATTACAGGAACACTGGTTTATAAAAAGAGCAGCAGCTGAGAAGTCACGACTCAATAATGCTTACTTTTCACATTTGGCAACCTCTGGAACAGCAAAGAGCAATTTCCATATAGAGAAGTATGGATCTGCATGGAAGAGGAACGATAAAGAGCACAGATAAAAAGTGTTTCTGCCTGGTGCCAGTTTTACATAACTCACCTGTAATGAATCCGTTTGCAAGCAGCCGGAGTGAGAAAAAAGACAGAATAAGAAAAACACAAACAGAGGAGGAATCTATGAATAAAAAACAGAAAGAGAGAGCCGAAGTAGAACAAGAAAATAACGAATCTGTCAAGACGCTGACCCTATTGCCCCCACTCTAATGTATGCTGGAGACAACAGCAAAAAAAAAAAAAAAACTGTGACATTTATTTAAGCAGCGACTTTCCGCTTTAAGAGTATTTGAAGAAGACTCAAACATCCTTGAACTGCAAATCCTTCAATTTTCTAGGACACTTTCGGAGTGTTGTAATCTAAAAAAACAAGATAAGATGATGTAGAGAGGATTTTGATGTCTTGCCTGTTGGAACTCAGTCAAACAGACCATGTGTTATGCTTGGTAATAACAGACTGAAGGCAAGGAGGTCGCACAACAAGCTAAGAAGAGGGGATGACTCCAGTGCAGGATTGACTGAGGGAATTTCTCCCACTAAATACAATGGCTATAGTGGAGTTTGGTGACTGTTTGAGGATGTGGACAGGTGAATTTTATATAGATAACGAGTTCAAACAGGTGCCATTAATGGAGGTAACGAGTGGAGGACAGAGGATCCTCATACAGCAGAAGTTACAGAGAAATCTTGCTTGTTTAATAATAAATAATAAATACTTATTTTCCACCATAATTTACAATGTATTTTTTAAAATCAGACAATGTGATTTTCTGTAGTTTTTTTTCTCATTTTGTCTCTTTGAAGAATGCCAATGATAAAAAATTACAGGCCTCTCTCTCATCTTTTTAAGCGAAAGAATTGGTTGACGAAACACTTTTTGACCTACTGTATGCTTGAATAATATTCCATGCGCATAATTAAAAAGATCCTGTGAGTGAGAAAGCTTCAGTGTTTTCATTAATACTTTCAACATATTCGTAGCATTAAGACTGTGTGTGCGGTATAGGTCACAAAGTGAACACAGCTGAAGGCTGAAGGTGATGCAGGAGGCGACAGAACACGTCGGTCTTCACCTGAAAAAGCCTTCTGAGAGCTTCCAGGAACTCCAGGTTTGGCTGATGTGAAGTGACGGGCGCCTCTGGTGGGTTTTGAGGAATACGGGCTCCCGCTCTCAGAGCAGCAAAGCCCAATTTCCTCGGATGAATGACAACAAAGTGATAAGAGCCACCTGGAATCCTGCTGGAATTTATTTTGTACAGTGCATTAATAGATTAAAAGGGCTGGATGGGGCTGGCTCTTACAATTTAGAGAGCCTGTTGCGGTGCAGAATGAAGGCTGATTACCATGTATGGTGTCACCCGTACAATAAATTCCTTTTCTGTGGCATTTGCCAGGTGTTTGATAGAAGATGATCCCTCCGGCGTCTTGCTGAAAGGCATGTGTTCTGCGCTCTCACAGGCTCCGATCCGCTCTGCATTTGGCCAAGCAAAGGTGGGTGGGTTATCCTGTGGGCAGGATAATCTGCTGTAATCTTTGGTTCTGTGATCTGACCGCAAACCAGCAGAGAGCTGGGCTTTTCTGGAGAGGACACGGATTGAGCGGACAGCTGGGGGGCATACAGGGGGAGCAGCAGCATATGGGGCAGGGCTGAGGGAAACCGGGGCCACGACACAAAAACAATTACACTCCAAACGTCAACAGTTACTCAATTAGTTTAAAATAAAATAAAATTTTAATTACAGTGGAATGATTCCGTGGATTTAATGTGTCGTGTGTGCACTGTACATTTAAGGGCAAATACAGACCCTTTCCAAAAATGCATTTTATAATAAATTGGGGTTCCAGCTCATTTAACCCTCAAAAATAGGATTTCAAAAAATTTGAATATTGTGGAGAAATCACAATTTACTTTTCAGTTTTTACAAAAAGATGAAGACAAAAATTATGATGATATCAAATCAAAATAGAGTGTTTTAAATATGACATCCCCATCTTACTTTATTAATGCTTAATTAAGTCCTACTGAATGATGAAATCTGCCTCTCCATCCTTCTCAGCAGCAGGAATCATGAAATTATGCAGAACATTCTGCTAGACTGTTAAGTATATCTGGATTGAAGAAAGCAGTGTTTACCAACACCAGCGCAGCACATATCAACCTAAACCATGACTGACTGTGGAGATTTCACCCTGGACCTCCATTAGCTTTGGTTCTTCTTCTCACTTACCTTCCTTCAAATCATTGATTCCCAAATGACAGGATCACTTTTCTTTCATCAGAAAAAAGGAGTAAGGACCACTGGGTAACGGTCTTCTCCTTGGTCCAATGAAAATGTTTCATCTGTTGGCTTAGGCTCAGAAGTGGCTTTACCAGAGGACTCGATCATTGTAGCCAATCCCCCAAATTTGTCTGAATGTGGTGGATTTGAAGCTGTTCCTCCACCTCATTCCACTCTTTCTGGATCTCTTCCAGGTTCTTGAATCTTGTTCTTTTGATAATCTGCTGAAACCCATGTTAGTCTCTTTTGCCGGTGCATCGTCTCCCGCCATATTTTGCCCTTCCGTTGGACTTTCCGTTGATCCGCTTGGACATGGCGCTCTGAGAACAGCCACCCTTCTTAGCTATAAACTTTATTGGCTTACACAGACTTGTGGAGGGGATCAGTGATAGTTTTCTGACTAGTTGTCATGTCTGAAGTCTTCCAACTATTGAACCAAACTGAAAAAAGTTAGTGACCTCTGAGGAACCTTTGTTTCAACACTCACCTATGGTAATGAGCTCTGGTTCATGATTGAAAGAATGCGGTTCCGATTACAAGCGGCCGAAATGAGATTCCTCCGAGGGGTGGCTTGGTGGGATGGGGTGGAGATAGGGTAAGAAGCTGAGTCACACGGAGAGAGCTCTGAGTAGAGCCGTTGCTCCTTGCAGAGCTGTTGCTCCTTGCTCCTCCACTTCTAGAGGAGCCAGTTCAGGTGCCTCAGGCATCTGGTCCAGACATTTGGGAGGCACGTCCTACTGCAGGGGTGGGCAAACTACGGCCCGGGGGCCACATGCGGCCCCTTAAGCTACTTAATGTGGCCTCCAAAATTAAAAATACATTGAATCAAAAATCCTAATTATTGTTTTATTTTCATTGTATTTCTTCCATGAATGGTGGTGTTTCTCTGACGTTCGTGTGTGTTCTTTCTGAGTCAGATGGTGATTCTTTCGGATTATTCCTACACCACATAAATACATTTTGCATTTTTTGAGTTCACATTTTCCTCTGAAGAACATCAACCTCATTGGATCACCAAAAGAGAACAAAAATCAATTTAGAATTAAAACTCCCAAATTTCTGTTTTTAAATTAATATATGTGATTTGAATCCAATTAAAGCATGTTTTTCTCTAAATTCGATATTATTTTTTTTTAGTTATGAGGTTGATTACCAATCTCTCCTCCATCTGCTCCTTGTCCGGCCCTTATGCAAATTTTAGAGAACCTCTATGTGGCCCACGAGTCAAAACAATTGCCCACCCCTGTCCTACTTGGTGGAGGCCCCAGGAAAGACCCAGGACACGCTAGAGAGACTACGTCTCTCAGCTGGACTGGGAATGTCTCGGGTCCCCCCAGAGGAGCTGGAGGAAGTGGACGGGGAGAAAGAAAGGATGGATGGATGGATGGATGGATTTTCCAGGAGCTTTGAGTTTAGTGAATAATTAGTTGGTAAAACTTAGTTTGAAACCTTTATGTCCACAAACTTTGGGCAGATTTCTCCAGAATATTCTAATTTCATGGATTCATGAACCTAAATTAATGTAAAAATAAGCAAATAAATACTTAAAAACTGCAAATTTGTGAAAGCTGATTCACTGTGGTGACCCATGATCAGATGGACCAAAAAGTGAATAACATCAACTCAAAAATTAAGAAACAGTGTGGCCTGGGTCTGGGGCTGGATGGTGGGGCAATGGTTAGCACATTCACCTCATAACAAGAAGGTACTGCTTCAAATCCCAGCTGGGACCTTTCTGTGTGGAGTTTCAATATTCACAGAGCACTCTGGCTTCCTCCCAAAACCTTCTTTATTTGTTGCTGAAGTGTCCCTATGTGTGTAGGGGAGTGACTGTGTGCACTGTGACCTGTCTGGGGGTTTGACCCTGTGACCCCAAAAGAGATTCAACGAATTAAGAAAGTATATGGATGTGATTGCATTTAAATTCTATGAAAGTTTAATTTTTTTGAATGAAATTATGGAAATAAACATACTTTTCCATGATATTCATTTTTTTTAAAGGTTTAGGATTTTAATTAAATACCATTCATTTATTTTCTATTCAATTTATGAATTACTAACTTAAACTGATTTAATATAAATATATATGTTTTTAATAATTTATAGTTTTATCGTTGTTTTTATTGCAGAAAATTGGCTGAATTGAACCAGTCAGTCAATTACAGCTCTACGCTTGCAACCTCTAGCCAAATATTGGCAGTATTATGGGAATCACTCTTCGCTCCAGCAGCTTCTAAAATGGTCGAGAGGATGGTAGGGGATGGAGTGGATATGAATTTTCATCAGGGCGAGTTTTGTTTTCATTTTTTATCTAAGAAATATCTGTGACTCATCGAAAACTGAAGCTTTTTCCCTGAACTGGATAAAGAAAGGCTTTCTAGAGGCTTTAACATGCACACAAAGCATGCTGGGAAGTATGATAATAGGATGACTCTAATATCACGCAGTTTCAATAATTTAATGAGCTTTGAGTAGCCAGGTCAAAAATAAAACGGAAGGGCTGTAATTTATAGCTAAGAATTAAAAAAGTGGTGCTGACAGATTTATGCACCCCTAATGAATTTGGAGATTTAATAGATGGAATGCTGATAATCTCATTTCTTATTTACATCCACTTTTGTCCTTGTCTTGGCGGATCTCAGCGCATGGTTTTCATACTCTGTAATGCTTGGGTGGCCAGATGCCCTCTCTTTCCTCATGTGGCGTGAAGCCAACGTTTTCCCCTCAGACGATCCTTGTGCATCCTACTGTAAATATCAGCTTTAGCATGTAAGCGGGCATGTGTGCGCTCACAACTCACGGAGAGCAAGCTGAGGCAAGTGGAGATGGCACGGCTTCTCTGGACATGTTCTCCAAGACGTGTCATTTATTGGCCTCAATAAAATGCTCCAACTTTCACAGAAAATAACCTCTCATGTGTTTGATAAAAGTGCAGGAAAATCTAAAGCAGCTATGATCATAAAAATGGGCTCACTTCCCCAATTTGTAGGTCCTCCCCTCCGCTTCCCATCAACTGTCCTCGCTGCCACCCCCACACGCTGGTAGCAATCAGCCAGGTGCTAAATGCCTGGGTGAGACACAGCTCATGGGTGGGTGGGGGCTGAAATTGCACGTGGAAATAAGCATCCCCACTAGCTTGGCAGAGTAGGAAGCGGGGGCAGTAAATAACTGTCATTCTCCAGTGAGGCTTTAAGAGTATGGAGTGTCTGTTTGTGTCGTGGGGAAACCGAGGGAGATGGACTCGGGCAGGTTAATCATTAACTTAGTGAGCTGGAATAAAAAGAAGAAAAGGCCGGGCTGGGATTGAGAGTTCACTTTTTGAGGAGTAGCTTAAACATATGACGGTTGGCTCATCCCCTCAGAAGGAGCTGATTAACTGCAGCGCTCAGTGAGATGGAGAGAAGGGAGAGCTGACACCCACCAGGCTGCTGGGAAAACGCTGATCCGGCAGCAGCCAGGGGCTTCCTCATGATGGCTGTTAATGAATAATCAATGGCAAGAGAGGGTCAGTGTAGGGGATGTATGTAAATCTCCCCTACACTCTTATATGGGCTTAATGGTTTAATTAAACTAATCGCTGTATTGACTCAGGGCTCCAAAGCCCTTTGAAGCCGGCTGTATTAATGACATGGAATCAAGCTCCTCTCTTTTGTTGCAGAAATGTATTCAGAGCGGAGACTAAATGAAGCTGCAGCACAGACCAATTTTCCCCCATTTGCTCTACATGCAAGGACTCTCTTTGAGAGGATGCACAGTGGTAATTCAATAATCAAACTCCATAATACCTGAGCAGAACATGCCTCTATCAAAACACAATTCATTGAGATGTCCCTGAATTACAAAAAAAAAAACTATTTTCCACACCAGTGACCGTGGAGTCAGTCGTGCAAAACAAGTCACATTAGCCCTTATCAGACGGCTGCTTCTGGTGTGCGTCAGCGATGCAGTTCAGGTAGCATGGCAACATGAGGGGCAGCTGCTTTAATGTACTCCTCTCCGTCCTGACAGAAACGGTTTGTTATCTTCCGCAGAAAGGAGTCACTCTGTCGGCACAAATCCTGTCCTCGGTGAAACCTCTGATCATCAAGTCGTCGTCCGCGGCGACGCACTCCTGAGACTTTGCTATCACATGGAGAAAGCAGGAGGCCTGCCCACAGCCCCGCACCGCTCTGTGTGTCTGCACATGCATCTAATTTGGCTTTTTGGGTTGTTTAGGGAAAAGCAGAAGCCTCTGCATTTGCACGCAGCATGGGGGTGTGTGTTTTGGTGTGCGTCTGCACATATAGGGGTATGCATGAGTCATTTCGAGAGGTTTCACCAGCTATTATTGAACAGGGACTCTGTATTTAATAAAAGATAGAATAATTGCCTCCTCATCAGCTCTCCAGAGATTACAATAGTAACTGTCAAGTGAATCAGAATTCTTGACATTTTCCCAAAATGGGTCTTTGAAACTCACTGTTCAAACAAGGGCCTTTTCATGACTTTCCAAGACAAGCTCCGCCATCCATCCCCAGCCTTTCGTCGGGAAACTATAGTAACTCCCTTCCAGGGGGAGATGGGAAAAAAAAAAATACAGAGTCAGAAGAAAGGGGAAACTACTGACTCGGATGGGAGGAACAGCTTGACAAGAGATCTTATCTTTATGTTTTCGTTGTGCACAGGCTTTAAGCTGCCTGCTGGAAAGGTAGAATTCGTGCTGCAGTTTCTCTTTTTTTTAAATAAACATATACACATGCATATACATACATATATATATATATATATATATATATATATATATATATATATATATATATATATATATATTCGCTAGATACAATGGAAAGAAAAAGCTGAAGGAAAATAAAATACTTCTCCTTTTTGTTTCATTCTGGTTTGTTTACAGTCTATACAGACGTGCACGTCTAAAAAATGCATGCATAGTTAAAGATATCTCATCTGTATTCCAAATGTGGGCAAGGAAAAACTATCTGGATGAAGGTAGATGGCAAGGAAAAGAAAATGGAATTCACTTGGGAATAAACGTTACAGAAAAATATAATACTTCAAAGGTAAACTAACTTGGAAGCCAATTTTATTATAGACATGATTGGGAATATTAAAAAAAAGAAAAATAAAATAATATCTGTTGTTAAATAACATGTATTTGTGTCAAGATAAATTAGAAAACATTTAAGTTTTGATGACCAAAATCAAACTCCAATGAAATGTGTGTCTTTAACATGTTCTCGTGGCATTTTTGTCATGATGGGGGACATATGTAACAAAAATTAAGATTAAAATTACATTTCTGGGTATTTTTTTTTTATTTAAAGTGTGTGAATCAGGAGAAGATGAAAAAAAGAATTTGGTAAAAGCTTTTAGCTTTGATGTAGAAGCTACAATTGGTGGGGCACAAGTTCAATGTATCCATTTGCAGACAAATAGACCCATGAACGTCTTTGTTTTGTTTGTCTGAGCTGGCATCTAGGTCAAAGTTGTATGACTGAATAGCTCCAATATTGCTATCATATTTTGTTGCACCGGTAATGTTTAGCATGTACAAACTCATAGATAATGGGAAATAGGGGTGTGCTCAGACTGCGCCCATAATTTTGAGGTGAATTTCCAATAGATCCTATACTGCAAGCCATTTTTGTTGCCCTGGTAATGTTAGGTTGGGGTTGTGAAGCGCTGTAAGCTAGTGGGAGGCTCACTCTAATTTAGAGATGAATTTCTAATGAACTCCTGCAGTTTTTGATTTTAGCTAAAAAATGGCATAATCATGATTATTTAGAAAAAAGAAAAAAGCACTAGTAAACGCTTTTGCAATAGATTAAACATATTATCAGAGTTGGACTTTAAACAGATGCCATTAGCAATTCAAGGAAGTGATAGAGAAACTCCTGACGACAAGCTTTACACTTGTTCTGGGAAATTCTTTCACAAGACTTTAACAAATTGCTTCTTTTCTAGTCTTCTGAAATGCAACGGCCTCACTCCCCAATTTCTTGTTAAAAAATGCCACTTTGGTCATTGTGAGGTTAATCATGTAGTTGAGAAGCTATTAATCACAGCCTGCTATTTTAACGGAAATAAATGCCACCTCAGGAGAGTCCTCAGAGGCAGGCTTCCAGCAAACCCAACACAAGAAACCGAGGAGGAGCTTTTTTACAAAGACTGCAGTGAAATGTATCTGTTTAGAGCAGGGGTGTCAAACTCAATCCCACAAGGGGCCAAAATCCAAAACACACCTTAGGTAGCGGGCCGAACAGGATACATTTTTATTGAACTCTTTAAAACAAAATTTTTTAAACTTGAAAAACAGAACTTTTTAACATAATTATGAACTAAATATGTAGCATTATCTGTGATAATGCTAGTGTGAATGCTGTAAGCTGAATTTAGCTATTAAAGATGCTAATGCTGATAGCGGAAAATGCTGAAATTGATGGCTAGCTAAAATATTAGCTAAATGCCAAATTAGCCTAAAAAATTAAAATAATAAATTAGGTTAGCCAAAACAGCTAGCGTGTAAATATTAGCGTAACTCCAAAGTAGCCTAAAAAAAATCTTAGTAAGTGGCAAAAAGCTAGCAGAATGCCAATTTTTAAAACTTTAAAAAACGCAATTTTTAAACATAATTATGAATAATAAAAAGCCAGAAACATTATTCAAGAATCAACTTAAGCCTTAAATAACTTTCATGACTTCACACTCCATAAAAATATATTTTTGTCAAATTTACATTACTTAGATATAAGTTCAATATAACATTGGGCCATTACAATAAAATAAAATGATCTGGAGGGACGAATATAATTAACCGGCGGGCCAGATTTGGCCCCTGGGCCTCGACTTGACACGTGGTTTAGAGGGAAAAACAACAACACAAACAAAATGCATTTAAACAAATTCCTGCTGGAGGCTGACTCGCATTTATTCCTGCAATGTCATCACTGGCTTACTTGTGCTTGGCCTAACACACCTTGCTTAAAAGGTATTTCATGGTCTAATTGCTTCTCTTAGGGAGCACCATTGTGTCCGCTCACATCCAAAAGCCCAAGAAATTGCTCTTGCTGGACACGGCTGTTGATGTCAAAATAGGGAGTGTTTTGGGCGCAAACCTCACATGCTCTTTTAGTAGAATATGTAAACATTTACACAGGGATGTGAGTCAACCCCTTTCCCCCCCGTGTTTTTTTTTTTTATTTTCTCCTCCTCTTTCTGGGTTGTTTGTGTCTTCTCTTCGACTCCTCGTTACACGGGCCTCTGGTGTTGCTGTGCTCTGGCGCCTGTGGTCTGCTTCTCTTGCTGATCACCCTTCCTGTCGCTGTAGAGGAACTGTCAGCGTGGAGATAAGGAGGGTGCGAGCACATGCTTGAGATACGGAGGCGGGGAGAGGAGACTGGCGAATGCACAGGGGGGTTAAAGGCTAGTTAGTTAAAGATTATTACAAGTTGCTTTTGCACCAGAGGTGTCCTGAGAGTTGTGAAGGTGAATGAAGCAGAAATCTGGAGAGGACGGACGGAGGTCTGGTTTGGCCAGCAGCAGCAGCAGCAGCGGGAGTCAATCTAAGCTGATGTGGTGAAATTCAAGCTCTACTCTGTGAGGCTTCCTGTGCTGAGCAACAGGAAACCTTAAACAACCTGCACAAATAAGGATTAAGGAGACCTGAAACAAACCCCAAAGGAACACAGTGGATGTGAGGAGAGTGAATTTCAGCATCCAGGCCCCGAGGATTACAGGAAAGGATGTGTATGTTGATGAACTCTCCCTCCTCCGGCTGCAGTGCTGGTGTGATGGGAGAATGAGGCCTCTTTATTAGGCTCTGCTGCGGATTGTGGGCTGTTTTCAGCACATATTTCAGGTGCTGTGTCTGCCTGAGACGTGAGTACGCAGTAAAAAGTGGATGAGTGGGGGCCTGCGTGGGAGGGAGGCAGTCATCCAGTGAGACAGCCAGTAGTAAGTGGAGGCTGGGGGAGTTTTCTTTAGCTGCACGGTTCCAGCAGGGCCAGACCTGGCAGCAATGAGTCAGAGGAAGCTGACAAGACAGCTGAGGTTGTGGGATAGTCCTGAGGGTCCACCTCCTGCCCCCTCACTCACCTCACCTCTGTCACCTGATGATCAATCACAAGGACATGGGGGCTCAGCTCTGTTCCGGCGCATGAAGCTGAACCGCAGTATTCAGGAATGCAGGCGTTCATCTCACTGTATTTACAGGTACAGCTGCGCACCCAGCCACTAATTTTTCATGTGACCCACTTCTCAACAACCTGTCTGTGTTCCACTAATAAGGAGGTGCAGTGGTGTGAGATTCGTATCTGCAGGTCATGTTAGAAGCCAGGTATTTTGAACATTGATGCAACGAGGCTGTAACAAAAAACTCTCCACACACACGGCGTAATAACCTTAGTTTGATGGATTACATTTGACTAAACTGAGAATGTCAGAGTCTGATAATCACTCTCAAGTTCAAAGACGAAAATAAAAACGAGGATTAACGCGTGCAGTTTGCAGAGTTTCCCCCCTGGCAAACAGTTCTGATGTGTTTTTCATTACGGAGGAAACTTGTTTTATGATAATTGATCTGTTTCCAGACGCACAAACTCTGCTGGGGAAAGAAGAGGCCAATTTAAAAAGAGCAGCTCTGAAAATAGAAGGTTTAAATTTGGAAATTAAACTTAAAGTGATAACAAGATTTAGAAAAAGTGAGAAGAGGGACAGAGGTTATCCTTAAATAAAAATATATCAATTAAATGTCCTTTGGAAAGAAATAAATATTCCCAATTTCAGATGTGTGCTAACCTATTAGGTGTTTTTATAGCAAACCAAAGAGGGTATCTTTAATCAGGGTATTTAATTAATGCCTGTTTTATTATCCCCATATTTTTAGGCTTGTTATTCCCTCTGACTTCGTTTCTGTGCTGGTGGATTTTTCATTAGTCAGAGTATTTGGTTCCAGGGCGGCTTGTTGAAGCTTGCAGGAGAATGAAGGTGTCAAGGTAATAGATTTTCAGAGGAAGGATGTCTAACTTGTGTTTTAATCCCTTTAAAGCAAAAAACAGAAATAAAATAAAACGTGGAGAAAAAGGGAAATTCTCTGCCACCGTTTAGTCCAACAGTGTCAGTCATTTTGGTTCAGGGGCCACATTAAACCCGTTTGTTCTTAAGTGGGCTGGTCAAGTAACATAACAGCAAAATAACCTTTGGCCAACTTGTTATCTGTATCTTTTTTTTGTTTTGTCCATTTTTCCTGGAACACTCTGCACTCCACATCAATCTTTCATCTTTTTGACAATGACATTTTGATAATTTTAACTATCGGTGGTTTTACCTTTCCTTTGCACCCCCTAGTGGCGGATTTGCGCATTGCTGCCATAAAAAAAAAAAAAAAAAAAAACATAACTCGCTATAGGAATGGGCTAGAAACTTGCTTTTTTCAACATTTTTATACATATTTTTTCACAACTGGGCTGAATTAAACCATTTGGTGGGCCATATTTTTAACACCCCTGGTTCAGTTGTTCAATTTATTGAACTAAGTAAGCTCTAGAGTTAGGAGTATTCATCCATAAAACACTTGATGAAGAACTGCTGCAACATCTCTGTGTGTTTGTGAAGTCTAACAGGGGCCTGGTCATGTGAAAAGAGTGATCAGAGTTCAAGCCCCGAGGGTGCAAAAGTGAGCTCAGCATAAATTCAAAATCACTTCTTTCCCTAAAGACAGCTTTTGCCCTGGAGAGAATCTGTCGCTAGCTTCAAAACGATTCTCTAAAAAAATGACTTGTCACTGAAGTTTACTTCTTGTGGACTGGCAGTTTGCTCATAACAGTCCTGCTCAGTCATAGCTGCATGTTTTATTATCTCTCCTGCCTCAACAGTAGCCTTCGGGGTAATCTGTCTTCTGTTTGTTGTCACTGCAACAAATGAGAAACACAGCGAAGCCACCCTTCTTGACTCAAATGTTTTCTCCTCTTTTCCGCTCAAGCTTCGATTCAGAAAATGGTCCCTCGCCAGGCCGCAGCCCCATGGACTCGCAGGCGAGTCCTGGCTTGGTGCTCCATCCTTCATTCCCCCAGAGCCAACGCAGGGAGTCCTTCCTCTACCGCTCAGACTCCGACTACGACACGTCCCCCAAAACCATGTCACGCAACTCCTCCATCAACAGTGAGGGGTAAGCCATCAGCATGAATCCGTCAGGAGGCTGCAACCATCCACACACAAACACTCACTGGGGCAACAACTGCATATTACACCAATCAAGAAAACTGTGGTTATGATAATAATTATGCAGGCATTATGCTAATGGATCCGTTCCAGGCATTATATTAAGTGCTGCTTCCTGGCCTATCTTTGAATAAGCATTACAATCCTCCACCAGTGTCTTTTAAAGTTAGACCCACGTGGGTTTTTGTAATTTCCCTCTCACAGACACAAAAGCTGCCCAACCCCTCCTGAAAATAATTCATATTCTTTGTGTTTCGGCCCTGCAGGCACGCCGAAGACATGATTGTCACCCCTTTTGCTCAGGTATGTCTCCTATCTTTGAGAAGTTTGTTATCATGTCAAAAAATATCTGTTGAATTGGTGCAGTGAACTTGTGTCCCCCCCCCCACCACCACCGCTACCCCCTGCTCCTTCCTCTTCCCTCCTCCTTCTCTCCCTCCTACGCTGTCCATCCATCCCCCAGGTGTTGGCAAGCCTACGAACTGTAAGAAGCAACTTCACCATCCTCGCCAATGTCACAACACCCACTAACAAGTCAGTATCATGCTCTCGGACACCCCCTCCCCCCCACTTGTGCTTGTCACGACTGCCTGCTGGATTTGTGGTTGTGTGTATGTTAATGTCTCCATCCCCTTTCGCTCGTACGGGGAAACATTTACCCATCGTGATTAACCGGCTGATGAGTATCAGGCGGCAATCAAGGAAAATGTGATCTTTATCTTTTGGCGTCTTTCCATTTAGCTCCAGAGGATTGGGAGCACAGAGCTTCATGGCTCAGTTGCATGTCCCTGACTCTGAGCCCAGACGCTGGAGACGGTCAATATTGCTAAAATTATTCTCCCTTGTAATGCAGTACACAGACGCAGCTGAAGCTGGCAGGCTTTTAGCTCCACGTCAATACGATATATAAAGCAATGCAACACAGAATTATCAGCATCTATAATTACACTGAGAATGTCCCCTTCAGTTCCTAGTAACATGACTATAAAAGATAATTAAAAAATATGGATTTGCATCTTTTTTTTATTCTTGCACACAAAACAGTATTTTATTTAAACATTGTGTCTTATTCTAATTTAATTTACTTTATTTACCCATTTTTTCTTATTTTTCAAACAATAATTGTCATAATGAAAACTGTACAAAAAAAATAAAAACTGTGATTTAAGCCTTTTGTTGTCTCACACATGTAATGTTATCTTTCACCGCTAGAGGGCGGCATTATGCAGCTCTTTGCCTGATGTAATTCCTTGTTTGTCCACAGGAGGTCACCAGTGCAAAGCCAGCCCACTGTTCCCCAAGCTACACTTTCTGGTATGCTTTCAACTAATTAAAAACAAGAGTTTTCTCAATTGACGAACTAAAACTCCTACACTCTCGCATGCATCATCGGTAACAAGAAAGAATAATACACACTTTAAACGTTTTAATTGGAGTGTTTTGGCGTGTTTTATATTATAAATACCTTTAAAAGTCTATACAATTGAAAAAAACACTAGTTATGTTGTCATGCATTTTCAAAAGATAGCTTTTGTATGTAGTTAGGTTTGTGTGTTTTTATATATATATAAATATAATGCAGTTTTGGTTATAGAAACAACAAATCAAGGGTAAAAAAGTCAATAAATGTATGTTTTGTATGGGATTTCCTGGTCATTCACATGGTAAATTAGGTCAATTGAGAATTTTTTTTTCATTTTGCCAAAACAAACTTTTGCTAGTGTTTTTTGTTGTTTTTTTCACATAAGTTCTATATTCAAATCAAACAGGGTGTTTCTTTAATTTAGGCATCAGATGTGTCAAAACACGTATTTGGAATTATGTGAAAAGCATCATGATTTTATTTAATTTTCTTTTTAACCCAAATGAACAAATAAATTTATTTTCAAACACTTTAATCCAACCCATTAATAATTGCAATTGAGGGGGTGGCAATGAAATGTAGTTGGTTTTTATTTTTATGCAGAAGTTTGGTCCATTAAATCCCCATTCTATGCTTTTTCTCCTCTACCTGCTCTGTACCTGTCAGAGGAGACGTACCAGCAGATGGCTAGGGAGACTTTGGAGGAGCTGGACTGGTGTCTGGACCAGCTGGAGACCATTCAAACCCACCGCTCAGTCAGTGAGATGGCCTCCAACAAGGTTTGCAGCCATCCACACGGACACGTTCACCTGCTCAGGGGTCAGAAATATGTTGACAAACAACATTTCTTAAGTTTTCCTAGTATGTGTCAGACGACAACATAAGGCAGGTTCGTATAAACTGTGAAGATATCCATCTGCTGTGAAGCAGGGTTCTTACTCTGGTTTAAAGAGCGACAAATGCAGAAGTAAAAAAAAAAAAAAAAATGCTGTTTGAGTTTTATGAATTAATAACATTCTGATGTATAATTAACACTTTACCGTAATGTTTTTTCTGGTTGCATAAATTGTTGACAAATAGCTCTGGAGCTGGTTTGTTATCTGTATCTGAAGCTGGGCTTTTTAAGGATCCGTGCATTTGTGTTTGTGGGGACACAATGACAGATAGACAGGAGAGATGTGGATGCGGGTGGAGGAGGACAGGATGGGGTGGGGGGACTGGTCCTGATGCTGATGTCTCCGCTGTAACCTTGGTTGCTATCGGCAGCAGCAGGGTCTGCCCTTCCCTTTTAGTCATTGGCTTGCCACTCTGACCACAAAACATGTGGTTTCAGCGGCATCCAATGAGACAGAGGCGATGCTCCCTTAATTGAGTACTGTCTTAAAGACACAGAGGCATGTGCTGCTTTTATTAGACACATTTGTGTTTTTGTTTGGACTCTAAATGAAACGATAGAGGAATAGATGTTAAATGCAGTAATAATGCAGTAATAATGACTAAAGCTCATTTTCTCGGAGTGGAATGGAATACCGTTGTACGTCTGCAGCGGCGGCTGAGCCGCAGAAATCCTCCTGACTGAGCCAGTCGCTCAGTCTCACACCCTCTCAGCTCTCACACATATTTTCGACAGACGTACATGCTGTCTTGTTGCACATGCGCACTCAGCCTCTGACAGGGGAGGCAAGCGCCTGATTAGCTTGCGAGGGCTGTCTACGGCATTCAGGGAAATGGCGCAAGAGGCAGAGCACTGGAGGAGGAACGGTAGCCTGAAGCTGCAGGATTAGACCCCCGGCGCTTTTGGCCAATTAGGGCTCGGTTTGTGCGGGAGCGGAGGGCCGGGGTGAGGAGCGAGCGGGATGCAGGCTGCCTGCCTGTGCACGGGCTGAGTGGAGGTGAAACCGAGGAGACAAGCTGGAGCACCAACAGGACTGGGCCGGGCCTTTGGATCTGTACCGTGGGGGAGGGGCGAGCAACACTGTTTTTTCCAGAGCCCAGCTGTTTGGATCTTCAGCCCGAGCGTCTGCTACAGGCCTCCCTGCACCCCTCGAATTCTCTCCATCCTTGATTCTGTCCTTCCCTCCTCTTTTCCTGATGCTCCTGCTGTCATCCATCCCGCTGCCTCCATCATTTGCTCTCTGTCTTTCAATTTTTTTACATTTTTGTTTTTAATTTGAACAAACATCTCCTCCATCAGCTTTTCACTTGGTTCCTCTCTCCACTTCCCCTCTGTATCCACTCGCCCGGCCCTCCTCCACCTTCGCTCTGTGGTGACAGCAGATTTGGGTCACCCTGTTCAGCAAATGGGATGAGATGTAGTCTCCAGAGCAGCCAGATCCGGGGGGCTCCTGGTTCGCCCATCAGGAGGACCCTCGCCGTCTGACCACACTGAGGCTGGAGCCTGACTCAGGACTCACGGGGCGGCCTACTTTGGGGTCCTGCATGTAGGCTCGGACAATCTGCTCCAACGGCCCCCTAACCCCCACCCCACCCCCTCCCGTTTCTTCACCGTCCCCGCGTCTTCGGGGATCCATCACTCTGGAGTATCCCGGCTTGACTGGCTGTGGGCTCTCTCCGCGTGCCCTGACGACACCCTCATGCCACTGGGGCGCTCACGGTGCCCCCGGCCCGCTCCACTACCGCGCCTCCTGCCTGTGTCAGAGGCCCAAACCACCAGTCACCCTCAACATGGGTGTGGTGGAGGCCATTGACCCGGCGCCATCCCCCTGCCCTTCGCCTGTGCCGGGGGGCTACAGGCTGCCCCGCTCCTCCAGCTATAGCCCGCTGCAGGGGAGGGCAGGGGCAGAGCTGGACCCAGGTGCAGCGGCTGGGGGAGTCCTGGAGGGGGGTGGGACACCTGCTGAACGTAGGACGCCTTTAGTGGATCTGTTTTGTGAGACCTGCTCCAGGCCCTGGCTCATCGGTTGGTGGGACCAGGTAGGGCATCCACAGCCTTCAGAGCGGAGGCCGTCCTGGAGGGATGAGGCCGACACTTGATGAAATACTGTGATGAATGCATTAACAGCCCGTCTGTTTGTCAAGCCCAGGATTTTTGGTTGATTCTGATTGTGTCACAGTCAAAGACTGTCTGTGTTGAGCTTGGGGTGTGACTGATTATGACTTTATGATACACTTAACCCCTTAATGCCTGTTGTCACAAATATGCAGCAAACCACGTCGCCTCCAAAATAACCTAAATGTTGCTTCTACTTAAAAGCAAAAAACATAATTACTTTTTTCCTTTCATAGCTGGAGAAAAAAATCAGGCGTTAAGGGGTTAAAGGGAGAATGAGTGTGTGAGTTATTATTTCATGTTTACATTAGGTCAAGAATCTGTACCAAACCAGGCGAAATGTAAACAAAATAGTGAATATGTTCAATTTTGATTCACAAGTTCACAAACAATTCTGTTTATTCACAAAATTAGCATTTTTTTTCCTACATTTCTATTCTTACACAAATTTAGTTTAAACATGAAAATTTGTTTTGGCAAAACCAATACTTCTAGGAACAAGAATGGATCCGTTATTGATTAATGTCTTGTTGGTTTTTTTTCAAGTGGATTTTTATATCTAAAAAAAATATAAGAAAATTTGTTTTAATAAATTGAGGTTGTGTTTTAGAATTTAAAATTGATGTTAGTTTAAATGTTTCTTATCTGAACTGCATTCCTGTTCAATATGCAAAAACATACATATATAAGACAAAATCCAGTTACTTTTGTTGCAGACTTGTTGCAGTTAATAAAGTTTTTTCCATCCTCACACCTAATTTTCCACATCCCTCTTCCTCTTTCTTGTTGGCTTAAAAACAGACTAATTTAAAGTATGTTCCTCTTTTTTCTTATGCCAGAGCATCGTTATAGTGTTGTTCAAAGATGCAAGAATTATTTTTATATTGCAATATTTTGCTTCCTGCTGGATCGCAGGAAACAGGTTACAGTGAAAGCATTCTCAGGTGTGTGCAATCGTCTGCTGCTCGTCAAACTGTGTGGCTAGAGGTTGTGCACCCGCCCCGGGTTTCTCACATGCACAGGTGTCAGAGTGTGCCTGTCCGTGGTCATGCCTGTGCAATGTTTGCATGTTTGCTTCATTAGTCAGTGTAAGGGGAAGAGCGTTGTTTGTCCTGGCACTTAGACTGGCACCGTAGACGTGTCGGTTGGCAGCTATGACTCAGCGTTACAGCATTAGGGGAGGAAGGAGTGAGGAACGTGGTGCTGAGAGGGATTTAGGGCTGAGCCTGCTGTTGAAGTGTGCCACTGGGCTACGGCTCTCTAGTCTTCTGATGACTGATTTGATTCAGTTGTGTAATACAAGCACCTGTTTACTTGCAGCCTTGTCTGACCAGAACAGGTGTGAAGGAAGATTTGATCATTCTTATAAAGAGCTTTGTTTACGTCAGGAGAAACAAAGACATTTAGAGAATAGAGACATGCAGCAACAGGAGGAGGAGGGGGAGGGCTGACCTTGGTAAAGGTCAGAGTCACCTGCCGACTCCCTGAGATTGTCACCCAAACAGCCACTGCTCTCACATGAAGGAATGACTGTGAGGAGGCAGTTGCTATGGCAACTGCCTCGGTTGCCATGGAAATTGTTATGTGTGAAAGATCAGTCAGTAGGACACAAACAGAGGGGTCTGTCCGAATGGTCTTACGATTCGCCTGACGGGGAACCGTGTTTGTGCTCAGATGGGAAGCGATCAGGAAAAAGGCAGAGAGAGCGTTTTCAGGAACAGTGTCGTCCCCCACACACACACACTCTTTCTTTGTGTTGGTAATTTATGCACTTCATCACATTTGTGTCTGGGACCTGAAAAATTTGCATAGTTCATGGCTGACACTGCAGAGGAGTCGGAAACGATACGTATAAAAATGGCACATTGCTGCAACACATCACTGGAAGCAAGCTGGGGTATTGAACAGTGTGTTCTCATCTGAGAAAAGGAGGAGGGATGATTCATAATTGATTTCTCACCCTTTTTGTAGACGAGTGCAATAATTTATCTTCTCAAATTTGATTCATATGGTGTATTTCTCTGCATATAGAACTAATCCTGCATCCACACTGGAGGTTGTGCATGTTTTTGGATGATCAATCCCCCCTCATAGTTACTCAGGACTGTCTTGCTTGCCTCCCCAGTTCAAGAGGATGTTGAACAGAGAGCTGTCACACTTGTCAGAGATGAGTCGCTCAGGGAACAAGTGTAGAATACAACTCTCACAGTAACCTCTTCTAGTGTAATCCTTCACCCACCACCACCACCACCACCACTAACCCCTGTTGACCTCTAGTCAAGCGGTTTAATCCTCTTTTGATTCCTCCAGATAAGCAGAATGAAGTAGAAATCCCATCCCCGACTTTAAGAGAAAGGGAGAAGCCCATGTGTCACATCAGTGGGGTGAAGAAGCTTACACACAGCTCCAGCCTTTCCAACTCCACCTTGCCTCGTTTCGGCGTGAAGACTGAACACGAGGACGCATTAGCTCGGGTAAACACAAAAAAGCAGCGCCAGACACAGTCAGCATCTGCAGATAAAAGTAACACTGTCTGTTTCACTTTTAGGAACTGATGGATTTGAACAGATGGGGCCTTAATATCTTCAATGTGGCAGAGCTTTCTAATAATCGACCCCTCAGCTGCATAATGTATGCCATCTTTCAGGTGAGCAGGACAGCAAACAAACTCAGTCATTGAGAAGGTTTGGGTTGATGAAGTCTCTGTTTGGGCTCAGGATTTTTTCAAAGCTTCCATGTACTCTCTCTGCTGCAGGAAAGAGATTTACTGAAGACTTTTCGCATCCCTGTGGACACTTTTGTCACCTATGTCATGACTCTGGAAGACCACTACCACGCCAATGTGGCCTACCACAACAGCCTCCACGCTGCTGATGTCACTCAGTCCACCCATGTACTGCTGTCCACTCCAGCTTTAGATGTAAGTGTCTTAAAAAGTGTGAAATATTGATTTTTATCTAGCAGCTCAGTGCTGTTAGAATTGACAATTTTCTTCCTTTTTTAGGCTGTGTTCACCGATCTAGAGATATTAGCTGCATTATTTGCTGCTGCCATTCATGATGTAGACCATCCAGGAGTGTCCAACCAGTTCCTCATAAACACTAGTAAGTTATGTTGCATAATTCTGATTTTCTTCATGGGTTTGAGAAAGTTTCCTTTATTTTGGGGATATTTTAAAAATATTTCTGATTGTGATGAAAGCTCCTGTGCTTGCTTGCTCTTGCAGACTCAGAGTTGGCCTTGATGTATAATGACGAGTCTGTTCTGGAGAACCATCATCTGGCTGTGGGCTTTAAGCTGCTTCATGAGGAAAACTGTGACATCTTCCAGAATCTCAGCAAAAGGCAGAGACAGAGTCTCAGGAAGCTTGTTATTGATATGGTGTGTCTACACTTCGTTTGTTTGCATTTTATCAATCTAAACTTTTATTTTGGCTTTAATAAATGTTTTTCGTCCTAGGTTTTGGCAACAGACATGTCCAAACACATGAGTTTGCTGGCAGACCTTAAGACCATGGTAGAAACAAAGAAAGTAACAAGTTCTGGAGTTCTGATGCTCGACCACTACACCGATCGTATACAGGTCAGATTTTCTATTTAACTTGGCTTTGAATTAAGTGAAATGTGGCTTTTTTGAGACTTTGTGTGGGGTCTAATATGTAAAAAAGTCGAATTTATGCACTTCTTTAACAGGTTGCTAAATAATGTAAAATAACTATTACAATTTTAAGCTAAAGATGTATTTTTTAATTATTATTTCTTCCTTTGAGCTCAGAATCAATATGTTTAACTGGATAATTTTATCATTCTAGCAATTCTTAAGCAAGTCTTAAAAATGATTAAATCTTTCTTATAAAGCATTCAAATGTAGTTATGCAGCTTATATTGCCATATGATGCGAGTTGATGAGGGAAAAAAGGAGTTATGGTTTCAGAACATCATGTTTAAAGATGTACATAAACACATTTAAAGACCCACTCCAATGTAAATTGAGTTATTGTTGTTTTTAAACAGGTTCTGTGGCGTCTATCTTTTTCTTCCTTCATTTTTATTCAATAAAAAGGAAATAACTTAACACATCCACGAGTTGCAAACTCCAACATAAAAAAAGACTAACTAAAAGGGGACAGAAAGAGGAAAAACATATCATTTCTGTTCCTTTTAACCAGTAATTGAATCCAAAGGACAAAAAATACTAAACATACTCCGAATATAGGATACAAGAAATGACAAAAAATTTACAATTGAGGAGTGCAGAATGAATACAATGTCTTGGAGGTGACTACTTCTTAATTTTTAAAAGATTAACTAAACTGTTTTAATATAGTTTTTAAGGTTTGATATTGTTGTGGATTTTTACATTTTTTTTCTCAATTGATTCCATTTATTTACTCTATACACTGATACATATCACTCATCTTGAATTGCTCTGTTTTGATTTTAAAAATATTTCATGCTCTTTAAAATTAAACTTACTTTTTTTGTAAGTAAAATAAACTCAATTTACTTTTTAAATATACTTAAATTTTTGTCACAATGGAGGTCATAAGTAAAGAAAAATTAAGCTTAAAAATGCATTTCTGAGGGTTTTTTTAATTCAAATTATTGTAAATCGTGAGCAGACAAAAAATGTTGTTTGAAAAAGATTTTAGATGAGACATCGAAGCTACTACAGCAAGCCATAAGCTTGCTTGCAAATGACTAGATCCATTTACGTCTTATTTTCTTCATCTGAACTGGTATTGGGCTCAAAACTGTAGTGCTGGATAGCTCCAAAATTGCTTTTTTTGTTACACCAGTAATGTTAGGTTAGGGGGTTTGAGGTTTTGTAAGCTAGTGGGAGAGAGTGTAAACAAAGGGATGATGGGAAGTCTGGGCAGGCGTACTCCGCACCAAAATCGTCGCCCACAACTAAGAGCAAATTTCCAACAAACTATTGTCACTCTGCAGACTACATGATTGCATAATCATAATAAAAAGACCACTGGGATCAGATGAAAAGATGATCGGAGTGAGTCTGTAAAGATGAGAAAAAAAAATACGAAAGAACTTAATGTAATGGCAATTTCTGATAATTTTGAGCAAACAAAAAAACAATTATTGTCTGAACTGAAGGCAGTGTTCCCCACTTATATTCTGTGGCGCAGGTGTTGAGGAACATGGTGCACTGCGCTGACCTGAGCAATCCGACAAAGCCCCTGGCTGTGTATCGACAGTGGACGGAGAGGATCATGGAGGAGTTCTTCAGGCAGGGGGATAAGGAGAGGGAGCGAGGCATGGAGATCAGCCCCATGTGTGACAAACACACCGCATCTGTAGAAAAGAGTCAGGTGAGTCATTAGGAGTGAGAGATGAGCATGCATGGCGTCGACTTTGAGCCCAGTTTGACGACTGTTGTAGCTGCAGGTGGCATCAAACTGCGGGCAGAGAGAGCTCTGATCACAGCAGCCATCCTTCTACATTTTTAATGCTGATTTGCAGGGAGTACTTTAACACTCTTGAGCCGGATTCATTTATGCCAATCATGTCATTTTTTTTTTTTTTTTGTAGGTGGGCTTCATAGACTATATCGTTCACCCTCTTTGGGAGACGTGGGGGGACCTTGTGTACCCTGATGCCCAGGAGATCCTGGACACCTTGGAGGACAACAGGGACTGGTACCAGAGCACTATC
This sequence comes from Oryzias javanicus, assembly GCA_003999625.1. Lineage (NCBI taxonomy): Eukaryota > Metazoa > Chordata > Actinopteri > Beloniformes > Adrianichthyidae > Oryzias > Oryzias javanicus. Next base: position 17,582,119 of record CM012444.1, read on the forward strand.
CCACAAAGCCCCTCGCCGCCCCCAGTGGGCCAAGGGGACAAGGATCTAAACGTATGCATAGACAAGTTTCAATTTGAACTCACCCTGGAAGAGAGCTCTCAGACAGAACAGGAAGAGGAGGGGGACAAACCCACATCCAACCATGCGGCACAGGACTACAGCCATGGGGATGAGGGGAGTAAAAAGGAAGACGAGGAAGACACGATGGCCGAGGACAATGAGGATATAATTGAGGAGGAGGATGAGGTGGCAATGGAGGAAGAGGAGGTGGAGGAGGAGCTGAAGTCGCAGGCTGAGGGGCCTGAGAAGGAAAGACTTTCTGACACAAGTCCTGTAGAGGAAGAGGAAGATTCTTCTTCGCAAGCTGAGGATACATGAGTTCTGCTCCCCGTATCCCTCTCTCATCACTTGCACAGATTATCTTGTCCATCCTTTCAGTGGCCAAACCAAGAACAAATAAGACTGCAATGACAACACAGACCTTTAAATATATTTTTTAAAAAGGGAATCAATTAAAATCGTATAAGAGAAGCTAATTACACAGCAACTGTAGATTTGGAGTGATGGCATGTCCTTTGAGGGATTTCAAAGAGAACATCAATCTGACTGGTACTTAGGAGAGCATTACTAATGGGCAACTGAAGACAGTGTAGCCCTCTGGTGTTAGGAATGCACATAACACACATGACGTGACATCAAAACACAAAATCCAAGAGCAGGAGAAAGTCACGTTGAATACCCTAATGCAATGCATGCACTTAGCAGTCATGCAAGATAATTGCAGTCCATATGTACTCTACCCTTCTTCTTTTTTATTTGGAAATGCACTGACACCACATTGTATGTTTGTTTGTGTGCATCCACACAAGGGGCATCCATCAGTAAATGAATCCCTTTGGAAAAAGCCATCCCTAAATGGTGTATTAACACGTGTTTTAGTCAGTATTAGTAAGTCACATCTGTTAGAATCTCTCTGTTCTTATAAGAGAGGCTCCAAGTTTTTAAGAGAAGTTTTTTCCATTTATGTCGGAAAGAAAAATCACAGAGTTGGAGGGGATGAAATCTGAGGAATAGAAGTTGCTGCGATGAGGGGACCCGCCGGGTTCCACATGTCTTTTTTTCCCTTTACAAGGAGAGTGCTACTGGTGCGAGATGGCTCTGTGCCTTTCTGAAACACCAGCTTCCTGATTGGAGCTGTCGTGAAGCAATGCATTGTGGAACTGGAGAGTTGTTTCTGATTGTCTCTTGTGAAGGATCTCTCTTTACTCTTCATGGTATTGTGGTGTGCAGCTCACAACTTCTGTGGTGATATTTTTTCAGTCTTCCTTTGTTGCTCTTCTGATAATATTTCAACGGAGAACTTGAGATGCAGAGCAATCACTGAGACCATCACGATCACCAGTGGACTCTTTCCAGCATTTCTTTTGTTTTTTTTGCTTTTCTATTAAATGATTTTCTTTTAACTTTCTGAGAAAAAGCCATGCGATGCTTTGAAGCATACATTCTGCCTATTTTATATATTTAAAAGTTGCTGAATATGTTGAAAGGGTTTCTCGAATTATGAACAAGTTTTTGTTTGTTGTCTCACGCCCACTTGCACTTGTGTCCTCATTACCAACTATTTTCACCAAAGTAAAGGATGAGAAGCTTCGGTGGGTGAAAGGGTTCAAAGGAACGCCAATAAATATGAGAAATCAGGGAGGCTGAATGTCAGGGGAAAGGAGTGCGACAACTTGAGGTCGGACAGTCCCTAATCATCCTCACTATGTTTGATGGATTTTGCCTTAATGTCTGATGCAGGATACGCACCTGCAAGTATGTATATTTACAAGATATATGATAGATACCTTAGTATATTTATATCACGTCTGTATGCTTATTTCTGTGAATATTGGTGTGTCTAGACACAGCGTATTTAGAATTACCTTCAGAGGGGATTTGTTATGTTCTTGCTGTGCTTGGGCCAACACACAGAATGTGTAAAACTTTAATCAGGATCTTCTGAATAAATCAAAGAAAAAACAACTGATATTTGAACAAAATTATTCAGGATTTTAGCAAGCAAAATTAACAGCGAGAGGAAGCAGGATGTCAGACGCTGACGTGTCATTGCTCACTCGTTGGTTTTAGTCCATCTTGTTTAACAGTGTTCAGGATTTTCTGCTGACAGGAATCATTTTTGGCGTTCGTTTTTCACAGGGTAAAAAAAAAAAAAATAGATAAATAAGGTAAGAGCAAGTTTCTGCTGGTCAGTAACTTAGCTTATCTAAAAATGCCACAGCTTGGTGCAACAAAAAGCCTGTGTGTTTGACTCACTCCATTGCAGGATGGAGCAGAGCTGCGAGGCCACCACTCAGGCTTTTTCTTCATCTGGTCGAATGGGAATCCAGGATTGCTCTTGCAGCTACATAAATAAAAGATTCCCACATGCACTGGCCTTTTACTTTAACATGTTGCTTTGTTTTCGTGGCTTCTTGCTCTGTCATGAGCTATTAACAAAAAAAAAAAAAACCTAATATATTTCATTGCCATACAAACACAATACTGTAGCAATTGTTTCTTAAGGAAATTATTCAATTGATTGCTGCCATTCTTTTTAAATGACAAAGAAAACTGCGAGAAGTGTTTTCTTTAAACAGTTTGTGTACAGTTTATTTTTATATCATTGTGGTGGACGGTCAGGCAAATGAATCACGTGCTGATTGATATAGCTATAATCACGACCACTCTGTACATAATGTAATAACGGTTTGTAAATTGGAGTTTGACCGAAACCATAATTGACAATAACCACTGAAAAATGTTCAAGGAACCACTGAGGAACTGCAAGCCACATTTTGACCTTCTCTTTATCCCCACTTGTGACGACATTTGGTCATGATTTTTAATTGTGCACAATTATTGTCGAAGTCATATAGATTTGTACCAGCACTTTAATTCATCAGGTTTAGAGATGGACGGTGTTTCATGTAGTGTATACAGTCTGTGCTGGTTGTTTTCGTTGGCACACACCTGTTCATTACTGGGGCAAATTACAACTCACTTTGTACAGCAGTTAATGCTAACCCCTCTCTTTAGGCATGATCATGCAGACTAATAACACTCAAGTAAACTTATCTGATTACTGGAGTCATTGCAAGAGATATAATTGCATTTAAAGAAATGTGCCCTTATATAACTCGGATATTATTATACCACTATCACCACATTTGGTTCTTAGTAACTTTAGTCTCATGGTGGCCTACTTAGCTGGTTTCCATGTGTGTTACTGTCATGTAATGTTATGTCAGACTGACACCCTTCGGGATCAATTCTCTGGGCTTTAACTCCTGTGTTTGTTCACCAGTGAGAAAGATTATTAAAGGGTGGAAAAACATGAAATGATTGTAATATTTGTAAATGATCTTGCTGTAATGTGTGAAATGTGTCTGGGTTATTTTTTATTATATTATTTTTATGAGAGTTTCTCCACTTAACAGAGCTGAGGTGTCATTTTGTGGATAAATGCATTTAATAAGCAAAACATCTATATATAAAACAATGCTATAGTATATCAGTATATTTTTTATTTTATTTCACTGTTGAGTACTGTAAAATGTGTTAAAAATACAAATAAAGCAAGATTTTTTTATTAAAAGAAACTAATTGTTCTGCAGTCTTTTACACTCTTTTGACTAATGTTTTTGTTCCAAAACACTTTTTCACTATTCATGTTTAAGTAAATTGAAACAACAATGATCATAAGATATAAAAAATGTTTGGTAAAAGTGGTGGTGAGTTCTAACCAAATTGGATCAACATATTGTGCGCTGTATTTATTCAAATGACTATGATAAAATGGACCCATGTTAACTAGTTAAAAGTAAGATATTTTGAAACATTATTTTTGACTTATCTGCAAAATTGTTTTAATGTGTTTCATTTGGCTTAATTTGCAGACCACCTTCTAAAAAAAATTGTAAACGTTTTTTATTTTTCTAATAATTTAAAAGTGTTTAAAAGTGTAAAAGTGTCCTTTAGAAACAGGAATAATGTATTTATATAATGGTGAAACGTGCATTTGTTTACGACCAGAAATATATATTTGTCTTCTTTCTTTACTGAACAATTGAAGATAACAGAACATGGCTTAACAGTGAATTAACAAAAAACAATTACTAACTCCAGCTAGAAGGAACAAATAGGCTAGTAAAAAACTCAAAAAATTATTACAAATTTATTAATGTAAGGGTTATTTTTATGGGTAACATTAAGTAAATTTTATCTTAAATATTTTCATTAAAAATTTTAAAGAGTTAAAAGGAAAACAAAATAATACAATTTCCAATATAATTTAATTAACATTAATTGGACATTATGTCACAACCAGTCTGAATATTTTCAAGTAAAACGCTCTAGCTTTTGAGATGGCTGCAGTTTTTTATGTGAATTACACATGATTCTCTTCGGTGTGCAGATGTGACGTCCTTCCATGCTCTCCGCCAATCATATCTAAATAAAAAAGCAGCCTATTAAAAACCGATACAAAGGGCATATCTCGAAAATGTACGCATGCGCCTTGTTATTACGGAAGTGACAAGTAATGCTATTCGTAGCGGTTTCTTGTTAGCTTGGCTACTAGCAAAAACACATTTTATTTTGTTGCTTCTGAATTTGAGTCTGTACTTTAGCAGGATTGTGGTGAAGCTAAAGGTATGAACGCAATTTTAAATGTATTGTTATGTTACCGCTATTTTGTGCTTGTTTTGTTAGCACAATTTGCTAGTCGGTGGAAGTTCAGTGAGAGCTAAACGCGCTTAAACATTGTTTACTAATGAAATAATTAGCTTAGTGTGAAGTTGTTGGAATTTTCGAGTTATTTACAGTTCATTATGCATAATGTGTGTTGTATGTGGGATGTCGTGCAGCTGTTTAGGGATTTGAAAATTACGAATTGAGGACCATGGCAGTGGCCTGTCTGCTGTTTCCCCTGCTGCTGCTTCTGTGCGGAGCAGCCTCGCCCGTAGAGGTCCAGCGTCCCCGGGGTGTCCCGCTTTCGAGTAAGGTTTTTGACTTACTCCGCTCACTGCTGCGTTATAGCTCTCGTCCCTCACACCTTTCGGTAAGGTTTTTACCTTTAGCTCCGCTCACACACTTTACGATATAGAATTGTCTATAGCTTGATTTTTTTTCTTTTGGGAGTTGCACTTTGCTCCTTTGAAACACTTTTATGGGATGGTCAGAGCAGCATGTTTTCAAACTCTTTGTTTATGTTGTGTAAAATAGAACGACAGTTTTATGAAGAGGACAAACCTTTTACATGCTTGGACGGATCCCTCACGGTTCCCTTTGACAGAGTAAATGATGACTACTGTGACTGCCAGGATGGGTCTGATGAGCCAGGTATGTTTGTCCTATATCACTGTTTTTGAAAATGTGTTTTTCATAGCTTCTAAGCACATTCAATATACTACTTATCTTAATTTCTAGGCACTGCTGCTTGTCCCAATGGCAGCTTCCATTGTACTAATGCAGGTTTTCGACCAACGTTCATCCCTTCTTCCCGTATCAATGATGGGATGTTCTTGAATTTTTTCCTTTAAAAAAAAAAAAAGCTTTTAGTTTTTTTCTTTAATTTTTCATTTTTTAATTTTTGTTTTTTTGTTGTTGTCGCAGACTGCTGTGATACTACAGATGAATACAACAGTGGTGCTGCCTGTCAGAACACCTGCAGGTAGGTTTGCTTTTGTTTTAACAGTATTTGTTGGCCTCAATGGTCTATAAATATCAATAGAAATTGATTTGTAATAACACATATTATTTGGTATGCAGGGAGTTGGGCCGCAAAGAAATAGAAAGTCTTCAAAAGATGGCGGAAATTGCAAAAGAGGGCTTTTTGCTCAAACAGCAACTTATCCATGAGGCTAAAAATGGTCTAGAGGAGAAAAAGGTGCAAATCTTTTTTTTTTTTTAGTCTACTGTTATTAGTTAATTGTACTTAGCTTTTCTACTTTTTGTTATAAGTGAACGTAATGCATTCACTTAGATTCTGCCTCACTGTTGCCATTTCACCATATGTTACAGACCAAGCTTGCAGAAGTCCAAAGCAATAGGAAGGATCTGGAGGAGAAGGTGGATGCTTTGAGAACTGTGAAAGAAAAAGCAGAGCAGCCAGAGAATGAAGCTAAAGAACGCCACCTAAAGGCTTGGGAAGGTAAATGGTTTTAGCTATGACACCATCTTCTGTTGAAGAAGTAGATTGCAATGTGGAAATAACTAAAAATGTATCTGAACATATAGATTTTTTTTCTTCTATGGTCAACTAATTTGAAACTTCTGTGAGAGAAATGTCATTAAAATTATTTACTTCTTTTTAATTATAATTTTTGTATTCTTAAGATCAAAAAGCTGTTATTCGTATGGAGAAAGACAAAGCTCGCATGTCTGGAGTGTTTCTTGAACTGGATAAAGATGGAGATGGCTTGTGAGTAATGGTATTCTTGGCATTTTATTGGAACTAAAAGAATAACATGAACATGTCCAAGCTTATCAGACAACTCTTAAACAAAACAAAAAAAAAAGGAAAAAACTGCTATAATCTAGAACAAAAATGGTCAGAAATAAGAGTTTGTGACCTAAAAAAAGGCATTTTCTCCTTTGTTTTTGTGTGTCATAGTGTCACAGTGGATGAACTCTTGACTCATTCTGAGCTTGATTCAGATGGAGATGGTACATTCACAGAGGCAGAAGCCCAGGTAGCTTATTTTTATTTTGAGTTTTGATGAATATTGGGTTTGGAGTTTAGGAGTTGAAAATCTGTTTCTGTCTGCAAAGGGATTGTTGGGCGGAGTAAACAAAGTTGATGCTGCATCGTTTGAGTCCATTTGGAATAATATCAAAGAGAAATTTCATTCTGAGGTAAGCGTCTGGCCTCCTCCTATAAGAAAACGCTGCAGTTTCACTGAGAATGGGATTCTGTTGACTGCAGTCACACACGGACACCCCGGCAACAGGGGAAGCATCTCAAGAAGAAGCAAAGGAACCCACCTCTGATAACGATGCGGAGCTGTATCCGGATGATGACATCCCAGAGGACGATGATGACGAAGAAGATCCTGATGACGAGGACCTTGATGATGGAGACTATAAGGTGAGATCATAGATTTCTCATTAAATGTTTGTAACAACTTTGGATTATTTGACTGTTGTCTGCTTGGCCTCTAGGGCTCTGATACGTTGCAGGTTCATGATAAGAAGGAGGATGAAGAAGAAGCGATGCCTCCATATGACCAAGAAACACAGAGTCTCATTGATGGTGTGTAAAACTGAGTTAAATAAAATTATGTTTAATGTTGCTAATAAAGCGGTTTCTTAAACATACAAATATTAAAAATAATTTAATTAAAAGAGATTCTCTGATCCTACAGATAAGTCATTTAGTTTATGCAGTTGAAGCATTTTATTGACAGTGAAAATCAAAATGAGTTTTCTCTGATATTTTGTATGTTTCTCAGAAACTAAAAGCTGCTTTTTGTCTGATTTCCAGCTGCTCAAAAATCCAGGGATGAATTCAATGAGGCTGAAAAGGCTCTTCGGGAGTTGGATGATCAAATCAGGTACATTCTTACTCTGGACTCTGTTTTCCACAAATGTAGTCATTCTCTCTAAGTCATTTAGTAAAGGCAAAAATACACGTTTAATACGTTTCCAGAAACCTCGAGAAGGAAATTTCTTTCGACTTTGGAGCGAGTGCTGAGTTTGCTTACCTCTACAGCCAGTGCTATGAGCTGCATACTGGAGAGTATGTCCTTACTTTAAAATTCCTTTCATTTGGCAGCTTTAACTCTCCTCTAAGAATGTTTGTCCTCCCAGGTACATCTACAAGCTCTGTCCATTCAACAGAGTGTCCCAGAAACCTAAATATGGTGGATCAGAAACTAACTTGGGGTAAGGAAGAAGTTTTTTTTTGCCGTTCTTTTTGCTAAAAAAATAAATAAAAAAATCTCACATCCTGTAATTTTCCTCTTGTTAGAACCTGGGGTAAATGGGCAGGTCCTGAAGATAATGTCTACTCTGTTATGAAGTATGAACATGGAACTGGTTGCTGGCAAGGGCCAAACAGATCCACCACTGTGAGTCCAGACTCAACGTGACGTTTCCAGCTTATTAATTTTTAATGTTTACAGTCTTTTTATTTTAATTTTAGGTTAAGTTGACATGTGGAAAAGAAACGGTGGTGACGTCCACCTCAGAGCCCAGCCGCTGTGAGTACCTGATGGAGTTTACCACTCCAGCTGTCTGCCAGGAGCCTCAGAATGTGGATGCAACTTTTCGCGGGCATGAAGAACTCTAGATCCTCAACAGCCGTGAGTGGCTCAGAGTCTTGTTTTTTTTTTTTTTTATTTTATAGTTATCAGACTTTTATTGATGTGAACTTAAAGGAAAGGGAAATTGTTCCTGGAGCTGTTTGAAAGGGAAGTTTTTTGTTGTTTTTTTATGAGAATCAAATTTGTTATGTTTACAAGATCTCACTTTTTAATTTTATGTTTTATTTTAAGATAAAGGGTAAGAAAAGACAATAATGGAACCTAAAATAAAATATACAACTTTGCTAAAATTAATTAAAAATAGCCAATTTCGGGAATTTAGACACAAGGCCTAACAGGCATTGTTCATGCAAAAAAAAATCTAACTTTAAAGACAAAAAACAGAAGATGGTATTTATACACCACTGCTTTGTTGCTAAATGTTAAGATGTTTTGACATTGTAAAAAAATAAATGTTTTTTTTTTTTTCCCCACTTTTAACAATGGGAAAACTGAAAATGAAATAACCCAGTTGGGGTGGGTTCTCAGTTTGCTTCTTTCTGGTCCTTTTCAAGCAATAAATCATGCTCTACTTGACCTTAGTTAATATTCACAACATTTATTTAATTGAATTTATTTGTTTATTTTAATCAAATCATTTCCTTATATCTGTAATGAGTTTGATAAATACATGTCATTTTTTTCTCTTCTCTTGTATTGTCTGAAATTAATGTGTGAAATAAACCAAATCAATTAAAAAAAGTATGGATTAAGGATGGAGGCTATTCATTATGACATATACAATATCTAGATTTAAACTGTGCAATATACTTAAAAAAAAAAGAAAAGAATGGCCTCCATCCTTTAATAAACTCTAAATATGTCTCTGAATTTAGATTTCCTAAATGAAAAGTGGCTTTTGTATTTGCATCAAATTGACTTAAGTGAATGCTGAATCTTTAGAATTAATGAAATGCTATAGATGATTCCTTTGAGATTATTGACTATTAGATCTATTGTTGATTTGTTGTTCTGTTTTGAAATTTATCAGAGCAAGCTATATTATCTTGATTGGAATGAGCAGTGCATATAGCTTTAACAGAAAGCACTAAGATGACAGTTTCTGCTTTGTCTTGCAGGTTGCTGTGAGGGGACCACAGTTGGGGCAGCGATCACGTTTTTTTTTTTTTTACAGTTTACTGATGAATTCTATCAAATAGTTAACTGTAGAATGACCAACACGTCAAGTTTCATCCCATCTTCCACTGCAGTGCTTCTAGGAGATTTTAAATGTCATTCCATTGTTTTCAAATAAAGTTGTTTATCATAATCTTAAGATGTGTGTTACAATTAAGAAGAATGGTTTGTTAAAGATGGTACATTTTACTTCAAATGCATAGTTTTAGAAATTTAGATGTACTGATGACGGAAATGATCTAACAACCTTGCTGAAACTAAAACCAAATATGAATATTTAGCTCACAGAAAAAAACACTACCATTTCATTTTTTTAAAAAAAAGATCTTTCATTTCATCTTAAATCAAAGGAGAGTTAAAAAGTATTCTAACATATAACCAAATAAACTATAAAATGTCTTATTTCTCTGTCAGAAAGTAACATTGGAGTGGGACTGATACGTTTTGAAGATTTATGAACATTTTCTGCAAAGGTTTAAGCAAATTACAGCTGGAAAAATTTAAACAAGATGTCCAAATATAATCCCAAATAAATTAAGAGATACATTGATTTATCAAAAGTTTAATTTCATTTGTTAACAATAAAGCTTAATGAAAGTAAAACAAAATGATTTTCCCAAGCTCCAAAAACCTTATTAAATAAGGACCTGTAAAGGAACTAAATTGTACACTTTAAAAACTTCATTTAGATAATCCAATTTTGAGAAAATCTGTCCTGGTGATTATGATTTTTTTTCTTAAAATAGGAATTTTTATTTTGAAATCTGCACAATTTTTCTTGTTTCGACTCAAAAGTCGACAAAAACTCAGTTACCCTAAAGCTCTGGCGTCAAACTTGGACCAAAATGTCTCGAAAAAGTTTTTCTCCCATAATGCTTAGCAGCCTAATCTCGAACTTGTGCTTTAAATCATTCATTTTAGCTTCTACAAGGTCAGTTTTTTCCCATTAAGATACTGAATTATTTCCCTCCTGAAATATGATAGCACAGTTCCATTTATGAGACCTCCATTTATAATAACAGGCACACAAATGCTCCCTTCAACAACTGTGAGGGTTTGTATCCAGAGGGCAGTGGGTGTGACTGATGACATCATTAAGGCGCGAGACACATTAATGAGAAATTAAAAGAGACGCTTCTAATCGATCAATATCGAAACAGAAGAGGCATAAATTAGTTTGACAAATAGCTTTAAAAATTAAAGATGACTCATGCTGCCTTTGCTGCTCTGCTTGTATTAGTGCAGACACCAGGTGGGAACAATCCAAAATGCCTCAAGTTTCAGCCTCAAATCAGTTTGTGCTTACTTAATGTAGGTGGTGTTGAGTAATAATGAAGGTCAATAAGGGGATAATTGGAGAAAAATTAGTAATATTTAGGCACAATACGGTAAATTTTACATAAATGGAGCCTGTTATAACATCAAGTTTATGTATACCTCAGTTGTGTAAAGAGAAAATTGAATAAAGAAAACAAAGTAACTCTTAACAAAATATGACATTAGTTCATGTTATGCCTTAATTAAATATAAATAATCAAAGTTCCACACCTTGCAAAAAAAATAAAGAATAATTCATCTACATCTCAGCCTCCACAAGCTTATAAAACATTGCAGTTAGATTAGTGATTAATTTACATTTAAGACAGAACATATTTCTGCACTTCACTTTTGCAGTTCATTTAAAGAAAAAAAAAGTAAAATTCCATATGAATTTGTTCCACAATAAATAAAAAAGCCATTTGTATTTGTAACTTTTATTTTATTTTTCTGGCATGTAAAGTACAAATAATTAAACAATTCCATGAAAAAGTCTTCAAGCGTCTTCAGCTGAAATCCCAGTAATAAATATCCTATTCTAAACTGAAAGGTTTATCTTTTTTTTTCCTTTGTTAAATTTTGACATTGTTCATTTGGTCATGTCTGGAAGTATGTGATTTTGCAGTTTCCCTGCTGACGGTGGCGTCCGCAGAACTGTTTTGATCATTTTTCACCTTTGATTTGTTCTACCGTTCCAGGAAAGTGTAAGAAAAACTTCACTAAGTTACTGCGTCCCCTTTTCTAAATAAATAGACACAAAATACAGTTGATAAACAGAAGGACCACTCACCCCTTTTACAACTCCACACGCTCCCAAGAAAACCTTCCTGCAGGACATTTTCTAAACCAGGGAAATGCATTTTTCCCCCCCAAATGTGGCAAATTTAAAGTAAATTTCATTCCTGTAATGTATCATTTTCATAAATTCATCCTTGTGTAAAACAGGAAAATTTTCTTGTGAGCGACTTAAACTCAAACTGGCTAGTTGTTGCACCTTTAAGCCTCAAAAGATGACCTTCTCCTAGTCTCAGGGGGCTCAACGAGTGGTTGAAAAAACAAGACTGTGATTAGATTAAATAATTAAAAGATTTTCATTTAACAAGACAAACAGAACACAGGCAGTAAAGGCATAACATCTAGCACACAGCATGTATGTTTATACACTTCAATTAGTTAAATATAGCAGTGCATTCTTTGACTATGGAGAACGTTTCCAAATTCTAAAGCTGTTTTTCTATGTGTCTCCCTTTTAAGAAACAAAATGGTGTAACCACAATTTTGGCAAACTTAAATTCTTTTAAACTTGCAAATATAATGAAATAAACCATAAATATACACAAAACATACTTTATACGAGGCAATAATAATAATGATAATAAATAGTTTTTAAGTTAACAATAAGTTAAAACTACAAGCTTAAAGTCGCCCAAATAATACAAGTTTCTTGGCGCTATTTTGAATTTTTTCTGTTTAAATTATTTTATGTTGCAACAAAAGCTACCACAGACTTTACAAACACAATTGAACACAGTTTGATTTAAATAAAAAAATCTAACTAAGTCTAAAATCTGCATACACCGTAAAAACTGCAACTAATAAAAAAAAATAGAAAAAAAGAAAGAAAACTGTACCCAATTAATGCAACAAAAAGAAAGAATCTTTGACCCATGTGTGTTCTCTATGGCAACATCAACAACACAAATACACTAATTCAACAAGTGAGTTTTGATATGTAAATAAAATCAATAAATTACAAGTAAAAATGATATTTGAAATCGACATGGGCAAAAACTGATGATGTATTTGACAGTTTTCCTTTCAAAGTCTTAGAGAATTGCTCCGTTAGGTAGGCCAGATATGCAGTTTTCTTTTGAGCTTGCATGGTCAGAGCACAAATTAGGGACTGAGGAAGTGAAATTTTCAGATGCGTTTTGTTTTGATCAGTGCGTCTGTTCGTTTGAATGCTTTTGTTTGTTTGAACATTTGCTTCTTTCACTGTTTCGCGAACCTTTTCAGTGTGACATTTAATTTCTTCTTTAAAAATATATATATCATTTGTTCTGAGTCAATATAAAAACAAAGCACATTGCACTTACTGTTCCATAGGAAAATTTTTTTGTCTTTTTAAAATGATTATTGTTGTTGCTCAAGCAGTGGAGTACTGTTTCCTGCCATAGTCCGTGGCTCTCAGCTGTACATCGGGTGTAACTTTGGATCTTGAATGACAGGTTAATATTGTGAACTTGTAGGTTTGTGGTGTGACTGCAAGACATTGGACATGGCCTGGTAAACGACTTCAGCTGCGGGTCAACATGGCCGGGTCACGTGTTTGTTCTGGGCTCGCCAAGCGCTCAGTCTCCTGTGCTATTGCCGTTGCCAGCAATTTTAGGGGATGAAAAAGTACTGAAAAATGCGAGTAAAACTACTTAAAGGAGCTGTAATGTAAACTGTTGTGAGGACAAAGACAGCAGATGGTTGAAATGTCAGGGGATCTGCATTACAAGAATGTGTCTTTTCTAGCAGTGACTCATCGCTTTGATATGCCTTCCATTACTGCATGAAATGTGTGCAATTGGGATCGACTTGCATCTGTTAGATTTTTGCACTCGATAAGGTGGCTTTAAGTTTTAGAAACAGAAACTGATATGCGCAACGTTAAAAATGTAACTCAAATTGTACAGGGTCCTTATTCACTAAAGAAGACAGATTTGTACAGCAATTACTTAGGGAATATTACAGTTGATCCTTCTTGTTGCTGACTCGCGAAGCAATTCTTTGGCAAAACTCAAATCTATCTAATCATTAAGACTCATGCTTAGTGTTCGTTATATATATGCGTCACTGTTTGGATCTGCAAGCAGCTATTCTTTAAGCTCACTGCTGCTTCTTCTGGGATTCTCGCGTTCTCTTTTTGAAGCAACACTGTACAGAACTTCAGGTTTTGCGGTGTCTGAACACTCCCAAACTATAGATCTGTCTTTCACGGTTCGACCCCAAACTGTTTGACTATTTTTCTAGTAGATTCGTCTTTGTTTGGCTTTTTTTTTCTTTTTTTTTCATTTTGACATGGTTAGACGGTAACGTGTGAGCTCCTTCGCCCCCCCTCCCTGAATCCCCACCCATACACAGCACGCTACCCCCCCTCTTACTCTGCAAAGATCAGAGGGTTCAAAACAAAGCAATGTGATGCCCCAATTTTCCAAGCTTAAGAATCTGTAAAAATTCAGCACAAGATCTTGTTCCTTTGTATGTATAAAAATAGATTTATCTCTAATGTAATCCTTTCAAAGAGATCGTCCTCTTTGGCTAACACAGCGTCACTTAGAAAAGCAAAAGCAAAAATGTCTTGAATATAGTTGACCTTTTTTTAATCTATTATTGTGTGCAGGTGTAGTGATATTGAAAGACACGAGCTTTCTTTGTGGTGAGTCTAAAGTCTGGGCTTAACTGTCTGTTCAGATGAATGGGATTATTTCATTTCTTCAAGGGTGCCATAAATAATCCTCATGCTCTTGGGTTGGGGATATTTTGAAACGTCTATTTTTGTAGTTGTACCAAACCGATCTTAGGAAATTTATACATTTTTGTGTGTTATCAGCAGAAGAAAAGCTGTGACACTCAGTTTGTGAGTTTGATATTGTACAGTCATCTCTCATGGGGCAAGGAGTTCAAAGTTTTTTGGGAAGAGAACAAACAAGCTTTTCGTCTAAAACTTTGGGAGCATTTATCAGTTGGAGTTGCAGGTCATTTTTTCCCCTGGAAGGATAATTTTTAACAAATGCCAAACGTGACTCAGTCTGAAATATTTTTGTTCATAAAGAAAAAAGTTGTTTTTTGTATTTGCTCAAGTTGTAACCATAGATCCCTTGAATTTACTGAACTCTTAGATATGTTTTTTTTTTAAATCATCTGTGTAGAATAATACCGGTGCTTTTATTTTGTAATTTTTGCAGAATTTCATATTACTGAAGTGAAGAAAGTTCAAAATCAGAGTATAAATTTGATCAATTACCGTATTGTTTGGGGTTTTCTTTTGTTAAATAGAGGTTAAATAGAGGCTGTGGAGCGTAAACAAAGCAGGCGACTGCAGACAAAAAGGTGGTTAAAAAAATATTAAAAACACCGGTATTTTCTGCTGCTGCTGCTGCTGTAAAGAAGTGGATTTCCCCTCACACTCGCACGTGTCCCGATCACCCACAAGCCCAGCACAGAATTACTAAAGAAGATCGTCACTTTGAGAGCACTGCAGCTCAATCACAGACTGTATAAAATCCATAAGATTAGAAAGAAATACAGCTTTGGAGGAGTACATATGTGTAAATCTTTCTTAATGTCTGAAATACATAAGTGTTCTGCTGTGTGAGGCTGTGAGGGAGAAGTGATCACAATGGCCTTCGAGCTACTCTTTTCCATTAGTTAAGCTAAATCATATTGAGTCTGAGCTAAAAAGCTCAAATATGGTAAACTACCTCCACGCTAGGCACCGCCTACTGCAGGTCAGGAAACAGTAGTCAAAGTTTCTAGAAAATGCTTACATACTCGGCTATTATAACGAGCTTAAATATTGAATATATAGTAATATTTTAATAGAACACTGTTTTTTTATTTCTTTTTTTTTGTTTAATTTTCTTTGATCTAAAAAAAATTGCTGATTCAAAATGCCCAAGTGTAAAAAAGGTGACTACATCCTCTCCTCCCCGGGAGAGATGGTGGGGTAAGAGTTTGGGTAAATTGCACATATATGTTCACTTAAATTTTTTTCTTCTTTTTTTTCTTTTTTTTGATAATTTTGTTCATCGGTTGTTAATATTTGCCTGAATTCAATCAAAGCACTCAGTTCACATTCTCTGTCACATTCGTTAGACTGTCTCCTATAAGTAGATAGCTCTTGTCCTTACCCCGAGGCCCTTTCTAATTCAATCCAGGCAAATACAGAGAAGGACTAGAATGTTGTGTAAAGAGAAAAGAAAAACTCCACTAGTGTTTTTGTTTAAAACTCTGACTTGTGTGTTCATGTATGTCTGTTTGGTGTGAATTTGTGTGACAGTATGTCAGAGAGACTCAGTCCAGGCCCATGTAGAGTGATGTCGCAGGGAGGTTTGTCTCCCTGCAGGTCGAACAAGCTGGAGCAAGCGACTTCTCTTTCAAGCTTTGTGCTGCTTGCTGGTCTTGAAGGAAACCTGCAGCACGCGGTCGCCCAGGCGGTAGCCGTTGAGGCTAGCGATAGCCATGGCGGCCTCGTCGTAGTTGGTCATGGTGACGAAGCCGAAGCCCTTACATTTGTTGGTGGTGAAGTCACGGATGACTTTGACATTGGTGACGGCACCGAAAGGCCCAAAGAGCTGCCACAGGACGCTCTCATCCGCCTCGGGGGACAGGTTGTACACAAAGATGCACCAGCCGGCTCCGGTAGGACCGGTGAGGTTGACCCCAGCCAGGCTGGTCATGCTGTCAATAGTGATGGGGGAGAATCTGGGGAAGAGAACCGGAGAGCTACCATGGGTGTCATTCTGAAGTTCCAAAAAGCCTCAGTTTCTATGTGCTGCCTCTCGAGACCACATTAGTGAGAAAAATGATAGATCTCATAGTTGGGAGTCTGAGGACCCCATCTCCATTCCCTTCTGCTGTGCAGTAAACAGATAAATATGTGTGGGCATCACAGTGGCTCCAAAACTACCTGCTTTTTTTTTTTTTTTTTTTTCCCACACCACTGTTTGCCCTGAGACAACACACCCACACATTCTGCATATTTTTCTCATTTTATCTTCTGACCAGAGCCTACAGAGGAATTAAACAAATGAATCACAATGTTCAACAGAAATCACATCATCCAACAAAAACACAAAAACCTAGAAAGGGATGAAAAGCAAACCGGAATCAAATCATACAAAAAACTGGAGCAAAAACAGAGGAGACGCAAACGGAATCTGGTATGTCCATGCTGGTGAAAAAAAGGGACATTAAAGCAACTGAAACTGACAATGTTAGTTCAGAAATAAATACATAGAAATAACTTCTATTTATCAAAACAAAAGAACGAAAAGTTGAAACAAAGGCATGCCAGAATACCTTGCTGTTAATATTCTGCATCAGTGCTTATTGCAGTTAAAGATAATAATGCGCTGCCTTAAATGAAGGATTAGAGCCAGACTATTTGCTTTTGGGATAAATTCAGCATGTGGTATTCCGGGCACTTTGTTTGAGGTTTTTTTTTTTTTTTTTTTTCTGGCATGAATGCGGACTGAAAGTACACCTTTGGCATTTACCTCTTGACTCCGTAGCTGGCGTTTAGTAAATTGTCGAGTCTGCAACGTAAGAGGGAGAATGAAGGGGATGCAGAGGTTAGTTATGAGATCTACAAAGAAAGGGGGGACTTTCATCCTATTAAGTAGCCTCTTCACCAGCTGGCCTCCAGAGGGCATCCTTCACTTCAAAGCCACTCCAAACCACCCAGCCTCAAACTGGTGACGTGTCAAATAGACCTGCTGATATTTAGCCTTTATTTGGGTTTCCCTCCCCACGCCCTTTTCTAATGTCTTGTAACGACAAATTAGAACAATAAGTCTTTTTTTTTTGTTAAAATAAGTAATATGCTTAGCAAAAAGGCCAGCTTTCCAGCCTACACTTCTTCTAGAAGATTTCTTGACAATTATGTAACACAGAAAGGACCTTCAGAGCACCTAACATTTGACATTTAGCTGTTTCAATGCCCCAAAACTTATGAACTGTAGGCAGTAATGAAACCAACGTGTATTTAGCTTTGCCTTTATTATTGTATTTGGAAAAATCTAGTTTCTTACATTGTGTTTGAGCTGTTATTTGGATCTGGTCCCTTT
Source organism: Oryzias javanicus (assembly GCA_003999625.1). Taxonomy (NCBI): domain Eukaryota; kingdom Metazoa; phylum Chordata; class Actinopteri; order Beloniformes; family Adrianichthyidae; genus Oryzias; species Oryzias javanicus. Next base: position 17,599,754 of record CM012444.1, read on the forward strand.
CCAAGTGAAGGGATCACACTGCAGTTTAAAAGAAAATCAGAGAAAAAGAGTGAGAAGGATGGACGATAGCAAAATTGCCTTTTCCTTCTTTATCATCAAGTAGTTATTCTTTTTAGAAGAACAATACCAATAGAATATTCTTGATTCTAAACATTATAGACCTTAGAATGTCTCAACTTTTGTGGTTTTGTGGACATACATCGTGATCGGGTGACTTTAAAAAAAAAAGGATATGCCAGAAGTTGATAATAATTACATTCTGTGTATTTCTGCAACAAGCAATGTTGACAGTTTTAAACTCAGCAGCAGAGTGGAATTACCAATAACATGACGGTCAAACAACATCTTACCAACTATCTTCAGGTTAGTGTGGGTATCTGAAACATGCTGGAGCTGGTTAAGGGTCAGTACCTGAAACGCTGAGTCTGGTGGTGAAGGGGTCCCGTGTAGCGGCGGGCAGCGGTTTGGTATAGCTGAGTCAGTAAGGCCTGCCCCGTCTTCTGGCTGGGGTTGTTGGCGAATTTGACCGTTATGGGTTCGGCTGCACCCAAAGGCTTCTGTCCATTCAGTCCTTTGATGGCCTCCTCTGCTTCATTTCGCTTGTCAAACCGGATGAAGCCTACTCCTCGTGATATGCCTGCTCCGAATAAAAAAGCAGAACATGGTAATGAGAATCTTAGCATCTCTGCCTCTTAGGAGTCTGATTGCCTGTCAAGGTAGCTACTGGAGGTGTATTTTTTTTTCTTTGCATAAAACCTCTGGGGGCGTGAGATATTAAACAAGGCTGTACCTGTAACTTGGTCCACAAGGATACGGGATGTGATGATGCGACCGTACTGGGAAAATAACTGTTCCATGTCTTTCTGGCTCATAGTTTTTGGAAGTCCACTCACATAAAGGTTGGCATCCCGGATTGAAGCTGAGCTCGGTCGAGCGTATGATACCTGGAACACATTAGGTAATATAGTCAGATCTGAAATCGCAAAGATGAAAGACTGTAATCTAAAGAGTGCAGGTGGTTTCAGGTGGACTGTCAGTGATTCATCTCTGTACCCACAGTTTTATTTATTTATTTGATATTTTTTGTATTCGTGGACTTAATCAGTTCCTTTCATCTTAGCCACAATGAAAGCCGGGGAAGAGCTCTAAGGTTAACTTTGTTTTGCACCGAAATGCATCAGCCTCATTCAACATGTTTTCATTGATTTACAAGTGGCTTCATTAATTCAGCGTCATTTTTAAAGCAGTTATTTTTAACTTTCTGACAGCTCTACAGTCACTCCACTCCTTTATTGGCATAAAAAAAACCCTACACTTAAGTGAAAGTCAAAATCTGCTATTGTTTTCATTTGGGAGTATTCTGAAACAGGGAGTCCAGCTTCAGCGCGTTGTTTGGAGTGTGTGTTTGTCATGCAGGGACAGAGCGAGTGTTGTCTGAAATAGGCTGAGCCGCTCTCCCCATCATGCCTCCTTCTTTTGTCTCTATTCTCGGGGGGGAAGGAGCTCAACAGGCAAACAATGTCAGTGCATCACAAGACTAATAACCCCACATTTTCTCAAAAACGGGCTTTATAAATATTAGTCAGAGATGTCAAAGGACATTTTCACTCTAAAAAAAAAAATGGTCGTAATTACACACACAAAAGGAGGTAGCACCCAGATGCGTGTTTATGTAGATACTGTCTGTCACATGAATACAGGTGTTGTGATTTCATTCATCCATACCGAGCACCAGTGTCTATTGTTTACACAGACAGACTGACTGAGCAGGAGGGTTGTGTGGTGCAGTGATTAGGGTGTTCTGGACGAGTCCGAAGGGGGAGTTTCTGTGTTCTGGGAGCAGAGGCTGCCCTATAATTAACCCTCTCCCTGTCGCTCCCACAGTACAGATGGTGACTGAAGCCCATATGGCCTCTAATCCTGTCATTGGCATTCTGCTCTCCGAGCTACCCCCTACCCTTCTAATGCTGCCTCCACCCTCACAGCTCGCTGCTTTGAGGCTTTCTAAGGAAACTACAGCAACGACATTCTAGCAGAAATGACAAAAAATTACTCTTTTTGTTGAAAAATTTGTGTTTTTTAAATTATTTATTAGCTAATAGCTGATTTTCCTACATTTCCTATGATTTTCTTATTAGTGGGCTATTTCACAATGATTTTTTTCTGATTTTTACTGCTGACGTCACAAAACTCTTCAAAATAAAAGCAACATATCACCTATTGTTAAATAAAATTCACATTAAACGCTATTTTACTAAAAACTTGTTTAATTGATATTTTAGCTTGATACCTATCAGATCACCTCCTAAAATTATTTTTTTAATTCTTGATCAGGCTGGGGGATGGAAGAAATTGGGGTTTAATAATATTCCATCTCTCTGCATCATCAGATTTTGGGACAAAGAAGCCCCCTAATTAGCCTAGATTGGAGGCAGATGGGGTAACCTGCACTGACCCTGCTGCACCACTGACAAGCTACCTAATTACATTTCCATGACAAAAACCTCCACATGCTGTCCGCCCTTTGCTTTCTGACCTCCACTCTCCCCTTCCTTTTTTTGCCCTTTCTCTTCCTTCCTTTGTTCTAGCCGCTGCTCCCTTCTGCCCCCTCCTCCCCGTTTGCCTCCCCTCCCCTCCCTCTGCTCTCTTTCAGAAACCCTCTTGACAAAATCTCCACTTCCTTTCTTTTAGTCCGAGAAGCAGGAAAAAATTGAGGATAATTCCTCTCTTCGCTCACCTTGATTGTTTTAGTCTGCAATTTGAGACCGTTAAGCGTGTTGATGGCCTTATCGGCATCATTTGGATCCACATAGTTTACAAAGCCGTATCCCAGACTCTGACCTGCAGACAAAGGAGCCACAGGGCTTGTTTCAAAGCGTCACCGTCAAAGCTGCATTTTAGTTCACTCATTTGTTTTGCTGCTGTGCTTCACCTGTAATCTTGTCCCTGACCAGCTTGCAGGACTCGATCTCTCCAATGCTACCAAACAAACTTTTAAATTCTTCCTGGGTCATGTTCTGAGGCAGGTAGTTGACGATCAAGTTGGTTTTGCTGTCGTCCGTGGAGCCGTTTGTACTGATGACGGGGCCGTTTGGCAGGCTGGTTCCGCTTGGACCGTTGGACACCTGGGTTTCCATGGTGCTGATTATCTGCTGGGGAAGAGGGCTGAGTTAGATTTTACGATAAAAAAAAAAACATGATATAAATATGCTTTACAAGATTCGTCCTGCTGTACTACAACTATACTGCAACAGAAATGATACTTGTGCGCGCATGCACAGAGGACATCAAAATTCATCTAAAAACCAGTAGATGTGATCTGTCATTTCCCTTCCCCCTCCTGCTCCCTGCCTCTGGTCCTGCAGATGTCACAGTCCCTTTTCCTTTCTCCTCCCCCCTCCTCTCTTCCAGGGTCAGAGATCATTACATCATTACACAGGAATAAATATTAGCCATGGTAGCATAGATTTAGTGCTTCAATGAATTAGACCACATTTGCTTTTTTTATTTCTTCTTTCGTTGTGTTTACAAAGATGTGCTTTTTTAGTCTCTTTCTTTTACTGCTTTATTTCTCCACCATCAAGAATAAATGAACACACAGAATAACTTTAAATTTCCTCAGTTTAGAGTGACATTTCAATTTTCAAAAGCATCAATTATTCCTTTAAATTGAATTGTCGGTAGCTATATTTTTTCTCAGTTTATAAAAGAAAAACATAATGGCCCATACTTGTGATTCATCGTCTGACGTGATCAGACAGTTAATAATTTATTAAGTTGCAAAATAAAAGAAAATGCGTCTAAATTTAGAAGTGTGACTCATATCACTTTATGACAATATCTTGCTTGTACATCGTATTCTTGGGTACAGTATTTAATATTTAGTGCGTTAGTCCTTATCCTTAGAAAAAAGGTCATACTTGTATTATTTTGGGGGTGCAAACATTTAAGTCAGAGTTTTGCTTTGAGCTACCAAATTTTTCTAACTGGTGGGATCTATTTATGTCAAAAGGCTTAAATGAGTCTTCGCTAACACTCTTGGGATTTTATAATAAAGTACCAAGCTCCAAATTGAGTTAATTACTGAATCTACAAAATTATTTGAAAATTATGTTTGGGGTAGTTTAGCCTTTAACTGTCAGGTATTAGCTGTGTCTAAACACGATTTTAATTGAATATTTCCCCAACAAACTATCTATCCAACCATTTTTCTGGACCAGTTTTGTCTCTCATAGGGTAACAGGGTTGCTGGAGCCTAACCTTGCTACTGTTGGGCTAAGGCAAAGTACAATCACACACCTAGGGACAATTGAAGTCACCTAAAAAGGCATGTTTTTGGACTGTTGGTAGAGGTTGGGGTAAACCCACACATGCACAGGGATACCATGCAATCTCCACACAGAAAGTGTCAGCCGGGGCTTGAACCCTTCATGCTGTGAGGCAAGAGTGCTAACCACTGTACCACCATGCAGCGCCCTGACAAACTACTTATTTAAATTCAAATTTTGTTCTCTTGCACTCTGTGATAGTTGACATGCACCTATTTACTTCTATCAATATTGAATTTCATTTTATAAAAACACTTCTATTTCTATTCCTTCTGTGTGCTTTATTTTGATTTATTTATTGTGTGCGTGGATGTAAACAGGTCTAACAAATAACACCGGCTTCTTCCATCATCTCTGTAGCTGGCTGTGTTATTTTGACCCTCACCTTGACTCAGGTTGCCAAGGTAACAGCCTCTCAACACAACACTGTTACTAATGGCTCACAGCCTTTCCTACTTCAGGCTAAATTTGTGTTTGTTGTTGTTGTTCATCATCGTGGTTCAACATTTATGTCACACTTATTGACATATTTTTGTTTTTGACTGTTCTGGATCAGGGAGTGCACAAAGCTGAAACTGACAGTCGTGAAGTGACAGATTTAAAAATAAAATACATCTGAGCTGCACCCAGAGTCTGAGAGTTTAACAGCCTGGAACAGCGGTTTGCCTGGTAAACATTTGATGAAAGGCTAAAATTAAATGTCCCACAAAACATTTGCTAAACATTTTTGACAACAAACTATGTGGGAAAGGTTTGTATAACAAAGAAAACCATGTGGCAAACAGGAATAAAAAAAGACGAATGTTTACCGGAAATGACAAAAGCATTTGAAGACAAAAAAAAAATGGAAGGAGAAAGAAAAGACGTTTCTTTAGTGGCAAATTTGTCTGAAATAACCCTCAGCATGGCAGAGTACACACTTCAGCAAACAGAGACAAGTTATATAATTCATAGACCCACTGAGAACTGAGGCTGGGCACTGAAACGGCTGACACAAGCAACACCAAGGATAAGGTTTTCATGCAAAAATCTGGAGCAGCAACACGCTTTAAAGGTTTTTTAAGTTTTATTTTTTTAAATCCAAGATGTAGTTTTAAGGTCCTGCGTGTGTTTCCTATAACAAACAACATCTTTTTTAAAGTGTACATATATTGGTTTGAGATATTTTCAGCAACCGGAGACAAGAAGGATCACTCATCATGTCCTGGGTGCATATTTCTTCTGGGACATTGCTGTTTTTTACTGCTTATTTTAACCCCTCCCACTGCATGATCAATCCACCAGTAAGGACAAAAGATATGTGGAAGAAACTCCAATTTTTAATCTCTGACACATCCCAGCTGTTATTATAGCACTCCTCATCTCCCGCTACTTCTTTCTATTTAGGGGTTCTGTGAAACCTCCCTTAATATTTAATGGACTGCATCAGCATCGTCCACAAATGCACCCAGACTTGCACGCAAACAACAGCTCTGCCTTCACTGCCAAACGCACATACCTCCTACACTGCACACTATTAAATTACCAAACCCAGAAGTATTACAAGAATTAATGTAAACACAGCTTGTGGTCTCTGTTTTCTGCTTTATTTGAGCTAATAATGCGGCACAAAACTTGAATTTACAGTTTATTTCAAGATTTATGTCAAAAAAAGTTGTGCATCAAAAAGATGATTTAAAAATGAATATTTAAAGGGGCATGCTACTGTTTGGAGCTAAATGTATGCATGTCTTGAATGCAAGCAATGTGGAAAAATAATTTTAGAGATTTATAAACGGTCAATTCTTGCCGTTTTTTAAAAACACATTTAACCTTGACACTAGTTAACATTTTATAAAGGTTTCTGGAAGGCACGAATCAGCAACGAAAGTGTAAATGAGCCCTCTAAATAACACAGATTACAGGATTATCCTAAACAAAGGGCATTAGCCACACTCTCTGCAGCTTAAGGGATCACGGCGGCAGCTGTAACACAACAGGACGACAAGAGTCACAGCTCCTGTCAGCCATGCTGCGACCTCCTCTTTTGCCGAGCGGACTACAAACAGGAGATTTCCACAAAAAGACCGCAGCTCTCTGCTGCTTTGATCAGATGATGGAAGACAACGGCAAAAGGCTGGAGGAGACAAACGCGTCTCACAAGTCTGGTTGCGTGCGAGGAGCTATCCAGCGTGCTGAAAAGGGAGTGGCTTTCGGACGCTCTCATTTGACCGTGAAGCCCTCTGATTTAGATTTTTTTTCAATTAAATTTATATTTTAAAACACATTTTAATAAAATCAGTAGAATTTTTATTTTTAAATATAATATAAATCAATATCAGAAAAAAAATATCTCGCCTTTTCAGCTTGCATTTTTTAAAAAGCTACTTGTGAGCTCTGCAGGCATTCATGAAGCGGAGCGCCGATTTGCTGAATAAACGTATTGAAACGACTAAACAAAAGAGCCACCCGTTCCTCCTCTTCTGCCTCGCTCAGGCTATGGGAGCACTATGAATATTAATGTAAACAGTGGCGCTTTGTGTCGTGGCTGCAGGCTGCAGGACTCTCCGGGAACAATGATCGTTACAGTGGACAGTCGCAAGTCAAAAACGCCATGACAGGTCCACCAAGTCAAAACAGAAATTGAGAAAATGTTTTTGTTGTATTAAAAATATATATATTTTTTACCAAAAGTGGTTTGGAGGTTTGTTGTTGTTTCCAGGCCAAAATATATAAAAATGCTAGAAGATTTAGACCTACCTTTTAAAGATACATCTATTATTATAAACATGTGTACATTTTATTAAGAATAGTTGTTGAAAATATCCTTTATTATAACACTAAAAAAATTAGCATTTATTTTACAATCAACGATTTATGTGTTTAATATTTGAGACCAAGCGTTTTGACTTGAGATCAAACAGCTGCCTTACAGAGGGATGGCCTTGCCTGTCCTTGAATTGTGTAAGTGCTTTGGAAAGGTTATCTGACTGCACGCTTTTATTTGCTTGGCACTGCGGTACAGGCACGGGGGACTGCGGACCATGTGGAGGGGGAGATCCTGCCACCGTGGCTGTGGATGGCAGGGCCTGAAGGGAACAATAGAGTGACTGCTTTTACAACAAAGAGGAAAAATATCTGCGACTGTGCAGAAAGTGGTGAAGATAAAATATGATATTCCTACAGTTTTGAAGCAGATTTTTAACGTTTTGCTCTGTTTTTACACATTTCCCCTACTTGGGGTTATTTTACGCACTATTTCAGCTCAAATTGCGCGCTTTACAATAAAAGAAAACTTTGAATTTTGCCTATTTTTTACACCTTCATTGAATCGATTTTAGCAATGTGTTTATTTTCCTCACACATTTTGCGTGAATGATTTAAATTAGTGCGCTCAAACGTGCGCTCCGCCGTGTCAAGAGGATGAGCGGATGGGTCGTTTGAGGCTTCAAGGCCCTCGTTAGATCCTCAAGTCCAGCAGAGACACGCCCAATCCCGGCCGGCGGCGCACACCAAAGCTAGTTTATCATCGCTTCCATCTCCTTCTCATCCGAGGAGCGCAATGCGAGCCGGGCTGCTCTGCGGCCTGCATCCATGCGCGCGGGATGCGCACACTCAGATCGGACGAAATTACGTTTAAAAAAAATGGAAAATGTCCGTCAGGAGAGCTCCGTCGCGAGCTCGGAGATTTCCAGCCCATTTACTCGGTTGCATCGCAACGAGGAACCCTGAGGAATTTTTGGACTTTGTCTGATTCAGTGCTAACCATTGGATGCGTAATCTCTCCCCTCCCCCTCCCCCACTCTGAGTGACTCGACCCTTTTTTCCTTTGCCATGCTGGATGGGCCCTCAGCCTCCGAGGCATCATGTTTTGTCTCACAAACCCCGTCTCCAGCATCCTTGTGCAGCACCAGGCGAAGAGACCCCCCCTCCACCCTCACCACCACCCCCTCCACCTCTCTCTCTTGAGCGCTTGATCGCCTTTTCTTGCTCTCCATCTTTGTAATCATGCGGAATTTCTTGGCTCAGGTTTCTTTATTTCCAAAGCTAAATTCTGAGCTGTGACGCGCAGAGACGACGGGAGTGTACGGATGCGGAGCCTTTGCTTTTTCTAAAATGGCAGGATAATGACTTTATTCAGCGCCGAGGATGACTGCAGGCTGGAGCGCAGCCGGCATGGCGCACCACACAGTATGAGATTGCTAACTGCCTGTATGATCGTTAATCTTAGCATCACACGTTGGCATCTCTGTATGATGAAAAGGCTGGACACCGATTCCAAAGCACCTCTGTGTTTTGGCAAACCAGTGAGCTCTGTTTACAAAAATACCAACAATAAAATGTGCTAAATAAGGCAAAATGTGGCTACAAAATAAAGATGCCATCAATTTTACTCCAACAGGAAGCCTTCAGCTACAACATCCCCTTCATGAATCGAAAGAGAAATAGAGTCATACGTACAGTAACCATTCTTGACGTACAATGAAAGAAATCTAGGTCCTCCTTTTCCACTGGTCTTGAAGCTGAAGTCTGTCTTTGCTGATGGGCCTTTATATTATTTGGCCTTTTGTTGGGAGTCAAAAATGAAAAGAAAAAAAAAGAAAAAAAGGAAAAAAAATACTATCTTCACCAAGGGATCTCAGCCCTCCGAGATTGTAGGTGTCCCCTATAGGATGAAAATGAGGAGAAAAGAGTTTTCTGCTGGATGGTGATGAGGGAGAGGGTTCTCTCCGAGTGGCGTGGGCGACGGATCAGAAAAAAGAGAAGCAGTGATCCTCAGCAGGGTGTGTCCAGGGGAGGGTGTTCTGGTTCCGCTGCTTTTGTGTGTAATTCCTTGCTCCTCTCACAGTCTCCTTCTGTGCCTCTGCTGCAATGTTCTTCTTTTATGCGTCCTCCTGGCTGAGAGAGCACGCCGCTGATTGGCTAATTGTGCAGGGAGGGTACTACATGGCAGCCATTGCAATGCGCTCCTCTCCCATTATCCCCTTCAGGAGAGATCACCAAGAGTCCTCCCCCTCTTCCCTGTTCCATTCCTGCCCTTCCATCTCCTCTCTCCCCTCCTTCTTGCTGCCCTTCCTTTCTTCCTGCCTTCCTCTCGAAACACATGCAGAGCAGAGTGAATAGGGTTCCACCTGCACTTTCAGAACAGATGGGTGCAGCAGAAGACAGTGGAGTTCTCCTTTCCCCACATTTGACGCTTTTATTTTTCATTTGGGCTGAGGCAAACAAATGCTCTTCCAAAGGTCTTTGTCTTTGCCAATAAAAGCGATTCGAAGCCCAAATCAATGGATTCCACAGTCTGAGACCATAATCAAACAAATAAAGCGCTGGGGAAAGTGGGCAAAAACGTGCAATAATTAGGCTTGAAGTGTGACTGGAGACAAAGTATTAAATTCATACTATGACACATAAGTGGTTGATGGAGCACTCAGAATCAAGGCAGATGGTTGGCCACAGGGTCAGGTGCAAGCATGGGAATACCACCCCCCCGAATTAATGAATGTCAATTCAGAGAAAAGTTACAATTTTAGGTGAGAAAAGCTTTGCCAGGTGATCTTTAGCCACCGATGACTGGAGTGTTTCCTTTCAACACTTTGGCATTGCAGCATCCCTTCCTGAGGAGTTCCCAGCCCTCTCTGCTCACCTCCTGCTGTTCCCTCCCATATCCCTGGCTGTGCGGTGAGTGCTCACTGAGACATGCTGTTTGGGCTCATCTATAATGTATCCCCTGCCCCGGGACATCATGTGTGACAAATGACCTATTTTTGTGCAGACCCCCATAGGGCCTTGACCTCAGGGAGTGCGTGTTCATGCAAGTCTGCATAAATCAGTGCTTTTTTTCTTTTGTTTATTTGTGTACTGGTTTACTGTTCAATTGAAAGGTTGTTGCTGTGTGTATAAATTGATTTTTTTTCTGCAAATTCCCCTGCGTGTGCTCTCTTGAATTGACCTTGGTGAATCCTTCGAAGTCTCTGACAGGGAAAAAAAATTGAGAAATTGTTTGCAATATTGACACTAGCCACCCATTTGTGATTGATCTAGTCTGCCTTCATGTAAAGACAGACTGGAGAACAGACTAGGAACTCATTCCTTCACTGCTCCTGCCACTTTTCAGATGCTTTTCCCCCCCAAATCTCTCTTGTATTCCCTGGTTCGTTTCTGTCATTGTCCTGCAGCTCTCTTGCAGTCAGCTTCAGAAATGGGCTCTGTCTGATATTTAACATAATTGCCTTACATAAGTAGCAGGCTTGGCTCTGAGCTTGGATGATATTAGTGGAGATGAATATTGCATGAGGAAAGCACTCGTTAAGCGTTAATAAGAGGATAGAGATGGAGCCCCACTGTCAGTCTATCTTAACCCCGCCCCCACTGTTCTGACAGGCAGTGACTCAACGCAGCCTGGATGCGTTGATGCCCTTGAGTCAGTTTGCTAGTGAGGGAGGACAAGTGTGTGTTTCTGCGCGAGAGCACGCATGTGTGTGTGTGCCTTTCTCCTGGCATGGACGTCTGAGAAGAGATAGCCGGATTCACTCATTAGGTGCTTGTGTTTTTTTCTCTTTTTTGTTTGTGGGATAAAAGCGGCTCTTGTAACACAAAAGCAGCCAGGTCTGTCAACTGACTGCAGCCCCACTTACAGTTCACACTTAATGTGAATAAATGGGCTTAATTGTGGCCCCTCATTAAAGCCCTGGTTAGTAGCATGGCAGCTGAATCCTCCTAGCGAGTAAGAGGGCATTTCAAGCCCCTTTTGTGTGTTACTGAATCGCAGGATCAAGCATTAGTTTTGCTTGAAAGCCTTTTGTTATTCTGTTGATTATTTTTCTTATAGATAAGAGTCCCTTTATTAGTGGTGATTAGGAGCCTTGTAGCAGCGGCCCTTTTCCCTGCGGTGTATCGTGGAATGCACCTTGGTGCCAGGAAGACGAATAAGTGAACAGATTTGTGGATCTTCAGCACGGCAATCCTAGAGAGTCAAACAAAAAAGGGTTGCATTTTGCACCTTCGTTGTGCACGCTTGCAGAATTGTTTTGCATCTTGAGAACGCTTATAAAAGATGGCACTTTATGAAATGTCAAAACCCGAGGTTGCGAGTTCCCTAGCCTAGTCTTCTCTGCTCCTCATCACTATTACTCTCTCTCTCTCTCAGTGTTACATCAAAACTAATGCCTGTTGCCTTCGCCCTGCGGTAAGGTAGTGGCCTCGTCTCTGCGTGAGAAGGAGAGGGGGAGAGAGTGACACTATGACAGTGAATCTGGGGGATGGGGAAGGGATGATTCAGCCTGGGGACTGGTTAATTCAGTGGTCGCTCTCGCAGGCCTAGCTCTTGGCATTTTGGGGGGTTTTTGTGGCAGAAGCAGTACCGAAGCAGTTACAGCTTTTAGGAACCGTTCCAATGATAAATAAGCCTCTTTCTAAAAGGACAATTGTTGATAGTGGCAACTGGCCTAATTCAACCCTTTATGTATTATTTGGCAATTTTCTTGTGCTCTCCCTCATGGGTTCACTAACACTTATCTCTGTCGCTCTGCTCTTCTTCTTTCTTCATCCTTCTCTCACTCTGTCTGTCTAAATGTGTTGTCTCTGGGCTATTATTAGAGTAGACAGGCTGGTGGGAGGAAGTCTCTGAAGTAAATGCTCTTGTCATTTTTTTTTAAACTTATGTAAAATATTCAATTTAATTCTATGTTTAACTCAGGTGTCTTTTGTTTGTTTTCATTGTAAATTATACAGAATGTGCCAGATTTTTCATCTTAAAGCCCCACTTAAATCATTTTTTGATCTATTTTAAAAGCATTACTTTTTTTCAGTTTTTGGCAAAATAAATTAAAAAAAAGAATTGTTGCTTTCTATGAAAAAGTTTTTGCAGACCAATAAGAAATTTGCCTTAGAGTTGTTAGTGTGGAGTAAGCCTGCCTTCGTTTCCCATCATCCCTTTGTTTACATATCTAACTCATAGCTGCTCACAACCCCAACCTAAAGTTATCGGAGCTATCATTCAGCTGTAGACTTTTAAGCAGAATGCCAGATCAGATGAGGAAAATGAAGATGTTCGTGGATCTATTTTTCTGCCAGTGGATGGAGTGGAGCAGGGAGCTTGTGCAACAACTACAAGCTTTTTCAGAAAACATTTTATGGTTAAATCCTGATTCACAATGATTTCACAAAAGAAATAATCAGTTTTAATCTGAATTTTCTTAGAATAGCATTAGAAAAATGCTACAAAACCACATTAAAAGCATGATTTTCTTTTGAGCGGGTCTTTAAAGTCTTCTCATTTGAATTCATAGAAAAACCACAAGCAATGAATCAAGTCTTACTGACTTTGTAGCAGGTGTAAGATTACAAACAAACGACAGACCTCTTTCACAGAACCAACATTTTACTAGAAACCTTTTTAAACCTAAAGCTGCGGTTATTAATCTTTTATCTTGTCCTGTCTGAGTTAGTATCAAGGGAGAAGCCTTAAACACACACAGCTCTTAGACATTCTCTTTGTTTTTCTCTCTTCGTTTCCTGCTGCTGTCTTCCTTTTAGACGTAGCAAGAGGAAAAAAAATATATAGTTGTGACGGACACAAAACGATTAGAGGAGGTGCGGCTGTTCTTGTTCCGTGGAGCCGTTTTTAGATGGATTTACTCCGTAAATGACTATGATGAACTCTAAATAACATTCTCTGCCTCCACTTTAGTATTTTTTCTCGTTGCACTTTCAGGAAGAATTTTATGTTGTTGTTCTTGATAGATGAGACACGCTTTCTGTGTTGTGAAATTATTTCCTTGGAAAGAAACTAGTTTAGCCACTCCACCCCCTCCCTCCATCCTCTTTTCTCCCTGTAGCCCAGCTTTCTACCCTCATTGCCCTTCCCCTTTTTAGTAATAGGAGACTTGAAATCAATAGCACATTAGTCTGGCCGGAAACTCTTGTGGAATTAAATATGAATGACTGAGATTGCAGCTCTACCTGCTGCTGAGAGGAAAGCATCATGGCTCTTGGGGATATGGATTTTTCTTCCCCCTCCTTCCTCGAGTAAACAGCCTGGCCTTTTTGTGCTGTTCCTACAGCTTACCACATCACCATGCCACTTAGTTTTGTACCAATCAGAGTGCAGCAGAGATCACTCAGTATTCTCTCAGATTGTTATCTTTTTTTTCCCCTCTGCTCTGGTCCGATAGCATAATTCGATGAAGCAAATGGAATTACAGACGTCACAAAGCCGCGACAGCTGAAGAGACTCGAAGAAGCCAGCGACCACACCCATCCTCCGAGCACAACAGCAGTACCATTTAAATATGAAAGAGCACTCTGCTTTTTAACAGATTGCATCTTTTCCCCTTAAATTTCTTTATGACTTCTGTTCGAATGACAGATTTTATTCTGAATAGTTTTAACTTTTTTTTTTTTTTTTTGCATAAATGTCCACAGTTTTGTTCCATATTTTTTTATACGCTCAAGAGTGATTTGCCCAGAAGCTGGAAAGTGCTTGCTAGTGGGAGGAAGGTAATACGAGACAGAAAGCTACTGTTTATGCTGCTGGGAATTGGGAAGAGCTTAGTAATCTAATACACAAAGATGATATAAAAGTAGATATATTTGTGAGCCATATTTCACTCCATCAGAGATGAAACGGTTAGTGACAGATGGAGTGATATTGTTCCCCTGTATGGACCATAAGTAAGGCCCCTCCTGGTTTCCCTCCCTGACAGATGTAGGGGGAGGACCACAGTACACTCTTCTTTCTTTCAATTGATTTGGGTTCTTGAACCCTCAGGGACGGGAGGATGAAGGTGGGATGGGGGGTATAGGTAATATGCAGCCTAAAACCTTTAAAGAGTCCAGAAAATACAGTCAATAACTCATAAATGTGTCATCCACTAATACAACTGTTGGTAGAACATTAAAGATTATTTCCTTCTATTTGAGTTGGGTAACAGCTTAGCATGCAACCATGCATGTAATGTAAGCAATGGAAAAGCTCTTGATGCTCTTATTTGTCAAGGATCTGATTTTTTATTTTCATTTTAGTATGATAATAAAATTGTAAATTTTTGTTTGATAAATAACGTTTAGGAGCAACTTTGCTGATGTTGGCTGATTCAGCAATGATTACCTTTAAACTGCTTCTCCAAACCTGACTGTTGGATCATCATTAAGAGACTTAACAGCTGTCTTGTAGCAGATGCGTCCTGTTGCACCACTCTCTCTGTCCCTGGAGGGGAAAGGTCAAAACAGGGGTGGAGGTTGAGACAGAGACTCCCCTAAAGTTGCTTGGTGTTAATGCATTGTGAGATAAAAACAAATGAGCATCTGCCCGCCTTTTGTATTGACCACAACTCTGAGATGCAGATTGGAATTTGCATTATTGATAGCGAATTTCAGCACAGCATAGCAGCCAAACAGACAAAACTGAAGGTCGCTGCAAATTTGAACGTAGTTTCTTTCTTGTGCATGAAAGTATTGAGGATAAAACTATCTGTGCATTTTTGCTTTTATAAATTTGACAGAAACAGGAAATAAATAGAATAAAAGTAGTTAATGCATTTAAAAAGACTCCCTGGTGGGGTGGGGTGGAGAGGGGACATGCCCTGGCCATGGGCGCGTGGCAGCAGAGCAGGTGGATGACGGGCAGCTGAGTAGTGAGCTCCAGAGGGAGGAACGGGGGGGCGAGGAGTGCGTGCGGGTGGGGGGGTCGTTTTGAAGGACTCTTGGGGTTGAGAGAAACCCTGAAAAAAAGGCAAGCCCATCTGGAAATGAGGTGGGGGCTCTGGTGTGAAAGAGATCTAGTGGGTGGTGTCTGACACTCTCTCTTTTGTTCCTTGGTAACACAGCAGTGATGGTCGTGGTGGTGGGGGGCTCTCTCTGACGTGGGGGCTGGGCGCTCAAACAATAGTGCCGATCCAGGATTTGAAAGGATTCAACGAACAGAAAAAGCAAGAAAGCATGCAGGGAAGGTGTGGACACAGGGATAAAGCAGACATGCTCAGCCCACTTTTCTATAAGGCAAAGTTGCTGCAGTCTCCTTCCAAAAACAACCTTTTTTCTTAGAAAATCTATTAAAATAAACACAATTTTTAAAGTAACTTTACTGTTTTTTTGTTTTCATGTTGCAAATTATTTTGGCAGATAAAACAGCTATTAAATTGATTGTAAAAAGCTATATTAGTAGAAATTTCCTTTTTTTTTTTTTGCTGTGTGGTGGAAGCGTGCCTGCATAAGGAGGAGGAGATGGAAGGCAGCATCTCCATTTATTTTCATTAACGGTTTCTTCAGGCCAGACTCACGCCTGCTGCAAGCTCTGATGCATCTGAGTGCTGTTCCATGCATAAACACATATCTCAGACATATCTGTCCTTGCTCAGCTTCAGCCGAGCCTCTGTCGTGCAAGGTTAAATTTTCCCTTCTCGGTTTCCACATTTCTCCTTTGCAAATCATGCCATTCATCAGCCATCTCACAGAGGACAGTGGAGTACCTGCAGCAGCTCTCCAGGGTGCTGAATAAGGACGACTGCAGGGAAGAAGGAGAGAGGGGGATGGCAGAGTCGGGATGCAGTAATCTGAGTGGCTATATAGTTTCCCCATAGGAGGCATGGGGGTTTGAAGTGATTGCTGGTAGGACAAAGTGAGATGTAGACCTGCCATTACTGCACAACGACAAGCCCCCCATTTCAATGATAAGCGACTCTCAATGACACCCTTATTTTCTCAAAAACAATTGTTACAGGCCCATTCTTGTTTATAATTTACATATATTTGTTTGTGTACAGGTATGCTATTGTTTTATGGGTGGGTTATTCAAATATAAAAATTAATTTCAAACATCCCTTGGGTGCACTAAATAAATCTTTCTAAATGTGTAATTTATCATTCATGCAGAGGTCAAATCAGTGAAAATATTTAGAAAGGCGAGGCCCTTTCCGAGTTTACATTCATGGTAAACTACACCACCTGCTGGTCAAAGGTTGGTATGGCATGCTGGTTTGTATTTTTTTTAGATCAAATGTATGATAAAAACAAATGAAGTTCACATAACTGAATAAATAAATCTATTCTCTTTTAATACGTAAAATAATTGCGTTTTTAAAGATAATAAATAGTGGAAGTGGAAAAAGTTGAGTATCCAAACCTAAAAAAAAATCCCCTCTGTGAAAATACTGTAAGGCTATTTTTGTGTGCTTCCCTAAACTTCAAACTGAAGTGAAACCCGTGAAACGTATAATGAGGTTAAAGCGCAACACTATCAGTTTTCCCTAAACCGGTCAGGTGAGGTTTCTTCCTGAATTTAACAGAGAACTAAACCAGGTACGAGTGTGTCAAACTAGCTTTTAGAATGACAGGAACTTATACACGAGTCAATATGACAAATATACTTCATATGAAAAATAAAGTTGATAAAAACGGAGTCGATTAAAAGCATAATACGAAACACTGAGAAAACAAGTGTATTTTATTATGAAGTTTCACCGGATGTAGTGCTAGCTTACCGTTAGCCGCGTGCAGCTCCCGGCCGCTAGGAGGAACAGGGAGGGATCCTTGTCTGGCCCTGGAGTGGAGAAGGAAGAAGTCTGCATCCCAGCACTAGAAGGGAATGAGGCGAATCACAACAGGAGGAGAACACTTTCAGATACACTTTGAAGACTTTCTTTTCATGGGTGGAAGACATGACTTCGACGGCGAGCGACAGGAGAGCTTTTGCTCATAAAATCAGCCGGTGAGAAAGAGGCAGAAGTTGCGGCTTAACAGCCGCGCGCAAGTGCATGAAAGTGACCTACTGGACCGAGTGTACACACAGAGTATGCTAGGATTTGTAGTGTGGTATATACTGAATTTCAAACGTTCAATTTTAAAGAATGTTGGTATATAATGCAATTATCTGTTTTAAAGTTAGTATTCCCGCCTGTTCTTGTTGGTTCTTTCTTCTTAATTAACTGTTTCCCCGACGTTATTGTTACGCCGTGTATTGTTGTGACGAGCCAGTTCAAAAACACAGAACCAGCATGCATCGCGCAGCTTGTTTTAAACATTTCAGGCGTTTTGTTTTCGGTTATTAAGCGTACAGAAAAATAGTTTTATCAACCATGTGAACAGCCCATTGCAACTTGTTTGCACATGTTACAAACTGGTTCTTCTCCTAGCAAATCAAAAGAAAAACCCTAAAGCTGCACTTAGACTCACAGTATAGGTTTAAATTAGACTCTGTTAATTGATTTCCTTTGATTAATAGCAAGCTGGTCTTTTCACAAAAGCCTACAGTTTTATTAATAAACATAATTATGGCTTCATAAGCGGGTAAAACAAACCAAATCATAGGGTTGTCATGTGTTTCCTAAGCATCTATTGCTGGAAAGAGTGCAATTGAAATCCTGCTGTGGGCTGCATCCTATAGTGGACACCCTAAAGGGATAAGCTCAATCCTCTCTCTGTGGTGATTGTTTTCTCCTTATGTGGGTCCAACACCATTGTTTTGTTCCGGATGCAGGAAAGGGTGGGAAAGGCCGTTCTGGCCATTGCATTTGGAGTCCATAGCTTTCCTTTTTCCTGTTTTAGAAAAACGTCTGCAGAACTCCACTGACAGAACATTGTTCTGGTTCTCAGAGAAACGGGGTATATCATTTTATTTAGGGAAATGATCTTTTAATAGCTGAGGAATCATTATCACTAGGTCTACCTCGTTATCGTAACAATATCTGTGTATAAATTGAGTTTTTCCTATTATAGTGGAACTGTTGAAGCCCTTGCAGCTGTGTTGAGGAGAGAATCTGACAGTTTGTGAATCTGAAGGAGCAGCTGCTCACAGTCTCTGTGAAGGAGTTTTTTTCCCTTCCCTGCTTTGTCTTTAAGCCTCCTGTTTTCTATTGGTTTGTTAGAGCCAGGGACAGAGATCTGGCACTGTGCCTGGTCCTGGAAGCCCGCTTACCACCTCTTTGTAAAGTTTGAATCCCTGTCTAGAACAGCTGCTGCCTTTCAGGAGATTAAAGAGATGTGCCCAAAACTTGAACACTGAGTCATGCTGTTGCAGATGATGTGTTACTTCCCAGAAAGTTTTGGAAACTGAAATCAGTAAAGAAAATACATTTGCCATGCATACATCGGAGGTCTTTATTTATAGACAAGTGTGCATTTTTATTTAGCTGTCATTTACTTTACTTCTGGGAGATACATGTTTTTTTTATTTTAATTTTTTTTTTTTTTTTAGGACTGTTGCATCAGAAGTAAGAAAACAAGTCACCAGAGACTATGGCTCACCTCAACTGTCAAAGAAACGAGGTGGCCCACACCCCCCTGTGAGTCAACCAAATGCCAGTTATTTGTCTTCAGGTGTAAAATTCCACATTTTTCACATTTTACAAAATGATGCAGGTTACCTGGGAGGTGTTCTTAATTACCAAAGTTTGTACTTTTGCTTGTTTATCTGAAATATTTTCTTTCGTGTCAAAAAAAAAAATCCTTTGGAAAAGATTATTTAACAAAATAAAAGGCAGTAATAGGATTAAATTTAAAAGTTTAACTTTTTAAAGTGCTGAGGTTCGTTTAATTCCCTAAGTTAACCCAGAAACCCAACGATTCAATAACTGACAAATTTTCAAATCTTTGTGTAAAGCTAAGATCACATTGCTCTTTACAATACACATTCAAGTGACCACTTCCAATTAACGGTCAATGTGAAATGAATTATTGCAGCTTGTGTCCGATAGGAGTTAAAAACACCAAGTCTTTCGAATATCAGAATAGAGCTGTTAAAGAAAAAGCCTGGAGCATGTTTCATGAGATTTGCACCGCTTCAACATTTTACACCAAACCTCTTCCAACTGTAGGCAGACATGCAATAGTAGACGAAGAAGAAGAAGCCCCTCCCTGCTTGTCCAGTGTGAACACCATGGACTAAACACCTGGCATGTTAGTAGCTTTAGTACAGCAGATTTTCTTGTTTGGGAGTTATAAAAACAACTTTAATGCTTTAATCCTAAACTTGGTTTTACAAATTACTAGCCAGTGTGAGTCAAGATTGCCTACGAAGAAACCCAGACACAGCTTTGTGGAAATGTATTAAAAAGCTATTGTCCTGAGTTTTAATAACCAAATAAAATGACCCCAAATTCCATCTTTCTGATAGATAATAGTTGTAAACAAAAAAAGGGCCTCCAGCTAAAAATAAATATTAAATAACTTTGAGAAATACTCTTAAATATATTAGTTTTTAAAAGCAAAATACCAGGCCACATAACATCTGTTTTTAGTCTCTGAGTTGTGCTTTTTTTTCTATCATTACATGAATCTTTTATTTTTCATTCTATTCTGGAATAATACCAAATGTTCTCCTCACATTGTGTTAATCTTTCTGATCCGGCTGATCAGATTACACTCTGCTATGATTGTCGTGCTGTAGTTCTGGGTGTGTAACAGTGTAATAACGCCGTCTGACAGTTGCCCCTGTCGGAGGTCGTGGAGCCTGTGGACTTTGAGGAATATGTGAGCAGTCACGCTCCTGGGGTGGAGCCCGGCCCCCTCAGACAGCTAATGGAGTTCCCCCAGGATGACCTGGAGCTCCTCCAGCTGGAAAAGGAGTGCACAACACTGGAGCCTCCCCTGCCTGAAGAGGAGTAAGTCCAAATGCTGCAAATGAACTCATCCCAAAGAATTTAGCTCGCAGTCGCTCCATGGTTGTTACTTGATCAAACAGAGAATTAGACTCACTCTAACAGAGGACAAACACGATTAGAGATGAGAACAAAGGTCTTTCTTCTTTACTTCCAATGAACATGAATATTAAAAATGTACCATACTCAATTATTAATGTGTTTTTCTGTGTAGCTCTCTGGATTCCAGAGTGAGAGATGCCTTAGCAGTCTACACAGATGACTGGCTCATCATTCAAAGAAAGTATGTCGTTGGCGTTGCTGCCATCGAGTGAATTAAACACATCACTTATTTTTTGCTCACTTTTTCACACAGTTAACACTTACCAAAACATGCTCTGCAGATACCAGCGCTTCAGCACCATGTACAGCCCCCACAGCTCCGAACGGCAGAAGGACAGACAGCGAGGGCTGCACAAACAGACCTTTGAACTGGACGAGGCTGCTGTTGCTGAACGGCAGGATGATCAGGTAGATGCTACAGATGTTCAGGCACTTAAACACATAATGGACTGAAAGTTTAAAAGCACTCAGAACCACTTTGATTGTTTCTTGTCTGGACTAAAAGAGGGATGGAGTTGATGGCCAGCTATTACGGTGGGAAGGGCAGAGTGAGTTGTGTTTTAGTCAGCGTTTTATCATATTATTGAATCTAACTTTCCCCATTTACTTGGTCTCCTTCAGAAGAGTTTTAAATCGATTTAAAAATAAGGGGATTTGTATTGTATTGTTCTTCGTTTAGTCCATGTGTTTGCTTTTAAAGAAAACAGTCTCATCCCCCTCGTTTCATCGGGTTCAGGATGATGCAAAGCGACGGTCCGTGAGCCTCGACGAGACTCCTCGGGGCAGCTGGGCCTCCAGCATCTTTGACTTGAAGAACTCCTCCCCCGATGAGTTGCTCCCATCTGTACTGGAGCGGACAGCCCCCGAGGACATGGACCGCCACAATACAGAGGCACGCCAGCAGGGGCGCCACAGTGATCTGCTCGGCTTGTACCCACCACCTGATGAGGTTTGGATCAAGAATAAAAATGACAAATTAAGTTGCTAAAGTTATTTAAACCAGTTGTCCACTGTCCGTGGGTCACTTTATAACGGGTTGCAGACAGGATAAAAGAAATATTTGTGCTAACTTAGATTATTTTGGTTTAGTTTATTTTCTGATTAAGAAGGAAGTTTTATTTTGAAAAACTGCTGGATTCTGTTCACTACATCCGTCTTGGTCACGTCACTTAAACAGCTACCTGAGGCTCCCTGAGGTAGTAGCCCAAAGCTAAAAAACGAGCAAAAAGCAAACAATAAAATGTATTTCAGGGTTTCCGCAAGGTCTTACATTGGTCTTACATCAAACATTTTACAAAGAATAAAGATTAAATCAAATAAAGTTTCTGATTTGTGGAAACTTGTAAGAGACATTTGAGAATTTTCCTACATAAAGGCTAAATTAGGTAGAAATCCATTCAGAAACTTTAGCTCAGAAAATGTTGGAAAAAATACCCAACGAATGAGGATATATGTAAAGGCTAAATTTTTACCATGAAAGATAATCAGAGCCTGGATTGAGTGTTAAAATAGCATTCTGTTGAGAAAAAAAAATCATGTAATGTTTTATTAATGGAATTTTTTCAAATCAGAAACAACTTCTACAAATCAACGACTTTGCTTCATTGAATCTTCATCATCTGTATTTAAAAAAAAGATTTACTGATATATATATATATTTGTTTTTTTTTTGTTGTAGCATTTTATTTTGAAAATACAATTTTTCAGAATCCGGAAGCTTAAAAATGCCAACTTCAGCCTCATTTGGACCAGTCTGAAAATATATAAAGTTGGGGACATCCCTAATTTAAATAATCTTTTTGGAGAGCTGCTGACTTAGAGAAACTGTAAACATCCATCTGCCGGGCAAAAAAACGTGTTATTAGCAAACCAAAAACACACATCATGTTACTCATGTAATAAAGTTAATTGGGAAAAAAGCCTAATTTGATTCATCTTAAAGTGTCTTTGTCTTTTTGATCAAAAGATAATCTTTTGTATTCCAAAGAAACTATGCAAAATTTACGGGCATGGTAGCTATCTTTTATCTGACTATAAACATGTTCAAAACGAAAGTGCTGTTTTTAATAGTGGCTAATTTTTTGTGTCTGACATGCATATGAAATAACGATTCATCAGATTGAATACAGAACAGTCGCTCAAAACCAGTGTTTTTATAATTTGATTAAGCCGGTTGACGTAATGTGCTGTTGCCGTGTGTGCGTCAGAGCAACGGTACTAAATGTTCCCAAACTGTGAAATTCAATGTCTGTAAATCTATCCACATTGATTGAATCTTTTATATTTTTCTTCTAAATGCTCCTTTAGCCATCTCTGCTACATCTGTGCGCAGATCACCATTTTACACCCCCCCACTGCCACCACCACTATGTTACCATGACATCTGAGTAAATGTTAGCTTGATCTGCTGCTGTGTTTTCTGTGTGGCTGAAGGATGAAGCAGTGGAGAGATGCTCGCTCCCCGAAGCGCCCAAAGAACACTGTGGCCAGAGGATCCTGGTCAAGTGTCTGAGTCTGAAGTAAGAAACAAGTGGAAATACTCAGGATAATGTTTTGATTTTATAAACTCTGTCCATCTGGAAATCAAAAATGTTTATTATGTTTATTTTGCAGGTTTGAAATTGAAATCGAACCAATATTTGGGTCTCTGGCTCTTTATGACGTCAAAGAAAAGAAAAAGGTATTTTATGTGTTTATGTGTGTCGTGTTCTTATTTGGACTATTCTTACACTCAGCACTTAACAGCCACTTACACAATGCTGAGCCCATACTTGACTAATTTAATTAGCCCCAATTCAAAAAGGTCTAAGTGGTTTTGCAGTTCAGATCATTGAGTCAAAACTCAATTAAAACCCTCTGATCTACATTTCCATTACTGTTTTTCCATCCCCAACCCTTCACTGTCTCCCACTCTCCAACAGATCTCTGAGAATTTCTACTTTGACCTAAACTCGGATCAAATGAAGGGGATGCTGAAGCCTCACACGCCTCAGGTTGCCATATCTACACTGGCCCGCTCTGCTATATTCTCTATCACGTACCCTTCTGCTGATATTTTTTTGGTCATTAAGGTACAGAAAAATGTCAAATTGATTTTCTTTACTTAAAACTACTAATAGTAGCTCTTTTTTATATATAAACGATCTCCTTGAATTCTGTTTCAGCTTGAAAAAGTCCTTCAGCAAGGAGATATTGGTGAATGCTCTGAGCCCTACATGGTTTTGAAAGAATCTGATTCCTCAAAGGTACAGAAGCAGAAATATGTTTTCGGACGCTCTTCACTTGCAGCTTGATTACACTCTAGGCTTTTTCAAAATCACATGTTAGGTAGTTCTTATTTGTTTCAGAAATGTTTTCCATCCTGTTTGAGATAAGACATAAAGTGACTTTTGAGTTTTTTCCACTGCAGCATAAAGAAAAGCTGGAGAAGCTTCGTCTTCAGGCAGAACAGTCGTGTAGCCGTCTTGGTCGTTTCCGCATGCCTTTTGCCTGGACGGCTATTCACCTCTTCAATATTGTCAGCAGCGTGGGAGGTCTGGATCGGTCGGATCCAGACTCCGACTCTGGTACTTCCCTTTTTGAGCATGTTTACTTTTGATTTAACGTGTGTCATATTCCTGCTGCACTGATAAAAGGCCCCTCTGACATCCACGGACGTTTTGTCTGTTTGTTAGAACGGAAGACCCATGGAACCTGGAATGAAAAGAAGAAAAAAGGGTTTGAGAGGATGAGTGTCGGGGACGATATGTGTAACTTTGCCACCTTCCGTCCAGCAACCCTTACAGTGACTAACTTCTTCAAGCAGGTCAGTGTGTGTGAGATATTCCAGAGTTTTTTGGATTGTGACATAAAATGATTGCATCTGTTAAGATTTCTCTTCAAATCATGTTTTCACATATTTTTGTTTAAATTATTACAAAAATTACCCCAGAGCAAGACTTTGAAACAGTTGAAGCATCGCTTTATGCTAAAGTAAAACAGTGCAAGCAACATATTAACCTACTATATATTTTTTTATTTTTTAAAGCGGTAAAAACTTATTTTGATCAGTGTCAAAAGTTTCTAGACGCTTCAGTGTTTTTCTTTTCTTAATGGATTCCTTGACTTTAAACCAGTTTGTGTTCTTGTTTAAACTGACTCATAATCCCAGAAGCAGTTCTCTGCTGCTTACTAGATAGAGCTAAAATGTTCCCAGTTTGTATTTTCTGTTTTGTTTTCTTGGCTTCTTTATGCTGTTGGGCAAATATGCTTTTCAAATATTTTTTTAATGAAATGAGATACACTATATTACAAAAAGTATTTACTCACCTGGCTTGACTGACATGAACTAAAATAATGAACCATAAAGTTCATGATGATGCAGGTCCACCTTTTGCAGCTATTACAGTTTCAACTCTTCTGGGAATGCTGTCCACAAGGTTGAGTACCGTGTTTATAGGAATCCATTCTTCTTAAAGCACATTGGTCAGCTCTGTCTCTGCTCTATGTCATCCCAAAGAGGTTCTATAGGGTTCAGGTCAGGACTCTGTGCAGGCCATTCAAGTTCATCCACACCAGACTCTGTCCTCCATGTCTTTATGGGCCTTGCTTTGTGCACTGGTGCACAGTCATGTTGGAAGAGGAAGGGCCACTCCCAATTGTCCAAAATGTTTTGGTATCTTAAAACATTCAAATTTTTTTCACTAGAACTAAGGGGTCAAGCCCAACCCCCGAAAAACAAACCCACATCATCATTCCTCCTCCACCAAATTTCACTCTGCACAATGCAGTCTGAAATGTACCGTTCTCCTGGAAATCTCCAAACCCAGGCAGGTCCATCAGATTTCACTATTTTTATTTGGCCATTTCACACAAACATTCATTTTAAAAAAATGCATGAATTTTATATATCTGTATTAAAATGTGTGTTACAGAATGTCACCGTATGACTGACCTAAAATAATTTATATAGCAGATTCCGCCTCCTCCCCCATCCGTCCACTTCAATTGGGAGAGACCCACAGTTGAAATGATCCCCCACCATGTGCAGCCGCAGGGGGCGCTAATTTGCTGGTGTTATTTAAAACCATAGCGGGCAGGTTATTTTTTTAATTGCCCGCGCCGGGCGACACTCAGCCATGGAAACCCATTCCATGGAGCTCTCTGCGTACTGTACTTGGGCTAATCTGAAGGTCACATGGCGTTTGGAGCTCTGTAGCAACTGACTGTGCAGAAAGTCAGTGACGTCTTTGTACTGTGTGCAGACCCCTCTCCATCAGTTTACATGGCTGACCACTTGGTGGCTGAGTTGCTGTTGTTCCCAAACTCTTCAATTTTGTTAAGATAGAGCTAACAGTCAACTGTGGAATATTTAGGAGCGAGGAATTCTCTGAGCTCTGGAGAGCGGCTCATTCTTTCACAATGTTGTAAAAAACAGTCTGTACGCATGAGTGTTTAATTTTATACACCTGTGGCCAGGCCAAGGGATTAGGATACCTGATTCTGATCATTTACATGGGTGACTCAATACTTTTGGTAATTAAAAAAAATTAAATTTTAAATTTGTTATAGTTATTTTTTTGTGAAATATTCAGTAAAAAAAAAAAGTTGCATTTCTTTTTAATGGTTCTAAGCAAACGTTTACATTAAAAAAAGATAAGAAATCTCACCAAAAAATTCCCAAATAACTGTCAGTGGGTTGTTCCTTTTCTTGTCTTGTCTTGTCTTTTCTTTTCTTTCTTTTTTTTTTTTTTTTTTTCTTTTACAAAAAGAATGATTCCAAAGATTGGAAGAAGTGTCTTCACATAGTTTAATACAGGTGTTCGGATTTATGTTATTTTCAATTTAATTACTTTAGTTGTTTAATAACATAAATCAAAAGAGAATTCATTGTAGTTTTACTTCGTCCTCCACACATTTCTTCTGTTTAGCCACAATAATTGATGTATTTTGGCTGACAAAGTTGATCCTAAATTAAAATACCCACCGGGAAAGCATTTTTATAGTAAAATCTCTGCACAAAAGCACCAAAGTTTCGTCTTTGCTGAATTAAAAATCTAATTTTAATTTCAATAGTTTGCTTTAGCTTGTATCTCGCATAATGGATTTGTTGTGAATCAAGTTTAATAGTAAAATGTGAAAAAGGGTTGTGCTTTGAAAATATATTGTGTAACTCTGCTTCTGTGTATGAATACCCAGGAAGGAGACAGACTGAGTGATGAAGACCTGTATAAGTTTCTGGCAGATATGCGCAGACCGTCCTCTGTTTTGCGGCGGCTGAGGCCCGTCACCGGTAAACACGCTTCCACATTCAAATTATTGAAAAACTGAAAAGATTTTTGTCGTTGGTTGTTTTTTAAGTATACGTTTGTCCCTCAGCTCAGCTGAAGATCGACATTTCTCCAGCGCCGGAGTCTCCTCATTACTGTCTGTCACCAGAACTGCTTCACGTGAAACCTTATCCAGACCCACGTGTTCGTCCCACCAAAGAGGTGCTGGAGTTCCCTGCTCGATACGTCTACACACCACACACCACCTACAGGTGAGGACTGCATGCTCAGTCTGCACGCACGCACAATCTGCAACCTGACCCGCTAAAACAAACACCCATCCACTCTCTGCGTGCATGAGCCAACGCATGTACGCTTATTGATTTTGGACAGAGGCAGACTTTTTTTTTTCTATCAAGATAAATTACTTAATAAATCTTCATTTAAACTATAGCATTTTGTTTATAAAAATATTTATTTCCTCTGCTGAGACCATCGTTTAAAACATTTTTTTTCTTCCTTGCAAGGAAAAATAATCTTATCAAAAAAGAAATTCAATGACAAAATAATCTTCATTTAAGAAAACATGTCAATTTTTCGTATCCCATTGGCAGATTTTATTACTTTATTTCTGTTTTTGCTGTGTGCTTTTTGAATATTTATAAATAAAGACCAAAACATATTTATTTGAGACAGGATCTTTTAATAATTTAACATAAAAAGCATATTGAAAAATGTTAAGTTATAATATATTTAAAAAAAGAAAATACACAAAAAATGCACAAGAAATGAATAAAATGTTTGAATTCTAACAGAAATGGTTGCTAGCGTTCAAAACAAAAAGGTTTGGAAGTAAATGGAGTGATGTTAGGCTTCTTTTTCAGAGCAGCGGTGACTGTCTAAACATTTAGGATTGTTCCACAGCTTCACTCTGCAAAAAAGATGTACAAAAGTAAAATTAATTACAGAAACAGAATGAAAAATGTGTCAAAATTGTTCACAACGGTTGGTTTCTTACACACGTCTTACCATGGTCTCCAGTTGGGAAAGGTGCTCGTTTTGAGTCTCGATGTTCTCTTTATGCAGTTGGTTTAGGAGCTGTAAACCTTTCAGCATGTTGGAGTGCATCTGCGCTCTCTCCTGAAATTATGAAGGAAGTCAGTTAGTGTCTGGTCTTCCTCGCGGTTCTCATGATGGGCGCTTGGGCTTTCCGTTACCTGTAGCTCCTTGATGCTGGTCGGTGTGTGGTTGTTGATGAACGTCTCCAGCTTCTGTACTTTGGTCTTCAGTTCTTCCTCGTCCCTTTCTAAGCTGCTCAGCTGCTCTTTGGCCTTTTGGGTCAGGGCTTTGTCCTGGAACATCTGAGCCTGTCAAGAGAACAGCCACCATTATTATAGTTTTCCTCAACTATGGTGTCCCTCCTGGATTCCTTCTAATCTCTAAAGTAAGAAGATGATCTGTCCTTTGCATCAAGAACATAAACATTGTATGTTTATTAATGTCTTGTAAATGAACGGATGGATTGAGGTGTTATCAGGAAGTTTCTGAAGTCACAGAAGAGGTTCCTTGTTATGTCTGCCGAAGTTCACTCTGATGGAAACTTCCTACAGATACTGCTTTCAACCTTTCTGTTTTTTTCCCTTTTCATCTATTTTGCAACAATACAGCTCTTTAGCTTCACACTGGAATTCACTGTTGACATATTTCACTGCTATCTTACCTGCAGCAACTGTATCACTTCTTTCATCTGCTTCTCCACCTCTGCAGCCAGCTCAGCCTGCTTCCCAAGCTTTTGCAGAGTCCCTTCATGGTTCTTCAAAGTGCGGTGGATCCTCTCTATCTTAGCTCCGGTGGTTTCATACACGTAGTTGAGCGATTCACTCAGCTGTATTACACCAAACATGAGGACGTTGACTTCTTCGCGCGGTGCAGGTTTCTCCCCTAACTTGCCCGAGCTCCTGATTGGACCTGCATGGACTGCTCCTAAAGCTGCAGTCAGGCAAAGCAAACCGAGGTTCCAGATCATCTTGATGATTGTCTCCCACTCAGATGAAAAAGCAGATTTAGGCTTTTTTTCTGATTTCTTTTTCTGCTGCTCACAACAGAAGTCTGATTTGACACAAACTCGGAAACGGCATCCGCAAAGCTCCCATTTGTAGTAGCAGAAGTGTATTGGATAATGCAAGTGGGAGCAGCTCGCTCTCCTTTTATAGCGACTCTCAATTTGGTCAAATATTAGCTCCGTGATGGTTCGATCACGGTTGCTGTACATGGACTCGAGCTCGCCGACCTTTTTTCCTGATGACCTTTTCGTGAAGGTTAACCTGAGAGTTTCTAAATTTGTCATTTAGGTCACAGACTCTTTAAAAAAATGTATAGATCACTGTTTGTTTAAACCAAACACAATGCTTAGCAATGAACTGCAACCCAACATGTGAAGCAAAAAAAAAAAAAAAGCTGTATTTCATTTAAATGTATGGGACGATGTGAAGAGTACCCTTGATACGTGATGAAAACCTGCCATTTTACATTCTGAACAATAGTTACCTCTGTTGTTTGACTTGGATTGAAGTCAGGGATGTTTGCTGATTGGATCCCGTATGTGTAAACTCCTCCCATGTTTGCACACAAAATTATTTTTTTCATGTAAAAGTGCACTTTTCTAATTTAGAAGTAAGAAAAACTGAAAGCTCGTGAATATATTCGTATTATATCAGTCATATTCCTGTTTTTTAATATTTCTCCTCTTATTTTAAATATAGGAATTTGCTGTATGTTTACCCACAAAGTGTGAACTTCAGCAGTCGCCAGGGCTCAGTGAGGAACATTGCTGTGAAGGTTCAGTACATGGCTGGAGAGGACCCCAGCCAAGCTCTCCCTGTGAGTAACGGTCAAGGACAGGCAGCAGACATATCTGCAGTGTTATGAAATCTCACTCACAAAACTCTGCATCAGGCATTATCTACTCTGAAAAGAATGTGGTTAAAGTCCCACTCTGATCATTTTTGGAGCTATTTTAAAAGTATTCCCAGGGGTCTTTTTATTTTTATTTATGCCAGTTTTAGACAAAAAAAAACTTCTTTTCTAAGACACACTTTCTGCAGAGCAGCAGTTTTGATTAGAAATTTGCCTTTGAATTATGGGTAGGACCTTTGACATAGAGCAACCCCGCCCCTTTTCCACCGCCCATTGCTAAGAGCTCAGAGTAGAGAGCTTTTAACCCACACAGCATTATTTCTACATCACAAATATAATCTTTTTCAAACATTTTTTTGTCTAATTCTGATTCGCAAAAATTTGAATAAAGACTATTCAGAAATGCTTTTTTAAGCTAATTTTATTTAAATATGTCCTTATTGTAGTGGGTCTTTAAAAGTGGCATTTTCTTAATAGAACATAGAAAAACAGCTTTTTTTTAAGTTGCATATATTTTTTTGACATTTTATATTTGAATTTTATTTAATTTTATCTCAACCCTTACTTGTATGTATTTTTAAATTAGCTGGAGAGCAATCACCATTGTTGCCGTACAAAAATGACTATAAGGAGATTTCTGATTTTCTTATTGTTAAAAATAAATCCAAAGCATATAAGAGAGCTAACGTTTATGCTGGTTTTGATCAGGTTATCTTTGGAAAGTCAAGTTGTGCGGAGTTCCTGAAAGAAGCCTACAGTCCTGTCATCTACCATAACAAGTGAGAGTCAGGAGAGCCTCTGCTTGTTTTGAGTCAGCTTTCCTTTTACATTTTCTAAATGAGACATTGTTCAACTGTTCCTGAAAAGGTCTCCTGAGTTCTATGAAGAAACAAAGATGAAGATTCCTGCCAATCTGACAGACAACCACCATCTACTGTTCACCTTCTATCACATCAGCTGCCAACCCAAACAGAACACTCCTTTGGAGACCCCTGTGGGCTACACTGTGAGTGCACTCAGAACATGGATCCCTTTTAATGTGGTTTTATTATAAAGGTTGTACATTACAGTCACCTCTAAACCAATAAAAATGCATATTACAAATGTAATTAACATATGCTTACTCTTGAAAGCTTAGAGTATTATTTTTAAAAGGCCTAAAAATGTTTTAAAGTTCCCTAAAAACATTCATGATTTGTCTCAGTATATATTTTAATAATGTTGCTCAAGTACCAAAAAAGAATTTGAAATCTCTAAAATAACCTTTTGTAAACTCTTATGTCTTGTTTTTTTTGTGTTTAGTGGATTCCTTTGATGCAGCATGGAAGGCTTCGCACCGGTTCCTTCAGTCTTCCTGTGTCTGTGGAAAAACCTCCACCAAGCTACTCTGTGCTCACTCCTGATGTGAGTTTTTTTATTTTATTTTCTTAAATCGCTGTGTATACATTTATCTGCTGTGGTCTCTTCCTTTGCGATGAGTCTTAGTGTTAAACAGCTGGTTATTTATTCATGGCAGGTTCAGCTCCCAGGGATGAAGTGGGTGGATAATCACAAAGGAGTGTTTAATGTTGAGGTGATAGCAGCCTCCTCAGTTCACACTCAGGTAAGCTCACACATGCATGAATATCATTTATATGCTGAGGTTTGCACTTTTCGGTGTGATTTTTAATTTTCTTTTTTTAATCCCTGATGTTCAAGCTGAAAGAAGTGTGAATTCAGATGCTTTTATTTTTTCTAATAATCATAACTAACAAACTGTATGTGTTCAGTTTGTAAGTTTCTGATTTTATGTCTTATCAGAACTGTAAAAAGTGTTCACTTGGTTGACATTGTTGGTGTTCCCCTAGGACCCCCACTTGGATAAGTTCTTCACTCTGGTGTATGTTTTGGAGGAGTACTCCTTCCCTTTCCGTCTCAAAGACGTGATCATAACCGAAGCTAACATGGAGGGAGAGCTGAAGGCTAGCATGGCTGCTCTGAGGGGGGCTCTGCTGGACACCTGCATCCGCTTTTTGCATCAACTTCTCAACAAACTCATTCAGCTCATCGTATATCCTCCAGTCATTGCAGGACAAATCGGTGAGGAAACTTCAAATATTCTGTTTGTCCTTCTACATACATATTGCTGGCGTTTGGGTAGCCGTTGCTAAACGATGTTGGGTTTTGGCCAATGTAGACAAGCAATGTGTGGTAAAGTCTACCCTCCGTCATCTGCAGTGAACCTTGGCCGCGCTGCTTTTGAAGCAATGGCCTTATTGGTCAATCAGATCCACAAAAACCTGGAAGGAAACCAGGACCTGCACGGGCGCAACAACCTACTGGCGTCTTACATCCATTACTGCTTCCGTTTGCCAACTGCTGAGCCCACCATACCCCCAGCAGGTGAAGTCAGTTCTAAAACTAAGTTCTGATCAGACACATTTAGGTTCATACATCCATCTTTTTCCTTTAAAAGCAGGCGTCTCACATTCTTATGAGATGCCAGTTCAGTATGCTACGGTTTCCCGAGCAACAGGCCGGCCAAGCAGCCTCTTCCTGTCCCGCTCTAAGAGTATAAGCAACTCCAACCCTGATCTGGCCACCACACCGGTTTCCCCTGACGAAGAAGTCCAAAGGATTATAGGAAACAAGGTAAACAGGCCTTCAAAACTGTTCAAATTAACTATTTTTATACATTTTTGGTTGTGACTTATGGATAATGCAATTTTTTCTGCTTGTTTTGGTAGAAGAAATATTTTCTCTTATGTAGTTTTATAATTTATGGATGTATCTTGATTGAACTATAGTGCCTTGATGTTCCACAGCCGATTCAATGAGCTCAAGTTTACTGAGTGCTCTATGCTTAAGTGCAATTCTGCTCTGTGCCTCTTTTCCTTTTGTTTTCTAGTTCCCCTTGATCTGTGTGTATCCCAACCTGCTTTCATTTTGTTTTGTGTGATCAGTTTTTACAACCCTTCCTTGTGTTGATTTTTGGTTCTTTTCCGTTGAAATCTCGTGTGGTTGCTTCTTCCCCTTTCTCACCGTGTTCTTGCCTTCCGCGGCTCTATGTTTCTGCGTGTGCTATGTGTGTGCGCCTGGTTGCTCGTGGCAGGGCATTGACCGCTCCCATTCCTGGGTGAACTCTGCTTACGCCCCTGGGGGCTCCAGATCTGTTCTACGCCGGAACCCCAACTCCAGCTGCGAGCTCAAGCAGGTGCCAAGTCCTCCGTCCTCCTTCGCTTCATCTGCTTTTAAGCATCTTCAATGCGCTCTGTGCTCGCTTCATCCAACCTGTCGCATCATTTAATCACTCGCTTCATCTTCTCCATCGCTCCAAACACATTTCTCTCCGCTGTCTAACAAGCCAAATGTGTAGTGATTGATTGACAGAAGCTCTGCCTGCGGCTTGTTAGATTTCTTACTAGCCTGGCGCTCCTGGGAGGTCGTAGACGTCCTCCCTCCACCCACCAGTTCCCATCCACTCATTTTCACGTCACTGTCATCTCTGTGTTCACCTCACCATCACTTCATGTCAGGCAAGCGACCTCAGCTGCAATCGCATGTCTGCCTTTTTGGACAGCGTGGCCTTGTTTTCAGTTCCTGCAAGGCAACTTACTAAGAAGGTAAAACTACTTCAACAGACTGCAAATGTGACACTTTGTAGCAGACTAACACATATCTACGGCATGAAAATCTAAACCTCTTAAGATCATTCAAATGTGTTTTTTTTGTGTTTGACGTAAACCTTTTTCCTGAAGATATTACTGTCTTTAAAATTGTGTGTGTAGAAAAAAAAATCTGCTGACTCAGCTAAAAAAATTAAATTTGGGAGAAAAAAAATGTAACGAAAACAAAACCAATATACATGTGTCAGGGATATCCAAAGGAAGTTTTAAAATCATTATGAGATAGCCACACAACCTATGGCATTTTATGGCAAAATCTGAAATGATTTGTTTTCCACCTTTTTAAAATCTAACTTTTTTTTTGTCTGATATTCACAAAATTTCACCCACATGCCGCAAACTTAAGTCTATAACGACCCCTGGGGTTTTGTTGACCTTTGACCTAGGGAAAAGGCCGCCATCTTAAAAAAAAGTTTAAAAAAAATGCTATTAGTATTAGCTACACACAAAAACTCATAAGGATTTTTATAAGTCATTTCCTAACTTCTTGGGCATCATTGGGAAAAAAGGGAAAAAATTGAGAAAAGATGCTGTAATTAGAAATTATAAAATTTGTATGAAATGCACATGGCGAGCTCGCAAAAGTGTAGCACTCTTATTATTTGCAAATTTTTAAACGGAATAGACTAGAGCTGAGCAAAGTGATGTATCACAGGATATGAACATATTAGGAATGTGGGCATGGTTAGCAAACAACCTCCGTTGCTAAGGAAATTCCAAAATTTACTTTTGCCGATTCTAGTAAAACTTACATAGATCTATTCGGTATCCTCAGGCGACCAAAACATAACATCCTTGCAATAGAGATGAATCCAACAGAAAAGCCGTCATTTTGAAAATAGTGTTTTTTCCATCAATTTGTCACATACCTGCCTTACAGAAAGAGAAAGGGTGGAGTCAGGGTGCGTATTGGCTGCTTAGTAAGTGAGGTTAGGTCAAAGAAGGTGGTGAGGCTGGGTAGTGCCTGCGGACCATGCAACGCCTTAATTATCTGTTATTTTTAAGTAGATCAAAAGATGATTGGAGTGGGTCATTAAACATTAAAACATTAAAAAACTGAAAACATTAAAAAGCATCACGGAAGGTTATCTGCTTTCTGAAATGATTACCTCCAAACTTATTGTGCTGTTTCATGTTTAGCTGCTTCATGAAGAGCTGGCCTTACAGTGGGTGGTGAGCACCAGCACCGTGAGAGAGGCATCACTGCAGCAGGCTTGGTTTTTCTTCCAGCTGATGGTCAGTGAACTCTTAGATTTCTCCATCTAAAATGAGTCTTTTTAACAGGAAGTAGCCGCATTTTCATTGTTGTTTTGAATCTACAGACCAAGAGCATGGCTCATCATTTATTTCTGACGTCTAAGCTGGAAACACCCAGGCGCCAGCGGTTTCCCGATCGCTTCGTCGATGACATTGCAGCACTGGTTTGTGCTGTCAGCGCAGACATTGCAAGCCGATACCACAAGGTAAAGACGCTGCATCATTTTTGGGAATGCCGGATTGTTCATCAGTATTATTTGGGATCATTGAATAACAAAAAAAGAGAAGAGGTCTTTCAAGGTTTTAGAAATTTTTACCCTAATTTTAAAGACATTTATGCTATTTTTCTAAAAATTGTGATGAATCTTCTCCCCTTCCATCAGGATGTTGAGATGGTGGAGAGGCTGAACAGCAGCCTGGCATTTTTTCTCAATGACCTGCTGTCGTTAATGGACCGAGGCTTTGTGTTCAACCTCATTCGCACCTACCACAAACAGGTGTGTATCCGTATCCTCATCAGTCTGCTTTGATTCCAACCAAATGACACATTCATTTAGATGTTTTCTACACACTTTTATTCAAAACAGATCGCTAACAAGCTTCACACGGCCCAGAATCCCAGCTCCCTGAACGCTTTAAGGATAGATTTCACTCGAATAATCTGCAGCCACGAGCACTATGTCATCCTCAACCTGCCCTGTTCCACTCTGAGCCCTCCGGCGTCTCCTTCTCCTTCCACCTCCTCCACCACCTCACAGGTACCAAAGCAAACTGGTCCTAAACTGCTTGCTTTGAACAGTAAACGTTTGATACATTTTGTTTTTTTCCTGTCTTTCTCTCTAGAGTTCAGCCTTTTCCAGTTTGTTGCAGGACCAGGGTGTGGCCACCATGTTCGATTTGTCATTCCCCTTTCGTCAGCAGCACTTCCTGTCTGGCCTGCTGCTCACAGATCTGTCACTCATTCTTGACCTTGAGGGTGAAGGGTGGGTACTGGGTGTATTTTACAAATGCTGCTCGGTTAGAAATGCCAAAAAAGATCCTCATGCAGTATGGCTAACATTTTCTCTTCTACAGCGTGTTCTTCCTACATAAAAAGGCCATCAGCGCTGTTCACTCGCTCTTGTACAGCCATGATGCAGATCCTCGTTACAAAGACCCGCAAGTCAAAGCCCACGTTGCTCAGCTGTACCTGCCTCTCATTCCTGTCGTACTGGAGTCGCTGCACCAGCTTTATGACTTTTCTGGTTAGCATAAAAAAATGTGGATTTTCTATGGCATCAAGAATATATTTTTATTTTTTTGCAGTACTACTAAGTACTTTTCCTGTTTCTTGCAGACTCTTCGCCTGCGTGGGCTCGCCATGCCCACGCCGACGATGCTGACCCAGACAGCAGCAGCACCATCAGTCAGTCTGTTGCCATGGCAATTGCGGGTTCCCCTCTGCCGCATGCCAAAGTGAACTCATTCGCACTCCCCTCAGTGGTAAGTGATAGAGGCAGGGGTCATACGGCTCCCCGGGGCCCTGCAGACTGAAGGGTCACAGATGGGTCTCTTGTGTAGGAAGCTGCTGCTTCACTTTGACAGACGATAATCTTGAAATGCATTTGTATTCGTTCCATGTTTGCCTGTAGGTGGTTTTCTGTCCATTTCGTATTCTATAAACAGTCATTTTGTTCAATTCTGCCGCAGATTACAAAATTGGCTCAGAGTTTGTGTGTTTGTCTTCACCAGGCTGGGCGGCAGTCCAGCTCGCTGTCAGCTGAGTGCAGCAGGACGCTGCTGGTGTGTTTCCTGTGGGTGATGAAGAACGCAGATGCTGCTCTTCTTGAGCGTTGGGTGTCTAATATCTCCGTCCTGCAAATCAACCGCTTGTTGGACCTGCTTCACCTCTGCATCTCCTGCTTTGAATACAAGGTACAAAAGGCATATAGTGTCGCCAAGCAATGGGGGTATTTCATCACCCTTACACCGTCACGAGATGACATGTGATGGATTCAAAACAAGTTTTCCATAAAATTCCGCAGTTTGGTTGGGATCAGTGCAGTCTGGAACAGCATGCCCTGACCTGTTTCTGTGTTCAAAAGTGTAGGCTGAATGGTAACCGTTGCATCAGCTGAGTAAATATGTTTACATTTCACGCATGTGATGCAGCCTATATTTGACATGTTGTTCTTTTAGAGTATTTTTTAATAAAATCCTTAAAACCACAAATCTAAATAAATGTAAATCCATGTTATTCAGGTTTTTTTTCCTTTTATATTTGATTTATTTTTTTTCTATTGTTTAATTTGTATTTTTTTGGCTGCTAATTGCTACTACCAAAAAAAAAAAAAGTCAAACTACTTTTAAAAGCCCAGAAAAAAATTGTTCTTGGGTTTTCAAGAATAAAAAAAATTCAAGTCATTTTCACAGGAACTCCTCTTTTACGGTCCCTTTTTTCTTTGTGTGTTTTAGGGGAAAAAAACCCTGCAGAGGATTAACAGCCTGACGTTTAAAAAGTCTCAGGACATGAAGGCGCGCCTGGAAGAAGCCATTCTCGGCACCATTGGAGCTCGGCAAGAAATGGTCCGCCGCTGCAGAGGTAAGCTGCATGACAGGAACATCCCTCTTTTCTGTACTCGTGAACATGTGACGGCTTTATGAAAATGTGCTTGTTCTAGCAGAAAGGAGTCCTTATGGGAGCCAGGAGAATGTTAGGTGGAGAAAGAACGTCAGTGTCTGGAGACAAAATGCAGACAGAGTTGACAAGTATGTTTTTTACAGTACTTATGTTTAAATTAATTATATCAACTTAATAAAATATAACTAATTGTTCAATTATAACTGTAATAATAGGAGTAAGTCCGACATGGAGCAGGAGTCTGTGGTGGATGGAAACTTAGCTACTGAAGCATCTCTGATCGTTCTGGACACACTGGAGATTATAGTAAAGGTAAGTAAGATACTTTTGCAATATTTAACTACATTTTTTTTCATTTTCTATAAGTCTTATGGTGGAATTTTTGCCCTCTCTCCTCTTTCAGACGGTGGTTGCATCAGAGTCTAAGGAGAGTGTTCTGGGGGGGGTCCTGCGAGTGCTTCTCCACAGCATGGCAGGAAACCAGAGTGCCCTCTTCCTGCAACATTGCTTTACTACACAGAGAGCTCTGGTTTTTAAAGTAAGAGCTGTTTGTACATTATCATTATCTTTTGACCGATTTTAAAAGTGGGGTTTTAGTTAGGATTTTGCTGTTTTTAGCAAAAAAATTGTCGTTTTCTATGACAACATTTCTGCAGACCGGCAGTAATTTATTAGATTAACCTCTGACTTGTGGGAGGAACCCCACCACCTCTACCCCTCCCCGTTAGAGGCGTTAGAAATGCAATTTTAAGCTGAATTTTCTTTATACATGTCATCCATCATCAGATTTTTTTTTTAAATGTCACATTTCATAAGAGTGGGTCCTTAAGCTTTATGTATAGATTATTTTTGTGGTTTCTTTTTTAGGTCAAATGAGTTTTTTTCTGTTGTTGATTCGGTTTTTTTCTACTGTAAGGGAAAATGTGATGTAAGAATGTTTTTTCTGTAGTTTCCAGAGATGCTGTTTGAGGAGGACACAGAACTTTGTGCAGACTTGTGCCTACGTCTCCTGCGACACTGCAGCAGCAGTGTGGGCTCTGCCAGAAGTCATGCCTCTGCCTCTCTTTACTTACTCATGAGGCAGAACTTTGAGATTGGAAACGTACGTTTAAACATTATTCTTTTGTTTAAATATCATTGACATTTAAAAAAAATATTCTGAATTTTTTTTATATATGTAAATAGTTTTTAGCTTGAAAAAAAAATCTGTTTCTGTTCCTTTTCCTGTTTCTGCTTCAGAACTTTGCTCGAGTGAAGATGCAGGTCACCATGTCTCTTTCCTCACTGGTGGGAACGTCACAGAACTTTAACGAGGAGCATCTTCGTCGGTCGCTAAAGACGATTTTGACGTACGCTGAAGAGGATGTTGACCTGCGTGACTCACCTTTCCCAGAGCAGGTGTGTATCATCTAACTCTGTTTTTTCTTTCATTTATATTTTTTACATTCATCTCCTTCTGAAATCTAAAAAACCTCACCATTGGGATTTTTATTTGAAAACTTCAGGTCCAGGATTTGGTGTTTAACCTGCACATGATTCTCACTGACACTGTGAAGATGAAAGAACATCAGCAGGATCCTGAAATGCTCATTGATCTCATGTACAGGTATGAGGAAGCTCACCATCAACACTAAAATAAAAGGAAAGTAGCTATGAAGACAGACTATGAATATTGAAACTGACTGAAATCTTTCAGGATTGCCAAAGGCTACCAGAACTCTCCTGACCTGCGCTTGACATGGCTTCAGAATATGGCGGGGAAACACTCCGAGAGAGGGAACCACGCTGAGGCAGCGCATTGTCTCGTCCACAGTGCAGCCCTGGTGGCAGAATACCTGAACATGCTGGAGGACTGCCGCTACCTGCCTATTGGCTGTGTTACATTTCAGGTCAGTTTATGCGATTCATTTTTGAAGAATAGACGAGCAAATGTAAATATATTTGTTTATTCAGACTTCTCTGTCTTTCTCACAGAATATTTCATCCAACATATTAGAGGAGTCTGCAGTATCAGATGACGTTCTGTCCCCAGAGGAGGAGGGCATTTGTGCTGGGAAATATTTCAGCGAGTCTGGCTTGGTGGGCCTCTTGGAGCAGGCAGCTGCCTCATTTAACATGGTACAACTCACATTCTCTGAGTGCACGGGGACAGTGCTAGGTTACAGCATTAACATAGCTGAAAG
Organism: Oryzias javanicus; assembly: GCA_003999625.1. NCBI lineage: Eukaryota > Metazoa > Chordata > Actinopteri > Beloniformes > Adrianichthyidae > Oryzias > Oryzias javanicus. The sequence goes on from CM012444.1 coordinate 17,638,645, forward strand.
ACACCTCTGTGATTGAGTGACGAGTACAAATTATGCTTTGTTATCTTATAACTGCAGGCTGCAATGTATGAGGCCATTAATGAAGTGTACAAGATTCTGCTCCCCATCCACGAAGCTAACAAAGACTTCAAAAAGCTGGCAACTGTCCACGGAAAGCTGCAGGAGGCTTTCAATAAAGTCTGCAACCAAGTTAGTTCTTGAACCTAAGATCAACTGCAAACAAGCAGTGTTTGTGAGCAAATGTACTTAATCTGCTTTTAATTCTGTGTTTGTCTTCCTGTCTGCTGCAGAGCTCTGGGTGGGAGGTAAAAGCTTCATTTAAAACATTAACAACATCCACAATAAAATGAAATAGTTGCATTTTGTAATAACATTTTTCCTTTCCCCATTCCTTATTTCTGTTTTTCTCATCCTCTGCATCTTGCACGACATATTTCTGGTGAGTTGTGCAAAACACTTTCACACTCGTGTTTAAAAGTTGCATCACTTTCAAACTCTTTTTTTTTTTTAATTGCTTCAACTCTTTTTCTGTCTGCAGTTCTCAGAGAATGTTTGGCACCTACTTTCGAGTGGGCTTCTATGGCTCACACTTCGGAGACTTGGATGAGCAAGAGTTTGTCTACAAGGAGCCTTCAATCACCAAATTAGCAGAAATTTCACACAGACTTGAGGCACGTTGATGTGACATACATGTAGCGTTTGGGATTTTTTGTCTGGCTTCATAATGAACATGTGTTTCGCACAGGAGTTTTACTCAACAAGGTTTGGGGACGATGTGGTTGAGATAATCAAGGATTCCAATCCTGTGGACAGAAACAAACTGGATCCTAACAAAGTAATCAGACATTTGTATTTGTAAGAGTAAAAAATGACAGTTAAATTTTAAAAAATGTGTGTTAAATCTGTTGATTGTTTCAGGCCTACCTCCAGATCACCTATGTGGAGCCTTACTTTGACACATACGAGCTAAAGGAGAGGATCACCTACTTCGACAAGAACTACAACCTGCGTACTTTCATGTACTGCACTCCCTTCACCCTGGATGGCCGCGCCCACGGCGACCTACATGAGCAGTACAAACGCAAAACCATCTTGACAACATCTCATGCCTTCCCCTACATAAAGACGCGCATCAACGTTATCCACAAGGAGGAGGTGGGTCCCCACTGTGCCGGGGTCACATCTCATTAAATGCTGTGTCATATCATCATCTTGTCATCGACAGATTATTCTGGTCCCTATTGAGGTGGCAATTGAGGACATGCAGAAGAAGACTCAGGAGCTGGCCTTTGCCACCAACCAAGACCCTGCAGACTCTAAGATGCTGCAGATGGTTCTGCAGGGCTGTGTGGGCACGACTGTCAACCAGGTTCTGACATTTTATGAAGATTTATGGTCTTTCTCTGGAGTAATAATCTCAATAAAAACAATTCAAAGTCTGAGTCACTGCTTTAATAAACATTCCTCCGCAAATGTGTAACCGTTTCTCCCCCCGACAGGGCCCCCTCGAGGTGGCGCAGGTCTTTCTCTCCGACATTCCTGATGACCCAAAGCTTTATCGCCATCACAACAAACTGCGGCTTTGCTTTAAAGACTTCACCAAGAGGTGAGGGCACACTCCACACCTGCGGCACAGATTGCCTTTTCAAACAAAAGCGGCAGATCTCAAATATCCCAGCCCCTCTCTGCTATTTTTCGCGCAGGTGTGAAGATGCCTTAAAGAAGAATAAAGCTCTGATTGGTCCGGACCAGAGAGAGTACCAGCGAGAGCTGGAGAGGAACTACAATAAACTCAAAGAGGCTTTGAGTCCTCTCATCAACCGCAAGATCCCCCAGCTGTACAGATCCCTGCCAGCTCAGAGCGCTCAAACGCAACTGTAACTCGAGACATAAAACACACACACACACACTCGCCTACGCACAGGGACGCAAGGAATGAGCTCATGCTGCTTCTTTAACAGTTACACAAAAACAACATTAAACCAATATATTCACACTTCCACCTAGAGGCTAATATCATTGAACAAATTGAAAACTATTGAATTTAGTGTTTTGTTTGATTTTTTTAAGCTTTCGGCTACAAATTTGGGTTTGCATTGCATGCCTCCTCACTTCAAGACCCACTCGGATCATCTTTTAGCTCTTCTAAAAGTGCTCCCAGCAGTCTTTTATCCTTTATGCTGTTTTTAGCCAAAATAAAAAAAATAGGTCATTATTAATGTAGAGTTTCAGTAGTTTAGTATTAGAAATTTGGCTCTGAGTTGAGGGTGACTGTTGGCATAGAGCAACCCTCCTCCTCCTGCTTCCCCCGTTATTGAAAGCTCTCAGTTTACACACTCTCTTGCTAGCTTCCAGCTCCTCACACTAGGGCTGGGTTGATAAAATCGATTAATCAATCTGAATCAATCTAAGCTTAATAGATCAATAGTCAATCCATAAAGATAAAAAAACAATTTAATGCACAATGCTTGAGTCTGTTAGCACAATCACAACATTTTGCTCATACTTTCTTCTTCTTTTGAAAAAAGGTGTAATGGTTTAGCTCAAACGCCACCTAGTGGCCAAACTGAAATGCCCTCCAGGAGAGGCAGAACAATTGTTAGAACCTCTTCATTCGAGAATGCATGTAACACTGTATGCTATTAACATTCTCATTCTAATTTCACTGATAAATTTTACAGCATTTGAACTGTTTCAGATTAAAATTAATATATTCAAAACATATATATATAGATTTATTAATGAATTTATCAATGTGTCTAAACGTGAAAACCGTGTAAATTCAAAATTAAATTGAATCGAATTGAATTGAGAGGATAGAAAGAATCAAACAAAATCGGAATCAAATCGATCCAGGCCATGGTGAATCGAATCGATTCTGGTAATTTTTGGCAATACCCAGCCCTATGTCACACCCCAATAAAACATTAGCGGTGCAACAAAAAGGGCGAAAAATATTGGAGCTATCCAGCCGTATTTTCTACGTCACAACTACAAGATATTTCCAACAGAATTTATTTGTCCTGATTTACAACGATTTGAATAATGAAATACTCAAATGCAATGTTAAGCTTTCTTTATTTATATGTCCTCCATTATGAGAAAAATGGCACAAAAATATGTTAAAAGCACATTTTTCATCAGAGTGAGTCGTTTAACAGCAACTGCAACAGATTTAGACATTTAAAGCGTGTTTAAACTTAATGTTTGCCTCTTAAATTTGAGATCTAATGGCGTTGCAATTTTCCAAACGTATTTGCTTCACTCTGGTGCTTTAAACATGGTTCTGCCCATCTCTCCTGCAGGAACTCGGGCAGCAGGTCCAGCTTCCGAAGAGTCGAGTGCTGAGCTGCGCGCTAACTGGGGAAACTACGGAGAACCACAAGCACCGTCTCCAGCCGTCTGTTCCCCCTCCCCCGCTGCACTGCACGCCAACTGTTACAGGCTCACACACACTCGTTGTCACCTCTTTCCCCTGCTGCACCGTCTCCCCCATCACCACCGCTGTTAACTACGTAGGAAAAAATCTCAACTGTTTATACTGGAAGCTTATCTGCCCTGTAAACATTGTCACTTAAAACGAAGTTCCTAAGAGGCTGCGTTTAAAAAAAAAAAGAAAAGCTTTCCAAAGTAATCCAGTCTGAGAAGACCCAAAGTAATCTCTCTGAGCTGCTTTAAATTGAGTTTTACCAGAGTACAGCACCAAACATTTACTGTCAAATTAGTTTGAGGCGGATCATGTGATTTTCCTTTTTTAATCTGTTTGCAAGATGTTCTTTGATGTTTTTTTTTTCTTTTTCTATTTGATGATTGTTTCTCTGAACTATTGCTTTTAATAGTTAGTCCAAAGAATTTTTTTGTTTTATTGTCAGCAGACCAAATATCTGACATTCCTCCTCCTTGAAGTTGTAACTTTTATCTGCACATTCCTCATTTGTAGTACAATGTAGGGTGTTGTTGGCTTCTTCTGTGAGTCGCAGGCCTCGTGTTTTTCAAATAAGGGCAAAAGTCAAAACGATGGGCTTAAGTCTTTTTTTTTTTTTTTTTTTTTTTATAAATATATATAACTGTGAAACTGTAATAAACTGCAGTCACGTCAAACGTTTATCACTGAAGTTCTGGCCCGAACTTGTTCAAGTTGTGGGATCTATTATCAGCAATGGACTTCATCCTCTTTTGACTGTCGGTGAACTTTTACAAAAGCACTCCAAATGTTTTGTGCATGTTTATTGAACGTTTGCATGAACTCAAACCTTTATTTTTTACTACTGTATAGCCGATTGCACTATTGTAAAACAAACTACGGCACATTAACACTCACTACTAAACTCTCAGTACTTTTGTTATTTTACAAGGATAAAAAAAAATTCTTTTTTAGTTTTTTATTTATTTACACTGTCTTTTATTAAAACAAACCTCTTTCTAGACTGATCAGCTTTTTTTGTGGTAATTCCTCCACATCCTGATAACGCATTAAGATATTAACATCACTGATGGGATTCAATTAGGAACAGTCGGACTGGATTATTTGTGCAGTGAAAAGTTTTAATCCAAGCCCAAATCTGATGTTAAATTGAATTTAATGCTTCACTAAATATTTTACTGTTTGACAAATAGATAAAAACAAAAAAAAAGTATTTCTTAAGTGTTAACTAAATTGCCAAAAGAAAAGCACCATGAATTTGCTTGGGTTAAAGCAACTTGTTTATGAGATACAGTTGCAGTGCTTAATGTTCTGATCTTTAAATAACATGTATTTTACTATTGTAAAAAAGGCATTAATATTTAAGAAATGTTCAAGTCATAGTTTAAAAAAATGTAAAATATTGTCTGGTAGCGACTTGGGATAAACGGGATACTTATTTGACATGTATCACGATACGTATTGTATCACCAGACTTGTCAATACACAGCCTTACTCAGGACTATCAGTCTGTTGCAGGGCAACAAAATCACACACATATGCACACCTGAGGACAATTTAGAGAAAACGATTAACCTGTGAAGCCTGTTTTTGGGGAAGAAACTGGAAAAAACCTTTGGATTTGAACCAGGGCCTTCTCGTCATAAAGGCGAATTTATTTTTTGAAATTAAAATTTTCTATTTAATTCAGTTTTTGGCTGCTGCTCAAAATAAACAAACATAAAAAAATGATCAAATTAGCTTTAAAATGAGAAAACAGCTTTTGGGCTGTCTGGGGTAAAACCCTTTTGTTAGTATAATAGCTTAAATATATAAAATAAATAGATCAACCTTTTATTTCTAAAATATAAACTTAAAATGTATTATTTTCATCATTTATATAAATAAAATTGGGTGAAGGTTTATTTTCTCGAATGTTCTTGGAGGTCACAGATGGCCTTTTTGGTGACCCAGACAGAGATAAATGGCGGGGGTCCTGGTACTGCTGGCCCTTTAAGAGGAGCGGGAGGGGCCCGCAGCATCTCGGCTGCGGTGTTTTTGTCTCTGTCTGTCAGTGAGCGCTCCTGGGCCGAGAAGGCTGAAAGGATTCCCAGAAGGAAGGTAAGAGCAGCTATTAAGTTACGTCTCCTCTGTGTGAGATAACGCAGCAGTGCGGGAAAAGATGCGTGGCTCTTTTTTCCCCCCCAACCCCGGATTTCTAACGCGCCTCAGACGACGCTTCTTAGCGGGGACTTCTTTTGTGGAGCGTCGGTCCTGCCCATTCCTCTGGTCATTTTTGTTCAAATTAACGCGCCGTTAATGCGTTAAAACAGCCTCGAATTATGTTATATCGCTAAAAGTATATATTTAGTTGAGATGAACTGTGTTTGGTGACGTCACATTCTCATCTTTGGACCTTCAGAGGAAGTGCTCGGTCCTCCGGTGCGCCTTTTTTGTTCAGAGCATCATCGGAGGCGAGGAGCGCCGTTCACCTCATTCAATAATTTCTAATATCTCCACGTGACGTTAAAGCGCGTGTCTCCAACCCGCTGGCCACATTAACATTCTGTCATCCACCTTGAAAACATTCTTTCCATCACACAATCATCTCAAAAAGATCTCCTTTCTTTCTCTCAAAACGCCTCATTGAAAGTAAATCTGAACTTTTCTCTCTGATCAGTGCTCCATCCTAACCTTTACGCATGGCGCATGGCTTGTTTACGCGTGGCTTGTAAGCGTCCCTCTTTCATAATGTTTGACATGTCGCAACATTCCAGCGTTTTTTAATCTCATTAAAACCCCTCTAAAAACTCAATTGGGACTCTTGGGAGAGGGTGGGTCCCATCCATCCTGCAACTTTTCATTACTTCCAGATGTTTGCTCTGCGCTTCTTGCCCTCTGAGTTGCATGGTCTTACTGGCTGGAGCCAAATGAGAGAAGTTGTTGGTCAGATTTGGAAGAAAAAAAAGTTGTTATTTTTCAGCTTAAAGCCTTAGAACGTTAACATTTTTCTTCAAAATGTACAGAAATACCAAATTTTACACTTTTATTGTCAGAGAATTTAATAGCAAATGGTTTGGATTCACAAGAAAACACGAGATGTTGTTTTCATGGAGGCAGCGGGGGTGTATTCATCACCCAGTTACCCTTCATCATACAATACTCCACTGTCCTGCTGTTGTATAATAGCTCACTGACTGTACTAAATCACTTCAACTAGTTTGCAGCAGCAGAGTCTTTGTATTGTGATGCAGTTTCAGTGTTCTGACTCTTTAAAAGCGTATGAAAGTGTGTCTTTAATTGGCTGTTATGCTTTGATTGAACGTTGTCTCTTTGTATTGCCAAGAGGGATGTTCTGGAATTCTGTCGGACAACCTGCGACTGCAATTTGAGAATCCGGGGTCAGATCTGTGCGCAGGGTTTTGGTCTGAGCTGGAATGTGACTGTCTCATTTCAGCGTTTGGACCCAGGGGTGCTGTAATGGAATGCGGGGCTATAAACTCCATTTGCACACCGGGCCACACGCCGGGCACTTAAAGGACTAATCAAATTAGGCCCGGAACCTTCACGGGACGGCCTGTCGGCTGATGACCTTCTTCTGGACACTCTTTAATGTTATAACTGAGCCTTTTTTTAGTCTGTTTGTTGTTGTTTTGTCAGAATTTAATCTAGTAGAAACTTTTTTTTGGAGCTAAAGTTGGATTAAGATAAACCGATGACCCTGCTGGTAATCCCTGTGATTGAGACAGTAGGATAATGATTAACAAAAAATATGCTTGACAGATCCTTAAAGAGATCCCAAAGAGAGTAAATCGATTATATTCCGGAGTAATCTCTTAATGACAAAGAAAAGCCACATGATCCGCTTTGTTCATGCTGGGCCTTAAGTTCTTGTTTGGATCAAAAGACTTCCCTAAATTAGGAAATAATTGATAGGAAAATCTAAGGAACACACGCTAACCTGTTCTTTTACCCCAAGCATTCTACATATTTGTCACGTTTTCCTCCCTGCTTCATTAGTCTGAATCCCCCACCTCCACAGCTCCTCAAGATTTGTTTTTTCCCCCCAACTTTTTTTTTTCTGTGTATGTGCTTTTTGTGTGTGTCCTTTTTCCGGTGCCGCTCCTCGTTGCTTAGCCCCACCTCGGCTTGGTTTCCTGTCGGAGGTCAGCACAATGACCAATAGCAGTCCAGGCGGCTGGTTTGCTCTGCTGCTGTTTCAGGAGTAACGTGAGCCTCCTCCTCGTGGAGACAAGTCCAGCACCGTCTGCTCTTCCACATCTTTAATGCGAAAAACAGTTTCTGGAGGTGACATCCATTCTGAAGCCACATCCCATGTGCAAGCATGAGATCACCCAGAACTCTTGGTGAAAGTCCTTTCTGTGCAACGATGACGTACTCAAAACTGTTAACTGAGTTCTGATGAATTCAGGTTGTGTATGAATGAACACAGTGTAGAGATTCCCATGCAGTCGTGTGAGGTTTATGTGAAAACCGCTCAACAATGGGTTTTATTTTGGTTGGACAAAGCATCTATTTATGGGAGAGGAATACACAGATGATGGTAAACTTCTTTTAGGCGGCTCCTTCTCATCGTCCCTGAGAAAGCGCCTCCTCAGACTATATTTACTGGCTGTGAGGGGGAGCCTGCTGCCCTCTCTCTGGGATCTTTTTGATGTTGTCCCTGCGATAAAAGAAGCAGACTCAATTTTGGCGTCAGGAGTGGTGTCTTGGTTTCGTCCGAATCCGAGACCTCATGCGTTGTCCTCATTCCAGAAGTTTCCATTTAAAAGTCCCCCCCCCCCACTTCTCCTCTTGCAGCTTTTTGCCTTTCTTCCTCCACATTCCCCATCTTTCTCTCCCACCTTCCCTCACATACTGTATTGCTCTCCTCTGCTCCTTTCCTTTCCCCACCCCTGCCCCCTCTTTTTTTCAACTTTCTTGTGCTCTCCTCGTTATTCCTCCTCGCCCTGGGCTTGGGAGGAAGTGACAGGGTTGATTTTGTGTCTTTGGGGAATACAAAGATGAAAATCGTTTTCCTGTAACCCTTTCATTATCAGACTTCAAAATTCAAGACGGTAGAGGCGCTGGGGTTTGATTTAAGGCCGCCAGTTTTCATATTTTTTTGTGTTCTCACCTGAATAAATCAAGTTAATAGCTTCAGCTGTGTTTGTTGAACTGCAGGAGTCTTCAGGCCTCAGACTGTTGATGTGTTTGGGATCTGTGTGTTTTCAAGTGTCGAGTGGGAGGTGATGGGAGTTTAGTGAGTCATTTGCTGTCTGTGACATGAGGTTAAAGCCGATCCTTTGCATTCAGCAGTTTGTCTTTGACCCTATGACTTGAGAATAACTTTTCACATTGACATACAGCTTTAGTCTACAACAATATGTCATTTCTTTCATATTTAGTAGCATAAATAACTATTCTTGTCAGTGGTGGATCTTTAGGACTTCTACAATCAATCACAAATGCAGGCCTTGCGTCTTTTATTTCCTTTTTCTGTCAGCATGTGGGTCCACAACGCCACTTCATCAACTGTTGTTTGTTTTGAGGTGGGTTTCTCCGCCACACACACACACGCACACACAGTTTCTCCCGGGCTCTGTCTCTGAGATGCCCCTCCTCATTTTCTATTAAAACCAGCTGTGGAACTCTGAGCTCGATGAATGGCTCTTTGTGATTTTGGCTGTCGTTCCAGTCCAAAAGATCTGTTTCTCCCTCCCTCTGCAGAGCCAGCATGACAACACCGTGAAACAATGGGCTTAATAACGGCGAGTCATGTTCTGATATTATGCAAAGGTCAGCCCTGCCTCCAGGGCTAAATGTCAACCGCACGGTTGCGACGTCCTGACCAGCTTGAGGTTGAGCAGACGCTGACTTATCCACCAGCATCGGCTTGTGCAGGTGGTGGCAGTTCCCACCAAACTGGAGGCTGTGAGTCTGCGTTGCTGGATTTAGGCGTGTTAGTCACACCAGAAAGAAGGCAGAACGCGTTACCCAATCACCTGGCAGGGAGACTCCCGCTGCTGGCCTTGAATCGATTAGATTGCCCCGAGCTGCTGTGTAAACTGTGACAGAGGTGTTTGGAAGATGGATCCAGCTTCATCCATGCATGTTTATTCTGCTCAACCTGTTGATCAGTTACAAAACTGACGGTTTGCTCTTGTCAACAAATTTAAACTGTGTTTGGAATGTCTTTTAAGTCAATTTTCTTTCTTTATGCAATGGTTGCATGCTTGAGCTACTAAAGTAAAGTGGTTAAAGTTTCAAACTTGATGTCTTTTTCTTTCTACAGGGGCTGACTGTTGAAGGGGGGGTAAAAGGAAAGAAGAGAAGGAGCCTGGAGAGGAGAGCTCTCATCCTCAGCACAAACAGCTGGTAAAAACCTCTTTCTTTCCTAAATTGTAAGTCATTAAAGGACTGGAAGAGTCCATTAAGATCTTTCTTTGTTGCTGTTTTCTCACCGAGAAATAATGGACTTTGATCCGCTGTAATGGCAATAATGATAAGATGACTCAATAAATGGAAGCAATGAGTCTGACAAACTTCGGAGGGCTGACCTCCAAATGTGGTCTGGCACTTTTAATGACTCCCCGGGGTGGTCCTGGTCCTAAGATCGGAGATAAAAGGATGTTTGTAAATGTCATAAATCAAACTTACAAACTTCCAGTGAAACACAAGAAAGCAAACGAAGAAAGCTGAGAACCGCATGACGAGAAAATGAAAACTTGGTACTAAAACGTGCTGAAATTGCGGCGTAATCGTTATTCTCATGACATCTTACAGGACATACCACAGACATTCAATTTGTGCTGGATGACCTGCATCTTACCCCCCTGAGGGTTCACTCAGTCTTAATAGGAAGGAATGGCATAAACTTGGCGGTGCAAGCTTCCTTTATTATGATATGCAGCAGGAGGTGGGGGAGCGGCGTGGAGGCGATGTCATGGATGAGGATAGCTGGGTGTGCGGTTGCTAAACTGCAGACTCTAATTATATCTCATCAACTGTCCCCTGTCAGCGCTGTCCCCCACCCTACCGCTCGCACACAGACACCCTTCTGTGTCCTCTCCTCACTTTCTCGCACATACAGTCAAACTAACAAAGCACCACAACCCAACTCATAATTAGGCTGACACTTATTTTGCAGATTTAACCCTCCAACAACAGAGTTTCAGGATTTATGTCCTTTGATTTACCGTAATTTTTCAACAGTTAACACGATAATTCCAGTAGATTCTGAAGGTTGAGAAGTTACAGTATGTCAAAAATTTTGTGTTAAAGTGTCACCAGCGATGCTTCAAGTGTTAAAGTCCCCCGAAAGTTTGATGAAAATTCAGTTTTTAGAGTTTTCATCATGTATGTGTGGCATTTTTCATATGAAAAGGAAAAAATGTGATAAGAAATCATTTCGTTTTTGCATTTCAGGGTATTTCTCCTTTTTCAATTGCTGTCAATCAAACTAAAGCAGAAACGCTCTATTTGAATTAATGAGCCATTTTTACGTCACAACAGCTCTGCTGCACATGCACTAAACCCCTCATCTGGCCCGGCTACCGTGTCTAGTTCAGGTACCGGAGAAGAGAACATGGCATCTTCCTATTGACTGGGATCAAATGAGCCGCTATTCGCATTTTCATGGTCAAATCAGCCATCACTGGATTTTTTTTGTGTGAGTTTCATCCAGTACTTACTGTAGCAGGGCTATGAGATTCCACGGAGCGTCTTGATGTGGCTGCGGAAATGCCAACAGCGGCTCATTCAATGGCGGCGAATGGCGGCTCCCCCTTCAGAGGAGATTTTGGAAACAAAAGCTTCAGATCAACATGAAAAATGGCTTTTTAATACATTTAGGTTGTTGGATTTTTGTTAAAACTTAACTTTTGTTAAATTGTAATTAAAACACGTCTTGGAACTGTTTTTTTTTTTTTTTTCTAAGATAAAAAAAATTGTCATGGGAGATTTTAAAGGGTTAAACTTAAAACAAACACAAAAAAGCCTCTTTCTGCCTTATCTTACCCTCTTAAAATCTGCTTTGATTCTTATCTATAAATATTTTTGTGTTTATAGATGGTAGTCTGACAGCCACTTTATACCTAAGCCTCCAATTTTTCTGCGCTAGACTGAAGTGTTATCATGACTCCTCGGCCTGATGAAAAAAGCGCAGATAAGCGAAATCGCATCGAGAAAATGTAACCGACCTCAGCACTTCACATACGACGCATTGTTTCCAAGTGCCCTACTTTTTTCCTAAATGGGCAGCAGCAGCAGCAAGGGTCACAAGACATGAGGGTGAGAGGAGGGGGGGACCTTAAACTGATTCAAACCAAGAAGTACGCCGGAGGAAAAAGAAAGGGAAAGTTTCACTAACTTCTGATCGTCGCTCCTTCCAGCCACGGAGCTGTTCGTCTGACTAATGCTGTGGGTGGCTTAAACATTTCAGCCCTGTTCCACAAAGTGATGACCTAGAAAGTTAATCTTTTTTTCAGGCAGAGTCAGCTCTCAGGAATTGGTATGGGGTGGGTGGGTGAGGGGGGTGACATTTTTTTTTTTTTTTTTGCAGGATGTCTGTTGCTCTCTGTGGAAGCGAAAAAATCACAACATTTAGTTTATGGCATGTCAGAGGGCGCTGAAAGTCTGGACTTTTTTGCGTTTAGAGTGGCAAGGAAGTTAATCTGCAGAAAAAAAAAGGAGGGAGAGATCCGAGCGCATGATCATCAGCTGATGCCGAAGAAGAAGGGAGCAGAAAGCGTTCGAGGGAAGACGAACGGATAATAGACGTGAAGTGGAGGATGATAGGAAAATAGAAAAAAAAAGTGAAAAAAGAGCAGGGGCTGTGAGCAAACCTCTAATTTGAGCGGCAGTGTTAGTGTGCAGAGTTGATGCCTAATAAGGTTGCATCTGGCAAATCTCTGTTCTGGAATTAGCTGCCAGGAAACTTTCCCCTCCACTTCTTCTCCACATGCTGTAAAAGAAGGAAACATATGAGCAACTATATTCCAAAGAACAGATAAAATTAGAGATGAGGGGGGCGACTTCGCGAGAGAAGCAGTAAAGTTCTCATCATATTCAAAGGAGAGCAGATTCAAAAACATCGAACTCCGTGTAAACACAGGTCCCACTTAGGCTCAGTAAAGGCACACTGCAATAAATAACATTTTTTGGGAGTTTTTTGGTGCCATTTGTCTAATGATGGAAGACATATACATTAAATTTAAGCTTTATATAGAGTTTTTTAGTATTTATTTATTCAAATTCTTGTAAATCAAGAGCAGATGATTGTAAAAATGCTGTAAAAATCTTGTTATTGTGCTGTCAAACTTGGATACCAAAAACTCTTTCTGCTCCACTCCATTTGCAGACAAATGTACGTCTTCGTTTTGGCTTAAAACTGTACAGCTGGATAGCTCTAATATTGCTCACCAGTTTTTGTTGCACCATTAATGATAGGTTGCTTGCAGGGGAGAGCGTAAACAAAGGGATGATGGGAAGTGGAGGCAGGCTTACTCGTGAATATCTAATGAACTCCTGCTGCTTTGCAGAAATTAGTCCTTAAAATCAACACAAGTTCTTTATTTTAGCTAAAAACAGCATAATTTAAAAAAAAACTAAACTAAAGAAAGTGTTTCAAGTATGTTTATTTGTGATTTTGAGATGTTTGTCTCTTCACAGGTGGGTGTTTGTGAGTGACTGAAAACTCATCATGGCTCAGGTGCTGCACATGGACTCCGCCTTCCCAGGTGATGTCTCCTCCTTTTTTTAATAATGCAAAATCCTGAAGTAGACCCTGCCTAAACGTTTAAGTGCGTTTAGGTAGGGTCTAATACTTTTTTTTTTTTTTTTTATCACATATGGAAGGATTTATGGAGAGGGAAAGTATATGAATGGTAAATTTGGTATGTTTGTATACATGTACGTGTTTGTGTGTAGATTTTTGTGATTGTATGGGCAGATGGAAAAGAAGGGTACATAATGCTGGTGATTTAGATTATACTGCACAAACTTTAAGTATATTGTTAGGGTGTAGGATTAAAGAAATGTTGACCTCTTCCTACTTATTTTGATTCATAATCTATATAAAAAATTTATTTGTTTTCATTGTTTTCCATGTATTGCTCAATATAAAGGATGAACAAACATTTGTAAAAAAACATTCATTTTGTCGCACTAATGTAGAGAACTTTTGTTTTTCTTCACATCTGGTTATTAATATCTTACAGAGAAATAAAAATAAGTGGTAATCTAACAAAAAATAAGGAGGTTATGTGGTTAAGAAATATGATCCGGTTTTCCTAGAAGTTGAAACAAAAAGATTAAGGAAGAGAAAGTGTCATTAGAAAACAAAAGAGAAGCAGGGTAAGACGAGTATATTCGCTTAAGCTTTCTGGACTCCAAATCTATTTGTCTTTACTTTCAGGATTTATATTTATTAGTTTTATGAGCAAATCAAGCCTCATCTCATAAGCTTGAGATTAGATTTAAATTTCCGTGAGTTTAAATTTCATTTCCTCACCCCTGCAGGGAAACTCAACCCACCCGCTCCTCCTTCCCTGCACGCCAAAGAGCAGGAGGCGCCCTACTCAGTGGAGACCCCCTATGGCTACCGTCTGGACCTTGACTTCCTCAAATATGTTAATGACATAGAGAAGGGGAACACTATCAAGAAAGTGTCTATACAGCGACGGCCGCGGTACGGTTCCCTCCCTCGTGGTTATGGCTACACGGGCTCCTGGTGGACCTCCACAGAGTCTCTGTGCTCCAACGCCAGCATGGACAGTCGGCATTCGTCCTACTCCTACTGCGCCCCGGGCTACCACACGCATCGCAGAGGCCCAGCTTCACCGCCGCTCGGGTGGAGAAGACTCTCTTAGACGCTCGCAGGAAGCTGGAAGAGGAGAAAGAGGGCCGGAGATTCTCCAACCTGGGCAGCATGCACAGCAGCGTAGCCGGGTCCAACACCTCCCTCAGCAGCGCGCACAGCTTCAACCGGGCTCATGGTGGAGGCGGATCCGTCACAAACTTGAGCTCTGGCTTGTCCACGCCCGTCACTCCGACCCCGGCTCACTTGCAGCACGTCAGGGAACAGATGGCCGCGGCGCTGAGGAAGATAAAAGAGCTGGAGGAGCAGGTGAAGACCATCCCTGTGCTCCAAGTGAAAATCTCTGTGCTCCAGGAGGAGAAACGGCAGCTCAGCGTCCAGCTGAAGAGCCAGAAGTTTCTTGGTCACACTCTGGGTTTCAGCCGTAGCCGTCCTCGCGGGGAGCTTTACATCGACATCCCTGAAGAAGAGGTGAGCACCGGAGCTCCCAGCCACAACAAGACGGCGATTCCAACATCTCCAACCACACCTGAAGCCTCAAAGCAAGACTCTGGATGTGAGATTGAGGACACTGTGATCGTAGGTGGAGCTCGACCACATGCAAAGCGGGAAGTTCGCACTGTTGGAGTGGGACCGGAAGTCTTCCGGGGGACCTGCGATGTGGGGGTGTGGGTTCAGGAAAAGGACCTGGGGCTGCTGCCTGAGACAGAGACCCTCAGAGATCAAGTGGGTCAGCTTGAGGGCAAGTTAAAGAGGACACTGGAGGAGCTGCAAACTGCACAGCAGCAGGCCGCCACAGTTCAGGAAACCCCGCAGGCGGACCATCCAGTGATGGCTACCAGCATCGGCTGGCAGGAACCGCAAGGACGCAGCCTGCACAGCCTGGTCAGCTTCACACAGCAGCCACAGCAGAGGACGCAGAGAAGTGTGGGGATCCAGGTGTACACACTGGAGAAGCCAACGGTTGTGGAGGTGGGCACGCTGCTGCGGGCCGAGTCCTGCAGCTCTCCATCTCCTCGACCAGGGAGTGAAGTACTGGACAGCCAGCACAAAGGAAACACAGAAGGTTACTTCTATAATATTATGCATCTTGAATGAATTTTGTACAAAAACCAAGCTGGTGACAAGTATTTGAGATTGTATTCAGACCGGACACAATGGTTTGCTTAAAGCAGGGGTGTCAAAGGGGGCCAAAATCCAAAATAAATGTTCGTCGCTGGATGAACATTTATAACAATAAAATAAAATGATCTGGAGGGCCAGATGTAATTACATGGTGGACTGGATCCGGACTCCAGGCCTTGACTTTGACACATGTGACTTAAAGGCCCAATCCGAATTCTTCACTTCTTCTTCATTTGGCTCTCCAGAGAGTTATGAAAAAAAGTCTCTCATATTTACGACGTCCCTTTCGTTCAATGTTGTTACTAATAATTGCCAAGCTTCCAGTGCTTGAATATACATAACATCGGTTTTATAAGTTTAAAAAGTTTGTGCTACAAAAAAAGTCATTACTTACATGTAAATGTAAACATCTGTGGTTCAGAGCGCACCCACGTGAAGAAAAGTGCTTCTCAGCACGACGTGGTTTACCTTCAGCTTGGAGAGAGAAATTAACAAAAATATTTTTTTCAGACACCACTTGCACTTAAACTACCCTAAAAAACAAAAAAACAAAACAATTTCTCACCTTCTTACCCGTCTTTTGAGGGGTTCTCGGTTCTTTTCTAATAGGACTGAACTCCCGTATGCTGAGTTTCCTCAATAGATTCTGCTCAGAGCAGAATAACTGAACTAAAATGGCCACCGTAGCCGAGCGTCACAGGATGTAAACAGTGATCCGCAGACAAACGCGTTGCAACGATGCAACAGCAACTCATTAAAATGTGGATGGATGAATGCAGGCTCATTAAAACAAATTCAACCATCTGTGTCATAGACGCTTATCGGCGTACCTTCTGAGCTGACGTCTCCATAGACGCTGTCTTGCAGCATGCCTACACCGCACCAAAGTAGTAAAAGTGTTGATACAGACTTTCTAAACAATGTTTGAGTAAGTGAACTCTCCCGACAAGAATTGCAAAGTTTCCATTATTCTTTCTCTCATTGGTTTACCCCGCCCCCATGATTCCTGGCCAATGAGTGAGGAGATCTGTAGTCACATGGTTTTGGTTATAAGCTTTGGTCCAGAAAAGGAAAGTACACTTGACGGCAGAATAATGCAGGCAAAAGATTCAGGACTTGATCCGGACCAACTGACTTTTTCATCTAAACACACCTTAACTTCTGTTGAAAAAAAAGTTTTATGTGACAACTTTCTTTTTAAAGTTAAAATATGGCCTCTTCTCTTTCAGAACATCCAGTTGAGTTGCCGGTCGCCGTCAGCTCCAAACAGGTACGGGACATCCTGAGAAGGGGCTTGTCCACCTCGGTACCCATCGCTAACGCTGCCGTCGCTGTAGCAACGGGTAATCAGATTGATTTGGTTCAGTCTAAAGAAGAAGAGATCAGCGGTTCTGTCCAAACACAAGAGAACTCTACTAAACCAGGTGTGCAATTTGAAGTTTGCCAACACTTTTAATGTAACTTTAACATAATCTACATCCGATTAATTCTTTTTTAGCCTCATCTCCTCAGTCCTGTTTGAGATCTATCATGAAGCGTAAGGCTGAAGGCGAACCGGGTTCTCCCTCCACCAAGAAAAACCTACAGTTCATTGGAGTCAATGGAGGGTAAGAGTCCTTTTGTGAAGATCAGCAACCTAAGACGTTTATGTAAGCAGTAGCTGATGGGAAATGTCTTCTCTTGCAGTTATGAGTCCTCATCCTCAGATGAAAGTAGCAGTGAGAGCTCAGATGAAGGGAGTGACTCCAGTGAATATCATGAAGCCAGAGAGAAACTGCCAGAATCCACCATCCAGCACCAGCACATAACCCTGAACCCCTCCAAGCCACAAGGAGGAAACATGGGGGACCCTCTGCAAGCTGCGGCCAACCCAACTGTCATTCCAGACTCCAGCTCCAGCCAAGCTGCCGCTGCAGACACAAAACTGCCAGACAATGCTCCTCCGTCACCAGCCACACACACTGTTGTGCAAAAATGTGCCTCTCAGTCAACATCGGATTCCACCCAAACTGCTCCGGCGAAGGATTCCTGCTCTAAAGAGACTCCTGACCGGTTATCCGAAAACCCAGCCGCACAGAAGACACCCTCCACACTGCCTCACACTGAATCTGCTCAAGGACAGACATCTTCGGTTACATCAGTGAAAACGAGTGACGCCACCAAACAGCAACACACTGCCCTGTCAGAAACATCTGCCGGATCACCCCAGCAGGAGAACAAGCCAGCAGCTGAGAAGCTTCCAAATGACTCTGGATCTGCACCTTCCAATCAAGTCAGGTAGGAATGCATCCATGCTATCTGTGTGGGCTGATTCCACCAGCATCTGTGCACTGATGGTTTTGTTTTTGTTTTTTGCAGAGTGGAGTTGAGTCAAAGCCTCATGTCAGCGCTGCAAACTCTGCAGAGAGCAGTGGGGGAGCCAAACGCCTTCAGCCAGCAGGCAGCAGTATGTGTTGATTTGGAATTGCCTTTTGTGCTGTTGCCATTGCCATTTCCAAGTATTTAACCTTTTAAATTGCTGTCAATCAAGCAGTCGCAGAAAGGCTCTGTTTGAATTAATGAACCTTCTTTATGTCACAACAGCTCTGCTGCACATGCACTAAACCTCTCATCTGGCCCGGCTAGCATGCCTAGCTCAAGTGCTGGAGAAGAGAAGATGTTTTTTCTCATTAACTGCGGTCAAATGAGCCGCCGTTCACATTTCCGCGGTCAAATCGCCTTCCATTACCACGGAGATGGAAACGCAGTTGTAAAAGATTGTAAATCAATGAAAGAGCATTTTGCTGTTGGCTTTCATTATTTTCCCAAGAACTCTGCTCTGAGAAACCAATGGATTGAATGTTTTGGTCACAGTAACGTCAAAAAACATTGGATAATTAGCTAAAAGAGTCTTGTGAAGTGGAAGGAGAAAGAATCAGGCTTTTTGAGGAAGTTTGGTCCACAGAGTTCTTCACTTCCTCGTCTGAGCTGACATCCGGACATTATTGATATTGCTTGACATTTTGATGTGGCAG
The DNA here is from genome assembly GCA_003999625.1 of Oryzias javanicus. Taxonomy (NCBI): domain Eukaryota; kingdom Metazoa; phylum Chordata; class Actinopteri; order Beloniformes; family Adrianichthyidae; genus Oryzias; species Oryzias javanicus. Next base: position 17,657,006 of record CM012444.1, read on the forward strand.
CGATGAAGATTTAAACTAGCGAGACACAGAGCTATCATAATCATATGGGGGAGGTGGGGGCTCAGCTCACCACCAAAAGTCATGCCCCCTCAGAGAATACTTTTTAAACAGATGCCTCAGATCAACATGAAAAATGTATTTTTAAGACATTTAGGTTGTGGGATTTTGGTTAAAGACTTCATAATCATGTGAAAACACTACTGGGAACTTTTTTTTTTTTTTAAGTTAAAAAAATTGTCATGGAGGACTTTAGGAAAGGCTGAGAATCTCAGATAACTTTGAGTCAACTATACTAAATTCTTTTTGGAGTTTGACCCTTTAACCCCTGAGGCAACGCCTGTGATGCTTAAGCACAAAGACTTTGACATTCTGAAACTTTTCAACCGTTAACACAATCAATGTATTCCAGCAGATTCTGAAGAAGAAAGTGGCTTTTTCCTTTAGAATCTGCTGGAATTACGTTGATCATGTTAACGGTTGAAAAGATTCAGTAAATGAATGAACATAAACACTGGAGCTCCAGTGTTAAATCCTCTGAAAACTATTAGCGCTTAAAATAATTTTTGCTTAATTTTTGCCCCTTATTTGGTCACTCTTAGTGTTTTTCATTTTGCTGTCCTGTGAGTTCCTAACATTTTGTGGCTTTTGTGCCTTCCCATCAGCCTGTCACATGTTTATTTGTCTGAAGTGTCCTCATTGCGGCTGTTCTCAGAGGGAAGCCTACACCGCTGTGCTGCAGGAGTGGCCGCGTGTGTCCTGTCACAAAGCAGCCGACACATCTGTCGTCAAGGCCTACATGGATGCCTTCGCCTCGATTTCCCCCCAGCTGCTGGAGTTTGTGATCAACATGGCAGACGGGAATGGGAACACCGCTCTGCACTACACCGTCTCCCACTCCAACTTTCCGGTGGTCAAACTTCTGCTAGACACGGGTGAGATCATTGATAAACAAAATGTTTTTTTTATTTATTGCCTTTTTTATCGGTGAGAGTGTCAGTCCTAAAATAAGCCTGTCTTGTTCATGCCATGCCATGTCATTGTGTTTGCAGGGACTGTATCACCCGTCACTCTGATTGCTCTTTTTATCTCGCAGGTCTGTGTAACGCTGACAAGCAGAACAAGGCGGGTTACACGGCCATCATGCTGACGGCTCTGGCTGCTTTCCACTCCGACAGCGACCTCCAGACTGTCCTTCAGCTGCTGCGCACTGGGGACGTCAACGCCAAAGCCAGCCAGGTACGCCCCCTTCTGTTCTTAAGGTCTTACTGCATCAAGCCTAATATGTGGAAACTCTATGGAGTCGTCCTGATGTGAAGTTGCAGGAGCCACGCCGCTCTTATATGATGTGTGCTTGCAGGCTGGACAGACGGCACTAATGCTGGCGGTGAGTCACGGTCGAGGGGACATGGTGAGGGCGCTGCTGTCCTGTGGAGCTCAAGTCAACATCCGGGATGACGACGGCTCCACCGCGCTCATGTGCGCCTGCGAGCATGGTCACGTGGACATTGTCCGTCAGCTGCTCTCCGTCCCGGGCTGCGATGCGACTCTCACTGACAATGTAGCCCATCCTGGTTCACGAGTCATCGTTTTAAATTCTGTCAGCCCAGCATCTCATGCACTCTCTCATTGTGTCATGCAGGACGGCAGCACTGCTTTATCCATCGCCCTGGAGGCCAGTCAGAATGACATTGCTGTGCTTTTGTACGCTCATCTCAACTTTGCAAAGCCTCCTTCCCCTGTAAGTACCCGAATTTACACATCCTCAGCATGCAGCAACACTTAGTTTAACTCCTCCAGAAATAAGGCTCTGAAATGTTTTTTTTTTTTTAAGTTGTGGGTTTAATTGCACATTAATGATCTTCACTTAAAACAATTGGGACAGCTATTTTAGATGACTGTTTTTTTTTTTTTTATCAAATAAAAGTGCTAAAGAGAGTTAAGTGTTACACAACTTTTTTTCAATTATTTAGCTTTTAGGGATGTAAAAAACCCACATATAAGTAATGAAAAATCTGAAAGGGACTTTAATCTTTAAAGGGCCTATATAATGCTAATTATTTTAGACTTCAGAGTTAACTATGTCCAAATACATGATTGAAATATTACCTTTGGCACACTAAAGAATATAATTTTAGTGAAATATAAATTATTTTTGCATTCCTCTTTTGCCAACTGGAAGTAAGAAGACTTAATCTCTGAGGCTTTTGCAAAAAAGGAGGTCCAAACAAAAGCAAAAGCATTTTTCTGATTATCATTAGCTCCGGGGAGAAAGTGTGTGTCACCCCAGGCTCACACCACTAGTGTGCAGGAGCGGTCTAGCTACAACTGACGGCTGATATTAGCTGCTGGTTGGCTGCAGCCGACCTCGCGAAACACCAAACTCACATGTGTTCACGCTAAACTCGCCTTTGATCGGCTTTGTTCAGCTGCGTCGTCCGTCGAAATTTGAACCAAACGAAACGGATTCGCAGGGACGCGGAGCCTGACCGCAAGACGTGAACGCCTGTAGTGGGCTTTCCTGTAGCACTTTTAAAGTTACGTAAAGACTGCGGCGCTCGCATCGGAGCTGTAATGCTAGCGGTATGAGCTTGGGGTTAGCATGAGGGCAGTGCTAGACTTTTCCTGGAAGGGGCTGTTCCCCCACTTGTGACATCACAATGTGAGATTCGTTAATTTTTGTGAAGGGCTGGTGCTCTGAGAATGTTTTAGAGGAATTCTCAGAAATGTGTGAATGGAGGAAAATACAGTTTTCGTTTTTTATTTTATTTTTTTATGAAAAAATAACATTATAATACACTAAATAGCTCAAAAAGTTGATTTTGCATGATATAGGCCCTTTAAAAAAAGTTGTAATCACTTGCATCATCAATGGTACAGCAATTATGGATCTGTTTAACATAACTCAGAGTTATGTCAGAAGCCTGCAAAAATAATCACTCAAAACAGTATTTTTTTTTTTTTTCATATGACAAGATCCTATAAACACATCAGGATTCTTGGTTGTATTCTCTACAGCACTGTTATCCATCAGTAAATAACAAGTACATTTAATAAAAAGTTATGAAGTTATGATGTTACTTCCCTCTTTTACCATCTTCATTTTTTCTCCAAACTCCCTTCTTTTACCTTTCTTTTGTGCCCCCCACCCCCATCTTCTTCTTTTCCGTCCGGTCCAATAAAACAAAAAGAGTGAGAGATACAAACATAATCAATATAAATAAAGTTTAGCATAAAATACAAAAAGGGTTCATACAAATAAACTCTTTGTGTGTCAGAAGATCAATAACCCCTGTTGTGACAGTAAAATATGCCCAACACTAGAGGGTCTCAGCTCTTATCTGTAAATGGGGCCAATATGTGACAACTTGCGATGAGAATGTGCAATGAGAATGTGTTACCTCGACGCCTGAATTTACAGCCAGCTATGAAAATAAAAATGACTTTTGTTTTTACTTGTAAGTAGATGCTGAATCAAAGTAATTCTGGAGCTGAAGTGTTTGATACATATTTGAATCAATATATAGTAGATGTCAACAGCTTAAAGACTATGTTGCATCTAATGTCCAAAAAAAATAGCTGATTAAGAGAGTATTTTCAAATGCTGATTAGCAAACATCACATTAATTAAAGGGGGTTTTAAAAAATATTTTAGCCCATATATTATTACTAGAGGTGATAGGAAACAGATAATAAAAGTCTTATCTTGACATTTCATTAGGCTTTGACAGAATAACTTAAAAATCTACAAATTAATTGTGGCGTTTTCTTTTCATCATACATTTTCCCTGAGTTGTAGCAGCATGGCTCAGTTGTGGCAAAATGTGAGCATTCCTGCTCAAAAGGAGAATTTGAAAATAGATATGAAGAAAACCTGATATTTAAACACTTAATTTTTTTTTTTTTTTATCTTTTCCCAGGTTTCACCCAAGTCTCCTCTTCTGGGTTCATCTACTCCGGCTGTTGAACCAAAATGAGCTGCGCTCCTGCAGCTTCACAGCACAAAAGCTTCTCATCGATCTGCATCCTTTTGTCACACTAAAATATCTATTTACATCGCAACATGCAGACCTGACAGCTTGCAGCATAATAATTTACAGTTTTGTGAACATTGTTGTTTTTACATGCTGACTGAAAGTGTGAGAAACTGATCATTTGGTGGATGTCTAGCTTTCTGTTTTATCATTTTTAGTAACATTAAGAAGTCAAAGCTGTTCATGAGTGCACATTTATTTTTTGTAGTTTCTGTTTCCATCCAGTTGTTCTCAGACAGGAGCATCGTGTGTGATTATTTGGAATAACAAAAGCCACCCCTCTCGTAGAAAAAGTGTCCTTGCATCAAACAACTCGTTGGTGCTACTAAATAATAACTCACCTCAACAATATATTAATGTTTATGCACCTGATTTATTTACACCAGAGTATTTTTATATTCGTTTTGTCAATCTGACCTCTGAGGATTGTGGTTTGATTTGACATGAAGAGGCAGATTTTTTACTCCAGGATGACCTTTTTTGGTGTTTTTTTTCTAACAAAAAACTATTTTAAAACAGCACATCTTCACTGCGGTTCAGCCTCAGTGAGATGAAAAATGAGGTAATAGTTATTGTCTGAAGGTTAGGGTGCAGTTCTTAGATTTTTAAACACAATGGTGTTTTTTTAATGGCAGGATAAAACAAGGAAAGATTCCGGTGGAGATTTGTCAGAGGGTTTTTAAAGCATGTTCCATGTAATATATATTAATATCAAAATAATATATGTCAGAAAAAAAATGCACCAAATTGAAACTTTTTGGAACAAAAAAGGAGACGGTATTGATGTCAAATTTTTATTACTTTTGAAAGATTTTTTTTGGTCACAATTTTCATACTCAATTTTTGTGATGAATTTTTTTATAAGCCTAGAAGTTTTTTATTTAAGTATCTATCTTTTATACATTTAGATTTTTTAAGCTCACCTTCTTTCTGTAAGCACACAGCTCTCTAGATTTGTTTTTCTGACAGATTATGTTAATTCTAGACTGTGTCTCTTCTGGTTTGTGCATTTTGGAAAGCAGTCGATTAATAAATGTAGACCACGTCTTTAGTCGTGCATTTATTCTGTATATTTTTCCCCCGCTGGTGTGGCTGATTTACAAGATTTAAAGGGAATCTCTACACTTTACTTTTCTACATTCCACTGTAACTATCTTTGAACTGAATTATTATGAGGACACTGATAACATAGACACAGATCTTGAACTTTCTTTACCGCTATATTCAGTGAAATCTGTCATTACATTCAGAATAAATTACTTGCATTTGCATAAAAACCATTTACATAAAAAAAAAACTTTTGTTTTATTATTTGAGGTAAATAGATAAATTATCAACATATTTCCAACCAGTCCACAATATACCCTGCCTTTCTGTAACATCAGTAAGGAGAGGCTTCCAGCAACCGTGTGACCCCAAAAGGACTGTGAAGAAAGAAGGATTGGTTTGTAGTTAAACAGAAAGTTTTAAAGAATTTTTTAAAATGTTGCTCTGGATTCATATAAACATTTGCAGCAGAACTTTGATTTATGTGTGCATAAATAAAGAAGTATCTCATTTTACTTCTACTGTACACAAATAACTTTAAACGCATACTACACATTTTTATTCAGCTAAAAATAAACCATAAAAGAGTGAAAAGACATGGAGAAAAAGATAATAAAAGATTAACCAATTCAATTATAAATGAATGCATGAATAATAAAAAAACATTAGAATTAAAATTAGTTACAATAAATAAAATTATATTTATTACTTAAAAATAGTGGTAGTATAAATAATATTACTTGTACTAAAAAGTAAATCAATTAAAGCATTTTATAAAATAAAAATAATCACAGTAAGAATAAATAAAAGCATTACATAGTTAAAAAATAGCAAAGATAAGTAAGATAATATTTTTGTAATTTACAAACAATTTATCTATTTAAAGAACTTTTTTAAATTATTAGTCATAAACTGGTAACCAGCTTAAAAAAATTATCAATCAGCTGGAATGTAATTAATCAATAAATGGTAAGAAGGACAAATTTTGTGATTAACAATAAGAAACATAGCAGTCTGAGGTAAAATATATCTTCTGTCCCAGGAATCCACTGAGCATGCGCAACGTTAGCGTTCAAGGGGACACAATCGGATGTAGATTTGTTCCAAGATTGTTTCAGCTTCATGCCACGAGCAAGTGTCTTCTGTGTAAAAAAAAATAAAAATAACAACAACACTTAGATACAGAATAATATTTTGTAAATAAATGAGAACACAATCAAGTAGAATCTTCTTCATCCACTGCAACATGTTTGAAAAAAACTAAATACAGCATTTTAGTAGGAACTGCTGCTGTCTAGTGTAAGGCACAGGGAAGTGAGGATGATAATTTGGGCTTATTTTGCAAATATACAACATTTTTTAGCTTTTGATCAAACTGAAGTCCTCTGTGATGTTCTTGAAGGGAATAAGCTGGGGCATTCCTAGACACCTTTCAAGATACAGCATTTTATTCATGTGGTTCAAATTGAAATTATCTAAAAAAAGAAAGACAAATCTATTGGAAAACAGTCACGCAGATAAAGGCAAAGTGAAAATCTGTCACAATTTTACAGTTAATGTGAAGTTAAATGGATCAAGATGTCTGTCTGAGTCATTCCTCTCCTAATGACTCCACACTTTCTTGACCTGTTTTTTTTACAAACAATGAAGTAAATTTACTCTGGTCACAATCTGAGAAAAACACTGTCGCACCTGCTTCTGGTGTCCTCAGACAGCTGCTTGTCTTTGGGAGGAGCTGCAGATAACACATGACTGGACCGATAGGCCTCAGCTGCTTTAAAGCCACGTTCAAAAACAGAAATGGCTGACAGAAACTGAAGTCAAACCAAATTCACTGTCCTGGTAGCAGTAACATTTTTAGCTGTTAAGATCAGCAACAAAATTACATTTTTGTACAAAAACACGATTTTAGACAAAAAAAAATTTTTTTTTCTTTTTTTCTGTTTTAATAAACCCCATTAGTTCAAGTCAACATGAAACAATGCTAATATTATTTTTACACATTGCAATTTTAGTGTTGAGTAAAATCCTAGTTTAGACTTTAATTACCTTTATTTCACTGTCCGTCCTGAAAATATTTTTCCTGATTCAAATAGTCAGAGTCTGATGGGAATGTGTCGGGAACTGATGATGTTTTTTTAAGACAGGAAGAAAATAAAGAAACCAAATGAAATATTTGTAAAATGCAACATACATAAACTTTAAGTATTAAAAAAGAAAAATACCAAAAACCACAGAAAGCACAAAGGAATTAATGTTGAACTCCAATCATTTTAGTTTCAGTTCAGTAGAAATTCAAGCAAATTCTCTTTTTTGAGAATTTGCTTGAATTTATCTACTAATACAGTCTCACTCCTCAGTATTTACTTTTGGATAATTTTGGCCATGTTTTATTAGTAAATCCACAAATTTCCCTGTTTTATTTCTTGTTTTGTAGCCTCCAGCTATCAAAAGGTTTTCACTAATATGTTTAATGAACTGCCAGATCATGTTTACTTAAACTTTTTTTTTTAATAATCATGATTTAAGCTTAGTTATTTTAATCACTAAGATTTAAGATTGTTTACAATTTTGTTAGTTCATGTTAGAAATATTAATGTTCAGTTGTAAAGAATCCCATAAATCTTTTGGAAGAGATTAGTCTGTGGAAGCATCCATAAAATTGTAATTAACTTAAAAAGGTAATTACATTAAAATAAATGAGTTTAAGGCTGAATCTATAAATGCTTCATGAAAACTTCACAGCATCGCAGGATCAGCTGAAGGAGTGGAAAGCTCTTATCTCTGCAGAACCTGTGGGTCCACCCTTCCAGCTGCAGCGTACGGCCTTCGATAAGAGTTTGAAATGAATGTTTTGGCAGAAAAGACAGAACTTTACTTTCGTGATGATTTTGGAAAGTCTCCAAATCAATCTTTCAATATTGAGCCACACGATTGAAGTGCCTGGATTTGAGAGCTGTTTGAAGGAGGTCTGTCTCCTCTGCACCTTTTCAGCACCACCCAAGATTAAAAAAATTAAAAATATTAGAACATTTATTGATTTTAATTGATTCTTTGTCTATCGTTTTCTTAAGGAAAGGAAGATTATTTTTCTGTTTTTCTGTTTTGATATTTTATGTGTATAGAAGGAAAAATGATTTTCCTAAATGTTTAATTTAATCATCTAGGAACATATTCAAAGACACGTCATGTTCAGATTTCTTCACATGAATGAAAACAAAAAGTTGAAGCGAAGAGGCACTTGATGAGGGTTTTTGTTTATCTCTAATTGAGGTTCATTTCTTGGACCGCCTCTGCTCGCTATCTTAGTTTTGGGTGTGTCTAGTCTGTGAGTGGTACATAAAGCCCCCCAGGACTCAGCAGATCACAGTTCCCAACTGACAACAACAAGATGACCAGTCTCTCTGCTAAAGACAAGGAGGCCGTCAAGACTTTCTGGGCCAAAGTCTCCTCCAAGGCGACGGATATTGGCGCCGATGCTCTTGGCAGGTAAATATCATCTTCAAAAATTCTCTAAAAATGCATTTTTCTGTTCTCATTCACCACCCTTACATGTTTCCCCTCAGGATGCTGGTGGTGTACCCCCAGACCAAGACCTACTTCTCCCACTGGAAGGACCTGAGCCCCGGCTCTGCCCCGGTGAAGAAGCACGGTCAGACTGTGATGGGAGGAGTTGCAGATGCTGTGTCCAAAATCGACAATCTGACCGCTGGTCTGCTGAACCTCAGTGAGCTGCACGCCTTCACCCTGAGAGTGGATCCTGCTAACTTCAAGGTGAGTTAAAGCTTTTAACTGGAGTTTGTCTCAGTCTGAGGAGGACCATTTCTGTTATTTTCACACAAAAAATATTGCTTATCTTTATTTGTTGTGAATCAGGAGCGAGAATCAAACATTTATCCTTTTTTTTCCATCCCAGATTCTCTCCCACAACATCCTGGTGGTGCTGGCCACCATGTTCCCCAACGACTTCACCCCTGAGGTGCATGTGGCCATGGACAAGTTCCTGGCTGCTCTGGCCCTGGCTCTGTCTGAGAAGTACAGATAAACATCACAGTCCAAGATGTTGAAGAAGAGAGTGCTCTTTCTCTGCCAATGATCAATAAATATATGAATGCAAAAAAAAAAAAAACTAAGAATGTTGTCTTCATCATTTGGGGTTTTTTAATTTACAATATTTTTAGAGTTTTACTTCTATCAAGACTCAACAGGAAACAAATTAAATTGACAAGAAAACATTGGCCTTATATAAGTAAATGGAAAACAAATTCAAACATATTTTAAAATACCAGCTTTAATAGGGGATTATTACATCATAAATATCAAGTAAAAGATTTAAGTTTATTTCAAAACCGTGAAACAACGCAATTTGCTGTTATTCAATATTAAACTTGCTTTACTTTAGTCGATTTTATTTGCTGTATTAATTTTAAATAAAGTTTTTTTTTTTTTAAACAGAATCTTATTATATATATACATATATATATATATACACATATATATCCAGTGTGTTTATCACTAAGTAGAAGAGCAAAATCATGAAAAAAAATAACTGCAAGTAACATTGTACATTTTTGGCAAAAAGAAAACACAGGAAACACAAATGATGAAGTTAGTTCATAACAAAAAAACTTGCAGCTTGTGTTTCACAAAAAGGCAAAAGCATCAATAAAATGTTACCTAATCCAAGCAAAAGGTTTCCTCCTAAAAAGCTATACAGAAAACAATTAAAACAAGATTGAAACAAGAATCAAAAAGTTTTTAAACCTGTGAATCAGCAAGAAATGTCTCAGATATTTGTATAAATAAATTTTTAAAAAGAAAAAGAAAAAACTAGGCAATGCAAGCAGAAATGTTTTTTTCTTGTGATCATTTAAATAATATACTACAAATTATGCATCAGTGTTGCTGCTTTGAGCTTTTTGTACTTATAAGAGTTTATTAAAGAGTTACCAAGTTCGTTTATTTAAAAAAAAGAATCCTTACTTCAACAAAATTCTTCTAACAAATAATTCTGTAACTAGTTGACCCGATAATATAATAAATAAAGTTATGTGACCGTGCTTTCACACTCATCTCTTATTTTTGTCTTAATTGTGTTTTATTTGAAACATTACATTTTCTTTCTTTTAAATTGTGTATTTTGAGCTTTTTCAGTTTTATTTTTTTTTTTTTATATTATATCTTTAAGAAACAGCATAAAACTCCAGATTTATTTCATTGCAACTTTAAAGAATAAACACGTAAAGTGGGAAAAGGCAATAATCAGAATAATCAGACACAGATAGCAGTTTAAGAGTGCTTCAGTTTGTATTATTTATTGGTCCAAATCAAAGATTCAAATGGAGAGGGATTCCGTTGCTGCGGCTCCTCAGTGGTACTGCCTCCGGAGGGAGGACACCGCCACGGCCAGGAACTTCTGGAAAGCCGCCTGGACGTCGCAGTTGAAATCTGCTCCCATCTGAGCGGCGACCACGATGGTCAGGCAGTCTGCCAGGAGCTGCAATGTACCAAAATCAGAATGCATCAGGCCGAGCTTTGCTGATGACATCACACCTCATTCTGTCTGCTTTACCTTAAAATTGTCGGGATCCACGTGCAGTTTCTCAGAGTGCAGCACGCTCAGATCAGCGTAAGTCTGCTTGATGTCATCCATGTTATTCACGGCCAACTGCAGACCCGAGAGGACCACCTTTCCGTGGGCCGCGACCTTTGGGTTGGAGCTGATGGCAGCGGCATTGTAGAGGTTTCCAAAACTGCCGAAGTACCTCTGAGTCCAGGGGTAGACGATCAGACACCTGAGGACGCGTGAGGAGATGAGAGCAAGATCTAGACAACAGAAACTGAGAGCTAGAATACCTGGAGAGAGCAGCCGGCCCCACAATGTCAGCGTCAATCCTGGAGAAGATGTCCTGGATGGTGGCGCGCTCAAAGTCAGTCCATTCAACCATGATGACACCTGCAGATTCTACAAGCTCAAGTGGTCGTCGGAGCGATTCCTGCAGCTTTTAAATGAAAGCTCCTCTCTAAAAACCAGAGATGGAGGGGCGTTGCAAACAGAACATGATGTGACATAGATTTACAGTATGACATGATAAGAGGAGGGCGTGACCTCTACAGATGGAAGAGAAAAAAAAACATCTAAATCTTGACACAATTTAAGCATAAGAAGACGTGCAAATTAAAATTCCTAAAAATTTAAATTATTTTCATGGATATTTATAAAACTTGTAAATACAATAAAAAGTAAAGTTGGTGCATTTATTGTTGATCTTCATCTGGTAAATCAAATTAAATAGGGTCCAATAGATAAAACTATTTTCTGGTTGATTAATGATAGTTTTTCAACTTTTATTGTTCAATCAGATGAATGTCGTTTTTATTTGTCTTGTTTTAGATCTTTTATTTTAAAAATTACCAACTTAATATTTTAAAAATAATCTCATTTTACCTAATAAGAATGTATTTAGCAGAGAATGCTCCTCCCACCTAAAACTATTGCATTAAATGCACATCTATGAGACAATACAAAAGTGTTGTTTTTACTAAAGTTAAATGTACTGAACTTCTAAATTTAGGATTTTTTCCTTATCTTTAACAACCTGCATCTCTTGGACCGCCTCTCCTATCTCGAACAGCTGCTGGGTGTGTCTGTGTTCTTTTTCACACATATAATACTCGGAGTGTCATCAGGTCACATTAACAGTGCAAAGATGACCAGTCTCTCTGCTAAAGACAAGGAGGCCGTTAAGACTTTCTGGGCCAAAGCCTGCCTCAAGGCAGAGGAGGTTGGAGCCGATGCTCTTGGCAGGTAAATGTCATCGTCAAAAATTTTCTAGAAATTTTAATTTTTTTTGTTCTTACTCACCACCCTTACATGTTTCCCCTCAGGATGCTGGTGGTGTACCCCCAGACCAAGACCTACTTCTCCCACTGGAAGGACCTGAGCCCCGGCTCTGCCCCGGTGAAGAAGCACGGTCAGACCGTGATGGGAGGAGTTGCAGCTGCTGTGTCCAAAATCGACAATCTGACCGCTGGTCTGCTGAGCCTCAGTGAGCTGCACGCCTTCACCCTGAGAGTGGATCCTGCTAACTTCAAGGTAAGGATCTGAAGCTTTTAACTGGAGTATATTTCAGTCTTTGTGAGGACCATTTCTGTTCTTGGAAATACTATTATTATTTTCTAGTATTTATAGCTGAGATGCAAGAGCCAAACACTAAGCAATTCTTTTTAACCACAGATTCTCTCCCACAACATCCTGGTGGTGCTGGCCATCATGTTCCCTGATGACTTCACCCCTGAGGTGCATGTGGCCATGGACAAGTTCCTGGCTGCTTTGGCTCTGGCTCTGTCTGAGAAGTACAGATAAACATCAGGAGAAGAAAGCATCATCGCCTTCATGCAAATAAAGTACTTCAATTCAAACTGTTTGCTTTTGTTTTTGTTGACCCAAGTAGTTAGACAAAATTGCACATTTTCTTGCCTACAAAATAGCTGGGGATTCATAAAATGATTAGTTTAATTTGGTTACACTCTCTATTTTTTTAGTTCTCATAAATTGTAGATTTAACAAATGACTGGCTATTTTTATTTTGGTGATATATTTTTAAGGGTATTTGCAAAAAAAAAGACCACAAATCTCGTAAGTCAATGGGAAACGCAACAAAATGCTTGAAACAAGCATAATCATCGTGTTAAAATATTAAATTCCAAGTTTTTTTTAGCTATTTAGTCTGAATCATTTAAATATTTTGGCACAAACAGGGAATGAGCAAATTCTCATTAACTTCTGATTCGCTTTCTCTCTCCATGGTGCTGATCTGAACTTCCTACTCGGAAAATGATTTCAAGTTCCTGCTGTTTTTGTTGGTATCTACCTATTGTTAACCAGTTTGCTATAGCTTGCTGCAACAGTTACAGCCCATATTTTACCTTCTTTGTTACTATTCCTGCTGTTTTAAAGGGCCAGACTCAGAGTGCAAAATGTTGTCCTGGATGATGGATCAAACTCTAGTTACATATTTTTCTTAAAATGACATCAGAAAGAAAACATGAACAGAAAATACTAATAATTGTTCAATCACTGCATAGAAACATAAAAAAAAATAATAAATAAAAAACTCAACTATAGTTTTGTTCCAGTTACCTATCATCAGGGTATTTTAAAAGGAAACTCAATTTTGTTTTAATTTAGATGACAGAATATGTAAAGGTATTTTTAATATCTTTTTTAAAATGTATACGTATATCTAAGTATACATGTACATGGAGCTAAAACAACCCTTTTAAAATACGTCCTGGAACTTCAAAAGAAGCAGAATCTGCTCATCATTCAACCATAAAACCCCCCGGTAAGTGTACAGTGTAATGAGTGTTGATTTTTCATCTTTATGTTGCTCCCTTCATAAAACCACACGCTTCCATCAAATCCTGTTCACTGCATTCTCCTCTATGATCCTCCTCTAGACCTTCTTCCGGATAATTCCATCATCAGGATCAGTTTACCATCAGATGACATCAGTCTTGATAAAAAGGTGAGCTAAGCTTTGATTTAAAAAACATATTATTATTATTATTATATTATTATTATTATTATTATTATTATTATTATTATTATTATTATTATTATTATTATTATTATTATTATTATTATTATGCCTGGAGAGCAACATCTGTAGATGTATTAAAATCTCTTCAGTCTCTTCTCTTCCGGGTTGTTTGGACACGTTTGCAGTACCCCCACCAGGGGGCGATGTTTAGCACAATTTCTTGAAGCTGGAGTCAAGCTGTGTGTGAACGATCTCACATTACATGTTCTTAAAGGAAGGATTTTTGACATTCTGACAAAGACGCTCCTTCTTTGTCCTTGATGGAGCATTGCACCAACAGGGAAGTTTGGGAGAAAGTTGACATTATTAGATTTGACCACAAGTCATAGCAAGGTAGTGACTTTATATCCTTTAGAAGCACATAATAATGAAGTTGTGGTCACATTTATTATTTATGACTTATTGGAACAACTAGATTTCCTGATATTTGGTTTGGCTACTTCTTCTTCTCCTCCTCTGACAGAATTCTGATTGTTTACCATTGCACGGAGAGATACTTTGGCACATTTGAAGACACCGTCACCAATATTGCCAGTCTGAATACCCCAAAGTGGCTGCCCATAAAAAGGATATGCTGAGGTCCATTGGCAAAGCAGTGAGGGACATGGACGGGATGAAAGAGGCGTGTGCTGCCCTGAGCAGGCTGTGTGAAAAACTCAACATGGATCCTGATAACTTCAAAGTATGCAGCAGATGTTCGGAAATCGCTGATCCTTCAAACCTCCATGCAGATGGCATTCATCATGCTTTTGTTTTATCTGCAGCTGCTGGCAGACTCCATCACCAGCGCCTGCAATCTGAAGAAAGCCTTGACCCCTCAGGTCCAAGCAATCTGGCAGAAGTTCCTGTCTGCTGTGGTGGAGGCCGTGAACAGTCAGTACAAATGAAACATGAAGGAAAACCAGAGTGAAGTAAAGCTTAAAATAATGAAACCCAGGTTGGAATTGTGTATGTTAGATTATCTTTTGCTTTGATTCTTCTGGCTCTGTTTTATCATCACCTTATTAACCTAAAAATCGGCTTTTAATTTATTAAAGTGTTTTTATTAAACCATTTTTTAAAATGCTTTTAACTTTCAATTCCTATTTTTAGCATTTAACCAAAGATACAACCCAACCACCTCAGAAAAACAACTTTTTAATTTACAATTGTGTCATTTTAAAACCGTTCCATGGTAGAATATTAACAAAAAATAAGGAATTACTTTGTAACTATAATTTTTAAAATGTGTGGCTTGTTAAAGAAATCAATACATTTTGATAACAGTCAAAAAAATAAATGGTTTTCATTTTTGATTTCATGCAATGTGTCCTTTTGTCCACAAGAGGGCTCTCTAATATTGTAGAATGAGTTTTACTAAACTCGAGGACTTAAAATTGCATCGCTTTTTTTTTTTTTTTTTTTTTAGGAAAACGAAAGTTACCTTTTTTGTAATTCAAATTTTTTTATAAGATTAAGTCAATGTAAAAAAAAACTGAAGTGTCTTGCTAAAAGTTTTCAAAACTAAGACTTTGTGGGAAATAAAAAAAAGCAAAGTAAATCATATTTGTTATGTTATAATATTTTTTTAATCTCTCTAAAATTAACCAATTTTAGTTTCTTTATTCTTGTGAAAAATATGTATTTTGAAAAAATTTAAGGTAGAAGTACAGAAGGTTAAGGGTAACCTAACTTAAATTGTGTAAAAATGAAGATTTAATTTCACTGGATGAGGCTTAACTACAGTCATATTTACTGTTTGAAAACTTAATATATCCCCCATAAAAAGATTTTTCTTTTACAAATAATAGTTAATAAGTCAAAACATTCTTTGTATTCAAAATTTGTTCCTTGGTGATAAATGAAATGACATTAAACAGACAAAGAGAATCTTAAATTTTTAATAGGAAAAAAAAAAGTGAGGGTGGATCACCTGTGAATCTCTGCCCCCCAGAAAGTTAGATAAATCCTTGATTGAAGTGGGACGTATCAAACAATACAATGAAACTGAGTATAAGGATAATCGATTTCTGCATCCTAAAGAGAAGCTGTAGTTGCACTGAGCACTATCTTCTCCTCCGAGCGGCGCCGCCCATGTTCAGATAAGAGAGAAACTCACCAGACCTAAGAAAGAAATAATTAAGCTCAATCAGAATGTTGGTATCAACTGATAAACCAGAATTAAATAATTACGACTTCAGATTTTCAATCACTTTTCCTGAACTCTTAAAGACATAAAATGAAACATTTTCAATACACAGACCAAAGAATACAGTTTAATATGATCAAAGTGATGCGTGTTCGGGTTTCATTTTGGTTTTATATGTTACTTGTTTCCAGTTTGAGTATCTCTTACAAAAAATCTATCTATTTTTTAAATAATGCAATGAAATTCTTTCAGATTAACATTTCTTATTGCATATATATTTGCCCGATCTGGAAATGTTCTATTTTTCTGAAAAGAATCCCTTTCAGTAACTTCTGTTTAAAAGTAACTTTTGTCAGACTCCTGTTTGGGTTTTGCATGCTAACAGCTCCGAATGGCAGAGACACATGTGATGTGTTCTCCCTTTATCTCCTGCGAGCGGTACATGACATTTGGAAGTTTTCCAAACTCTCACATATCTTGAAGGTGGCTCTGGTGTGCCCATGCCCCGCCGCATGTATAAAAAGACCCTGTTTGTGAACGGATCTTCAAACCGAACAATCATCAGGCAGGATGAGTCTCACAGCTAAGGACAAGGAAGTCGTCAAGGCCTTCTGGGCCAAAATGTCTTCCAAGGCAGACGATGTTGGAGCCGATGCTCTGTCCAGGTAAATATTAAGTTCCCAAAACACCATCCTACATTTTCTTTACTAAAATTCACTTTTTTTTTTTGTTTTTTAGGATGCTGGTGGTGTACCCCCAGACCAAGACCTACTTCTCCCACTGGAAGGACCTGAGTCCCGGCTCTGCCCCAGTGAAGAAGCATGGCAAGACTGTGATGGGAGGAGTTGCTGATGCTGTGGCCAAAATCGACGACCTGACAGCTGGTCTCTTGAGCCTCAGTGAGCTGCACGCTTTCACCCTGAGAGTGGATCCTGCCAACTTCAAGGTATCTAACCCTTCCTGAAAGAAATGTTTGGGCTGCATGGAATTGGAATTGAAATTCTGGAGTATGCTTTTTCCCTTCACTTTTTTCATCATTTGATTGAATGTGAACACAAACTCTTAGGCTTAAACTATCCTCAAGACTGCGAGATGATTTTTAAGAGGAAATTGATCTTTATTTAAGCTGTTACTGTCCAGTTTTATGACAGATCATCTATTGTGGGCTATTAACAGCCTGTTTGTATTATTACCTTTTTAAATGTTTTTTACACTGTTAGATCTATCGAAACTTCAATTCCCCATTCAAGGTTTTCAATTTGTTTCAGAAAACCTGTAATATGCTCACTTTATGCACTAAATGATGGTGTGACATCTTCACAGATTCTCTCTCACAACATCCTGGTTGTGCTGGCCACTTTCTTCCCTGACGACTTCACCCCTGAGGTCCATGTGGCCCTGGACAAGTTCCTGGGAGCCTTGTCCCGCGCCCTGTCTGAGAAATACCGGTAAACCGGGAGCAGGAGCAGCCGCAGAGGATGGACACCCAAACATGCTTCAATGTACTCCGTCACTGCTAACCTAAATAAAAGACCAAATGCAAAAAAAGTGTCCACTTGTCTTTAAGTGTCAGATTTTACAGATGGAGTCCTGAATGAATGTGAGCAAAAAGGATACATTTCTGTTGGAAAATTCTGCTTTTTTAAGTAATCCAGCTTCGTCCAAAAATGATACTTCATAGATTGATCAGTGACTACAATATCTCTTATGGCTGAATGTGAGTGTGTAAGGCCCTGCGACGGACAGGTAAACTCCAGAGATACCCCACTTTTTCCTTGAACTAGCTGGGATTGGCTCCAACAACTTCTGTGGCCCTTCACAAGATGAAGCACATTAAAAAGTGGATGGATGGCTTTGTAGTAGTGATGGGCAGATAAAGCTTTCTTTAAGAACTGAAGCCTCTCTTCCAATTGGTTCACTCCTGAGCAATGCTTCATGAAGCTTCATTTGCTCTCGGGGGACATCTATTGGACACAGAAAATAACAGCAAAATTTAATCTGTGGCATTTTAAAAAAAAAAAAGCCCATGACTAAACTTATCAGCAAAATAAAGTTCACAAAACACGTGCATTGCTGAATACTTTCTCTGTGAATGTTTGCTTATGTATTTATACAAATATTCAACTTCTTGGCCATTTCATTCCTTTTGGGGTCACAGGGGTTCTGGAGCCTAACCCAGCTACTGATGTTTGAAGGCAGGGTTCACCCAGGACAGGTCACCAGTCTGTTGCAGGGCCTGAATCACACACACATTCACTCCTGGGGGCAATCTATAGTCACCAAATAACTTATGAGGCATGTTTTTGGATGGTGGGAGGAAGCCGGAGTCCCCAGTGAAAGCCCAAAGCATGCACAGGGAGAACATGCAAACTTCACACAGAAAGATCCCCAGTTGGTGTTTCTGTTTCAGATCCCCCATCCAGGATTTGAACTGGGGCCTTCTTGCTGTGAGGCAATAGCTCTAACCACTGCGCCACCGTGCAGCCTTGATATGACCAAAATTAAAAAAAAAAAAAAATTCTCATCCTTTTTCTCATCGTTGGTCAGACGACACTA
The DNA here is from genome assembly GCA_003999625.1 of Oryzias javanicus. NCBI lineage: Eukaryota > Metazoa > Chordata > Actinopteri > Beloniformes > Adrianichthyidae > Oryzias > Oryzias javanicus. The sequence goes on from CM012444.1 coordinate 17,675,374, forward strand.
GGCTTTGTTGGGGATTTCTTTGAAAGGCAAGAGGCAAGCATTTGAACAGCATAAAGTTGATAAGATAGACATATAGTTTTTATTCATATATTTTTATTTAACCTTTGTTTTACCAGGAAATCCCGTTGAGACTTACATCTCTTTTTCAAGGGAGACCTGGGCCAAAAGGCATCAACACAAGAGAATAAAATACAGTTAAAACAATTAAAATAGAAATAAAATACAATAACAACAAAATACAGTTAAATACAATTGAAAATAACAACAGGACAATGAATAAAAGGTTAATACTGTAGAGGTAGATAGGTACATAGATGCATAGTCATATAGATAGGATATACATAGATAGGCATATAAGTGGAAATGAAAGGATGAGCATACAGAGGCATATGAAAATACATAGATAGGTGTGTACGTGGATTAGATTGGCATATAGGATTGGCATGTAAGTGGATAGGAACGAATGGGGATATAGGTACATAGGCATATAGATGGAATATACTTAGGTAGGAATGTAAATAGATGGACATATAGATAGGATAGACATATAGATATTCTTGTAGATAGGTATATGTAGGCACATATAGGTCATAGAAACTCCCTAGTAAGCCCTCACTGCCGTCATGACTAACCCTTTCTCCTTTTTAAACATTTCAGAACCTAATATATCATCTTGATTCCTGTGCCATGTACCTGTAACTATAATACCATGCTAGAAAAACAAATCCCTTTTTAAATGTAATATATATATATATATATATTTTTTTTCTCATGGTCAAAGGAAAATTAGGTCATGATTAAAATAATAATTTTAAATGGTGATTATGGATGAATTCAGATTTAATGGGGGCTGGTGCTAAACTGGCAATTTAAAGGGGCTCTAAATGAAAATTCTACTTTTTGAGGTTTAAAGTGCATTATACATTATGCATTAACGCCAAAATGGTATTTTGATCCGCTCATGCATATCCTCTAAAAACCTGCGCTATCTGCAGCAGCCTCCAGACTACAATGAACACACACCCACTTTCTCTGCGGAGCTGTGGTACCGAGGCAGTTATCCCCTGCCTGAATCTGTAACTGACTATAACATTTATCAGATGGTATATAAGTTATTTAAATCTTCCTCTCAATAGACAAAAACTGGCATGGAGGCAGAAAGCTCATCTATATATTTAATTAAATATGTCAAAACTGTCCATGTTAATCATCAAAAATTAACTAACTTAAAATTAGCATTTATTTGAAAAATGTATGTCTGATTGTGACAGATTTAACTCACATTTGATCTTTGAAAAGTCCAAATTTTGTAACTTTTGTCAAATTTAGCTTTAATTTTATTATTTTTACAAACAAATGTAAAATGTTCAACATAACTTTTTCTGGCTTGTTAATTTTGGGCAGAAAGATTTTAAATATATTCTGTATTTTAAAATATAAATATATGTTTTTTTTGTAAGAGGAAGCTACAGAGCCTTGATATAATGCATGTATGCAATTGAATGATTGGATAATTGGAATATGGATAATTTATTATTTAATTTAGGACACAACTGAATTTTTGAAGAGAAATCAGAAGCCCACACTACTGTGCGATCCAAATGTTTAGCTTGTTTGCATAACAATAAAACCACTCAAAAAATGCAATGAATCACACAAACCACACAAACATTTTTGATGCATTTGATCTTTTATTTTGCTTGTCATTGAAACTCAAAGACAGTCTGCCCCTTTATTTTCATACTTTTTATCGATACTTCTCAGACAGAGCGAGGGACACTGCAGCCAGGAACTTATCCAAAGCCACGTGGACCTCAGGAGTGAAGTCTTGGGGGAACATGATGGCCAAAACCACAAGGATGTTGTGAGAAAGAATCTGTCAAGACAAAGGACAATTTAATGATTTTCTTCCTGAAGCACAGAAATGTACAATGTTCCACAAGTCTCTCTCAGTACCTTAAAGTTGGCGGGGTCCACTCTCAGGGTGAAGGCGTGCAGCTCACTGAGGCTCAGCAGACCTGAGGAAATGTCGTCAATTTTGGCCACAGCATCAGCAACTCCTCCCATCACAGTCTTGCCATGCTTGTTCACCGGGGCAGAGCCGGGGCTCAGGTCCTTCCAGTGGGCGAAGTAGGTCTTGGTCTGGGGGTACACCACCAGCATCCTAAGAAACAAAACAGAATATGTAATCTGACAAAACTTGTAACTAAACTTCCTGGGAGTAATCTGTACCTAGACAGAGCGTCTGAGCCGATGGCGTCTGCCTGTCCAGACACCTTGGCCCAAAAGGTCTTGACTGCTGCCTTGTCCTTAGCGGTCAGACTCATCTCGAATCTTCTTTTGAAGGTTGTGATAAATGCGAACATTTGAAGGGTTTTTATGTATGAAACTGCCCAGAGACACACCCACGCCGCGTCAGATATGATCACTTTGAAGGCGTTACATCTACTGAGAGATAAAGAATAAAATGACATTAAGGTCTGAAAAAAAATGCAAGTTATCTTTTATTTTTATTTTTCATAGGGATCTACACTTTGAATTAAAAAATGAACTGAAATTTTTCTTGAAAATGGTTCAGCTACAAAATAAAAAGAGGTTTTTTTTTTTTTTTAAATTAGTTGCCCTTCATAAAAAAAAAAAATCCTATTAAATTTGAGATTTGTTTCATTGAGAAACATTTTAAGCGTCTTTTGGGACTTCACAACAAATTGAAGTTCCAAAAGCAGTTTTTCTTGTCTTCCAAAAATAATAAAATCTAATCACTAAAAAAAAGCAAATATTTTAAAACATAACTTAATAAGATAAAAATTTGTACATTTTTAATGTAAAAAAATGACAATTAGATATTTCTCTTTTAATTGTTCCTGTTTAACGGGTAATAATAAATTCCTAAAATCGAATCCCTTTTGAATCTGTTTTAGGTAAGTTGAAAAGTAGTGTAGAAATAAAAAGTGATTTAGATGAGAGGATTTTACAAAACAAAAATTTTGACCTCAAATTTTTTTTAAATTTAGTCTTGTTCGTCTTTTTTTTCGAACATACATTCAGGTTAAATTAAAAAAAAAAAAAAGTTTAACACATGAAGTCTCAAATTTTTCACAACTACGTAAATGTCCAAAAAAGTCATAAAATTTGAAATTTTTTCCCCATTAAATGAACAGTTTATGGGTGGACACCTTTTTAAATGTTAAATCAATACATTGTCAGCTCTGTGTCCACCTCCACCCATCTGATAACAATGGGAGGAGCAGAAATGTATTCTTTAAAAGCTAAAAGAACCGTCTGACCATCCAGGACAAGTTGATTAACCGATCAAGCCAAAATGGTCACCTGGACAGACTTTGAGCGTGCGACCATCCAAGACATCTTCTCCAAGATAGATTATGATGTCGTGGGGCCTGCTGCTCTCTCCAGGTGAACCTTGAAATCTGCTAGATGAATGTTATTCTCCCTTTTTCTGTTTTTGCAATCACTTTGTTTCCCCTCAGGTGTCTGATCGTCTACCCCTGGACTCAGAGGTACTTCGGCAGCTTCGGGAACCTCTACAACGCCGCTGCCATCAGCTCCAACCCGAGGGTCGCGGCGCATGGAAAGGTTGTTCTGGGGGGCTTGGAAAAGGCTTTGCGGAACATGGATGACATCAAGCAGGCCTTTGCAGATCTGAGCGTGCTGCACTCCGAGAAACTGCAAGTGGATCCAGACAATTTCAAGGTGAAGCTTCATTCGCTGGAACAATGCTCCTGTGCTGCTTTAATCTGCTTCAGGCCTAATGTTTGGATGTGTTTTTTTTTTTTTTTTTGCAGCTCCTGGCCGACTGCCTAACCATTGTAGTTGCCTCCCAGCTTGTAAAGGCTTCACACCAGAGGTCCATGCAGCTTTTACAAAGTTCCTGGCTGTGGTGGTGGCAGCTCTCAGGAAGCAGTACCACTAGAGTACCACTGCAGAAGCTAAAATCTGTCTCTATTTCTGTCTTTCATGAGATGCTGCATAAATAAAACGATCTAAATATGTTTTTTGCTTCCATTACTTTTAAGGATTGGTAATTCCTGTTAAAGTCATGAACACAAATATGCATCACTGTCATGTGATGTAAATGCAAATTATTAAATAAAATCATGGCACACATAAAATGTTTACAATATTTATTTAGTTAGAGCTGAAACTTAGAGCTAAAAGTGACCTTTTCTTGAAATGGATCTGAATTGAATGGCAACCAGAAAAGTACCTCCAAGTCATGTATTTAAATTTAATAAATTATACAAGAAAAAACAGATTTCTAACACTTTTATTATTTATGTAAAAATACTATAAAGATAGATTTAGAAGAGATTTTCACAAAATCATAAACTCATTTTGTTGATTCTTTAGATATAGTTTTAGCTGTCTTGGCTTACAGTTCGTTACAAAAAACCTTATAGATGGCAGGAAGGCAGAAAAAAATATTTATAATATCTGAAACATGCATATTTTTACCAGAATGCTTTTCCCAAATTCTGAATGTTTAAATGTTTTGAAATATTCTTCTTTAATTGATTATTTCCTCTTAGAAGTTTCTTATTTTTAATTCCATTTTATACAACATTACAGACTACAATTACATGTTTTTGATTATTATGTATTTTTTTTCCTAGAAATTCTTCATAAACAGAAATTAAATTATATTTGTTTGAACCTCTTGTTGTGTTTGTGTTTAAAAAATGTCAAAAGTAAAAGCATGCATTAGAATCTCCCCATGACAAACAAAATTGATTTTTTTTCTGACTATAAAGATGTTAAACTGTTTAATTCTACATGTTCTTTTTATCACTTTAGTAACTTTGATCATTTAATTGTTTGTTTTATTTTCTCAGTTTTTAAAAGAAAATGGAACTTTGTCAAGCAACATCAGGGTCAAATATTAACAAGCTTTGGACCAAAATTGTGTCTGTTAAGATGCAAAGTGTGGAAGCCATGTGGGTAAAACTACATTTTAGATTTAGTGCTGCAAATAAAACAAATTATAAACTCTATTTTGGTTCAGATAGCTTCCCAAATTGTCTTTTGAACAAGAAAAATATTCAACATAAAAGATTCCAAATGCAAAAGCAAGTTATACATTTTATCTGACATGTTGTTTTTTTTTTTTTGGTTTGCAAAAAAGTGACAGATTTCAACAATATCATGCATAAAAAAGTAATTTAAACACGTTTGAAACGGTTGGCCTCAGACACAGACGGAGCTGCTGGCGCACCTTCATCCTGCGCTCAGCAGATTTGTTTCTTTCTGACGTCAATAAAGCCTAAGATTGATCCACATTTGCTCATATCTCCCTAAATGCTCAGCTTCGCCCTTTTCTTGAAGGGGATAAGAAGTTGGACGTAGACTGATCCAACACACCCTCTGTTAACCATCTTGACCAACAGTCACGTGGATTTTTTTTTTACTAAAAACAATTTTGTGTGCATCAGGAAAAAAAAAATTAGCCCAAAGATAAAACAATTACTTACAATCTGACGTTAAAAATACCAAAAAATGTCCTTGAAAAATCAATAATTCTATGTAAAAAAAATATATATATATATCAAAACTCTTTTGTTTGATTAAAAGAACATATTTTTAATTAAACTGTCAGTAACCAAAGACACTAGTATAACATTTCAAAACATCATTTTTTGTGACATGCAAAAAAAAAAAACAAATAAAAAAAGCAGATTACTTATTGTAAACTTTAAAAAATGAGTTCCACAGAAGAAACTCACTTGTTGTATGGACTGTATTTGTTGTTTCAATGAAACTGTATCAAGTTAAACCTGATGATGCTTTAACTATCAAAAATAGAAATTAGGTAGGAATTTCACATTTAGACGTCTGCGATCTGCAATCCAAAAATTGGAGATAAAGTTTATTTACAAGCTATGGTAAGATCCCAACTGGCCCGGTAAGCATTCTTCCTTCTTGATTTAATAAAATTTTAAAAAGTATTCCATATTTTACAAATAATATAAAGTAAAAATAATAAGTAAAATAAGCAATAATGTGTTCTGCTTACTGACAATCAATCAGATGTTTAAAAAGTAAATGTGGAATTCCTCAAGAAAGTTGTTTGGGACCCTTTGCATTTAAAGCATCTACTAAAAAATATATTCAGAAAAGCCTGTATGCTCTTAAAATACGTTTTTTTTTTTCCCCTACTGGACATTACACAGTTATTACAATGCAATGGATACTGATAAACAAGCCAATCAATATGTGAATCATCAGAAGGCACTCACTTAGACAACACAAATTAATGAGCTGACATTTCAAGACAAATAAACCAATTTAATCTAAAAAATATTTTTTTACTTTAAAACATGGAAAGTTTAAAAAGCTGTAGCTCATCTGGATTGTTGTATAGTTCTATAGTCTTTTGTTTGTAGCGTTACAAGATGAAAATCTGGCAAAAACTTCCTCTGAAGGAATCATCATCTTTGTTTCAGCATAATTAAAAACGAACAAAGTGCTGTGCGTTATAAATATAAATATAATAAAACAAATATATTTCAGATTTTTTACATTTTATCACAGGTCCACAGAATCTGGGACAAAAGAGAGATTTTTTGTTATTAAATATTTCATATCTGCCCAAATATTAAATATTATATAAAACTCCACTTTGGATTCAGCTGAATTAAAAATTGACTAATTTAAAAAGGAAACAAAATAAATATTCTTAAAAATTGCAATTTAAAAAGGAAACAAAATAAATATTCTTAAAAATTGCAATCTTCAAAGTAAAATCAAGACATCATTTATTTTTAAAACAAGTAGGATATGCATATAAAACACTCTTCTATTAATTGTGTTATCATTACTGATTAAAACCTTGTGAAGGTGCCATTCGTGTTGTAGTTGTGTTGTTTAAAGTAGACCGCAGAAATAAAGTGTAATAAAGCTAACTTGCGTAATAAAATAATTTAAAATTATTATTAAAATATATAAAAAATGTAATGTTTGTCAACATGTAGTCATTTTTTGATTCAGCAAGAGTGTTAGTCATATTTATTTGTATCTGATGGAAACAGTCATATTATCTGTAAATAGTGTGCAGTAACATTTTTCATGAACCCGAATGCTGAGGGAAAGTTTTTTTTAAACTTTAGGGTTTTAATAGATTATTTTAGCAGTTATTTTACTATTAGGAAGGAAACTATTTGTCCAGAAATGACTAGGAAATCCAAATGCAATGTAGAAAAAGTTCTTTGTTATTTCGGACTACTTTCTTTACAATTTTTTAATCAAATTATTATTTAATTTGTTTAGGACACTGTTTAAAAAAGCAAGTTTTGAAAAAAATATTTTTTTTAGGCTTTTGTGACTAGCCAACAGTTGATATTTCGGTTTAAATAAAAATAAAGTGTTCATAAAGTCTCTTGATTTTCCAAACAGACTTATTCAAAGACATAGCTGGTTGCTGTTCATGTTTATTGATTTATTATTCAGAATTTTCAGAACAAGTCATGTGACGGTCTTCTGTCTAGTGGTACTGCTTCCTCAGGGCAGCAACCACCACATCCAGAAACTTCTGGAAAGCGGCGTGGACGTCAGGCGTGAAGCTTTTCCCCAGGTGGGAGGCGACCACAATGGTCAGGCAATCCGCCAGGAGCTGCAGAGATAACATTGGTTACAAAGCAGCAAAAGCATTCGAACAGAGATCAGTAAAAAAAGAAGATTCTGCATCACCTTGAAATTATCTGGATCCACTTGCAGCTTCTCGGAGTGAAGCACGCTCAGATCTGCATAAGTTGGCTTGATGTTGTCCATGTTCTGCAGAGCTTTTTCTAAGCCCCCAATGACCACCTTTCCATGCGCCGCAACCTTGGGGTTGGAGCTGATGGCAGCGGCGTTGTAGAGGTTCCCGAAGCTGCCGAAGTACCTCTGAGTCCAGGGGTAGACGATCAGACATCTGAGGGAAGATGAAGGAAGCATTACTCCTCATTCATGAACAATTTCCTTCTTTGGGGCAAATTGACTTTGAAGCGTCAAAGCTATTCCAAATAGTTGAATTTATTATAAAAAAAAGAGTGCAAAAAAACTGCTAAAATTAAGAGATTACACTCACCTTGAAAGAGCCGCCGGCCCTACGACATCTTTATCAATCTTGGTGAAGATGTCCTGGATGGTGGCACGCTCAAAGTCTGACCATTTGACCATTTTGGCTGGGGTTTGTTCCACTTGTTGTGCGTGGATTGTGGGTCTGTGATGTGCACCTTTTAAAGGGGAACCTTGAGCTCCTCCCAAAGCTGTCAGAAAGGTGGAGATGAACTGGCGGTTGGCCAAACCCTGATTTATGATCAAAAGATAAGACCAACTGAGTAGCGCTTGCATTTGAATAAATAAATAAGATAAACTGTCAGTCTGAGCTTGTAAACAAAGTAAGTTAATTATTGGATTCCTCCATCAACTCAACAGCATTAACTTCATTATTAAACATGAATTTGTTTGAATCAATAATCCTGATCTCTGTGCATAAAAGCAAAACCCCGACTGAACTAAAGCTAAAAAAGTCAAATATTTCCAGGATTTATTTTAATTTTTAACATTTTATTTCAGGGGTAATAAAAAAAAAAAACACTGTCTTTGCAAAATAAACATTAAATTTATTGTTCTGACCCTCCTGCAGTACAGAAAGTATATTGAATTTGAGCTACAAAGCAGAAAAAATTGGAAAATTGCTTTAAAAACTGGAAAAATAAGGGATAAGTGAACTCTAACTATTCTTGATTATTGCTTTAAAGACTCCAAAGCATATTTTCATCCATTTACTAATAGTTTGTGTGGGTAGCTTTTGAAAATTATGTAAATCTGCCCCTTTCTTATTTTTGTTTTGCTCTGTAAAGACAACCATAACATTTCATTTATTTATTTTTTTTTTTTTACATTCCCACATCTATTCCTTAATTATGTTGCTCAATAAACATTGTGTTGAGGGAGAAATATTGTGCACAGGAACATAAATACCTTTGCTAAAATACTGAAAGTTCTGGAATTTGGCTTCTGCTTTTTTCTGTTCCAATGACGTCATTGGTCTATCTGATGCTGCCTTGAGTTTATCGGTTGACCCAAACGCTGATGTCCTGCAGATTGTCCGGGTGTGTCCGGCCTTCTTTCCCGCATAAAACCCCCTCACGCTCTGCTCTCATCACGCCATTCAGAGCCGGACCTCAAAATGAGTCTCACAGCTAAAGACAAGGACGCCGTCAGGACCTTCTGGGCTAAAATCTCAGACAAGGCGGATGACGTGGGCACAGATGCTCTCTCCAGGTAGGAGCGACCTCAGACTCACAGGTGTGCTCTTATCGTTTTGCTTCCACTTGTTCACCAGTGTTTTCCTGTTTTCCTCAGGATGTTGGTGGTGTACCCCCAAACTAAGACGTACTTCGCCCACTGGAACGACCTGAGCCCCGGCTCTGCTCCAGTAAAGAAACATGGGAAGACTGTCATGGGGGGAGTTTCTGAAGCGGTGGGCAAAATCGACGCTCTATCATCAGGTCTGCTGAGCCTCAGTGAGCTGCACGCCTTCACCCTGAGAGTGGACCCTGCCAATTTTAAGGTGAGGATGTTCCCTAACTCATGATAAATTATTAAACATGCATGTGCTGAGCTTGCTTTGTATTTTCACAGATCCTCGCTCATTGCATCCTGGTGGTGCTGGCCATGATGTTCCCCAGCGACTTTAGCCCAGAGGTGCATGTGGCCATGGACAAGTTCCTGGCTGCTTTGGCTCTGGCTCTGTCTGAGAAGTACAGATGAGCGGGAAAATGCGAGCATGCGCAGAAGTTCTCTGTCTGAATCTAAATAAATGATTTCATGCAGTTTACCTTGAGTCTTGTTTTACTTTGATTTTCAAAATAAAATACATAATAATAAAAAAAAAAACATAGGCTATATCCAAAGTTCCTCCCTACTCTAGAACAACTAATATACTGTATCAGGATTCTCTGGAATTTAAGTCAGACACAATGACCATTTGTTAGCTTTTTTTAAACAGCAAATTTGACATCAGACATTACCTATAGTAAAAACCTAAAAAAAAGTATATATTTTTTTTATAAATCCACCATGTCCTGATGACAAAAACTTTGATTTTTTCTGAAAAATAAGTTAGAATAAATGTTTTTTCACATTAAAAATCATTCAAAAACAATGCATTGTGGTCTATTTTTGGCAATCTAGTGAGCATTGATGCACATGGTTTTTTGCAGAGACTTCTGGGAAATTTTTTGGACACTCAGTTTTGGAATTGTACATTCAAACAGTTTTAAAGAAATGGCAAACACACTACATGGTGCACCAAACATCAAACCATTGAGTTCAGTGTCAAGAGGATAAACTTTTAACCAATAACATGAAACACTTCAAAATAATCACGCCATTTACTTTCACTTTAAAAATGTAAATGGCAAATAAAGTTAAAAGTTCTTGAAATGTGTGATATATTTCAGTTGTTACCTGTTTTGCTGAATCACTTTGTAAATGGTTTGATCTAATAAGAAAATGAAATAAGCTATAAAGCGGTTTTTGATCCACCATTTAGATTGTTTATATCCTCATGCATTTGAATTCACATTTGGAGTTTTTGACATTAGGCCAGAGTTGAAAATGTATTTACTATAATTATTAAAACAAAATACATAAGTGTAACTGTTTCTATTTCTTTGTTGCTGATGAGTGATATGGTGGCAAATACAAAAAAAAAAAAAAGAAAAAACAGAGGATACCTCAATGATTTTTCTCTTTATTGACCATGCTTCTTCCCCTAACTGGACTCGGGGCTCAGGTGTATCAACAAAGATCTTATCACTTTGGTAACAACCCAGCTTCACATCCACTCTTGTCCAATCAGGCGCCTTCACATGTGAGAGGAGTGACTGTGAAACCATCAAAAAGCTGCAATGAAATAAATTTCTGCATTAAGTCTGTAAACAAAGACTTCTCCAAACATTCTTTGTAGAACAAAGAGAACACAAAATTCATCACCATGGCCGAGTGGACGCTGAGCGTAGCGTCATCACATCCCTGTAGGGCAAGATTGATGTGGGTGAAACTGGACAACAGGCTCTCACCAGGTGACCCCTTCATTTACTAATTGTCATTTGTCCCACTCACTTGGTTTTATGTGACTTTTTATTCTGGGTTTTATGTGAATGTGTGATTGTAGGTTTCTGATTGTGTACCCCCGGAATCAGAGACACTTTGGTTCATATATCAACCAGTCCACCAACGCCGCTATCCTCGGAAACCCCAAGGAGGGGCAGCATTGAAAGGTTGTGATGAGTGGGCTTGAGAACACTGTGAAGAACATGGACGAGAACACTTACGCCAAGCTCAGTGTCATGCACTCTGAGAAGCTCCAGGTGGATCCTGACACCTTCAGAGTATGTCGTCAATGCCACGTTTATTTATGTTTTTTTTACAACAACCCCTGTTCTGAACCCACAATCTCCCCTCTTGCTTCCAGGCTCTGGCTAATAGTAAATCAACCCAAAAGTCGGGTTGAATAATAGCAATAGTTAATAGTGTAGTTATACTGCTAATTCCCTGGACTCTAATTAAATTAAATTAAATTAAATTAAATTAAATTAAATTAAATTAAATTAAATTAAATTAAATTAATTAAATTAAATGAATGAATGAATGAATGAATGAATGAATGAATGAATGAATGAATGAATGAATATTAAAGTAAGTAAGTAAGTAAATAAATAAGAAAAGTAAGTCCACTTTTTTAGATTTGTTAGAGATTCACAGGAATTTTGGTTTACTTATTTTTGACGAGAGAAAGAAAAAGTTGTAACTCCCTTCAAAAGGCAAAATGTTGGTACAGAAGTGAGGATTTAATGGTCATGAATTTCTAGAAGTATCATTTGATTCAAAGATGGTGAACAAAGATAGTGATGGACAGATTGATAGATGAGGTTAGACAGAAATCTCCTAGACAATAGAGACAACATCTGGGTTATGGGGAGCAGAAGTGAACAAAGTGCACGATTATAGGTGCTTTCAAGTGGTTGACATGTGCAAGAAGGGTGGAGCAGGAGGAGGAAGGTGTGAAATGTGTTACAAAAAGACTATCAGCAAGAATTAAAGGAAAAAAATATGAAAGGTGGTGATGGGCGCAGTGATGCTTTGTGGCCACAAATGATTGAAGGGAAAATGATAAGAAGTGGGGTTTAATCCTTACAATCGTATATATTATTTTAAAGAAGCAAAAACTAACATTAAAACACGAAAAAATATATTAAAAAATATAATAAATAAACAATCCAGCAAAGCTGGGCGGAACCTTTGACCAACGTCTTTTCGCCTAGCCGAGCAATTTTAGAGGTGACACAAAACAATCTCAGCATTACCAGATGGATGAGTGGTAAAAAACAAGCTTACTTTCACAAATGCAGAGTCGATATTTTTTTGTTATATGTTTCTATTCCTATACGAGACTCTATTTAAACAAGCCAGAAGTTGTTGTTTGTGTTTTTGGAAAGTGGTAACCGCCGTAAGATTAGCTAGCATGCTAACATGATGCCGAGCCCTTCAGACAGGTTACCGGACGAGCGGGGGTCCATGTATAGTCAGTCCCAGAGTAACGCAAACTCGAGTGGAGACAAAACAAGTCCCATCAGCGTTATCCTGGTCAGCTCTGGCAGCAGAGGGAACAAACTTCTCTTTCGCTACCCATTCCAAAGAGTCGCTGAAAGTCCGTCTTCTCTCACAGGTAGGAAGGACAGGGACATCATTTCATCACTTAGTCGGAGCTCTCTTCATCTATTATAGTTGACCTTTCACTTAACAAGCCAAACCCACATTACATTAATTAATGTATCCATTCATATCATAGATAGAATGTGTTTTATTTTAATTAATACTTATTCTAGTGCCTGACTATTTCATTTTAGTAGAATATCATGCCTAATATGATGTCAATTTTTAATGAGAAAATGCATCCTTTAAAAGATACAAACACTTATTCTTTGATTTGAATTGTTGACTTGGTAAATCGGTGCAATCGTTGCCTAATCGACTGTGATGGTTTCCCTTAAGCCAAGCAGCGGAATCCGTACGCACTGAACACAAGTGTGGACACGCTTGAAGATCAGGATGGAGACTCCAGGTATGTTTGCTCATCATTGGACATAAATGGTTCCAACATGTATAAGTACGGATGCATACTTTTATTTTATGGATTATTCAAGCAATATTTAGTTTATTCTTAAAGTGGTTTTGTGTGAAGCACCTACGGCTTTTGTGGTACAGACTGCTGAGTCAGAGCTAAGTAATAAGCAGATTATCCTACATTTCTGCTTCTGTTTCTCTGTTTTTCTGCAATTAAATACATATTTTTTGCATTCCAGAGCAATAATAAAGCTGTTTTTTGGCATTTGTGTAAAAAAAAAAAAAAATCTGGATTTGATTTTCCCAGTACTCTGCTTCCTTGGGCTGGGTTCAGAGTTAGATGATTCCACCTATTTCTCTCTACACATAGACGTTAGAATGGCTACTAGCAAAGAGGAGCTCGTTCCCTAAACAGGAACAGTTTCTTCATTTTTATGGAGCTGGTTGAGTTTTGTAACTTCAGACTTGTAGCATGAAGCTGCAAAATCTGTTTGATTTCAACACCTGAAACATCTGGGAGAAATGTTCTCTTTACGACATGCTCTAGCTAGTAGCATCTGAAAAACAGCTTTTTTAACTTTTTTTTTCTTTACAAACATTTTATATGTAGTTACACTTTGTGTTCAGGCAAACTTCCAAATGAGATATTAAAATAAAATAGATTTTGTTAAATGTATTCTGTCATTTGTAATATTTGTTAAAGAAAGTCAAAGTTGGGAAAGAAAAGCAATGGAAGTCAAAGGTTTAATTTTTTTGCTATATTGCCCAGCCCCATTGACTACTTTACCTCTAAATCATAAATTTAAATGAAATCCCCAACTATTGTTGAGATATAACAGTGTTTATGTATAATTACAAAAAAGATCAGAGGATGATGACAAAGAAATTGCTAGAAATTGAGCAGTCTGTTTTAATAATCAAAACTTTATTTTTCTTTAATTTAATTTTACTTTGTTAAGTTACATCTTTTCTTTTTTATTGCTGTATTTCTTTTTTAAATCCCACAGTGTTTCTTCCATAAATAGAACACGAGTGTCTTTTTACTACAGATTAAATCATTTGAGAGAAAATGAAGAACTGCTTAGTGGCTTAATGCTGTGAACGAGTTCAGAGCAGTTTTTTTTTTGTTTGTTTTTCCACATCACATGTTTGCTTCAATGTCCATTTGATGCTGTCAGCCCAACCATGTGTTGCATTTTCCCTTTTGTTTGCTTTTTTTCTTCTTTTTTTGTGGCCCAATTCCCGTTTCAGGGAGCAATCTCCTCTTACTGACGAACAGTTGGTAGCAGGGTAAGACCAAACATTATCAACCACCTTCCCTTTGCTTAGACCAACCCTTTCTTTTTATCCCTTCTTTTCTATGTTGTGCTCTTTATGGATCTCCAACCTTGATCAAAAAAAAAAAAAGTTGAAACAACACTCAGATTACGTTCATCAATTTTAAAACTTGTCGTAATTGACTCTTATTCTCTAAAACAATTATATGAAATCCAAAAAAAGGGAATTTGTTTGAAAAATTAAGCAAATATTACATTGTTTTAATTATGGTGGTGGATTGCCAAAGTAGTAAATAAATATTTCCTGAACGTTAACACTTTAATTTATACCCCTTTTTTTACAGCATGAGTTACTTAAATCAAACCAGCATGAATCTTTCACGTCTAATTTATAAACCGGTTGCACAAATTTTATTTTTTTCTGCCAGAAATTTTTTTCCTTCACTTTCCTCTCCTCTAGTGACACCAGTTTTTCTCATCATCGTTACTTTAAATGTCTCCTCTGATGGTCTAATGATGCTGGTTAATGCCACCCTTTCTCAGAACATTGCAACTGTTAGCACACAGCTAATTCCAAAGCTCCCACTTTTTTTCTGGCTACTCCCGTATGATTATCTTTAATTGAAAGATTCTCAGTTTTGACTCATTCAGTCGGTTTTTCCTTCTTCAAGGTTCTCTGACATCATCCTCGCCACCATCCTGGCCACCAAGTCCGACATGTGCGGGAAGAAGTTTGAACTGAAGATTGACAACGTTCGATTTGTGGGCCATCCGACCCTTCTTCAGCATTCTCCCATCATCCAGGTGAGAGAAATAAACAGATGAATTTATCCTTTTTTTTTTACACCTGATCATTATCAGTCAGTGCTTTTACAGTTTAGCATTATTTATAGGTGGATAAACTGTGATAAAAATGTTTTGTTGTTGAATTACAGACAAGAAATGTTAAAAGTAAGTATTGAACCAATAGGTTGAGCCTTAAATAGGAAAAAGAGAATTTTGTTGCCTCATTTGTTGTTTTCTTGCCTCATGTTAAATATATGATCGTCCTGTTTTTCACCCTCTTTCTCCCCCATCTGGTGAAAAATATGCATAAGCCTCCCAGAGGTGGAGAACATAGGACTTTGTAAAGCATTTAAAATAGAAAAAATAATAATCTTTAAAATTTTTTTTTCTAAGAAATTTAGTGTGAATTATAATCTTTATGATATATTAAATTTAATGTTTATTACTGTCAAAAATAGATTTTTTTTAATGTTTTATTGTGAATTTGGTTGTTTAGTAACAGATAAGAAGCTGACTTGTGTAAATCTTAGTTGTGTTTTGTTGCAGAGTTTTTAATTTTTTTCTATAAACTTTATTTTACTTTAATACTTTAGTTTTTACTTAAGGAACTTTTTGAGTTTTTTGTTAGTCTTTCAACATACCAAATATATGAAAATAAACCCTAAGAATATCTCCTTAAAATAATTTCTCTATCCAAAGAACAATAAAAAAAAATGTATTTGACTTAATAAAAAGTTGTTATAACATTTATTTAAACCATCATTTGTTCTGTTCAGTTTTTAATGTGTCATTGTGCTTTTTCCTACATTTTTATACATAACTTCATACATATGTGTAATTTTTTTATATTACATAGTAGGAAGACATCAAATGTTTTTAGGAAAATAGTATTTTTTTTCATTTTCAGGTTGGACGTTTCAGAGTCAAATAATTATGAAAATCAATGTTTCCTTTAATTAATATCTAGAAATGTTTTTATATATTCAAACTATTTTTATGCTTTTTTTTGCAGGTTTCTAAAACAGATCCTTCGCCTAAGAGAGAGCTCCCCACCATGATCCTATTTAACGTGGTGTTTGCTCTGAGGGTAAGAAGAAAAAAGCTTGTAATTAAAACAAATAAATTATATTTTTTGAGACATTGGGAAAGTTTTTCAGAATTCTAGATACTTTATAATATTTGGTTTATTTTGGTTGCTGATGGATAGGACACAACTTTTTTTCCCCTAATCTATAGTCTATGAATGAGGAGGGTGAAAAGGAAGCGATAACACGCCACTATCTCTGACAGCTTAAGGAGGCGGGGGCCTATAATTCCGCCTAATCATGCTACCCAACAAGGCACAACCCTGTTTCTGCCCATGCTGAGTCATGATACTCAGAAAGCTGTGGTGGTTCAGATCAGGCAGAAAGTGCTCAGTCATGTTTTGTTCAGTGTCTGCCCAGTAAACTATATTATCTGCACTAATAATGTTTATTTAAAAAAAAATATAGTTATTTCTGGGTTAGATGAAAATTCCACACAATTATTGCTTTATTTTAATTTTGAAATTATCTTTGGACTGAGCACAAAAGTGACCAAAATTCAGTATCAAACCATAATTTTGAAAAGAAGAACAACTTTAACTTAAATGTTGTCTTGGGTTTGCCAAGAATTTCTATATAACTCACATTTTATCAACCTGACATAAACGATTAAAATAAAATTTACCTTATTTTTTATTAGACTTGTACTACACTAAGCCACAGTAATGAAAAGTTTGGAATCTCAATGATAATTCTTGTTTTCATTCTTCATAAGGCAAACGCCGACCCGTCAGTCATCAACTGCATGCACAACCTGTCTCGGCGCATCGCCATCGCTCTTCAGCACGAGGAGCACCGATGTCAGTACCTGACCCGTGAAGCCAAACTGATGCTTTCTGTTCAAGATGAGATCACCACCATGACTGAAAGTGAGACTTCTGCTGTGTTCACCACAAAGCACACCACTTAACAAGATTATATAGACATATAATGGTTCTAGATTGAAATGTGTTTGTTGTCCTCATGTCAGCAGATGGCAGCCCCAAGTCCCCGTTTAGGCAAATTCTTCCAAAATGTAAGCTAGCCAGAGACTTGAAGGTGGCTTATGACAGGTATGTCAGAATAAATCACTACTCTGTTTTTTATTTATTAAAATAAACTTCAGCAAAACAGTCATAATTAATTTTGATCATTTTTCAGCCTTTGTACAACCGGTGTGGTGCGACTTCATATCAACAACTGGCTGGAAGTTAGCTTCTGTTTGCCACATAAGATCCACAGGATTGGGGGCAACTATTTCCCTCCTGAAGCTTTAGAGCAGAGTCTAAAGGCCATAAGGTATGTCTGAGAGTTTTATACACTCTACATGCTCTCTGTTATTCAAGAATTCATTTAAATAATAATAATATATGCTGAGCTTTTATTGTATAATGAAGCTAGAAGTGACCGCCCATAACTACACATGTTCACTCCACCCATAGACCCTCCTCCTTCCTTAAATTTAGATGTAAAAATAAATAGGCAAAATGATGCTGTTGTGCATCACATTTTTTAAAATAAATTTTATTAATGATTATGAGTGCACATAATATAATTTATAGATTATTTCTTAGTTTTATATCAGATTTATATGTTTTATATTTGTCTTTTTAGCCATCATTGTGTCCTAAATTTATTTGTGACAATTAATTGTGTAATTGTGCTCCCAAGAGAATAGATGAGAAAAAAAAACTTTACTACATTTAATGTATTAAAAAATAATAATTGCTTATAACTTCAATAATAACACTTGCTACAGGTTTTGTTTGGGTTATACTGCCACCTATAGAATGTTCTTTGATATTTTGGACTCTTTTTGTCTTTTTAAGTTTAATTAACACAGATTAATAAATTACTAATGTGTTAATTTTCACTTAAATTAGACAGTTTTGCGAGAAAATCTTTACTTAAACCTATTATTTGTCAGGACTTAAAATAAAGTATAAAGTTAAAGTAATTTTACGCATTTTTTATTTACTCATAAATTTCACTTCTAACCTGCAAAAGCAATACTTTATGTGGAGCTTTTCATTTTTAGATGAATGGATTGAGGTTTTGCTCAGTAAAGTAGACACATGTCTGTGACCCTGCAGGCCTTACCATGCACTGCTGCTGCTGGAGAGTGAGAAAGCCCTCCTCAGCCAGCTTCCACTGGACTGCTCGCCGGCGATGGTGCGTTTGATAAAAACCTGCTCAGCTGTGAAAAACCTGCAGCAACTCGCACAGGACGCTGACCTGGCCTTACTTCAGGTGCAGAATATTCACAATTTCATCTTTCATTGCAAGTTTTCTTATATTTAGAACTACAGAGTTTACTGACTGACTTTGAATTAGTTTAGGCAAGGCAAGGCAAGGCAAGTTTATTTGTATAGCACATTTCATGTACAGAGACAATTCAAAGTGCTTTACATAAAACATTAAAAGAAACAATCTTTTTATTCACCTGAATCACCTTACATTCAATGTAGTGAGTTTTTTCCCCAATTTTCTCAATTTGCCACAGAAAATGTGAAGATGGAAACCATTTTTGTAAATATAGTGGTAACACAGTTATGTAGTTTATGTTATACTGCCATCCAGTGGACAGAATGAGTATTTCATTTTTGAAATGTTCTGATTTTGTTGATTATTAAAAGCACACGTTCCTACTCAGATCTTTCAGATCGCTGCCCACTTGGTTTATTGGGGCAAAGCTATTATTATCTACCCTCTGTGTGAGAACAACGTCTACATGCTGTCTCCTCATGCCAACATCTGCATGTGAGTAAAAAAGTGAACGAAAACACCGTCTTTTATTTATAGTTTCTTTTGTTTGATTTTTGTATTGACAAAAATCATTCTGAAAAATGACTCTTCTAATAATCTTTAATCAGATATTCTTCATTGGCTGAGGAGTTTTCTCAACAGTTCTCTGGCAGTAATTTGCCCTCCATGTTAGCCAAGTTCTCCCTGCCTGTGTCCTTGGCTGAGTTCAGGAATCCCCTGGAAGCTCCTGCACAGGAGGTAAGCGAGCTCTTCATGTTTAATGTATTAATAACAATACAGAAAGTCCATCACAAAAGGTGGTTTTATAATTATGTTTTACCCTAGTCACTTGTGCAGAGATTTTGAGGGATTGTTTCACTGTTAATGAATGATGTTAATTAATCTTTTTTATTTAAATTCCCTCTAAAACCTTGTGCAAGCTTAACTGCGTATCTCTCAAAGAAAAACAGAAGCCATAACCATACACCTTAAAATACTAACATGGGATGATGATATCACCTTTAGATGATATAAAAAGAAAGAAAGAAGCAATATCTATACATTAAAACTTCTTTACATTTTTTACAATTAAATGATTTGAGAGTTTATTTAAAAAAACATGTTTTAAAGCCTCAAGTTTACGCTTAAAAAACGTCAAAAATTAGAGAGTTCTTGGTCTTAAATTGGATTTTGTTTGATCATCCACTTTAAGAGAAATAAATTCTAAATTTTTTTAGTGCACACCATGCTCTGTTCTATAAAATTCCGATTGTAAAATGAACCTATTGCATTTAACAATTTTTTTCTTGACACACTTACTAGAACAGACTGAGGTCGCCCTCTGCTGGTCATTTAACAGAATGCAGCTTCTGACATGTTATGACATCAAGGTGTTTCCTTCTTCGTTTTTTTTTTTTTTTCTCGATGTTTTGACATTTACAGTCATGTCAAAAAATTAGGACACCCTATGAAACCTGTAAATTTTCCCACATATTTGGATACATACACATTTAATGTGCGTTTGCTTCTCTGCCTCTGACCAGGCCCAGTTAATTCAGATGGTGGTGTGGATGCTGCAGCACCGCTTGCTCATCCAGCTGCACACTTACGTTTGCCTGCTGGTGCCACCCAGCGAGGATGAGCCTGGAATGAAGGATGAAGAACTTCCTCTGGCTGCCCGAGTCGGAAGCCGGAGTCTCAGCACGCCGAGCGCTCTTAGTTTTGGCTCACCCAGTGCGTCTTCCAGCAGATCCCTTTCATGCTGGATTCATGCTGGATGTGTGTGACCGTGTCTTCTCCATGTGCGCAGCCAGCAGCGACGACATGACTCTAACCAGTCCCAGCATGGACAACTCCAGTGCAGAGCTGCAGCCTGGTGGAGACTCGCCGCTCAACAAACGGATGACGGAAACTTTACTTACAAGCCTGTCGGAGTACGAACGGCAGGTCATCCTGAACATCCCTGCAGCACAAAACCCAGAGGATCTGCGGATGTTTGCCAGGTATCAAAATAGATCAAATCTTTTTATTTTGTCCAACTTTATCGATTTTCAGCATAATCCTAAATTCATACTTAAAAGTTGATTCTAAGAATTAAGAATCATTTGTTTCTAACTTACAAAATTACAAATCACATTTATCAATTTTCTTTTAAATCAGTTTCTGGTAATTCTTATTTAAAAATATATATTTTCAGTTCATTTCTATTTTTCAATCTTTAGGTGTGTTTTTTTAATAATCTAAACAGGAGTATTTTAATGGAAGGTGCATAAATAGATGATTGCCAAATCATTCTGATTTGGAGAATTTTAGTTTAAAATTAATTTCGACACATTTAAATGAGATTTTGGTCAATTTGACATAACTTTATTAAAAAAAAAAGATTCACAGGATTTGATTTTTCCACATAAAATGATTATTTTTATGTTTGGAATGTGCTTTTCTCCTTTTTTCTTTAAAACTTTTTTAAGATGACTGGTTGAACTTTAAAATAACTAAAAAAATACTGCTTCTTCAGTAAATTTTAAAGCAAACTTTTTTGGAAAAAAAGTTTTTATTCTTAATGCTACTTAAAGCTCAGTTTATAAAAATATTGATATGAGTAATTCTACTTATTTTTAGGCTGCTGCACTATTTCCGCGGACATCACCATCTGGAGGAAATCATGTACAACGAGAACATGAGGCGCTCGCAGCTCAAGACGCTGTTTGACAAGTTCCGCAGTGTCCTGGTGGTGACGAACCACGAGGATCCCATCATTTCCATCTTCCAGTCGCCCATGGAGTAGCAGCACAGAAACGGTATCAATAGGAAAGCATTGGGTTGATTCCCAATGACTTAGCTTTTTCTTTTTTTTTTTAAATCAACATTTTACATCGAACTCTAACAACGACTGCCTTAAAGTGAGAGAATTTACATTTAAATTGAGAAATTATTTGTGTCCTTGAGACAAACGTTTGTTTACAATAAATTATTTTGTACATAAAGAAAGAATTTCATTATTGAAGATGATGACATCACCAACAGAAAGTACTTCGGCTGTGTCGTTTGTGAAGGTTACAGAGCGGCGGAGAGTAATGATCATAGCAGGCCTGCAGATACTTCTTTTTAGAAATCCCAAAGGTGCTGAGGAGGAAGAGGAGGAGTCCAGACTTCAAAGAGGCTTGATTTTGCTCTGAGAAAAGCAGAAAAGTCCAAACATCTGTGGAATCAATAAGGAGAGAACCTTGGAGTGTGAATACTAAATGATTGTCCATTTCTGATTCAGATTTTTTCACATTTTTTATTGTAATCTATTACTTTCTGTAGTTTTGGAATCAAGCTTTTGAAATGAGTTTGAAACCTAAAATTGAAATTTTCCTTTAAACTCCATCATTGTGACTTTTACACATGTTTAAAATGAAAAGTGATTTAAGTTTTGTTTTAAAAACACCTGGAAGAGTAGTTTGAGGATTAGTCCGGTTTGGTTCTTCTCACGTTGGGCCGTTCTGTCCCAGACTGCACTTCTGAGGGTCCTAAATCCTTCACGACATTTCCAGACTGCCTTTCTGCTGCTTTATTCACAACACTGACACATGGATGTCCACGAAGATAAAACCGCAGTGGCTTCTTAGCCCACTCCCCGTGGGACTCGATCCCGATTCGCGGCGCTGACACTATATCCTGGGGTATTATCGGACTTTCGTCTGGATCCCTCTCTAGCCACACTTCTGGATCCGAGGCTAGATCTCGCCGGTCAAAGCAGCGGGGTATATTCAAAGCCTGGCATAGCTTTGAGGGCCCATTGCAGAGCTCTTTGTCCTTCAACTGGCGGGCGCTCTCTTTGCGTCTCGCTGCCCTCAGCTCCCGCATGACGGGCAGACCGTGCAGGGACTCCAGAGAGCGCAGCAGCACAGCGGCTCCTTCCCCTAAAGGAAGCCCCACACAGAAGACATCTGTCAGCAAAATCCCCTTTATTGATGTTATCAACATTTGATTGAAAACAAAAATATCTTTAATAATCCAAACACTGACAGTACATGCATTCACTGCAGGGCTGCTGGCTTTACCTTCACTGGAGATGTTCATACAGAGGTAGATCCCATAGATGGGATAGACGTAAATGGTTCCCGGCTTCATAAACATGGCTAAGTTCCTGTCGGTGCGTTTGCCTCCCGCTGAGTGGGAGGCCTTGTCTTCCCCTCCAAGGTAGGATTCGGTTTCCACGATTCTGCCCCGTAGCTCTGTTCCATCTGAACACCTGCGGACCAGAACCTAGAGGCCCCAGATTGTTTAGAAAAAGATCCTCTGTCCACTTGTAACCAGCTGATGAAAGTAAAAGTTTAGCAGAAGATGTACATTTAGGATCATATTGTGGATCAGAATTTTTCTTTATTAGCTCTCTAAGAGAACATGAATAACCTTAAATACTTACAATTTATTTGTGCATTTTGCTTGTGATGTTTTGTTTGCAAAACAGTAACTTGATTAGAAATCTTTTGACAGTAAATAATGTTCAGGGTTTTAAAAGGAAGCTTAGCAATTGATCAAGTTAAGCAACATTTTTCAAATAAAATGTCTTAGGAAGATGATGAAAACTGCGTTTTTAACATGTTCTTGTGGTAAAACTTTTGATGATTGCAAAAAATATTAAGAAAACTAAGCTTAAACTTGCCCATTTCTCAGTATTTCTTGAAGCAAGCTCCTGCTCCGCCCCATTCTGATGCCTCCCCTTGTAAACAAATAGATCCATGTACGTCTTTGTTTGCTTTGAGTTGGCATCTTGCTGAAAACGGTATGACTGCATAGCTCCAATATTTTCGTTGCACCGGTAATTTCAGCTTGGGGCTGTAAACAGAGAACTCTCAGCAATGTTGCCCCACCCACAAATCGGAGGTAAATTTATAAGGAACTACTATCTTTAAAAAATATATTCTTTTTTGTTTTAATAATGAAAAGACCACTGGGAACGCTTTTACAATAAATCAAAAGATGATCAAAGTGTGTCTTTAAGACAAAATTATCAACATTTACACGTGAAACTGAAAATTTACATAATTTTTGAATGAAAAATGTTTTTTTTTTTTTTTTTTTTTTATGTGGGAAAAAAAGGCGAATGTATCAGATTTACCTTCCCGAGGAGTGCTTTAGCCAAATTGATGCAGGGTTGCTGGAAAAAATCATCTCCCAGTCTGTGCTGCGGGTCGCTGGTAAAATATTGGCTTCGTTCCGTCGTCACATTTTGAACATTGTCCCTCACAAACAACTTTTTTAGCTTTGCAGGTGAAGCTTTGCGTTTTAATTGCGTTTTGTTTGGGGGTTTATTGGCAGATTCGGACCGTCCGGGAGAAACTGCTAAAGCTAGCATCTTTCTTTTTGTCGGCCATAGTCGTAATTTGAATGACGAGTGAACAAAAAATAAGTGCATATATATAGATATAAACGAAGAAAAACGATTGTCCTTAGATGGTGTTAGCGAAACATTCGTTTTTAATTTATTTCAACTATTTTTTTGTCCTTTCGTTTTCTAATTAGCCAAACCGGAAGTAGCCGATTGTTTTGAATTTCTTAAAGGGGCCGTTCACCATTTTTAGACCATTATGTTAGAAGTTAGTAAACTCCCTCCGGCCGTTTAACTTCATGAAGACAAAGGGCAAACATGCTGAAACATTAAAGCCTCTCTGCAAAGTGTGGCCCTTTCCTGCTGCTGCCCTCTTATCTTTTCTGTCTCATTTGAATAGTTATAAATAGAACAGAGAACCGACGGACTCGTGACTGGATCTGACCAGGAAAGGGACAGCGCCTGTTTGGCCCCTCGGGTTCTGCTGTTGTGGTTCTTTGGAAGGGTTTCACTTCAAAAACATGACAAGTAAAATATACTTAAAGTTTCATAAAAATTTAAAGGCTTTACGTTTTTCAAAATGTTTTGTACCCATTTTCTCATAAATGCAGGATAAATAACAAGAAATTTAAACTTAACTTTCATTTCTGAGTATTTACTTATTTAAATTATTGTGAATCAGAAAAAAAATATATTGTTGGAAAAAACTTGCAGGTGTGACACAGAACCTACAACGCCAGACCAAAACCTCACTGCTCCACTCAAGTCAGATGTATCCACTTGTAGACAGATAGATCCATGTATGTCTTCATTTTCCACCCGAGCCAGGATCTGGCAACAAACTGTGTGTCTTGCCACTTTCCAATTCTTGCCACTAGCATCTTAAACTATAATAATTTTGCTATTGGAAAATCTGTCTTAATAATGTTTATCTTGCAAAAGAGAAAATATGGTTGAACAATTTTTCTTGAAACAAGATCTTTCAGTTTTCCTCAGATTCTGTTTTTGCAGCGTATATGACATGGTGGTGCTGCAGACTACAGCTTCATCATGAAAGCTTAAGTGCACTGAGCTTCTAGGTGAAGGAAAATCATTGTTGTTGTGAGTCCATGACATATAGATTTATGAATAACTGACAGACTTTGTAGCTTTTCTACGTTTCCAATTGTCTTGCATGTCTATTTGAAAGAAACAGAATTTCAATCTGTTTGTAAATTTTATTCACATTTTTATTTGACTTTTTGATTATAATTTCTCATACTGCAGAAAAACTTTATTTTGCTCAAAAGAAAGAAGCACTAGCACAGTGGTGGTGCAAAACTGAAGGTAAACACTTTACATGCTAGTAATGCATTCCATTGAAATGACTCAGACTTCAAGATTTCATCATTTTTTTCAAGTCATTAAGGATTATTTGACATGAAAATCTTTTATTTAGAGTACAATTTATTTTGACGTTGATACAGTACTTAGCACATCCACAGTTCTTTTAAATTGTATCTTCTTTTTTAAGCATTTACTGAAAAATAAACAATCCAACTTTTTTAAGCAAAAAAGGCAAAACAAAAAATAATGACAAAAATATAAATAAAATATTAAACTAAAACTTCACACTTTTATGCAATAAGTTAGCACAGCGGTTACTAGGATTTTAGTTAAAGTCTGATCTAGTTGGTGCAATAAACTCTCTCCAGAGTTTCCGTTGTTTGTCAAATCTATCCAAATCCATCCTCATAGAGTATGTTAGTTTCTCCATTATGTAAATATCCTGAACAGCATTCACCTAGTCATCAAAGGTAAGAATCACATCAGTAAACCAATTTCTCAAAAATTTCTCAACAAGATATTATATAAGTACTTTTTCTTACAGTTTATAAGATCAGTTGGTCTTTCCCAAGATATAAGGTCTCAAGCGTGTGCGGTAATTCAGTACCCACTACTTTCTCCAAACCTTCCCTATTCTGAATCCAGAATAGTAACAGTATCAGTAATAATAACAGTAATAGTAAATAGTGTTTAACTTTTTGAAAAGAAAACCATGATCCCATTTTAGGCATTTGTTAATTGTGTGTTACAGTAATTTTTCAACCCTGTTACATATACTATAGAAATTGTTTTTTTTTTTCTTTAAATAAACACTGTGACATTTATCAGATGCTCTCTGTTCTAATGAAATTGTTACAAACAGAAAATTTGTATTAAATAACATATTTTTATTTATTTTAACCATAAAATATAACTAATAAATTAAACTAGTCATTTAACCAAAAACTTATTGCATTGAGGAATTACAATTTAAATAAATAAATGGTAGTTCTCAATATTTTAGACAAAAGTCAATACATGTTGCATGATTTTTTATTTTAGGAAATAATATCTGAAAAAGGTCGTTATATAATTGTAGAGTTGTATATGTATATGTATATGTTGTATATGTATATGTGTATATATATATATATATATATATATATATATATATATATATATATATATATATATACAAAAACTGACAAAAATGTACTGTTCAGATATTTGCACAACTGTTTGTTTTTATGATGTTATCTTCTTATCTGCAATTATTGCTGCAAAAAGTATTGTTTGTGCCAAATTAAATTTCACATGTGAAATTTTCACTTTATTAAACAAGAAAAATGCTTTTCTATGGCTTTTAACCTTTTATTTTCTCAGCCTCAAACATCATCATGGCCTTCTCTGCTCACTGGGTGGGAAAAAAATTCCAGACAAAAATCTGCTGAACATTTTCAGCATTACTCCCCTGACACGAACTGTTGACTTTGTCACGGCTGACGGAGCCCTGAATGCTATTGTCTGCGATGGCTGTGTTTCCATTGCCTGTAGAGTGTGAATCGTGCTACTTTCATACTTGCCGGCGCTGATAATCTTAGCAGACACATTTTGGCAATGAATTCTGGATCATTTTCACCTCTTGGATGGGTGGGAACAGTGTAGATTCATCTGCGGTAAGCAGCCTGACTAAAAAGAATTGCCGTAAAACAATGATTCATAGACATAGAATTGCTGTCTTTATTGTTTTTGAATTGTTCTGTTGCAGAATTTGCTATATATGCACTTATCATGTGGACGACAACAACTTTTTTTTGCAAAATATACACCTAAATCAACTTAATTCTTAAACTCTTCCATCAGGAAACTGTCAGAACACTTGTTTTCATCTTTAAAATGTCTTAAAGCAATATGGTTATTTTAGAAATGGGAACATATGGACTGTATCACGCTGCACAAACAAATCCAGCTGCACAATGGCAGCGTTTCAGCACGAAGCGCCAGACTTCTTGTCTTACACAGCTGAGACAGGCATCGCTTCATTATGAGAGCATTCATATGAAGGACATTCGTGATGGTGTCTGGTGTTTAAAAAAACTCCTTGTGGCAATGCATCACAGTCTTTGAGGCGCTGAAAATAACCTCGAGGCTCAATCTGGGCTTGAATTCATGCTTCTTGCGTGGCAGTAAATAATTATTTTGGAAGTTGTGATGCAGCGTTTACGCATCTTAATTTGACTTTTTCAGCAACAAAAGAATTCTCACTAGTTTTTCAGATGGAATGTATTGTGCACGAAAAATATTTTTCCTAATATTTTTGAGAAAGGCCAAATAAATACCAGCAGAGGATTATGTCTTTCCCCAGCTGTTGGATCCTGCCAGCAATTTACATATGATGAGATAAATAATTGATGATAATTAATGATTCATGACTGTGTTTTCTTGTGTGCCGCTGAGTTGTGACGTGTGCTGCACAGGTGGCTGAGCTCTCACTGGGGAAAGGAGCATTACTTCATCGCTGGGATTTCTGCAGTCCCACATCTGCACCACAGAGAACATCATCCTTTTCATCTGGCGTTGCGTTTTGTGTTTAGTTTTAGCACTGTCACTTGTGCAAAAAGCTGATTTTAGAAGAAATCGGAAAACAGATGGAAGATTTTTGCCACCTTGGAGAAAAGAGTCAAACAGATTTAGAGTTTTGGGGGATTTTAATAGCATTTTTGAGCTAAAAATGAATGATTGAAGAACTCTGTAAAGTCCTGCCTGAACTCAGAATCCGCACATAAACAAACAGCCAAAAATCTTCCAGATTTTCGCCTCCATACTTTTTATTTTTAGTATTTAGGATGAGATTGTCCTTCACTAATTGAAAATCTTTACTTTTGTAAGTGTGAAATTAACATAAATTGACATTAAATACATAGTTAACTGTCACCTTCACAGCAAATCTGTTCCTAAAACTAGGAATGATCGTCTCCCTCTGCCTCCATACGAAAAGAGGAAGTCGTTTATGGACCACCTGACACTGTCCTTTTGGTTAAACATTATCCTTACACGCCGCTCTTTTATCTGCGTCTGACAGATGGGCCTTCAGGGGGCCGTGAGTGCTCCTACAGGTCCTGCTTAGCTTCCGTAACACTGCCTTTGACCCAGCCCTCAATCCTCCGTCTCTGGGGAAACGTCACCATTAATTACTGGGACTTCATGGTATATCAATCAGGGACTCGTGGAAAGTCACTGGAGTGTCTTTGCAGATTGAAAGAGTTGACGAAAATTAGCTTTTGGAGAATGTTTTTCGGTGAACTTGAGTTGGGGTGTGGCTCCTGCAGCTGAATGAGGCTTGTGGGTGTTAGATCGACAGAGAAGCTTGTTTTTTCATGTGTAGAAGCTGCAAGATTTCACTCCCTTACAATTGAAGATTGAGTAGAGCTGATAAAAAAGAAGAACATTTTTGCAGAATTTTTTCTTTAGGGAAATGAGTTGAGCAGGAAGCGTTACACAAGAGCAAAACCACACTGTTGTTTTCAGTAATAGGGACGCATCATGCAAGAAGGAATGTGAATTTCTTAAATTTGCCATGTCAGGAAAACGTTGAACAGCTCAACCACAATTCAGAACGTCAAAAAAAAAAAGTGGCGATAACTTTTCAGCAATAATCAGTTTAAATCCCAGCAGAATATGATACAACATGTGAAACAGAATCAGGCATTTTAATTGGATCAAGAAACAACAACAAAACCCTTTTTGAGGAACCAGAAACATCTTCTTGTTTTAAAATTCTCATCAGGGAAAAGCTCCATGCTCTGTGCTTGCCGCCATCATCCTAAAGCCTCCCTGCCTTCTATCATCCATCTCACTTCTGAAGAATATTCCCAGGTGGACCTGAGCTTTCATAGCTGGAATGCTCTGTAATGGTCTGAGCAGCTACATATGACCTGTTGCAGCAGAAGATGTTCTCTCTAGATGAATCCCTCCTCTCTGCAGTAAAGGGATAAAACTTTGATGAAGTTTATTTTATTTCCTCTCAACTGTTAGAAAAAATATCTCTAATTCTGACAACAGAGCAAACTTAAAGCGTTGCTGAGGCGTTGACATCAGCAGCCTGCATGTGACTCTGGTTCCATTGCAGAGACTCCAAAAGAAGGTTTTTTGTCTTCATTAGTGATGATGCAGAACTATCATTCTTGGACATGTGATGTTATGATCATCATGTGATCATGTGTGACACAACATTTACCCAGAAAAAGACTTAAAATAGCAATAAAAAATACAAGTTTGTGAAACACATCCGCCACAGTCATTCTAACCACGTCGATCTATACTTGCACTAATAAGGGGAAAAGGGAAACAAATACATGTTAAAATATTAAACTATAAACCCCATGACAGCAGTGAAAGTTGGAACCAGGACACCATTGTGTAGTTGTGGTTTGTAACACTGAAAACAAGTGAACCAGTGTCAAGCACTTGAAAAAAGCCTACAGGAACATGATTGTGGAGCATGTAGGTTATCACTGAGCATCCTGTGATATTAAATACCTTCCTGTAGATAAGAGATTTGAATAAAGAGGGCAAAGATGGCACTGTGAGATTCCCAAACAGAAATAAATCAAAACACAGTCATGGAGCGGAGACTTCTTCTTCCTTTTTCTTTTTTTGCAGTTGGAGAATCCTGCATGTAACAGTTACAAGTTTCTTTTAGGAGTAAATATTTGCATGCCAAGTTTCAACAACTGTAGAGATTTAACAATAATATTTAATCCCATAAATACAAAGATCTGGACACAGTATTAAAAAATGAATATATTCTTACCTCAAATGAGAAATTTGTGAGTACAAATAAGGATTTTATGTGCTCAAGTTAGTATGTTACTCCATTAAATTAGCATTTTGTGCGCATACATTAGTTTTTTGTGTTCACAAGTTAGTATGTTGTGCTCAAAATGTTGAATTTTTTTCACAAAGTTAGTATTTGTGTGCACAAATTAGTATTTTATGCATGCAAGTTCGTATTTTGCCCTCAAAAGTTAGCATTTTGTATGTTTGGTCCAAGTTGGTATTTTGTGCACACAAATATGTATTTTGTCTACACAAGTTGGCATTTTGTGTCCACAAATTAGTATCTTGTTGCTTTAAATGTACATTATGGTTGCAAAAAATAGTATTTTGTGAACACAAATTGTTATTTGTGTGCAAAACTTAGTATTTTGTGCGCACAAATAAGTATCTTGGTCCTTTAAACTATAGCAGTCTGTGGCGACAAATCAGAATTTTGTCCTCAAATGTCAGCAATTTTTGTGCACAAATTTGTATTTTGTGCACACAAGTCAGTATTTATGCACACAAGTTAATACTTATGCACACTGTGCATACAAGTATTTTGTGCACTCAGATGAGTATTTTGTCTTCAAAAGTTAGTATTTTGTGTGCACATTAGTATTTTGTGCTCACAAATTAGTATCTTGTGACTTTTTAAATAAATTCAACACAAGAACATAAACAGCAATAGTTATTAGTATTAGAAACACAATCAATTGTTATTCATTGTTTTTCCCAGTTTCCCAATCGATAAAGTGGCCCCATTAAGCTGTTGTCATCACATATTCTTTTTACTTAACAGTTGTAAAAAATAAAATAACATGTAGTTTTCACATTTCCTGTTTTGTTTTTCTCTTCTTGTTGCTTATTCAGAGAAATTATGATAAATTTGTTCTATGTCAGACATCTCCCCTACGTTTGGATGAAGGTGTGAGCCCTTGAACGGAAACAACTGTTACATTAGTAACTTTTCTTGTAAATAACAACTTGAAATAGATAAGTAGTTATATTTGGAACATGGGATTCCCACGGAGTTCCTGGATCCATCCTGGTTGTTTCTTTGCGCGCCTGGATCCACATGGACTCGGGAATTCAGCTTAGTCACCCCGCTGAAGTGGGGCCAGCAGCGCCTCCCTGCGTGCACATGGATTGGTCGGCGGTCTTGACGGCTCTCCTTCTCCACAGACCGTCTTGAGTCCAGGGCGGGGCTGACTCTGCAGCGCACCGGATCAGCCACTACACCGGCAGCAGAGGGGAACTTGCGCCGGCGGCTCCATGGAGCAGTGCGGGAATGCTGTGTTTGTGAGAGCGCAGCGCCGGAGCGGACAGCACGCCTCACCTCCGCGCTCTTCCTGAACTGCTGCTTGGATCAACAGTGGCCCGGTTTGAAACCGGCTCGGATTGGCTTGAACACATCTGTGGGGTGGCCAAAAAAGAAGAAGAAGAAGAAGAAGAAGGAGCGCGTTTATTGCCGCGCCGCAACCAAAAGATGCGGTGACGGAGCTGTCATCTGCGGGAGAGAGAAGCCGGATCTGTACAGAAAGATTTTTTTTTTTAATTTGCTGCTGGAGATCCGCTGAGCCGGTCGCTGTAGGGGTGAGTAGCTTGGTTTTCATCGTGACTGTGTCCTGTGGTCGCCCATACGGAAGGCAGAGAGGAAGACGCGCTCACGCGTCGTGATCGAGGAGGAAACGCGCCGTGGACAAGTCGATCAGGACATTTTTCATTCATTAACTGATCAACATAGGAATATTTAAGATAAAACAATATCATTTCTGGCAGGTGGCGCTGTTTTCGTGACCATCTGTTTTAGTGAAGTTGTTTTTACATTTGGACACTTAATAAATCTCCATTCAGACCCTTATCTCCCCTTTA
The DNA here is from genome assembly GCA_003999625.1 of Oryzias javanicus. NCBI lineage: Eukaryota > Metazoa > Chordata > Actinopteri > Beloniformes > Adrianichthyidae > Oryzias > Oryzias javanicus. Next base: position 17,707,194 of record CM012444.1, read on the forward strand.
AAAAGTATCTTAATGACTGATCATTTGATAAATGCTCCAGTAGAATCAGTGAGATGACAATTGTTCATTTATTTTCTTGAAAGAAACAAGTAACTTTAATTTAAAAGCGAAACTTCAATATTAATGACGCCCATTCCATCATGCGCCAATAATCCGGATGCTTTTAATGTTTACAAGTTTTAAGGAATGCCGAATGGTTTTCTCGTCATTTCCTTTTGAACATCAGGTACATCTCGTTCTTTTTCCTCCTTGAACATCATCAGCATCACCTTCTTTCTTCAACCAGGAGTGTGAATCCACACTACTAGTTTTAGTTTATTGTTTTGCTTGAATAATTTATTTAGATGTTTGTTTCCCCTGGAATTTTTTTTTTTTTTTTTTGGTTGGTGACTCAAAGTGAGTCATGCTCAAAAGTCTATAGGCCACCTAAATGTCCATGCCTGCTCAGGCATTCCAGGACTCCAGCGCACATATTAACAAACTGCAACCTTGTTGACAGGTTACACGCTCCACCATCCTACAATACCTGGGCAGACGGAGGTGAAACTGTATATGTACTGTATTAGAAACTGCTGAGTTATTTTGGCAGACAGGAGGCGGGAGCACATGGCCCGGTTTGTGTGCCCAGTGTTCCTGAAACTCTATCACATGAGGCATGGAGGTGATGTAATCGCACCAATAAAGCAAGCCTGCGATGTTTGATGGAGGCAGTCATGCTTGTTATCTGTGTTTGGTCCAACTAGATCCTGGAGAAATATTCCCGAAGAGCCTGTATAGATGTAGGGTTTGCATGGAGGTAGAGCACATATGCATGTAGGGCCTGTATTGATATAGAGCATGTATAGAGGTAGAACCTGCTAGGATATAGAGCCCGTATGGATGTAAATGTAGTTTGGGTCTAGAGCCCATGTTGACGCAAAGCCTGCATGTAGAACCTGTGTGTAGACGTATAGAGCCTGTATGGACATAATACCTGTTTGGATGTGGGGCAGGAGTGTCCAAAGTCAGTCTTTGAGGGTCCAGCCTCCTGCTGGTTTTCCAGAGACCCTGCCTTATCTGCTGCTGATTTAATGGCAGGTTTCTTGGAAAAAACATGTAGGATATATGTGGGATACTGGCCCTCGAGGCCTGGATTTGGACACCCCTGATGTAGAGGATGGTTGTGTCCAATTCCCCCCCACTGTATAGTGCACTATATAGTGCGTTCGTTTTTTTGCTAGTGCTGTCCGAATCTACTAATTACAAATCAAGTGCACTCAAAATTTCTCAGAAATATTTGCAAAAAACTGGCATACATCGATGGTCACTAGATTAGAAGATATAGACCACAATGCATTGCGGTCGGACAATTTTGAACAAAAAAAGTGTTTAAATGCAATATTTGAATAAACCATCCACATTTTCAGCTTCAGAACATAGTGTTGTCATAAATAAACGCTGTGAAATATTCATTTTTATTTGATCTCACTTTGTGAAATCGATGACGTCATATCCGGTTTATAGAAAAATGAAATAAAGTCGTGAGCATTGTGTCCAAATTACCTTTAAAATCCAGCGCACTATATAGTCCTGCACTATATAGTTCTTTAGGGATTACGTAGGGAATTTGAACACAGCAGATATAGACGTAGAGCCTGTACAGATGTTGAACCCTTACGGACATAGAGCCTGTATGGATGTAAAACCTGCATGGATCTAGAACCTATATGGGTGTGAAGCCTGAATAAATGTAAAACCTCCACAGATGTAGGGCATCTATGGACGTAGAGCACATACAGATGCCTGTATGGATGCAGAATCTATAGATGTAGAGCAGGGGTGTCCAGATTTAAGCCTTTTGGGCCAGTGTCCTACAAGTTCTCCAACCACCCTGCCATTAAAGCCCCTTATTGGCTAAACACACCTGATCCAGTTATTCAGCAGCAGATGAGGCAGGGTTTCTGTAAAACCACCAAGGTGTTGGCCCTTGAGGCCTGGATTTGGACACCCCTGATATAGAGCATATACACAGTGCATTTGAACAGTCATGCGAAAGGAGTTCTACCTTCCAGGCTGGCTTTTGTTGACTGGCTGGTATTACAGTTTCAGAGGGTAACTGAGGGGGTGGACCCACACCAAAGACATGCCTTTGTGACTCATGGTGTGGTATCTGTCATCCTGGCCCAAACACAGCCCCGTGAAAATTCTCTATGATGTTGCCTTTGGATAAACTACTTAATGTTCTTCTGTAGTTGAGTTTTTCCTCAGTAGATTTATTTTTCACAAAGGCACTTCAGTGTGTTTTTGATTTTTTTTTTTCTCACAGGCCTGTAATCACTTCAAGATGACGCGTCTAACCACGGCGCTTTAACTTACAAAGGCCTCTACTTGTAAGCTTGGTGCTTGATTGGATGAAGAAGTGTTTTTTCTGTAGATAGCCTGAGCGGTTATAGATTTCCTGGAAGGACTGAAAATTTTGGCCTGTTCCCATAATAGGGCGTGCCCCATGCGATCATTGGTCAGTTTCTGCAGTTTGACCAGCCAGAGCTCTGTCTCTGAGTTCAGATCACCAGGTTGAGCAGTTCCATGTGTGCAGACTTTCTAAATAACCCGAGGCTCTTCTGCCCGCAAACACATCCGCAGCTGAAAATTAGTACTCTGAGAATCCCTTCTGGCAGGAAATCTGAAGTTTACGCTTGCTCAGGTGAAATTGCACTTCCACAAACCATTCCAGGGTTTCTTGGTTAGGAAAGGTCCCATTTTGCATCTCTACCTGTGATTTTTAGAAATATGTATCCCACATTGTGGTTGGATCTTATTTTTACGTATGCCTTTTCTTTGTTTGAAACTTAATTCTATACTTTTAGTGTTTTAACAGCTCTCTACAGAAATACATCAAAGCAGTGGTTCATAAAAAAAAGTTTCAAACAGAAAATAAATCTTTGTGATGTCCTCATAAACTTCCTATTTCAAAGGTTCTGGGCCTCCATCCTAACTCAAACAGTAGTAATGTTTAACCAACTGACTGCACACCACTGAAGACGGTGTTTGTAAAAGATTAACGTTTCCAGCATTCACGGACCCCAGTAGTGTGCCTAAGTGTGTCTGTCGTCAAATACCAGCATCTGCTTTGTGAGGAAGCTGCTGCGTCGATCATGAAAGTGGGGCATGGCAGCAGAACCTGGAGCAGTCAGACATGTTCACCAACTCGTTCCTCGCGTTAACAAAGAATAGAAATGCATTCCTGCCATGTAAGCTAGTTGCAACTGATCTCAATACGGGGCTTAAAAACCTTTCAGGTATGTTTGATGGCATGAGAGCCCACAGGCATTGTTTGATCTAGTCTTCGCTTGCTGAGGTGGTACCTGCTTGACTTTGATGTTACAGTTTGGAGTAAGCTGTCAAAACAACAGTTTTTTTCTGCCTTCTTCAATAAGGAAAATATGACAGTAGGCTACACTGTGCGTATGAAACTGGAAGACAGAGGGGCAGAAACCTTTTTGGAATTAACAAAACAATGTCGCGCGTATTGCGTATCCTTGTGTGAACATGTGATTACACAGGGAGACGCTTATTGCTCTCACAAATCATCGTCCTCTAGGACTTGAGGTCGCCTGGATATACAGTACGTGTATTAGCAGCTGGACTCCTGCATCCAATTGTACCTTTTTCTGTGACACCTTAGTGGCAACATGATACAGCGGCGACCATGACGATCCAGTCAGCTGTGATGTAATGCAGCAGGGCTATTTCAGATCCACCTCTAAGCCTCCAAGACCTCCATCTGCCAGCGTGCCACCCTGCCTTTCTTTCAGTCAGCACCTCGTCTGTCACGAGCTGGACAGCCATACATAAAGACTCATCTGCAGAATGAACTAGAAAACATTAACACTTAAGGTGGGGCGGCTAAACAAATGGTTATGGATCTTTCTGTCCATGCAGCAGAACTGAAAACATCCAATTTGGGATTTAGAGTTGCAGAGTGTTTTACTGCTTGTCTTGTGGCTGACACGGTGTCTTTGGCTTTTGAACTTCAGGGTAAAGGGCATTTTCAGAGCTCGGGGAATGCCGTGTGTAGTTTCCCAGCAGACATGCCGCAGTGGCTCCTTGACCATTGATCTTCCTCTTTGAGCTTAAAGACTTCCTCGAGGGTGTGTCTACAAACAAGTCAAGAAATACTCGTCTACACCTGATACAAAGAGAGATATGTGTGGCAGGTTTGACACTGTTTGACTCGTCGGGATTCTTTGACAGCAGTCTCAAAAAAATCATCAGAAATTATGTTCAGTAAGTGTTTCTTGGTGTTAATAAAGACGATTTTCCCCACCATTTTTAATGTTCAACAGAAGCAGTGAGCAATCACATTGGAATTAGTCCCACACACCTGGAACATTGCATGGTGGCTGTGCCAAGGGATCTATTTGGGGGTTGGGTGCCTTGCACAAGGGCGCTTCATCCAAGAATCCAAGAATGGGACTGCCATTGCCCCGGCCTACATTTATTTCCCTTCAAGGCAGAGAAATGATTCCTTCCAGCCCCCAGTTTCCTCTAAGCCAGAACTGCCCCCAGATTTAAGAACTTTAGAAGGAGCTGAAAGTTTTGTCCACGCAGGATCTACCATTGTGTTCTGAATTCTGCTTTCTAAGCTGCGGTTGTTGTAATGGCTGCACTGCATAGTGTGTTTACGTTCCTTCTGTCGCTCCAGAACTCCGATACCCTACCCCAGCCCAGATAAAGTAACCACGAGGCGGGGGCTGTTTTAAATAGGATAACCCACTCCACTTCACTGCAGCTCCCCCTGCTTTCCTCCCGCCTCTCTATCTTTGGCAGTCGGTCGTCATACCCTGAGGCTGTGAATCTTCTTTGTGTACTAAATGGCTAAACTTAAGTTGACTGGTCCCTGAATGGAAACACACACAGTTATATCTGGACAGTTTCAACTTTCCCGCCTACATCTCAGACCATGCGCCAAACTCGTTCCAGCTGCTTTCCCAGAAGTGAGGGTGTGTTTGGAGGTTCAAAAACTCAACTTTTTTTATTCTCCAAAAAGTCAGTGCTAGTCGATACTTTTATTTTTGAATGAAAGTCAAAAATTTTGAATCCAGAGGCGTCAACAAATATGTACTGGGAGTTTAATGTAATTTGTCTATCTGGCTTGAGGATTTTCTGTGTTTGTCATTCAGAGAAAGTGATGAGGCATCGAGCCAGACTGTTTACGTGTTTGAAAGTACCTGACCTTGTGAGTCTCAGCTTGCTTTGTGTAGATCTGCTTTCTGTTTCTACTCACAGCGGCCAACTTTTCCTTGCCTTTGCCATCTGAAGGAGCTCGTAACAGCATGCGCCAGGGAAAATGATGTAAAGCTTCTCATTTATGGTGCCCACACGATCACGCCCAACTTTACAAAAGGTTAAGCCAGTAGCATGCTCGCTTGAAAGGTTTTTTCTTTTTTAATAGAATTTCGGTCTCAGCTCTAAATTCACAATGAATTAGTGTTTGTTTTTTTTCTTGTGGAAAATCTGACTTCATTTCCTCCGCAGACAAGAAAAAAGTCGGGCATAACATTTTGGTTCTCCAGGTCAAGTGGACGTTAAAGGTCGATCTACAAGATGTTTTTGCGCATATCCGTTTTGCTTCTACAATTCTAACAGCCATTGAGGAAATTCAGGTTATTTATGTACCGTCTGCTTGAGAGGTGGAGTAGCAAAAGTTAAATAAGCATTTGTTACATGAGCAAATGTCAACGGTCCAGTGTTTATCAGAACAGAGGAAAAATGTCCTATTATTTTGGAGTCTTTGTCAAAGACTTTGTGGTTTTTTTTGGTCACATCGGTGATAGGAAATCTTCCCTTCGCTCATTCTGTCATGCTCCCCGAGGACGTGCTGTGGTCTTCCCTTGTTTTGCTTTTGTCCGGATGTGTTGTCCCTCAGTGTATGGCTTTAGTCCCCTTCCTTCCTGTCTCCTTAACCTTCCAATCGTCCTCCTTAGTTTTGATAGGGTGTCATTTATTGACAAAAGCTTACTTCCTTTTTTTTGTCTTCTTTGATTTTTACAGTCAGTTCCATTAAACGTTATCTAATACATAAATAAGCTACAACTGCTGAGGATGCCACTTTACATGTGGGTGTTGTTTACAGTCGATTGATTATGAAAAAAGCTCAGATTTAAGAAAAAAAAAGTCACAAATCCATTGATGCTGCAGAGATTTCTCACAAAAGTGAGAAAAGTATTGATTAGTTCAAGAAAAAAAAAACAGTCATAAATGCAAAAGATAATTGATGCCACAACTTCATTTTAGTCGGGACTACACACAGAAATAAACCACACACTGTACAATACACGCAAGAATGAAGTCACAAATTGTCTCTTTGCGGAGACGTCAAGTCTTCTGAGCATGACAATACCACCGAGGCAGAGGCGTATGTTTAAATGTTGAAATGGGAAAATGCCTTCACGATTTTAGTGTTTTTTCCTGGGTGGTCCGTGCAGTTTCAGCATGTGTGACCCAGATCCCATTCTGCCTGGCTTGCTGTGCAGAGTTGTCCTCATAGACACAGAGGATGAGTGCCTGACGGACCTGCTGCTGTCAGATTTGTCTCCTGCTGAAAATTCATGATTCTATTCATGAACTTTCCTTACCATGGACCGATTGGCAGCCGACACCTTGAATTCTAGAAGAATAAACAGGTTTCCATCAGAAAAGGGAACAATTTAGGATCTTTTGTTCCCAGAGGAGCTATAAATATTATTTAAATGAAAAGATGATGTAAAAATCCTACTTTTTTGTTTGTCTTCAAAGAAAAGTTATGAATAAAGACACACTCTAATGAAATCTTTTTTTTATTGTTTTTAACATCTTATTGTGGCATTTTTCTCATGATAGAGGACTTATATTGAGAAAACTAATCTTAAAATTGCATTTCTGAGTATTTCTTTATTGAAATCAGTGTGAATCAGGGGCAGAGAAAAAAATGCAGTTTGAAAAAAGAAAAAAAAAGCTTATTTGTGACGTAGAAAATCCGCCAGCGAGCTACAAATTACCCTTTCCTCTCTTTTGTTTTCCTCGTCTGAACTGCCATTTGGTTTAAAACCATACAGCTGGATAGCTCCAATATTGCTCGCCATTTTTGTTACACAGCAAATGTTAGGTTGGAGATGAGACGGGGTGTAATATCTGTGGAGCAGCAATGTGGAGAGGAAGGGGGCGGAGTTTGTTCCACGCCAACAATCCCGCCAACTCAGAGGTAAATTTCTATTGAGCTACAGCAAAAACTATAGAAAATGACACTAGTATTTTGATGAATATCATACACTAATTATACACTAATACTCCGGGATGGGATGTGCATGATAATACTAGACTGTTTTTACGCTACATGACATCAAGTTTGTTTATAGCTTCACATTTGAAGGGCTGTTGAGAAAGCAGTCTTCATACTGGGTTGATTGCACATTTGTACATCTGCCTTCCTTCTGTTCATCTGCACGCGAAAAGCTGGACCAGTTAACAGAGTGTGCATTCATTTGCTGCATATAAAGTGAGGGCTGTCGGTCCTCTTTCTGTTGCTCCCTCGTATGTCAGCTGATGATCATCCTGTTTTGTTCCTCTTTTTTTTTTTTTCCAACACACAGACCCAAATCTTGCTTTTCACTTATTTCCGACTCACTACTCCACAGCCCACACTCCAAACTGAGCATCACGTCGGCTCACATTTGGTTTGTCAGACTTAAAGATTCTCCTCTGGATTCCGAAATGTCACGGCGTTAAATAAAAGCAAGCTGTGTTGTCAGTTTAATTCCATTTTTCTCATAATAGTTCAGGCGGAGGGCACACTGGCTGTGGTTGATGTGCATGTGACGGATGCATCATCTGACCATGCTGACGTTGGAACAAAAGCGCATTCTGTGACTGCTGGACAAATATATTAAAGACTTGTCTTTCATTTCTTTTGTCCACGCGTTTTTCTGCAGAGATTAAAATATCTGGTGATTAATTGGAATTACCTAGTTGTTATATATTCAGGTAGAATGGTTTCCTCTAATCCAGATAGGGACCTGGAGATTAAATGCATCTAATATTGTCACAACAAAACGACAAAAATATAATCCTTTCAGAAAATGAAGATTGCACGCTTATTGCTAACAGACTCTTGGTTTGAGTTTCACAATGTTGAGTTGTGAAAAGCTCCAGGAAGAGGTTAGATTATTCAAAGCTTTAAATATTCAAATAATAAAAGGAATGAATAATACCCTTTGATCATGACTCTCTTTTTAGTGCAATCCATCCCTGTTAGTGTTGTTTTTCATTCCAGCACACATCCTGGTTTGATGTGGATGTTTGAATGCTTGATTACTCAAGATGCATATCTCCAGTCCATTACATCGCTGCTGCTTTTCTTCTCTGAAGTAGGCTGATCTGGCAACACTTTGGGTTTTGGAAAGAAAACAAACAAAAAAACATATCCGGGTTGATTTTTTTTTTCCTTTTCTTTTTCAAATCTGCTTACTGTGCTCTTTTCCTCTAAAATGTTTAAACATTTTTGATGTGTAGATGCAGTTGGCAGAACAGAAAAAGAAACAAATGCATGTTTTGTTTTTTGTCTCATCATCACATCATTTTCCCTTAACGTGCAAATCAGTCTTTGCTGCCATACTGTGAAAACCTTTACTTGGTTTCATTAGGGCAGGGAGGGGAAGGGATGTCTGCCTTTTGGGAAACCCCCCCTTTTTTTTGGTTTTGGTGACGTGGACCTCCTCATGGTCAGGGATGGGATGTGCATGTTTACACATGCAGTGTAGATGGATGTGAGGATGTGTTCCTGCGCATGTGAACGAGCGATGTCATTTCCGCGATCGTGCGGCGAATGCACCCCTGTCTGCGGCCCGCTTCCTGCCTCTTCCCCACCGCCACCCCATTTTCTGCACTGCACTTCCTTCCTCTCAGTGCTTCCCAGTAAAACAGGCCAGTAAGCTGGCGGACTCCCACACTGGATGTGGCCTCCTACTTAAAGTATTTTTAAGGCTGTTGATTGACTTGTTTTGGGGAAGCAGCTTTACAGATATATTTTTAATATTTTTTTATTAAAAATAGGTGTCCACATTGACCCCTTTTCCTTATGATGTGCTTGCTAAATCGTGATTGAGTTAGTTCCACCTCACCCTGAGTAATTTTCTTAGCCGGGAATTTGCTTAGTGGGCCATTTCCATTGATAGAGCAATGAAAACTTCAGCCTGCTCCTGCCTTTTTTTTTTTTTTGCCCTACGATCAGGCAGCAATCAGGCAGCACTTGTCAATTGCAACATCAGGAACAATGAACCCAATGAGTGTGAACAGTCAAACTTCTCATTTGAGAAATTACCATGTTGTATGCCAGACTCTCAGGGATACAGCTTAAGTGAAGTTTTTTGGACACATCCCATGACGGATGAAGTATAGAGAGGAGGCTCATGCATGGAGAGAACATGACTTTGTTGGACAAAAGCCCCTCGTTTTTGTGGTTTTAATTGGTGCTCCGGAGAAATCTGGAGCTTTTTGGAAGCCAAGATGCTAAATCTGTTGATCCGACGGTTATAATCAGAAGCCACGACAGCAATCTATCCGTTTGTCAATGTTAATATGATCTGACAGTTTTGAAAATTGAATCTGGCAGCTAAAATATCAATGGATTTTAGATTTACGAGGCTTTTAAATAAGCTTTTACTTGATTTAATTTACTCAGAGCTGTCTTGAAGAGGATGTAGCATCTAATCAGCTCTATTCAGAGAACTGTTTAGCCACAGAGTGAGCTCTACTAGTTTCTTGTACTTACAGATTTAAAAGCCACATAATAAGCGGCGATGAAATGATAAAAATAGAGGTTTGGCAACTGATTTTCAAGTCTAACCGAACTCCTTATCTTTCCTTCATCCTCAAGTCAGATTGTTTCATTGCGAGTTCATCCTGCCTCCTCATTTATTTTTGAAGGGGCCTCAGACAGCAAACAAATAATTTGCTTTTTCATACAAACTCACATCTTTGCCGGAGTGATATATTTAGCCTGGGTGATGGAGTCTTTGCTGTCAGCTGCTTCCTGAAGATTAGAGGCACTAACTTGGCTCTCCGCTGAGACATTGTACAGATTTACCAAGTGAGCGCTCTTTTTCCAGAAAAAAAAAAAGCTGCCGCTATCTCCCGTAGTGGTCTGAAACTACCGTGTTAACAGCATGCCACATGCAACTACCCATACACGCACGGAAACACCAGTAAGACGGGAGCCGTAAATAATTTACCTGTGCTGAGCAGTTGAATAATTAAATGCTGAATTAGCCACCTGTCTAATATAGCTTATATTCATAAAGGCAGAAAAAAGCTGCAATGTTGATATTTTATTTCATCATCCTGTTTTCTTTTTATTTTCTATTCTAAGCGCTCCTGTATTTTGATTTCCTGTGCAGGATATTGCAGTACCTTTTAAAGGAACCGATAAAAAAAAAAAGGAAAACAGTTTTCTTATTTCTCTACCTGCCAGGCAATATATAAAGCCAACAGTGTTCATTTCCCTTTGAGAGATCAACTGATACATCAATTCTAATAAAACCGACAGGAAAAGGGCAGATACAGTGTCATTTTTACTCATAAAAAGATCAGAAATGAGATGCACAAAGATTTTTTTTTGTTGTATGTGTTGTGCTCTGTTTTTGCCAAAAGTAAATTTGCATCCGAGTCCTATAAAAAACAGCTCACAGGCTGCTGTTAGGAGGCAATTTATACTTTCAGAGGCTATATCTGGCTCTCAACAAACAGTGTTATGATTGTGGGGTAGCCACTCGTGTGCTTAAATTGATATAGTTAAAGTAGCGAGGGCTGTAAATCAGAAAAGTAAAACTATATAAGCTGCCCTCACCCCGCCGTCTACCACGCCGGCCCCTCGGCTGGCTGTGACACTTGATCTGAGGGTCAGCTGTGATGGATATATCTGCTGTCTCTGTGCATTTTTTTTATGTTGTAAGAAACTGGCGTGGTGTGGCAGACTGTCACATGTCACTAAGGTCAGTTGAGATGACTGCAAGCGTTTACTGGTTACTTAATATGGAGTATCACTGTGAGACATAAGCGCAATGCTCTACTTTCTGTTTAGGATAAATCATGTTGGCAGCTTTTGTTCACATTCTACAATGGACATTTTGTATTTAGTTTAATTTAGTGCTTATCTCTTCACTGCGTTTCTGTTTTCCTCGCCTAAATTAAATCCCTCTTGCTTGTAGTTTTGTCTCCATAATTTGCTCCAGTTGGAGCCACAGTGAGCTATATTAAGATCAAAAACGCTATTCTGCAATTTATTTGCAGATGAGACTCAGATGCAGGTAAAGCCACACATGCCGGAAAATTTGAGAAATATGTTATTTCCTGCACATTGAGGTAGATTTCACAACATCTCAATGGAATTCAACGCCTATTTTCATAAATATTGTATTTAGTTTATTTTTTTCACTTAAAGAGTGGGAAAAAAATCCATGGGGGTGGGTTTCCCTTCATTGTCTTCACTGTTAGGCCTCCCCTCTAATGTGGAGAGTGACATAACAATGAATAGAATGTGCATTTATGGGAAATTACTAACACAGTATGCAAAGGACTAAAAACATATAACCTGTTTTCAATACTTTAGTGCCCAGCCTTTTTTTTTATCAGCCCAGATTGCACAAGTTTGGAAAAACTGGAAAAACTTGACTTTAAATTGAAGAAAAATTTTTTTTCATCTGAAAGTTTATAGCTTTAAAGTTTTAAGGGATAGGACGGTTTGTATTTTTAAAAGACCACAATGGGTGTGGGTATGTTTTGAAGCTCTGGTCTTTTCCCAATGGTCACCTCAGCTGGGCAGCTCCCTCTGAGCGCGAGCACGACCCCACTTGGCTAGTCGCTGTACTCTCTGTCAGCCTCAATAAGACTCTTTCCTCTGCCACCCTAGCTGTGGCTACGCTTTGTCTGCCTCCTGTGAAGCAGCAGCACAAGAGCACACGCGGTGCCCGGAAACCCGCCAGCTCCTGTCCGCTGCGGTTAGACTGCATGTGGTTTCCAGCTCCACCATTCCTGCTTGGTTGTTTTTCAGCTTAGAGATCTTGTGGAATGTGGTTAAGGCACGCATTGAGAATATAAACAACCTCAGATAGAAGAGATTTTTTAAATGTACTCTGAAATGTTCGGGAGATTATTCTTGTACTTTTTGTACTTTGCAAACCAAACATTTGTGCTTGTCATTTTCTCATCTGTAAGGGTTAAATGACACATAAACCACAATAGAAGCCATGTAAAGCTGGACCTTTGAAGTCATGAACAGGGTTTGTGACTAGTAATGCTGCCACAAACGATTATTTTGATAGTCGACTAATCACCGATTATTTTTCCAGATTACTCGACTAATCAGGAAACTGGATGTAAAGCACACATCTAAACCATCAATAGCTTTAAACTAACCAAAAACTATAGGCTATATATATAGCATTACCTTTGATAATGCTAGTATGAATGCTGTAAGCTAAATTTGGTCGCTGAAGGTGCTAGTGCTGATAGCTGAAAATGCTGAAATTAATAGCGGAAATCGCTGAAGCTAATAGCTGAAAACACTGAAGCTGATAGCCGGCTAAAATATTATCTATTTTTATAGCCTATTAGTCAAAACAGATAGCATGCAGCTGAAATATTGCTAAACTCCAAAATAGCTTAAAAAACTGAAACAATGGCTAAATTAGCCAAAATAGCTACCATTTAGCTTATATAGTAGTTAAGCTCTAAAGGGACCTAAAAAACTGAAAAATTAGCCAAAACAGCTAGCATGCAGCTGAAATATTAGCTAAACTCCAAAATAGCCTAAAAAACTGAAACAATGGCTAAATTAGCCAAAATGGCTACCATTTAGCTGAAATATTAGCTAAACCTTTATACATGCCAAAAAGCTAGCATAATGCCATTATAACTTTAAACTTTAGTGCACTCTGACTCCATATAATATAAAGTAATGACTAATCGACTATTAAAAAAGTAGTCGTCGACTATTTTAAGTCGATTAGTCGACTAATCGTGGCAGCCCTAGTGTCTATAACTAAGATGATAATAAAATGTCATAGAAGGATGAAGTTTGTAGAGCAGGCTTTCAAAGACTGGAGCTCCCAAGACAGAGAACACTCGATACGCCTGTCAACCAAAGTCATTAATAGCCCATTGGACATCCAAGCACCTGCATGGATGTCAGCTTGTCCTCTATGTTTAGTTCACCTGCCTGTTCTCTGCTGCCTGCTGGATGCCGGCGCATCAGCCCCAGAATGCAAGATTAGACGCGCATGTCTTGCATGGAAGCTTTGGTTTGGTTAAAAGTCTATAGTCTTTGCTTTAGACAAGAAAAATGGGTGGAGGTCAGAAGAACATGAGGCTCAACTTCAGGAATGTAAACAAAGCAGGGAAACTATCCCAAGCTGCAAATTGTTGACATGCACAATCTAAAGCATGTACCTTGACAAAAAAAAAAGATGAGTCATTTTTGGTGCATTTAAGCTTAATAGTTTTAAATAATTAAAGGCTTATGTCCCCATAGCCTACTTTCAAGAGCTAAGCCTAGACTTTGTATAATTGCCAAATATTCTATTAAATTGTTCCTCCCTTTAAATAATGAAATATGAGAAGGACAGCCTGAAAACAATGTTCTGTTTTTCTCAGACAACCTTCTCCATTCAATGACGTTTCTTTCTCACAGTGGTGGAGCTGCTTCCTCAGTAATGATGATGATGACAGGAGGTCAGACTGCAGACATGAGCTGCAGAAAAAAAAAAAAAAAAAGGGAAGCAAGACTTTCAAGCCGTTGCACTCAAGTAGTTTATGTAGTTTTTGTTTTTGAACCAGAAACAAGATGAGTGTACTGAATTTTTATCCCTATTTTAAAAATATTTTAAATATTGCTGGCCATTTCTCTAAGATCTTAACTGTGTTTCAACCAGATAAGAATCCAGTTCTACTTGTTCTGTAGAATGTACAGTAGCTCACCTCCTGCTGTCAGCTGTGAAAAAATATTCACACCTGCGTCATTTTCTTAAAACTTTTGTTGCGCGTTTAATTTTGGCAACAAGTAAACAACACAAATAAGACACTGTAATTCTGTGATAATAACAAATGTTTGCAAAATCAGCAAGAGATACATGGAGTGGGGCCACAAAAGGTTCTAAAATTTGAAACACGGGCCAAACCTGAGTTTTTTGGTCAAACGAGAAATAATTATACATGCTTCAGCTTTGAAAATAAATGTATATATAACAAAATAGAACATTTTGTAGTATTTATTTTTAAACTGTGACCTTTGTTCTCATTTTTTTAGACAATTATTGATATTCCTCAGGGAAAAACACTAACCTAGACAAATGCTGCGTTCATGTGCTGTTGGAACAATCAGAAAAATGACTTTTCAACTTGGAAAACACACATGAACGTCAAAATAACAACAAATCTTCCAACAGATTAACTTTCTGCACCTAAACCAAGGTAAAGTAATTTGTAGTTTGTCGTCTATGGGGACACACTAGAAAATAAAATATTAATAGGAATTATCAATATAATTTATTCCAATTTGGTGGACCAGATTAAATACTTTGATTTTCTCCATATGGCCCATTGGCCATAGTTTGCCCACCACTGCATTAGAGCATAAAGAAGACCCAAGTCCGCCTTTGGAAAAAATGTATTCTTTATGTTTCCATCACTGATTTTCACATTAACTTAAAGAAAAGTTGTTTCTGTGACAGTTTTTTTTTTGTCTTTTCTGAACATTGACAGGAAGGTGCACTAACATTTGTGGTATTGTGAAAGAACCTTGAGAAAAATTGAGTAAAAATGTAATTTAAATTGGACCAAATTTGTGTAAAATGTGAATAAATGTCATGAGGATCATTTGCATCCATTTTTTTCTTACTTTACTTTTTAAAGTTTATATTTCTGAGATACTCTGATGTTGCAGGTTCCCATCAAAGCCAAAGATAAATCTTTAGTTAAAGATTGGATGTAATCCATCCATCCAGCTCCTATTCCTACTTGGTCATTTCAGGGTCAAAGGGGTTGCTGGAGCCTATCCCAGCTACATCAGGGGGAAGACGAGGCACTCTGAGCAGTTTGCCGGTCCATCGGGGGACAACAATGGGTATAATCTGCAATGTGACTTTCCATCACCCGAAGAAGGAACTCATTTATTCTCGAAGGCTGATTCCCTTCGCTGTCTTCAGTGGGAGGTTTTCCTCTTCTGCTTCTTCTGAGATTCTCTGACAACACTTCCCATCACCACATGGGCTAAAACAGAAGCTTGCGGTGCATCAAAATGCCAATGTGAAACAGATGTGGTCACAGACTGCCACAGATTTCTTTCCTCTTTTTTTTTTCTTCTCCAAGGAGCCTGTTCTGTAACAAGAGAAGTGAGGGCGTGACCTGCTTTAACTTATGAAAACCTCTGGAAGTGACGACATTTTCAACAAAGATCTATTGTGGCATTTTAATTTGCAAATATACAGACAAAGAATGAAACATAAACTGTGATTGTAATTTGCTTTATGATTGCTCTGTGAACTTTTTTTTTTTCAACTTTGCATTTTTGCAGTTTGATTAAATCTGTTTTTTCCACGATATTCCTAATTGCATAGTAAAGGAACGTACAAAAGTGAACTTCTTTAAGAGTACAATTTTCCATGGAGATAATTGGAACCAAGATTAAGGCAGGAAGTGAATCCAGTGGTGTGAGTTTAGACGGTGGGACAGTAAAACGCAGCGCTGGTGATGATAACGAGACTACAGACTGCCTGATGCTCTGCTTTACTGTGCACCTCCTGGGGTTTACAGGCCTCATCATGGGAATGCACACACCATCATTAGTCTCCATTAAACACACTCTGAAAGTCGAGCAACTTCAAACCACACAAAGGAATTAAGCTTGTTTTAAAATGAGTTATAGGATTAAGATTAAGCCGACAAGCTTCCCTTTTTTCAATAAACACAGATGTGACAGGTTTGGGGAAGGTTTTTCCAACTCTGAGTGGTTTTCTTTACTTTGGAGAAATATTTGAATGTTTAGGTCAAATAATCAGTCTAAAATTAACCCTCGGTTGCCTTTTTAAGTGTGCTTTTTTTCTACAAGTTTACAGTTTTCTCTGAATTTATCTTTGAAACAGTTTTTGAGGAAATGGTTGATATACTTATTTTTTTTTTTAGGAAAACCTCTTTTTATAGATATTTTCCTGTCCTGAAACTGTCCAAAAAAACTCAATTCCGACAGGTCTTTTTTTTTATTGATAAAAGTAGAGATCATTTTTTGGCCGATATTTCCTCTATAACTGATATTTCCCGAGACCGATATTTAAGTGTCTGCAATAACACAAAGTTTAGATTTCCTTATTGTTTTTTTTTTAATAAGAAATACATAACTTATCTTTGATTATACAATCACATTATACTTGATCTTTTTAACATACAGCAAAGGATTTCATAGGAGCAAGTATCACCTCAAAACTTTGAAAATATATTTGTAAATTTTCAGACCATTTACTGACTATTAGACATAACTGTAAATCATTAGCTTCATTGTTAAAAAGAAAGTGTATCTGAACAATATAGTAACAGAGCAATATTGCCGTTTTTTTTAAGATCGGTCAGATACCAATATGCTCAAATGATGGAAATGTCGGCCGAGACTGATTCTGACACGATATATCATCCATTCCTAGTAGAAATCACAAAAAATGAGATTAAACTGTTTTTTTAATCAAACTAGTAGAGGCAAAATGAAAATGTATGACTCCAAAAACAAGGTCAAAATACAATGAAAAATGTCTAAAACCCAGGTGAAGCTCCACTAAAAGTTCCAAATTCCAAAGGGGGTCTCACAATCATGTGTCATAATTTTTTTTTATGTTTGTTTTAACCCTTGTGCTATCTTATGGGGTCCAGATGATCCCACTCTTATATTGATGTGTGATCCCTCCCATGACAGGATTTTATGTCTGCCACGGACACCAGTGAAGATAAAAAATCCTTGGGAAAAAACGGTTCAGCATGCTGTCTTTTGGGCTCCAGATGACCCCACTTTGAATGTAAACCTGCCTAGGATAGCACAAGGGTTAAACAAAGATATTTAAAGCTAGAAATTTTTTGAAATCTTTTCAGTATCTTTTGAAAAATGGAGGGGCCAAGGTCATTTTTATGTTATAGTAAATAGATGATGTGATTGTCAAACAGACCAGTGAGTGCAGAGAATCCTGCAGGTTTACTCCAGATAATAATAGTGTTTTTGAGACATTTTTGTGTAATTTAATAATGTTGTGTTTTTGTCTGTTTCTATCTGTGCAGCTGGCAGGCCTGGGGTGGGACAGGGAACATGGCTGAATCGCGGCGGGAAAGCACAAGCAGCCTGCAGAGGAAGAAACCTCCCTGGCTCCGACTGGACATTCCCGCAGCTCAGATGTCCCTCGATGAGCCTCCTACTTTTGTTCAGGTACTTTCTTGAACATTTTTTTTTAATCCCTTGCAGGATGCCTTTAGCAGACTCTTTTTCATAATATTGTTTCACCCAATGCAGCCAATGAAGAGGCAGGGGTTCCTGCGTAGCGTCAGCATGCCTGTAGAAACCTCCCACCTCCCGTCTCCTCCACGGGACTTCTTCGACACCCGGCGGCCGGTCTTGCAGCGTCAGTCATCCATTACTCAAACCATAAAGAGGTAAACTTCTACATCGCTAAACTATATGAGTAAAAAAGGGTTTCAGGATTTCACCTAACAATGTAGATTATCCTTTCGTGCTTCTCTTCTTTAAGATTTTTACATGCTTTATGATTAACACTCAAAAATGACTTTTCTTGTTTCTCAAACCTTTAAAGACCGACTCCGATCGTCTTTTGATCTATTTAAAAAAAGCGTTCTCAGTGGTCTTTTAATTCTGATTATGCTGTATTTGCCAAAATCCAAACAAAATCTTAAACATAGTTTCTGCAGAGCAACGGATGTTCATTAGAAATTTGCCTCTAAGTTGTTGGCAGAGTAAACCTGCACCTATTTCCTGTTGTCCATCTATTTATACCCTTCCCCACTATCTTACATCCCCTAACAACCCCCAACTTAAAATTACCGGTGCAACAAAATTGGCGAGCAATATTGGCTGTGCAGTTTTGTGCCAGATGCCAGCTCGGACGAGGAAAACGAAGAATCTATTTGTCTGAATGGAACAGAATGAAGCTACAAGCTTTTTTAGACTTAATTTTTCCTCCTGATATACAATTTGAATAAAGAAAGACTAAAAAATGCTTTTCTGAGCTTTATTTTCTTAATAAATGTCCTCCATCATGAAAAAAATTGCAACAAGAACATGTTAAAAGCATCGTTGTGGGTCTTTAAATCGAAGGTTCACCTGAATGCCAGCTTTGCTCCCCCCCTGCATGAAGCCTCACTGCTCCCCTTTCCTGCATCTTTCTTTTCACTTCTGTTTTTCTCTTCTTCTCCTCCTTTCCCTTTGTCCCTTCTCGCCACCTCCTGGTCCCGCCCTGCCTGGTCACTTCAGCAGCAGGAGAGTGCATTTTGAGCGGATTAACACTGTGCCCATTAAGGGGCAGCGGGCTGCACGGCGCAGCACCAGGAAGCACCACTCTCTGTCCAGAACTCTTCTCAGGTACGGCGGCAGGCGCCTCACAAATATAAGGATGACGTTGTGCACTTCCTCACTTTTTGTGTGACAAATGCTAATCATTTATAATTTTAACTGATTTACTGTAATAGAAAATAAAGATATGTCCCTGTTGAAAATTCACAAACAAGAAAAAAAAAAAAAAGTTTTCTAGTTCCTTTTTCCCCAAAATTCCCCAAAAAACCCTCTCCTTAAAACTTGTCTCGTTAGAGAAAAAGAAGGAATTTATTCAAAATTTCCTAGTCGTTTTTTAGAAAAACATAAAAATAAACTTTTGCTGAACTGAATATTTTTTTATGTTGGTAAGTCAGTAGTTGTTAACTGCGGTTGATCTGCGGAATCGTAAACTTTTTAGCTTCCGTCTCGCTATAGTTGTTAAGTGACATACAGTGCGATGTTTCCGCCTCAACTAAAGATGGGTCTAAATGTACAAATCATGTCGCAGTTTAACCACACTTAGTCATTTCTTTACCATCTTTTTAAATGAGTGAGCAGATCTGAAAACCCCTTGCTGTCAGTTATCTCAGAGAGTGTCCAGTCATTTTAGAGGTATGGCGATGACTAAGTAGTTTCGTCTGAACAACCTCAGACCTTGTTGCTTTGTAATCTATATATTATTGAGTAATATTATTGTTACTTGTTTCCTTATCTAATCAGATTCCTGATTAGATAAGGAAACAAAAAGGAGCTATAAAGACAAACATAAATGCTGGACTGTAAAATGTCAGCTGCTTAGTGCTGAGAGAGAAACTGATTTACTAAACCTGACTGAACTTTCATTCTGGAAGTTACAAATAGAAATGAAACTTCTTCATTGTCTTTGCTTTTCTTTAAAGATGCTTCCTTAACTTGAGGAACAAGGACGATTTTTATTAGTTGCTATTTATTTCAACTTCCTGTTATTGTTTCAAGCAAGAATTTGGTATGTGTGAAATAATCTTTCCCTGTGCATTTGGACTCGGACATGTCAGAACTTGTTCCCGCCACTCTGCACAGTTTTATATCCTGGAAAGTGCTGCTGTAGCAACGTCTGCTATGCCTCCCCTTGCCCTGTAAAAGATGCAGTAGGTCTGACACGTTCACGTTTGTGGCTTCAGGGGAACGGCGGACTGGTTTGGGGTTAGTAAGGATGGCGACGCCACCCAGAAGTGGCAGAGGAAAAGTCTGCGCCACTGCAGCCTGCGTTATGGGAAGCTGAAGCCGCAGGTGATCCGAGAGATGGATCTGCCCAGCCAGGACAACATCTCTCTGACCAGCACTGAGACTCCTCCCCCTCTGTATGTTCCCTCCTCACAGCATGGGATGCAAAAGGTACCGGATGTTGATTATTTGTCTAAATACAGCTGAGGTAGATGCTGGATCTGAATTCACATTTGATTTTATTTAATCTTTTTGTACTTTTTTTTAATATCATTTAAATTATTTATCAGTGTATGATAACTTTCAATTCTTGTTTTAAAATCTTTATAATTTTTGAAAGATTCAATATTTTAATAGATTTTTTAAAACCTAATTTATTTCAAATACTTTCAGCATTTACCTGTTCGGGAGACATTAGACTATTTCACGTGTATTCAACTAATTGAAACTTTGAACATTTGAAACTTTGAACATTTTTCCTTTAGTCAGCTTAGGTTGATGAAAAATTTCCAATTCAAATTTGAAATGATTGTGGTTTTTGTGTGGGAATTTCCTGATATCTTTGTATATGTTCAGTATTCAGTCAGTTATTTATAACAATTTGAGATAATTTTTAAAGCTAATTTTAACTATTGATTTAGGTAGGTTTTTATGTTGTTTTATTTATTTATTTTTTTTAATGGAAATTTCTTCAAATAACCAAAAAACTTAAAGACCTACTCTGACTTTTTTTGAAAAAAAAATAAGTGTTTTTGGTGTTTTTAACATGTTATCGGTACATTTCTTCTATGATGGAGAACATATATAGAGAGAGATTTTATGAAGTATTTACTTTTTTAAATGATTATGAATCTAGACCAAACAAAAAAATTAGTTTGAAAAAAATTGTATTTGTGACGTAATAAATGAACTGAACAGACCCCAAGCTCCCCTCTCCACTCTCCAACTGGGAAGGGAAGGAAGAGGCGTTTCTATGCACCAACAGTCCCACCCACAACTCAGACGCAAATTTCTAATGCGCTACTGCCGCTCTAAACTATGTCTTATAAAACAACACAGGGTTTTTTGAATGTGGCTATAAAAAATGCTCACTGATAATTAAAAGACCATTCGGAACTCTTTGAAAATAGTTTAAACGATGATCAGAGTGGCTCTTTAATGTTCTGTTAAGATCACCTTTTAGCATTCTAGTTTTTTTGTTTTTTTTTTTACTATCATGCAGCTTTTAGGCGTAGACTTTCAAACTTAACAATTCAACCTATTTTGAGCCATAGTACTCTTTTTTTCTTTGATTAAAATTCCATCAGCAACCAAAAATGTAAAAAACAAACAGAAAAAACAGTCTGTATTAACAATAGATTGTTATTCCTATTAACATGTCATAAATAAGAACCAAATAAACAAAAAATGTATTTTATGATCTGTCATATTTCTAACTACTCAGTATGAACCTGTTTAGATGAATACAGGCTTGATATCCTGGCTATGGTAAATGGTTTTGAGACAAATTAGGTGAAACTGATTAATTCGTCTCATGGCACACTGGAGGAAAAAACACTGTTTTAGAATATCCACTAAAAGATTTATGAGAAATTATCTTTAGCATCATCCAAACAGGGCCACATCACAATTTTATTTTTAATTTTTATTTAAATACATCCACAACACACTTATAAAGAAGGTATACATGTTAATGAAGCAGATAAACTGATCCCTCTTTTATTGGGTGTGTAACCAACTTTTTTTTTTTTTTTTTTGAATTCTAGATAGTCGATCCACTGGCTCGTGGAAGAGCCTTCCGAATGGTGGAAGAGGTGGATGGCTACAGCGTGCCTCAAACCCCCATCACCCCCGGGGCTGCCTCGCTTTGCTCCTTTACCAGCTCTCGCTCAGGTCTCAACCGGCTGCCGCGGCGGCGTAAGCGGGAGTCTGTGGCAAAAATGAGCTTCAGGGCCGCAGCTGCGCTTGTTAAAGTGAGTGGCTGGAATAGGATGTAAAAAAAGATGACAAAATGTAAATTTTTATGGGGGTGGGGTTTCCGCGAAGGTAAATGTTTGCAATATCCGCTCGTATCTGCTCTTCAGGGGAGGTCGTTTCGGGAAAGTACGCTGAAACGGGCTCAGAGGAGAAGCTTCACCCCTGCCAGCTTCATGGAGGAGGATGTGATCGACTTTCCAGATGAACTCGACACATCTTTCTTTGCCAGAGTACGCAGCGGCAACCTCTCCTTTTTTTTGTGTATCCTCTCATTGATACACATTTATTGATTCAACAAAACCAAAATGTCCTCATTTCCTGCATTTGTAGGATATTTTGATGCAAGAGGAGCTGTCCACATATGCAGACGAGGTGTTTGAGTCTCCATCTGAAGCCGTCATCAAAGAGGCAGCTTCTAGCAACAAGAAGGATGAGACGGAGCTGACAGGCAGCGCCCTAGATAAGACCGAGCTGGAGAGAAGTCACCTCATGCTGTGAGTGTGTGCGGCTGCAGCGATAAGCCCCTTCAGAAAGGCAATTCTCTCCAAAAAAATCTGGTGGAAATTCAACTGTGCCATGTTTGATTTTCTGCCCTCTGGTGATTTTTGTGTCACATTTTCAAGCAGACACATCATCCAACCAAAGAAAAGATTCCTATATGTATATATTTATAAATTGTTAATAATTGGTGGTAAAATGCAAACAAAAATTAAATTAAAATGTAAAATAACAAACATATCAAAGATTGTTTTGTGCTAAAACTGCTAAAATCTTTTTTTTTTTTTAAATTCCATTCCTCTATTTCCATTGTTTCTCATCTCTGTTATGTCCTCCAGACCTCTGGAGAGAGGGTGGCGTAAAACCAAAGAGGGAACTCCAGGTCCGCCGAAGGTGCCGCTGCGTCAGGAGGTGGTGAGCGTGAACGGACAGCGGCGTGGGCAGCGCATCGTCGTTCCCGTCAAGAAGCTTTTCGCCCGCGAGAAGAGGCCTTACGGGTTGGGCATGGTTGGAAAGCTGACAAACCGCACCTATCGCAAGCGCATCGACAGCTACGTCAAGAGGCAGATAGAAGACATGGATGACCACAGGTGCAGCACCTGATCAGTTCTTTTTCAAAATTGCCAATTAAATCACTTTTTTTTTTCTTTTTTACCCTTACACATGTTTTTTTTGCTGTCTTTTAGGCCTTTTTTCACATACTGGATCACCTTTGTCCATTTACTAATCACTATCCTGGCTGTATGCATCTATGGCATTGCGCCTGTAGGCTTTTCCCAGCACGAGACAGTTGATTCTGTGAGTTCTGCTTCAGACGGGATGAGTATCTTTCTGATTTTTTTTTTAATATCACTTACATATTATTTATGATTTCTTCTAACTTAGGTTTTAAGAAACAAAGGTGTGTATGAAAATGTCAAGTTTGTACAGCAGGAGAACTTCTGGATCGGGCCGAGTTCAGTAAGTTCAGCATCTTTGTATTGTCAAAAAAAAAAAAAAAGATTGTCTAAATGCTGAAATTTTGTGTATTTTAGGAAGCCCTGATCCACTTGGGGGCCAAATATTCTCCATGCATGCGACAAGACAAACAGGTGCACAAACTTATCGGGGAAAAGAGAGCAATCGAGCGCGACTCGGCGTGCTGCGTTCGGAACGATCGCTCTGGATGTGTCCAAACCACAGAGGAGGAATGCTCGGTCTGTAGTTTGTTTTTTTCCCATTTTTATCTATTTCAATTTTTTTTATTCATTAAAATGCATAAAGAGAAGCTGAGAGAGACTGACTGACTGTGTGTGTGCAGAGCACTCTGGCTGTGTGGGTGAAATGGCCGCAACATTCCAGCACGCCTAAGCTTCATGGTAAAGAGAGGCAGTATGGCTCCGTGTGCCATCAGGATCCAAGGTAAAACCCCTTTTTCCTTACAAAACTATCCAAAAAAAAACAACCCCTTCCCGAAAAAAAGATTGTTAAATCCATTTTGGTTTATTTAAAGGCAAAACTTTTTAAAATTATTCATAAAAAGTCCAATTTCATATAAAAATATGAGTTAAAAACTGAAATAATCTTTGTCCTTTTACAACTTGAATCTTTAAAGAAATCCATATTTTTCTTTTTAAAGATTTCCATCTTATAGTGTAAAAAACTAAAAATTCACCTTTGAAGAACTTTTGATTCTTTTTTCTGAAGAAATATTTTGTTTCGTAACTGTCAATCAAAGAGTCAAAAGTCACCAATTTCATCATAAATATAAATATTAACCTAAGAAGTTGAAGTTTTGCCTCTTGGTTGTTGTAAGCAGTTTCTTTGTGTGTGTGTGTTTTGCAGAACATGTCTGGAGCCTGCCTCTGGGCCTCCGCACGAGTGGCCGGATGATATCACCAACTGGCCAGTAAGTTTTTTTTGTTGTTGTTTTTTGGAGACCATTTTTCATTCCTGTACATTGCTGTTTTTTTTATTTATCTTTTTGATTAATCTGAAATATTGTCCTTTTTTAAATTAAATATGATCAGGTCGATTTAAAACATAAACACAAGAAACTTTGACATCAAAAATGTTAAAAATTAAATTACTTCGAAAGTATTATTTGTGCAAACTCTGTACTCTTTAAATAGCCAAATGAATTGATAAAAATAAATGAAATAACTGTTGTTTTTTTTGTGGTGGCGTTTAGATTTGTACCAGGTACAACACGGGTAACCACACCAACATGCCTCACATAGACTGCACCATCATGGGTCGGCCCTGCTGCATTGGAACCAAAGGAAGGTGAGAAAAGCTCACTTTTATTTTGCACAATTTTTTAACTCGCTATTTAAAAAAACGGTTTCTAAAGTTCACTTCCTGTGTGGTGTTTGGTTTATATATAGGTGTGAGATCACATCCCGTGAATATTGTGACTTCATGAAGGGCTACTTTCACGAGGAGGCGACTCTTTGCTCGCAAGTAAGCAGCTCCACCCAAACTGCGTTGGCGTTCACAGATAATTCCCTTAGTTAAAAACAAAGAAATGTGTGACTTCTGTCGAGGTGGTTTTGTAGAAGAAAAGGGAAGAATTCCAAATATACGACTGCTGTCTCATTCATGATCTGTCCTCTCTCAGGTGCACTGCATGGATGATGTCTGTGGACTCTTGCCTTTCCTGAACCCAGAGATCCCAGATCAGTTTTACAGACTTTGGCTCTCTCTTTTCCTGCACGCTGGGTAAGTCGGAAACCCTTATTGTACAAAATTAGTACTTTAAAGAGGTTTTAGTGTCATAGTGCGTTCAATAAACAAAAAAAATATCTATAAAGTAACTCCTCTCCATCTTTTTGGAATGCAGTTTTACTCCAGTTTGCATGAACAGGATGAGGCAACATATGAAAGAGTTCATTCATTTTTGCATAAAGCAACTGACTCAAGTTTATATTTTCTGACGATGAGACAAACACATGAACCAATGACGATGGATTTAGTAGAAATATAGAAAAAAAAGTTTTTTGTGTTTTGTTGCTGCTAGTCACTGTTTCTCATTTGCAGCTTGATACTGCTACTCTGTTTTTTTTGGGGGTTTTTTTTTGCCCTAAGTGTCATTTGGCATCTTAGCGACCCACTCCAACAAAAATTGTATATTTTGACATGTTCTTGTGGCATTTTTCTGATAATGGAGGACTTTTACAAATAACTTAAAACTACATATCTGAGGTTTTTTTTTACAAATTGTTGTAAATCTGGTGCAGATGAAAGAATACTATTTGATAAAGATTGAGCTCCCTGCTCTTCCTCATTCTGATGCATCCACTTGTAGACAAATAGATCCATGTTCATCTTCGTTTTCCACGTCTGAGTTGGCATCTGGCTCAAAACTGAACAGCTGAATAGCTCCAATATTGCTTGTCATTTTTGCTCATTAGGAAATTTCTAATGAACAAAGATTTTTTTAAATTATTATTATTATTTAGGCCTGGGTTGGGCAAACTTTTTGACTCGTGGGCCACAAAGGGTTCTAAAACTTGACAGATGGGCCGGATCAGATGCTTGAAGTGTTTTGGTAAGGAACCTCATATGAGAAAGCAACAACATGGACAAAAACATGCTTTTTTTATTTCAAAACTGTGGTTTTGGTTCCTATTTTAGTGCCAGTTGCACCAATTGGTTGATGTCTTTAGGAAAAAACACACACTCAAAAATTCTGTATTTGGTGTGTTGGAATGATCAGAAAAATGACTCTAAACTTGACAAACACACATGAACATAAGAAAAACGACAACTCTTCCAAAACAATATAAATCTAAAATCACTGATAAACATAAGTTAGTTTATTTGTGGTACATCATGTAAGAGACACTAAAATTACAGGGAAACATAAAACATTAATATGGATTATCAATGCAATTTATTCCAAAGTGGCGGGCCAAATTAAATGGTTTAAAGAGCGATATATGCTAAAAACACCATAATCCTAATTAAAAGACCTCTGGGAAAACACTTGAAATAGATCAAAAGATGATCATCGTGGGACTTCAAACTGAAAACTCCCAAATAAAATGAAAAACTACTTAAACTACAACTCTAAAATGGAAAAGTAAGCTGCTTTATTCATCTGGAAGTATTTTAAAAGTAAATAAAATTAGGAGTGCTGTATAGAAGCATTATTTATTTGCTGTAAACCCTTAAATCAACAGTCTATGCTTAATGACTATTCTTACAGAACGTGCACTATTTAACTGCATAAGACTTGCAGGTTTTATTCTGGGTCAGTCCAGACTCATCAGTTGTCAGTCAGCAACAAAGACCTGACCTCACCGCTAAGAAGAAAACCTCTTCATCTTCACGTTCCGTCAAATCTCTCACGAGTAATTAAGCGAAGTGCCCTCGCTTCATGAACTCATTAAGCTGCCGTGAGATGGGGAGTGATTGTGTTGTTCTCAGTAGGCTGTTGAGGGGTTTGCCTCTCCTGAACAGAGGGATTATCTTGTCAACACGTGCTGCTCAGCACCCACCGTGTTTCTTGCCCTTCCAGGATCCTTCACTGCCTGGTGTCCGTGGTTTTCCAAATGACCATCTTGAGGGATCTGGAGAAACTGGCAGGCTGGCTTCGGATTTCAATCATTTACATCCTCAGCGGCATCACTGGCAACTTAGCTTCAGCCATCTTCCTGCCATACAGAGCGGAGGTGATCATCTGTGAAAATGATAGTTATTTCTGAGGATGTGATGTTTATAGATTTAACGGTGCTTCTGGCTCCCCTGTTTTCTCTGTCAGGTGGGTCCAGCGGGCTCCCAGTTTGGCATCCTGGCCTGCCTGTTCGTGGAGCTGTTCCAGAGCTGGCAGATTTTGGCCGAGCCCTGGCGGGCCTTCATCAAGCTGCTGTGTGTCGTCATCTTTCTGTTCATCTTCGGCCTGTTGCCCTGGATTGACAACTTTGCCCACATATGCGGATTCATCTCCGGCTTCTTCCTGTCCTTCGCCTTCCTACCGTACATCAGCTTCGGCCGCATGGACCTGTACCGCAAACGCTGCCAGATCATCGTCTTCCTGCTGGTGTTTGTCGGCCTCTTCTCCGGCCTCGTGGTGCTCTTCTACGTCTACCCCATCCAGTGTGACTGGTGCGAGCTGCTCACGTGCATCCCCTTCACAGACAAATTCTGTGAGAAGTACGACCTGAACGCTCACCTGCACTGAGGCGCGAGACTCGGTGGGGAACCGCCGTCCCCCTTTCTGTGAACTAATATGTTTGTGTTCTTTTACTCTACTTCCTTTCCTTACCATTCAGCAGCAGTCGTGAGTGAAACCGAGGCACCTCAGAAACTCATCAAAGCATCCAGCAGCCCTTTACAAGAGAGGCGATTGCTGTTACAGAGAGAGAAAAAAAAAAAGGACCACTTTCTACGTTCAAGTCCAGATGTAGATTTTATTATTCAGGCAACTTCGCAGAAAAAGCAGGGACAACAATATCAATGCCTTTGGTGCCTTTACGTAAAATGTACCAACTACTGCCATATTTTTGTTACAATATGCTGAGCACTCGAATGTTTCCGTTTATTCGTTTTATTGCTTCTGAAGAAGTGATTCTTGTTTTTAACACGGTAGTGTTTTAGCTACCTGTCTACACACCTGTAACTGAAGACAACAGTAAAAAAAAAAAAAACAAAAAGAATCTGTCTCCTACTTTATTTGTTTTAATTGCAAGAACAAAAATGTGAAGCAGAAATCGTAAAAAGCAAGAGGTTCACTCCGGTGTTTGAACCGATGACTCCACCCTAAAGTCGTCCTCACAGATGTCGCTCCTCGCTCGGTGGCTCTGACAGAACGTGCGGCGTCTGCCGTTTAGCTTTTGTGTCCCGAGTCCATGTCACAGGTGAATAACTGAAGCAGATTAGCAGCCGCTGTTCCGCCTTGCATATGCCTGCCCGCCCAGCGTGTACTCCATCTCTTGAAACTGCATGTTGGAGACTGAGATTTCCGACGGGCCCTTCTCCTTGAAGCCCGCCTTGAGGTAAAAAGGCACCAGGAAGTCCTCGCAGATCAGCAAAGCTCGACGGAGGCCCGGCATGCAGCGCAGGTACTGCAAGTAGCGCCACAGGAGGATGGAGCCCTTTCCTTGCTGCCGACAGTGCCGGTGCACAGACAGCACATGGATGTGCACGGTGGGAGTGTCTGGGACATGCTGAGTCATGGCCTTCTGCGGGGAAGAGATTAGATGGAGCAATTATTGATATGGAAACTTGCAGAAATAACAATTGGAGGGGAATGTGCAGGTCTCCGCGCTGGGCGGCTTTAATACCTGTGAAAGCCTTTCCTTGTCCCAGCCGGAGCCGATGATGAAAGCCACCAGCTGTCCCTCTTCAAACCATCCCAGGGACAGCTCGGGGCACTGACCCAGGAAATTAAGCACTTCATCCAGAGTAAGTGGACACTCTCCAGACACAGAAACAAAGGCTGGAAGGCATTTCAGAGAAAATATCATCAACCGAAGAATAACGTGGAAAAACATACCAAACAAATTCTAGACATTTTCGGACAAAAAAAGAAAAAATCCACACTTGCCTTCTCGTTCGATTTCAAACACGCTGATGGCGTCCTGTGGTGTGAGGTTTCTGAACTCGCTGGCGGGGAGCGTGTGCCGCCTCTGCTGCAGGGGGCTCACCACTCTGACGGGCGTCCTCAGAAAGAAAGGCTTGAGGAAAGGCGAGCCGCTGACCTTCTGTGTCATGATACCGACACCACAAAAACACACAAGGCTCAAACTGTTCTGGGTTTTTTATCCCCTTCAATCTTATTTTTTTTACCCAAACCTTTGCAGTAAAAACGGTGTGAAATCCCGCCAACCAAATCTCCTGATAAGTTCGCCCCGTCTGTAGTCTAGATCATCACAGTAGATGTGATGCTGACCTTCCAGTCCCTCTTGTCGTCTCCTCCTCCTCCTCCTTTCCAGCTGATCTCTTAATACAAAGTAGCTGGATAGCTTGCTGTGCACGTGTCTGTAAATCCTACAGTTTTACTCCTTGTTCTTACTGTATTTTCCACAAGTTTTATAAGATAAGGCAGTTTGGTTTTAAAAGCACACTTTTCACTCTCTGTAACTTAAAGTGTTCTATTGATAAAAGCAAAGAGACAAAAATTTACGCCTAAAACACAAAAATTTCAAATTATAATGTGATTTTACAGCCCTGTTAAAAAAAATTAAGAATACTTGTAAAGAAGAGAAAGACGTAAATATAAAAGCTTTTTTGTATTTGCATCTTTTTGACCAACCATCAAAAAAAAAAAAAAAAAAAAAAAAGCTCCTGAAATGTAATTATTCTAGATTAAAAAGCTTTTTTTTTTAATACACGCCCACTCCACCCAACTTATGTAATTATTAACAATGTCTTTTAGGGATATGTGGTTGTGGAGATCAAGGCCATGTGGGCTAATTTAGCTGCACAGAGTGAGGAGGGAGATTTGGGTGGATTGTTGTCTGGATGATTTCATGTCTCAAAGAGATTTAGGACAAACTAATTAAACGAGAGAGCACTTACTTTTACTGTCCTGAGGTAAACCTGTTTACACAAGCTCGCCTGACTGTCGCTCCACTGCGCTGTCATTTTAAATAGACCCTTGGGAAAGATTTACATTTATTATAAAGATATAATCTCTATGTTGTTCCTTTATTTTATTCAACATTTTCTACCTGGGTGTGTTTATTTTGGGGACTCCACAAACAGGGTCAACTTTTTTGACCCTAATCATTTTTAACATAGTTTTAAGAGATCGGATCAAATTATTTCACGGATTATCGTCGTTTTTTATTATTTTATTTTTAGAGCTGTGAGTGAGGGATGAATGGGGGGAAATCTGATTTATAAGCTGTCAGCTGCGTCAACCGGACAGCTGCCGAATCACAAATACGAGAACATCTTTGGGTCATCAGATGGTGAACGAGCGTGGCTGTCCCGAGGTGACGTGGCCTTTTGTGAACTGGGAAAATGAGAAGCAGTTTCCCCAGAATGCATTGCAAATGAAACCAAGCCTTGAAAGGTGAATTTACACATTTGGTTAAATAAAAAAAGCTTTTGAAAGATAAAGATATATAGAAAAAAAATCTCTTGAGCACTGGAAATAACAGCAGTTGAAAACCTCAAACAAGATTATGTTTGTAAAAAGATTTAAAAACAATTGGGAGATAAATAATCAGTTTCTGGCAAACTGTTAGTTTCTCTTCCTGTTGTATCTTTACTAATTTAGCTCTAAATGAACACAAACTCACTTTTTGGGTCAATTACAATTGGCTGAAGATGAACCCCCAGCGAGAGACTTGTGTTGTAGGTACTGAACATAATCCTTCAATATTCAATTTAATAAATTAATTTGAAACACTTCTATCAACCACAAAGAACAAAAAAGGTCCAAAAACATCCCCAAAATTCCAGGTTGTAATGTTTGAAGTTGTTATGCCTTATAGATTTTTTGTTACTTGAATTTTTATTTTATTTATTTGAGTGGGAAAAAAAATCCCATTGAGAGTCCTGGTCGAGACAAAAGTTACACAAACCCAAGACATGTCATAGAATTAAAATACACTCAATAATAGAAAATATAATTAAATGAAAAAAATAAACTACTTTTTTTTTATTTTTAATTTAACCTCTTTTTTTCCAGGAAATAACGTTGATATTAGAACTCTTTTTCAAGAAAGACCAGGAAAAAAAAAAAAAAGAGTTTACCTGCTAAAAGACACTTTCATTTAGTTTTAAATACCAAATCAATATATGTCTAAGTTGTATCCGATAAGGTGATGTATCAGGGCTGCACGGTCTCTCAAAAAG
This sequence comes from Oryzias javanicus, assembly GCA_003999625.1. Classification (NCBI taxonomy): domain Eukaryota; kingdom Metazoa; phylum Chordata; class Actinopteri; order Beloniformes; family Adrianichthyidae; genus Oryzias; species Oryzias javanicus. The sequence continues at coordinate 17,738,251 of CM012444.1, forward strand.
ACCTAGTTTAAATCCTGGCTGGGACCTTTCTGTTAGATGTTTTTCACGTTCATGTGTGGATTTCTGCGTGCACCCCAGCTTCCTTACATGAAAACATGTTTCATGGGTTTATTAGTGACTCTAAATTGTCCCTAGGTGTGAATGGGATTTTATGTCCCCATGACGGGCTTGCAACCTGTTTAGGGTTTACTCTGCCTTTGGCCCAACTGTTGTTGGGATAGGCTCCAGCAACACCAAAAGAGATTCCAGAGGTTAAGGAGCTGGATAGTAGGACCTTTTATGTATGGATTTGTGACTCATGTATTGAGATGTGTCAAGTAATGGGATGAAAATGTACACACTTCTAATTTAAAACCATGTGTTTTAACACATTAAATCTAACTTTTTGCCTATTTTTATGTCTTTTACAAGAAAGTTTTAGGGAGAACTGAAACTTTTGTTAAATTTTACACCAGTTTGCACGTTATGGTGCAAATAAGTGCACAATAATTGCATTGTATTTGTGCTTTCTTCAATGCTTTTTCAGCTGCTGACTTTCAGAACAGTCTCTATTCACACTGAAACAAAATGATTTAAAGTCTGGTTGGGATACTGAATGTTTCTTTATTGTTATACACATGCTTCTATACACAGACAGAGACGGCGAGAAGGACACCACCTACTGAGGAGTTATCCTGGATACCAGGTCGACAGTGGTAAGAACAGGAAGGCACAGTGTCGAGTTGAAATGGCACAGAAAAGGAGGCAGCGGGGGGGAACAAAGAAAAGCAGCAATTTTTAAAAGCAGGGGGGGGTCCTCAACTCACAAGCAAATGCAAGCCCGTTCCTTACAAACTCTTTCAGTAACAAATATTACAAGATTGCACCTGAACCTAGATACGGATATTACACATATTAAATGTATCACTTTTAAGTCGTCGTAGCAAAGTAAATTTATTGACGTTAACGAGATACATCGTTAACATAGTTGCATTAGAAAAAGAAAAAAAAAAAAAAGCTGTACATGGGCGTCAGAAACCGTTTATGGGCTGTAACTGGAGCTTTTGTAAGAACACTAATGCCCGTTGCAACGAGCAGGCAGCCACATTATTTCAAGGCACATGGATCTATATGCATGGTGCTACACATAAAAGACCAAAGTAGATAAAGCTGCTGCGCCCATACGAATGCGACCCCCAACTTTGCAGCTATGTTATAAGCAAACAGCTGTCGCCGCAACAAAAAACGAAAAAAACTGGACGTAGATCAGACATGTCAACGACAAACGTGCTCGCTGTGCTGCTTTTGAGAAGGTGGAGCATCTAGAAGCTGGTTTTAGGCTTCAGCGATCTTTGATTTCAGCTGTTAGAATGGTCATAAAAATCTGAAATAATCTGCAAGTTATAGTTACTTCATTACCAGTTTTTTCCTACATATTTTGCAAGTATACATTTTTTTAAAGCACAGGGTAATTCTAGTACATATCTTACATCTTTTGAAATGGTTAAACGGACAATGTTTAAAACCGCAAAGAACTGCACAGAATTTCATCATACATACATGTTAAAAGGAATGATTTATCAATAATGTTGTTCAAAACTAACTCAAAAGGTGTTTTTTTGAGCTCATAAGGGCTTAAAAAAGGCCTTTAACTTATACTTGTTTCACTACAGGATACAATATTTAACCACAAACTGCATTTATAAGTTATTTTGCTTTTAGTGTCAAGAAACGTATACAGGAAATGTAAAGTAAGTGTGCTTAAAAGCACCACCGTGTAAGGTAGTGGAATTAGGAGACAGCCGGTGTGACGGACCGACTGACTGAGGCAAACGAATACAGAAAAAGTTGATGAAATCTTAAGAAAACACATCTTTCTCAGTCCGAGTACCAAAGCATCTTCACAGTCTTTCGACACGAACACTGAAATAAATCAATAAGACTGTCCTCCAAAATCCAGAAAAACGTCCTCTTCTTTTCTGTTCTCATCCAATAAGATCAATCAGGGGAAGAAAAGGTTGAGTGAGAGGAATGAGAGGGTCGGTGGTTCCCGTTAGGGGTTCAGGTGTTCATCTTCCATATGAAGGCTCATGGTGGGACACAGAAGAGGCTGGCTGGAGCAGTTTGTGCTCTGACTTTTCAGGCTTTCTGTTGACTCCGACGACCCTGAGGAGACACGTGGTGGTGAGTATCCGAAGACGCTGCTGCGACATCACTACAGCCGGTCTAAAGAAACGAGCAGAAGAGCTCACAAAGAAATAGAGCGGACAGGAAAGCCTACATACCAGTTATTCCTCCATACCAATAGAGCAGGAATCGGGACCTAGAGCTGCGAAAAGTGAGGCGATACAGAGAAGACAGGAACTGAACAGAGGAGTGTTAGGAAACAAACGGCAGCAAACTGGTTAGATGCAAAGCACAAGCAATCAGAGGCTGACAGTTGGATTAAAGAGAATGGAGATTTACCACCTAACCCAGGCAAATGAGGCGAAGGAAACACAATAGAAACATTACTTTTTTAACTTTCTTTCATTTATAACAGAGTTTGAGATCGTTTACAGTTTGGTGCTAAAGCGGTTTTCTCACCAGGAAGAGACAGATCGCCCGCCGGGTCGCTCTCTGCTTTGGTCAAGACGCAGCGCTCACTGCTGCAGTCCTGCAGGATGTCTCCCCCAGAATGCATCCTGTCCTCTGGATCAACCGGAACAGCGGGACCGTCAAACACGTTCCTGAGTGTCTGTTTATCCAAACGAGGAAACCTACCGTCGTCTGGAGAAAGCGACTCCGCCGCGTCCTCCGTTGCCGTGGCCTGGAAGAAAAAAAACCAGCAAAGTGGTTTAACGTTCTGCGGGGTGGAGCTCGTATGTGTGGTAAAGAGGAGGGCTTACGTCTGTGGGGGCGGGGCTGCTGGAGAGAAGGGTGTGCGGCTGAGCGTCCGACATCTCAGACAACTTCTCCTCATCCTCCTCCTGGATGGGGGAAGAAGGTGATCGAAGGGTGCTGCAGAAAAGAGAAGAGTTTTATTCATGATAAAACCTTTCCTTTAATAAAACTACTTTAAATTTAAGGTAAAGTTTAAGCTAAATGTAAAAAAAACAAAATCAAGTGAAAAAAATCCAGTTACACTTCTGAAACTTGAACTTAATTGTTTTAATCTGCAAAACTGATATAAAATCTAAATATACTAAATATACCTACAGTTTAGGGGAACTTCCATTTTAGTTCAGGAATTTTAGGGAAAATTGCACTAAAATTAAATAGCTAAATAATTTCTTAAAATTCCAGAAAAAATTTTTACTATAGATGTCATTTTTATAGAGGTGAATACGTCCTTTTCAGTGTGCAGGACAGGTGTAATGTTTTCTGTAATCTTGTCAATAAAGATTATCCTAGTCAAATACAATTGGCTGGTAAAAATTAAGTGATTAAATAAAGTTGGTACAGGTGTACACGTTTATAAACGAGGAAGGAGCTACAACATGGATACAAAAGGTTAAATTAAAGACTTTACGTTTTCATTTGTGATTTAAATCAAATTTAAGACCTCGTGTACAAAGAAGAATGGCATTCACACATTTATAGATACAGTGTCAGAATAAAATAATGACCCACTCAGTCTGACAGTCTCCAATTCAAACAAATCCCCCAACAATAAAGGCTTTTGTTCCCATTCTTCGGGCAAACAATGTAATTTGCATGAAAAAGATTTTCACAACACATTTTTACATAACTATCTCAGAAATTATTCTAGTGTTTTCCATCAAAATGTCATTTTTTGACATTCTTAACTTTAACGGTGACCAAGGCAAAATAAAAGATGGACAAAAACATTTTATATTTTGATATCCTTATTAATGTATTAGTAGGTAAACTAAACATAAACAGTAAAATGTTCCAAGTAGCATTTATAATAATTCCTTACGAGCCCCTGCTAGTCTGCAGAAAATGTGTCTTAAAAAGCAACACAGGTTCTTTGATTTTGTCTAAAACGGACATAATCATAATTAAAAGACCACGGGGAACAATTTTACAATAGAAAAAGATTTAACTTCCAAGTGCTGACAGACCTTCTGGTTACCTTTTTAAAAAAATTAATGACATATTAGACCAATCCAATTAAAATTGTGCTAGGTTAGAGGTGTGAGGTTGCAGGAGAGCATGTAATCAAAGAGCTCTCATGAAAATAATTTAAAAGAGGATCAAAGTTGGTCTTTTAAAAAAAATAGACCTTTAAGGACTGTTTTTATGCAGGTAAAGATTAAGTTCATGTTGGAATTTAAAATAGAAAACTTTAATTTTTAGTGTTAGACTGAAAAACAATATTTATATCACATTGACAGAACAGATCTTCAGACCTGTTCAATACTGAAGAAAATATTTTTTAAGGTAATCTACATTGAAGAGAAATTAACCTTCCTCATTGAACAAATGTTACCTGTCAGGTGACTTGCTGACTTTGCCTTTCTGCAGACTTCCGTCACTCAAATGTTCTGGGGAGCTTAGCGGTCGACCATCTCCTCCCAGGCCTTCGGAGAAGTTGATTTCGTCGTACAGCGGAGCTGAAGGGATGGCGGGAGACACAGACCGCAGACCGTTCAGAGCCTCCAATAGAGAGATGGGTTCAAAACCAGGAGGAACAGAATCTGAGCTCTACAGAGATCAAGATAAAAGAAAAAACATAAAATCACGTAAAATGTAGGGACATTGGTGTTAAATTATTTTTTGCGAGGTGTGCACACCGAGTGCTCGTCGTGGTCCATAGTTTGAGCCAGAACAGGACTGAAAGACACCGGAGAAAGAGCTCCAGGCTTTTTCCTCACAGCTCTGATCTGCAGCAAAGCTCTAAAAGCTGTAAAAAAAAAAAAAAAGACGATTTCAGATCAGGTATTTCAATTCATGAAGGTGGAGGGTTGAAGCGGGGAGCGTGTCGTCTTACGCAGCCTGCAGATGGGACAGTTGTTGGCCTGGTAACGCAGAGTGTCTGCACAGGAGTTGCACAGACACAGGTGTCTGCAGGGAAGGATGAGTGTGTCTCGCAAGTCCGACAAACACACAACACACTCGTTGCTGTTGTCGCTGTTCTCGTCATCAGATGGCTGAAAGAAAGAAAAAAAACAAAGACATTACCACTAACACTCAGACGTCCAACTTTGTGGTTTTAAAAAACATGAATTTTTCAGTTTTTACAGAACCTTGGTTTCTTGGTTGTTCTTGTTCTCAATTCCATAGATCTCCTGCAACAGGTAGCTTACGCGATCCACCTTAAATAAAACAAGTATTTTTCAAAATAAAAGAACTACCACATAGTGAAAGTTTTCTGATTTTAGTGTGCATATTATCGAGGCGTTTGGGATTTGGTAACAGTTTAACTCTAAAGCTGAGCAGTGAAAATAAATGTATGGACCATAACAGTCAAATGAAGAAACTCACTCAACTGCCTCATGTCTTAAAAACTACAAACAAAAACAGAATTTCCCCAAAACAAAACTCCATGATTTTTCAGTTTTTAATAATGTTATGCACTCACAATCTGCTTCTGCTTCAGTGGCTTGACAGAAAAACTCCCATCAACATGCTGAAAATAAAAGAAAAAAGGTCTTTGGTGAAACATTTGAACTAAAATTTCACTACTTTTAACATCAATAGGGTTTACATACCCTTTCAAAGGCTGCCAAAAGTACGTGAGCGTGTCCCAGACAATCTTGAAGACAAAGAACAACAGAGTTAGAGCCAATCTATCTGATTTAGTGCAACTGCTGTGAACTTACCGTCTCCTTCATCAACCACCGCCTGGATGACCATGGGAAACACTCCTCTGTCCAGGTCAAAGTTCAGCTACAAAGAAAATTTAAAGATCTGGTTAATTATCAGAACATGTATGATCGTATTCTTGGGATCTGCGATGCAAACTCCAAACTTACATCTTCTTCTTTCCACTCGGTGAAATCTATTTTGAAAGATGGCATGGAGAACTGCTGGTTCACGCCTCGCTTATAATGCACCGTTTCAGAAACCAGGGATGGATCTTTTGGAGTGTAGCTGCACATAAAAAATAAATAAATAAAATCACTTTTAGGAAAAAATAATAATAATAATAATAATCTTGTCATGAATGTATGTTTCCAGCTTTCAAATGAGACGTAGAAAGCTTTTGAAAGCTGTTTTTACTTTTATCGCTAAATCTCTGTGGATTCAAACAGTATAAAAGAAAAACAACACAATCTGATCTAAAGTCGCTCTGGTCTTTCATCTTCCTCCAAGTCTTATCTGCCGTATCCATGGTGACAGCTTGTTGCTATGGACCCACTCTAGACTTTGCACTCCAATGTATGAATCTCACTCCCCATAAACGCTTTCTCTAGCACAGTTTTCTACAGTAACATGAAGAAACTGTGTCCAGATGAATCCATGCGTGATATGAATGGAAACATAGGCAGACGGCAAAAAGATGAACCCATAATTAGCTGAATTCAGACAGAAAGTTAAAGAACTAAAGGCTGGATGCAGTTTAGAATTGTTTTGAATGAGAGCAAGATTATGAGGAGACTCATACACTGGCATGCCATTGGAGAACTCCTCAAAGGCCTGACAAAACAGGGTGATGGCAACCCGAGCGTCAGCATCAAAGGTGAACTCCACTCCATATTGAACCTTTGGTTTTCCACCATCTTCCACCAATGTGTCAGAGTCATCTTTGTACCTGGAATTTAACATTTACAGAAAATTAATAGAAAGGTTTTTCCTCATGTTTTAAAAATGACAGCAACCATCTTTTACCTGACTAAACGAAGGGAGTCCTTCCGAATATTAACTAAACTCCTCAGGGTTTTCACTGGTTCATGGGGAGCGGGCGTCACATATGGAAACTAATAAAACAGCAGTATCAAAGGCATCTTGTGACAATTATTATGCTTTTTTTTCTTCAAATGTATTTCTGAATTAACATTCACAGCTATATTTAGATCAATCTGTGCTGATTTCAGAGGTAAAGAAACACAAGCTCTCACCTGCACTGGCCTATTTCCAAGAAAATTCAGGTCCATGTTTTCCCCAAAGAGGTATCCCTCTGGATGTGGTGTGTCAAACTTCTCCCCTCCCATGAAGAAGTGACTTGCAAAGTAATTTCCTTAAATAATAATGATTTAAAAAAGAGATGTTAAGACTATAATAGACATATAAGCTCCATAGTTTAAGCACTTTTCACAGCCTAAAGCAATTGCTTTTGCATTTCACAATAAACAAGAATTATCTTATTGACATTCATAACGTTGTTGTTCCTCTTTGATAACAATAATGGTTTCCAATTTCTTGAAAAGGGCGGTGCTTAACATATTTTGAGAAAAAAAAATGAACAAGTTCTCTTACATGTAAAAAAAACTGTTTTTGCAAATAACAAGCCGCGTTCTACTGAAATAACACTACAAGATTTAGCTTCTGTGAAATCATAAAAAATATATTAATCAAGATTAAGCCGTGATTTACCAGATTTTGGAGGAAACCGATAGGCCGAGTTAGCTTGGATATCGATGTCTTCAACACCAGCGATCCTGCGACTCAGAATAGACCCCATCTTCCTTCGCAAAATAGCGGATATTAGCTACGGCTAGCTAGTAGCTAACGGCGCGTCAGAAGCTCCAATTAGCTCTGACTTCAGTTAAGACCGCCGCCGCAACAAACCTGACGTCAACCACCAACGAGATTTTTGACTAATATAACATTTTGTTTGTTGTGTCGATGGCGAGGTTACAGAAAAAAGATCGAAACTGAAGACGGTCTGTTGTTTTGCCAGTGCTGAGCTAGCGTAGCAGAGTCGACTTGATTGGTTGTCTCCAAGGTTGAACGGAAGTACGGTTCGTCTTTTTTTTTTTTTTTTTTAATGGGGTGTGCGGAGGGCACACAAAAATAATAAATAATATATAATAAATTAAGATTAAATGGAATTGAGGCCACTAAAAAAGTTTTAAGTTGAATTCATTAAACTAGCTCGAAATTAAATCGATCTACTTCTTTTTCTGTACCCCATTCGAGAATGTTCTAGTACAAATCCGATTTCCCCCCTAAGCCACACAAGTTCTAATCTTTGTTCTACTAAACATGATTTAACGAAAAATATCTGGAGGTTTAGTTAAACAGAACAAAAATCCAGAGAAACTGACTGTTATGCTAGATTTAATAAATATAATAAATCACCAGATGGTCCACTTCCGCTTAATCCTTTCAAAATAATACGTGTTTTGCATTGTTTACCATTTTGTTGCACATACTATATTACTAATATATAAAAATAAAATCAGTAAAATTTGTTACAACTATTTTAAGAGGGTTTTATACCTATTTTTACTGCGTTGAATCAGGGTCCTATTTTGTTCTCGGCAATAAAAAAAAAGTTACAAGATTAGTGAGAGTGGTAAATGACGTCAGCGTAAGTCAACTCGGGTTTCATCGGATGTGGTCTCACCTCAGGAGCGTCGGAAGAACAAGCATTTAACCAGTTCTGTAAGACGGCAGGTGGATGACATTTCTTCAGAATCGAGGTAATTGTCTCTGGATGCGATAAAAGCTGTATTTTTACTCAGAAATATTTATATAATATTGTTTTGTTTTGTGTGAAGAAATAGCTAGCTAGCTAGCTCGCTTAACAGCTAACCACATTTAGCTCTTAGTCGTTTTTTGTATCTTGTATAGGAGTAAACTATCTGAATTAAATCGACAGCTGACAGCTGTTTTCTGTCAGCCGTGCCCTTTCAGGAGAACGGTCAGTTAATGTCAATAATGTAAGCGGTAAGTCATTGCTAATGAAGATTTTATCTTTCCAAAAATTACCTTTTGCTAGCTAGCAAGTTTAACAGTTATTGAAACTGTTAGACTTGCTTTATATTTACAAATTTTATTTTAAAACTAAGTCAGTGTTGACGTTCTTAACAATATTTTGGGTTAGTAAGTTATTCATAGTTTGTTGTGCAAGTAGCTTTGAGCAGGATTATCTGTAGCAGGATTTAAAAAGGGAAAAAAACTGGCTAGTAGATTAGCTTCAAAACTAGCACTTGTACTCAACATGGACTATGGATATACATATTGAAAGAGAATTTCTTACACATGGCATATTTCTTTGTCTAATGACCCAATTACATTATGTCTGGCATTATCTCGAACGCATTGTTTGGTTTCTAACTTGGCCTCATCCTGCTGTTTTACACAAAATGTGGGCTTAACCATCCCAGTGGGAAATGGTTATTTAATTTAGGATCAATAGGGCCAGTTATTATACTTGAAACAGACTTTTAAGTCAATTACAGCTTGTCATCTGGTGGTGGTGCTCTTCTTACACCGCCATATCCAAGTTGAAATATTAGTTTCATGCCATCCCAGGAAAATGTAAACAAAGGAATATAAAGGGCTCACAATCAATTGAATGTTTGTAAAATAGTATAGCTATCATATTTGTTTATACAAAACATTGTCCAGACAATATATTGTCAGGTTACTTTATTCGTGCATTCATCATTCTATTTAGTTGTTAATGAAAACATATCTTATCAGCTGTTGGAGATATTATTTATGGGAAGCTTAAAAGTTTCCCAATGAGTTCAATAACCTTCAGCTCTACTGTGATTTTGTTTTAAATCATTTTTTTTGTTTGTTTTTTACCTGTTAGTACTCTGTAATGTACTGTAATAATTAATCATAAGCCTAACATAGCTTATTTTCTGTATTCTTAAGGAAGTCTCGCAATTCAACAGGGTAACGGACAAGTTTTCCTTGTTATGTAAACTCTCAATATCTTTTGTGTACACAAGCTTCTCTGATAGGTAAATGAACATTTAAATGTTTTGCCTCATGTCTGTTTGACAGCAATTATAAAATATTTATTAGAAAAGTTGTAAGTTTTTGTCTTTTTTTTTTTTCTCTTTTCAGAGAGAAATTGGATCCACAGAGTTCTGATTGTGTTCTTGTTCCGTACAAACAAACCAGCTCTAAAAACTGGTCACTATGTCCAGTGATCCACCTCCTCCCTACCCTGGAGGTCCCAGTGCCCCCCTTCTTATGGAGAAGAATGGACAGCCTGGTAATAAGTTGGACAAAATATATTTGGACTTAACGTTAATTTTCTGTCGTGAAATCCTTTCAATTGGATATTTGTTTTTTGTTAAAACATTGTTAAAACCTATTTGAAAGTCTTTGAGTTGCTTCTTTGTAGTCGTGTTTCTTTTAACATGTAATTCAGTATTTATTCATAATACCAGATTTGTAATCTTTGTAGAGTTGCTAATGTGTTTTTTAATTCTTTTTTTTTTTTTTTTTTTTTTACCTTCGTGTGCTGTTTTCCAGAGACTGTAAGAACTACTCCCATCCAGGGACAGCCCCTTCCTCCAGACTACGGCCCTCCACCCTATGAAGCACCACAGCCGGGTTTCCTTCCCCCACATGTCCCAGGAGAGGGTCATATGCCCATGCCTCTGCCATCACAAGGTACCTAATTATTGACATTAGAAATCATATTTGGATGCTATAAGGGATTTCTAAAGGGAAATCTTAAGCCTATCAACACTGAGACTTTTTCTAGGGTAAAACTTGTAGCAAAATCTTCAGATTTTCTTAAAACCTTTACATCACACTTTCAGCTCAAGCTGCAACCCCTGTAATCTTTTCCTGGATTCTGGGCCTTTCATGGTCTCTGTATGCCACCCCCTCACTTCCCACAGGGCCTAACATTCTCATAGCTTTTTGTGACACTTTGAATATTTATGTTCTGAGCTTCTTAGCAGTTTTAACAATAAAAAATGTGGATTTTTTTTATTTTTCACCATTTGTTACTGAACGCAGCAGATTCGGCTGTAGACTTGTTTAAAAAGTAACAATATTAAAACACAATGTTCAGGTGTGGACTGACATTTTTGTTCCATTCTCACAAAACAATACAACATGCAAATATTTTTTTGTGATGATGAAAGGGGAAAAAAAGAAGAAAATATATTTCTTCCCTTTTTTATTTAATTAAAAAAGCCATTACAGCACTCTTTTTCTCAATACAATGAACAAAAATTTAAAAAATAAAATACAACATATAGTGTACATCAATAATTTAGTTTGAACACAAAATATAACTATAAAATATTTGCAGAACAGCTCCAATTATAATTTTTGAAATGACTTTTTATATATTTGTATTGATTCAGCCTCATTAATTCCATAACCTGATACCCCATTTTAAACACATCTCTCCTCAAATTTGTCTCTAAATGAGGTTTTCCTAAAAGTTGCATGTTCTTTTAAATTGTAACTACTTCCTTTTCTAAAATCTATGTTGTATGTTAGGAAGAAAACATTTATGATGCAATTTATATAATAATTTAAAACATATTTGACAAAATTTATGAGTATTATCTGTAATTAAAAATAGTGGAGTAGATGGGTCCCTATAGTTATTTACTGTGCTTACTCTTAATTCATTGTTCGTAAAATTAGAATTAAAATTTTTTTTGTCTCTTTCCCCAAATTTCAGTACAATAAATCAGGTATAGAGTAAGTATATAATAAAGGCAATGCAACTTTATACATTATATCATCTATTTTTGCTAATTTAGTTATTTTATAGTTAATTAATATGGAATTTCCAGGGAAGATCAAGGTCTATGATTACCCCAAAATGTAATTTGTTACTCTTTTATAGTTGTACCATCAGTTTTGTATCTTCTATTGCTAAAAAGCATGAAATATTATTTTCACAGTTTATATCAAACCACTGTTTACTTTTTTTACATCCATTTAAATATCTCATTTTGTTTTAAATTAATCCTCACAAAGAAACTTTAAAGCATTTGTTATTATATTCATGACACAGTAACTACATTGTGCTTTTTAATCAATAAAATCACTGACCGGTTGACATTTACATGCGGTCAGTGCCCTTAATTACAGCATGTGCTCCACCCGTGTAGTCAGGTTAAATCAATCTTGTCTATATGTGTATTCTCTATAAAATTAACCTGTTTAACCAGTTTCCGTTTTCATCACATTTCTGGTTTCATTCCTTACAGGTGGCCCCTACCCACCGCCTCCCGGTCACTTTCCTGGCCCAATACCGGGACAGATGGGTCCAGGCCCCGGTCACTTTGTGCACATGGGAGGACACACGACAACAGTCCTGGCTCCACCAGGTGCAGCCACCACCGTGACAGTACTGCAGGGGGAAATGTTCCAGACCTCGCCGGTGCAGACTGTGTGTCCACACTGCCAACAAGCAATCGTCACCCGCATTTCCCACGATGTTGGCCTCATGAACACACTCTTCTGCCTCTTCTGCTTCTTTGTAGGGTGAGTGAGCCGGGGAACTTTTAGACTGTTGGAACAGCAGTTACAGATTGGTAGAATAAATGACCAAACCTTCCCTCTGATAAGGAAAACCACAGGAGCATAAAAGTTTAAACAGCTTCATCATTAATTCAAAGTGAAAGGGCTAATGTGTCCAGAAGCTGATCTTTATTCAGCTGAAAGGATCACTTAAGGTATTTTCATGACAATAAAGTAGTGTTGAAGGCAAATTATACAGTAAATAATATGGTTGTGTTCTGTATTTTTGGGATCTAGTGAATGATGAATCTATAAATGATGAGGAAACTTCTAAGCTTGATTATTAGTAAAAAATAAATAAAGTAAACCCAACAAAATAAAAGCAGTAACTTAAATAGACTGTAATTGTAATGCATTTTGGCTTAAAAATAAACAAAAAATTTAAGGTTTATTAAATAATTCTATATACATTGCATGATTTCAAGTAAAATTTTAACATAAAATTGTTTTTGATTTAAGCCCACATTCTTGTTGCAGGATTTTGTTGTTTAGCTTAACACATTCAGAGTTAAATTTTTATTCCTGGCGTCCTCATGTTTAAATCTGAACACTTGTAACCGTCCCGTTCTTCATTTGTAGGTGTGACCTGGGATGCTGCCTGATTCCCTGCCTGATTGATGACCTGAAGGACGTGACACACACCTGTCCTTACTGTAAGGGCTACATCTACACATACAAGCGTATATGCTAACCACCGACAGCTGGATGCCACAGAGCCATGTACATGCACACAGAAACAAAATCGCAGCTCCCCTGGCTGATAGTAACAGCCCCCCCCCCCCCCCCCCCTTTTATAATTTTTTTTTTTTTTGCATAGTGTTGTGAAGCCCTCTTGTATTGTAATCGCAGTTTTTTTTCTCATTAGCTCACAGGACATTTGCTGTATATATTTCTTCACATTTTAACGTATTAACATGAAGTTGTACAGATCCCTGTTACTGCTAAGGATGAGAGAGACTAAAACTGGCTGCAGCCATTTTAGTGACATGCATGGGAATAGTAGGACTATAAAAGCTTTGGCAGCCTGATGTAGAGGAAAACAGTCCTCGTCTAATTTTTCTTTTAATCCGTTCAAATTGCCATGTTCCTCCGGATTATGTTACAGAGAACTGTGAATATTTGTGTGTAATTTTTGTTTTTGACATTTGTAGTTGTCGAATGTGAGAAAACTGTCCATTTAAACTGACGCATCTGCTAGAAACTAGAATAATTTTCTTTGCTCCAATCAGGAGCTGATTTAATGTTACTCACCAGTTCCTCGTGTCTGTGATCTACTGTCATTGTAATGTCATCATTTGCACTTTATGTTTTTAGCCCTTTTATTCCTGAAGAAAGTCTGTCCTGTTTTATTCATTTCCCTGAAGGAAGTGGAATAATTTTAAGCGTAAAGGTAATATATAAGTGGAATTAATCAAAATATATTTGATGGAGGATATTGTAGTCTGTGTGTAGAGGACAATGCTTTTGTGAGAACACTACATGACATCTCGGTGATTCTCTGAGGTGGATGCAACACTTTAAAGTAGATTCCTCACTGATTTTAAAGTAGTAAACTACATTTTAAGGAAAAAGGGATGCAGCCATCATTGCATTGATCACCTTCTAATCTTGATATTTGTCATCTATGACTGCATATTGAAATGCATGTTAGGTGAAGAGATAGCCTTGACTGAAGAGTCGGAGAATAAGCTTAAAAAAACAATCAAAATATCGTTTTTATTGGATATACCACTAACAATAAAGAAGCACTGTTCCATCACAGCATGTCCGATTTCATTTTTCACTGACGCTTTGGAGGTGCAAAATCTGTCCGCATGAGCTACGCATTCAAATAAATAATTCTCATTGGCTGGCTCCTAGATTTGCATTTTTTTTTCTCCTCCTTACCTTAAGGATGATTGAGCCGCTCTAGCAATTGCATTTTGAGCTCAAGGATTGCATAGAAAATAATGTCGTGGGAACCAGTGGTATGCATTGCTCTCAATGTCTGCAACAAGATACAAACATTCAAGACAATTTAATTGACTGTTGTACACAGGTATTATTTTATCAATAAAAGCTCTGAAAGAAATTATTTGTCTGGAGATTGATTCTGAGAAGCAACTTTTATTTATAAATAATAAATCGTCAAAACCACTTTACATGTGCTTGGATGGCCATTTAAACTAGAAATAATGCATGAATGAAATCAAATCAATCCCTCCATCTGTGCCCACACTGAGCATTGCAGCATTTGTAGAAAGTCGTCATTGGTTCATCAGCTGATCTGGTCTGGATCTGCATGAAGTAGGCTCGAGGATGCTCGCATTTTGGACACGTTTCTGTCAAAAGATACAAGCAAACATGCATTTATGTTCACACGTACAGAATAGTGGTAATCCTTCTGACAATTCTCATCTTTTTTGTTGTCCATAACTTAGGTTTAAACTTAAAATGTTCCAATTTAGTTTGAAGAACTATTCAGTAAACATCCTACACTACATTATCTATACTTTATATACTTGATTAAATAAGCTTGAAGTGTTCTACTTACAGGTAAGGGTGACTTGACATGTTTCAAACACGCACACTCACTGATCATCAGTTTGAAATCAACTTTAGTTTAACATATTCCGATGGAAATTGATATATTTAAATGATCCCCGCCTTTGTTTCAATTTTATTTACTACATCCGGGTAACAAATGTGCTCCCCACCTGCAGTTGAATCCACGTTCTCCCAGGCTGCAGCTCCACCCAGGACATCATCCACCTCTTTCAGCTTCGGATATTTTCGGTAGTTTACCTACAAATATTAAAACATAATAAACTACCCCAAGAAACGTCATAGTTATCTCCTGGGTCAGAAGAAATAATTATTTATAGGAACGTACCTTCCTCGTGACGTTGTGCACATAGGGACAAGTGTTACACGCGAATCTCAAGCATTTTTGTCCTTCTTTACGATTCAAACGTTCCCACAGGTTGGACAAAAAAGAAGCATATTACCAGATTATCTGGAGTCAGAGTAACTTGGGTTGAACGGTGTTTGGAGTGAATATCCATAAATTCTGTTCTCAAATCCATTAGCAAGTACGAGAAAGCAGCAAAGCGGAAACAGTTGCTCCACTTTTTCCGCTCGGTATGAAACAAAAATAAAAGCGTATCTGTTAAAATGAAATTGGTTTAGGTAAAGAAAAAAAAACTATATAAATATGTGTGCAATTAAAAATAATATAACATTTTTTTATCTTCACCATACGCCGTATGAAAAAAAGAAGCTTCATACTTTTGCAAAGCGGAACTATATATGATGGTCGATGACCCCACCGGTATAAAGCCCTCGTTGCACAAAATGTTGTATTTCACATTAGTGTGTTGGAGATACATTTTAATATAAAATCTAATTATCTTTAAATATAAAACATTTTTAATTGATTAAACGCTTGAAACCAGAGAAATTTGATTTGTTTATGCTGAATTTATTTATTTATTCAAAACAATCTTTTCTTGATGGAGCTGGCAACCGAAGAGGGAGAGAATCGTCTACAGGACACTGAGGTGAAAGAGGAGAATTTGACGGAGGAGACAGTTCCAGATGCTGAGGAGGAAGATGAAGAGTCTCTTCCACATTCAGAGATCCTGGATATCTTCGAGGAGGGACTTGCTCGACTTGTGCAGGACCCTTTACTGTGTGATCTGCCGATCCAGGTGAAATAAAAACGCCACTTACACTGACACAGACGTTAAAAGTTATTTATTTATTCATTTTTAATTTGAAAATACTAGACTGACACAAGAACAAGTTCTTCCGGTGTGTCTGATGGCATAATTTGCATTGTAAAAATAGTCCCATACATATAGAGGCAGCTGCAGTTCAGAGGATCAAATGAAGTTTGACAGCATTTCATTCTAAATATGTAGAATCCATCATATTTGCATCATGTTTGGTCTGACGGGAAGCTTGAAACGCCAAATCGAATACACTTTTAAAACAGTTTAAAAGCTTTACATGCCCCCCCCCCTTTTTTTTCTTCTGTAAATGTTTTTACTTTTTACACCAATGGTAATGAATATGTGCTAATCTAGAATTAACCACAAACATATATAATAACAAATTTTAATCAATAATAACATTTTTGGCCTTATTATAGTCATATTGTTATTAAGTTTTTTATCAGTGATGACTTTGCTAATAGAGTCTGCATGGATGGATGAGAATTTGCAGTAACGATCTGCGTTACTGTTTTGTTCAGGTGACTTTGGAAGAGGTAAACTCTCAGATTGCATTGGAGTACGGACAAGCAATGACTGTGAAAGTTGTTAAAGCAGACGGTGAAATAATGCGTAAGTTCCAAAGCCTCCCAGCTGATTTGTATATTTGTACATACAGTTTATATCTGTATTGTGTTTGTATTGGTATACTTTATATGGCCTGGCCAAAGAAAAAGTCACCACCAAAAAAAAAAAGAAAAAAAAGGGTCACCCACACTACTTATACTGCATTTAGCTTTGATTAAGGCACACATTCACTTATGCAATGTCACTAGATTTATTTTCATCCAGTGTGGCGTTCATTTTTCATGAAGATCTTGTATTATTAATGGTAGAATCTGACCGCTGCTCAAAGATTCTCAGTAAGAAGTTTAGGGCTGGTTGATGAGGTGTCCAATACATTTGTGAGAATGATGTCTCATGCTCTATGAACCACCCTTTCACAATTTGTGCCCAATGAATGCTGATATTGTCGTTTTAGAATATGCATGTGCCATCAGGAAAGAAAAAATTCCCATGATGGAATAACCTGGTAATTCAGTATATTTAGATTATCAGATGACCTCATTCTTTGAGCACATTCTTTTGCTGCAGCAACCCCAGATCATAGAACTGCCACCACAGTAGGCAAGATGGATGCAATTCTTCATCTTCATTATTTTTACCCTGATCTCTCTGGCAAATCTAGACTCACTAGACCACCTGAGTTTATTGTATTGCTCTAGAGTCAAGTCCATATCGTCCCTAACAAACGGACAGCTCTTCAGTCCCAATCCATTGAGTCCCCTTTGCATTGTGCAAATCAAAATGCTTTCACTTTCACTATGAAACACAGCCCTTAGTTCTATCTACAGTTGTTTTTCTTCTATTTGATTTCACCAAACATTTAAGTGATTACCCCTCTCATTTTTTTTCCTGCCACTTTTTACCTCATTATCCTTCCAGTTTTTAATAATCTGTTGGACAGTTTTTAACCCAACTTTAGTAGCTTCTGCGATTTCCTTCAGTGTTTTCTCTCGTGTTGATGATGTGACCCTTCTCCAACAGACAAACATCTTTTCCACAGGATCTT
Source organism: Oryzias javanicus (assembly GCA_003999625.1). NCBI lineage: Eukaryota > Metazoa > Chordata > Actinopteri > Beloniformes > Adrianichthyidae > Oryzias > Oryzias javanicus. The sequence goes on from CM012444.1 coordinate 17,755,906, forward strand.
TCAACATGGTTTATAGGAAATAATGTGGGATTATAGAACATGCTGTCAGTTGGAAGACAGTCTCCCATGCAACAATTATCCAATGGGAGGCTCGTCAAAATTTGCTTAGTTAAATCCAGGTGGCAACTTTTGTTTTTGGTCAGACTATATTTTGCATGTGGATTTTTCTTAGTTTTCAATGAATTTTGAATATGTTTTTATCTTGCACATGTTTTGCTATTTAATAACCTCTTTTGTTATTGTGATACTTAGCTATAGTGGTGGTGCAAAACGCCACAGTCCTTGATCTGAAGAAGGCCATTTGCAGATTCATGGAGCTTAAACAGCAGCGAGAAGGTGGAGTGAAACATGTCAGCTGGTAAGAATTACTGGCAAACACTGTAACAGAACAGTAATGTCAAATTCTTCATTGTGTTTTTCCTCTTTTCTTCCTCAAGGAGATACGTTTGGAGGACTTATTATCTGGTATTTCAAGGGGAAAAACTTGAAGATGACTCAACAAGGCTCAAAGAGTGGGTATAAATAACATTTGGTATTTACTGCATGTCGCTGACATTATAAAATGTTTATCTGGCTAAATCTTCTGTATTTAAATGCGTATTTGTTTACAGTTACGGGATTAGAAACAGAGATGAAGTGACGTTTATGAAGAAACTAAGAAAGAAGTGACTCATCCATTCACCAATAAAGGAGAAAGTCGTTTTTCAAGGATTTTTTTTAATTACCTTGTTAAATAAACCATTACTTCAAGTGATAAAATATATGTTACTTGTTGAACTTGTTTTGAACATCTGTTAGAATATGTTTTACATGTAATTACTTTTTTGGAAATGTTTAATCTCTAAAAATACTCAAATGTAAAAACTGTTTATAATGTGATTATTTTTGCTAGATGAAATATATCAATATTCAGCGTATCACTCTCCTGTCTTTGTGGGGTTTTTTTTTCCTCTCGTGATTCAGTGTAAACGTTTACCGTGGGAAGTTGTAAATGTAGCTGAACTATTTGAATATTTTGAATAATCATTCAAAAGGAAAGGACAGCGTTCTGCTGTTCGGCTTCTATGTAATGTTATACGAGGATGATGAGTCAGCTGCAGCAGAGCAGGTGAGGCAAAAAGAATATATTCACAATTATATTACAGCTTTGTTAAATGTTTAGTGTATCAAATGTAACGCGACATGGATTAAAAAAAATTAGAAATGTCTTTTTTTTTTACTTTTATACTTTTGAGTAAACAAACAGTTTTATGTAAAGTTACACTAGAAGCTTTCTACATTAGTTCGGCTCAACATTCTGTCGCTTTTACTTTGTAATTAATCATGTGTGACTGATAACCCCCCAAAACAGTTAAATTTAGGGAATAATAAAGTGTTTTATGACCAGTTGATAAAAATGTCTTTCTGACAAACCAGGCATTTCATAATCAGGGACTAGAAGCAGTTACGGTATCTGGAGTTTGGATTTCAAGCCATTTCTCCTCATTACTTGCCAATAAATGATTAAATATACTTAAAGTTGTGTCAGATTAAATGGTTTATTACTATTACTTGTCCATTTGTTGTTTTTATGTGAATTCCTGAAGTATTTGAGAATACCTGATTTGTTACTCAACCAAAACAACATGAACTAGAGTTAGTTTTCTCATTTGTTCTACCATCTTTTCTGTGCCTCATGTAGTTATTGATTTCTTGAAAAGTTCTTTAATGTGGTGATAATCATGTAGCGTCTAATTTACTCTCAATTTGTATTCATTATTTTGGGTACTTTGGCTTTTAAATTATCTGTTTAATTCAAGACAAATATAAGTTTAAACAAATAGTTTATCATTTTTTGGCAACTCTCTCTTTTCTAATTATTTTAAAATTCTGTAAGAAAAGAAAAAAAAACATTTTTATTCTTCATTTGATTGTCATTTATATGTAAAACTTTGGACTATAAATTAACTAGAATTCTGCAGTTTTTTTCTGCTTTTCACAGAAACAAAAGTAAACAACTTTAATTAACATTCGTATGCAACAAACGAGCCAGTATACATATTTAGTGTTATGATGAATTACAAAACTTTTGAGATCTGTAAGTCATGTGATTCAGCCACGGATTCTGGAAGTTTTCCCAAATAAAGATGAGATCTGTAAAGCTCATCTTAGACACTCTTGAACTGTTGGAGACAAAATATAAAAAACAAGAGAAAATATTTTAGGAAATCATCTGATTTTTGAAGAATTTGTTTGTAAATGGTGCAGAAAATGAGTATTTGGTCAAAACAAAAGTTACCCTTGTTGTCAATGATGGATGTCAAAGATTTCCTGAATCAGAAAACTGTAGCTGCGATATTGGTCCATTCTCCCATGCAGATCTTCTCAAGAGTTGTTTTGGGATTGTTCCTGGAACACAGAATTTCAACTTCCTACAAATATTCTCTGATGGATTGAGTACGAAGACTGATAAGGCCACTCCAGAACCTTGAAATGCTTTTTATACATCCACTCCTTCGTTGCCTGGATGATGTGTTTAGGCTCATTGTTGAAGGTGGGAAATCTTGTTAGACAATTAGTAATCTCGCAGATGGATGGAGGTTTTTGCCCAAAATCTCACCACACACCATTAGTTCTCTCCGTACTACAGACCAGTTGTTCCATCCCATTTGCAGAAAATCGGTCCCAAACCATGCTGTTTCCACCTCTATGCTTCACAGTCGTATGAGGCTCCTGAGGTGTAACTCAGTATTCTTCCCCCTCCAACTATGGCAAGTGGAGTTTACACCAAAGAGTTCCACATGAGATTCTCCCAATCCAGCTCAGGATAATCCAGATGGTTTCTGGAGAACTGTAGACTGATCTGGAATCTGGATATGTGCTGGTTTAAGAAGAGGGACCTTTAGAAAACTGCAGGATTTGAATCTATCTGTGGATGCCTGAACCCAGCTCTCTTCTGGTCATTGACCAGTTCCTCTGTGTAATTCTGGGGTGCTTCCTGTCTGTTCTCAAAATCATTTGTACCCCAATAGGTGAGATCTTTCATTGAGCCATACAGATAGATTGTCAGTGATCCTGTATTTCTTCCACTGTCTAATAATTGCTCAAACAGTATATCTCTTCTCACCCAGTTGCTTGCTCGTCATAGATTGGTTCATTCCAGTCTGGTTAAGGTACACAATCTTGTCCTTGGTGTCCTTCGACAGATCGTTGGTCTTTGGTGGAGAGGCTGCAGTCTGGCTGCTTAAGGGTGTCTTTATACAGATAACCAATTCAAACAGACAACACTGATACATATGAGTGGAGGATTAAATAACTCCTTAAAGAAGAAGTCACAGGTTTGTTAGAGACAAAATTCTTGCTTGTTTGTAGGAGACGTGCTTTTTTCCAAATCATCAAAAATCATAATATGTAATTTACTTTCTGTCTCTCACAATTGAAGTGTATATATAGTGAACATTACAGCCCTCTCATCTTTTTTAAGGAAAAACTTGTAGAATCTGTGACAGGGATATTTTTTGCCCCACTGGACAGTTAAAAAAAGTTATTTGATTAAAAACAACAATTTAGAATCCAGGGTCACTAGCTTCCTGCCACAGTCCAAAATCCAGCTTCATAGGTTGATTGATGTCTCTAAATTGCATCTACTTGTGAATGTGAGTGAGAATGTGGCCCTGCATCAGGGTGGGAATGTGTTCAGGGTGTACCACGTCTTCGCCCATATGTGACTGCAACCTCACGGCTCCAAAAGGGATCAGGAGATAGTTGGATGTAAGGAAACCATCAATTTTTCTCTGCTCTTTCTTTCTGCTTAGATGTCACCATGAATTCACCCAATGGCGAGGCCACCAACATTTCCATGGAACTGAAGGACATTTCTTTACAAATTCAACAACTTCAGGAAAAGAAGAAGATTATGCGGATTTTTCAGGAGATAAGGAATCGAACAAACTTTGGACAAACAGGTAGGTTAAAATAAATGAAAAGCATCTCTTAATGTAAAGAAACATTGTTTATAACATTCAGTGTTTCATCATATGTGTATGCATGACCTCCTCTGCTTCTTATACTCACAGAAGAGGCATATGCCAAACAGAAACAGATCAAGATTATTGACGATGAACTGCGACAGCTCAGGGAGAGACAGGCCGAGTTGCAGAAACGGTTGAAGGGCATTTCAGCTGTCACAGGCAGAGATGACCAGAAGGGTGAGAATCAAGCGTTTTTCTGGGCGGATTCTTCATCCCTCATGTTCAAGTCTTGAAAGGACTTCTTTTCCTCTGCTTTTGTACTCACAGAAGAAGCATACGCCAGACAGAAACAGATGAACATTATTGGGAATGAACTGAGACAACTCAGAGGGAGGCAGGTTGAGCAGGAAAACACGTATGTGATCCCCATAGCGGTCACAGACGGAAACCACCAGAATGGTGAGAATCAAACGTTTGCCTGAGTGGATTCTTAATCATTTATGCTCAAGACTTCTTTTCCTCTGCTTTTGTACTCACAGAGAAAGCATACCCCAAACTGAACCAGAAGAACATTATTGGGAATGAACTGAGACAACTCAGAGGGGGGCAGGTTGAGCAACAAAACACGTATGAGATTCCCTCAGCTGTCACAGACGGAAACGACCAGAATGGTGAGCGGCAAACGTGTTTGCCTCGGTGGATTCTTAACTCTTTATGTCCAAGACTTTTTTTCCTCTGCTTTTGTACTCACAGAAAATGCAAACCCCAAACTGAACCAGATAAACATTAATGAGAGTGAACTGAGACATCTTAGAGGGGGGCAGGTTGAGCAGCAAAACACGTATGAGATCCCCTCAGATGTCACAGACCGAAACGACCAGAATGGTGAGCGGCAAACGTGTTTGCCTCGGTGGATTCTTAATCTTTTCTGTTCGAGTCTTGCAAAGAGTTATTTTCCTTCTCTCCAGAAACGGCTTCTGACCCCCCAAGAGAGGAGAGGAATGTTCCAGAGAAAAAAGTTGTCTTTGTTGAGGCTCCGCCTTCCTACCCAGGTGACCCGCATTTTTATTATACACTCACCAACTGCAAGGACTAGATTGTTTTCGCATACGAAAACATTTCTACGCCTTTGAATGAAGATTTGACCCTGCCAAATGCGCCAAAACTCACCAAAATTTGCATACACCTAGTATCTAAGAAGATGACATCATGGGGAGTGAAACTGTAAAAAAATGGAAGGAAATTGCTTTTGGAGCCAAAAAAAAAAAAAATTCATAATCCACCAACGAGTTCAAAACACACCTGTCAAAGTTGGTCAAATGGCTTATGGAATGGCGGCCATTTTGTGGCAAAATTTGAGATTTTCACAATTTCACACATTATGGAAAAAGAACCTTTTGTTAATGCGATCTTCACAAAATTTCACACCAGCTTGAGTTTTAAATGACCACAGAAGTTTGGTTGATCATCGACCTCGAGAAAAGGCAGCCATCTTGAATTAAAAAAAAACCCACACATTTAGTACCACCTACAAATGAAAAATTGTCCTATGATTTTCATTGATCTTTCTGCAACTTCTCGCTCATGATCAGGAAGATACAGTGGAAAACATGTTGAAATTAAAAATTGTAGATTTTAAACGGCGTGCAGGTGGAAAGTATTGCGATCGTAGCACGCTCGCACATTTTTTATCGTAATGCCGTAAAAAGGGTAAACATAAATTCTCTGGCTCAAGTTGACCGCAACAATATAACATACGATATGACAATATTAAAATTGTGGGCGTGGTGAACAAAAAAACTGTTGTAAAAAAAATCTGATGAGTCAGCTCAGAAATTTAATTCGGAAAATAAATGTTGAAATTCATTAACGAAACCAATATGTTTGTTTCATTGTTTTACAAAAGAAAATTGGAAATTAGTATGATATGGCCACATGACATACGACTTGGCGGCTATTTTGTGGCAAAATCTGATATTTGACGATTTTGATGTATGGGTAAATTTTTGTTTGAACACTTTAGCGAAATTTCACACACATACCGGCAGCTTAAGTCTACAAGTTTTGTTGACCTTTAACCTTGGGAAGATTTGGAACTTTCTGAAAAAAGTATTTTTTGTACCAGCAACTAAATATAACAGGTCCCAGGGATTTTCATCGGTCGTCTCCGAACTTCATTAGGAAGCAACTGGAAAAAAATGTTGGAATTAGACGATGTAGATTTTGAATGGCGTGCACGGAGCGAGCGTGAAAAAGTGCAAAACACTTAAACATGTTTTAACAGAGGATTGTGAATTTGTAGTATGTTAACCCCTGCCTAGAGCTGAAAAAAACCCCAACAATATAACATAGGATATGAACATGGGAATGTGGGCGTGGTTAGCATATAACCTCAGTTGCTAAGGAAATCCAAAAGTTTTCTTTTGCCGATTCATCTGAAACTAATGTCGATCTGTTTGGTATCTGCAATTGATCAAAACATAAAATGGTTGCTATAGAGATAACACCAACAGAAAAGCCGCCATTTTTCAAAATGAAATTTTTTTTTTTTTACATCTAATTGTCATATAGCTTAGATCAACCTTACAGAAAGGGAAGTGGGGGCGGGTCAGGGGTGTGTCATGGCAAATCATGCCTTTTTGGATTCCTGTCAGAAACAAAAACATGAATATCAGGTTTTCTGATGCTCTCACACTTTCCACTTGCTTAATAATAACAAAAAACACATTTGAGATGCAAAAATCAAAGAAAGTGAAATTATTTCTTCAACCTTCACAGCTCCTTCTGTGATTCTGGACACGAGTAAACTTCCACCTGAACCCAGCAGGACTCAGTGCCCAGGGTGTCAGCAGTTTGTAGTGACTGAGACCATTACCTCCGTCAGTAGCGTGACCTGGCTGGTGTGTGTGATGACAGCTCTGCTTGGGTACGACTGATAAAACATTTGCCTATTTACACAATGAGCTCCAGTTGTGTTTGTGCTGCTGCTCCCAGCGTGACCCGCACGGCCACTTCTTTCTATTTTTGTCCTTCACAGCTGTGTGGCCGGTTGTTGCCTCATTCCTTTCTGCTCCGACAAGTTCAAGTCCATCACACACAGATGTCCAAAGTGTCGGACGTCCATCTCGACCCTGAAAAAGCTCTGAACCGGGAACAGGCCGCGCAGACTTTGGATGTGGAGTTTACGGAAATGAAGCGAACGAGCCAGGAGGCTCTGCTGAAACTGGAACCACAGATTCACAAATGACTTTAGATGTTCGTTCAACTGAGGGAAAAAACGAATAAACCAAAGAAATGTGAAAATTGTACTATGTAGCTCAGAATATATATTTAGGAAATTGTTGAACTAATAGGAGCTTTGTGGGAAAATGGTGGACTGAAATGCATCTCCTCTGGCTCTCATAATGAACAGACCCTACTGGATTAAAAGAGCTTCTTCAAATAGACTTTCTTTTACAGCAGGGGATTCATCATCGTCTGTTTCTGAAACACAGATTAAGTTAACAGCACTTTTACTCGCCCGCCATCTGTCCTGGACTCCTCCATCCTCTGTGACCTCTGGACGTCTTCCCTCCTTTGTGCTTTTGCTCATCTTCCACAAACGCTCGGTTTTCTCTGTACTTGCTCCAGATGTTAAACAGCACCGACAGAGAGCAGTTAACATCTTTTGCCGCACTCCCTCGTGCTGAATGCTCCTTCTGGAGGAGTTAGTATTAATGTTTTCCGCGCTTCCTGTCAGGCCGCCAAGTGCAACAGCTTGTAGAGGTCG